>OX421965.1:6491419-7691419 GCA_949128115.1 Anaspis maculata
TGCTGTTGTGGCTGAGTAATTTGTTGTTGCTGTTGTGGCGGAGGAATCTGTTGTTGGGGTTGCAGCTGCTGCTGCTGTTGTTGTGGAGAAGGAGGAATTTGTTGTTGTTGCGGGGGCATCTGGTGTTGTTGTGGCGGCATTTGTTGTTGTGGTGGCATTTGCTGATGCGGCGGCGACACATGCGGCTGCTGTGCCTCGACTTGTTCTGGTTTTTGTTCGTGAACAGGAACCACCTGCTGTTGCGGCTGCTGTTGTTGTTCCTGCGATTGTTGTTGTTCTTGCTGTTTGTTTTCGACGGTTCCGTTCGGCGTAGGCGGCTGAGATTGTTTGGGAGACGTGACAGCGGAGGCTTCTTGAGCTGGTTGCGGTGACACGTCGTCTTGTTCCATGGGCTGTGGATGTAAAATAGTCATCAGCATCTATTTGTTTTATTACATGTTTCGATTATTGTCAGCACTTTTAGGTTTTTCTCAAGAAATGAACCAATTTATCATGTGTGCAAAAACCGGAATAGAAAGCCTCATCCAGCCATCTGTGGAAACGGTTCCTTGACCCTCGATATAAGGGCTGTTTTCGCTACTTTTACATGTAATATGTTGAGGTAAATGTACCTATTACAATTTGATTTTTATCTCTAATGGCAGACGTAACTTGTTACGCGAATCATTGCCGAAACGATTTTTCAAGTAGGCATAGCTTTCTTTATAAAGTACGTTCTAGTTTAGCATTGTATGTTTGCAGTTTTTTCACCTGGTGTGAACTTGGGCTTGTTTAAAAGTAAGGTTTGGTTATGTTGCTTATCAAAATATTGAAAAATTGACTTTGTCATACGTGGAATGCGACTGGGGTCGGTTTCACCCAACTTGAAGGCGGCCAGGCAGGGCCGACAGAAACTCATTCCCTGGGGGGAGCAACTTTGAGCGGCTGTTTTTTTTTTATTTGGATTATTAAACTTTTTCAAGCGTAAATCCTGCTACACATGACAGACCGCTGACCGGTACTTGTTTTGCCAATAATTCTTCAGGGCTTGGTGTGTCTTTTTGGCTGGAACAGGCGAAAGAGCCATGGAATCTGGTGGGGAAATATAACAAAACAAGTGAATATGCCCTCACGTGCGTGAGTCTCAATAGCGCATTTTCTTAGTGCCAGGTCTGTCATTGATGAGAATGAAGTCCAGCTTGAAAATTAAATGTTCATACGAGACAAGAGTAAGTTTCACGTTTCATGACAATCGTTCCACTAATGGGAAATTTCAATATGGCGGCCAAATCATGGAATTCAGCTAGAAAATAAGAATGTTTATACAAGACAAGAGTAAGTTCCAAGTTCCATGACAATCCCTCCACTGATAACAGATTTCAATATGGCGGCCCGAAATCATGAAATTTAGCTTGAAAATAAGAATGATCATACGTGACAAGGTAAGTTTCAAGTTCCATGAAAATAGTTCCAATAGCAAAAAATTTCAATATGGCGGCCAAGATGGCGGCGAATCATGAAATTCAGCTTAAAAATAAGAATGATCATACAAGACAAGGGTAACTTCCAAGTTCCATGAAAATCGTTCCACTAGTAAGAAATTTCAATATGGTGGCCAAGATGGCGGCGGAATCATGAAATTCAGCTTGAAAATAAGAATGATCATACAAGGCAGGGGTAACTTCCAGGTTTCATGGAAATCGTTCCACTAATAAGAAATTTCAAGATGGCGGCGGAATCATGAAAATTAGCTTGAAAATAAGAATGATTATACGTGACAATGGTAAGTTTCAAGTTCCATGAAAATCGTTCCACTAGCAAGAAATTTCAATATGGCGGCCAAGATGGCGGCAAAATCATGAAATTTAGCTCAAAAATAAGAATGATCATACAAGACAAAGATAACTTCCAGGTTTCATGGAAATCGTTCCACTAATAAGAAATTTCAATATGGCGGCCAAGATGGCGGCGCAACCATGAAATCCAATCTGCCCACTGGTCACCCACGAGAACCTGAGTTGTTTCCCCATTGGAGAAAGTTTCAGGGCTCTAGATTTATTCCCCGAGGGGGAGTTCAACTTCTTAGAAGTGCACAGGAAATCTTTGTTTTGTGATAATAATAATGATAACTATTAATGTATAAAAAAAAATAATTCCCATTGGCCACCCTTGGGGAAATCAGCTATCCATCTGAAGAAGTTCCAAGGCTCTAGCTTGATTCCCCGAGGAGGAGTTCAACTTCTTAGAAGTGCACAGTAAATATCTGTTTTTTGATAATAGTAATGATAACTATGCATGGTTAAAAAAAATAATGCTCATTGGCCACCCTTGGGGACATCAGCTATCTATCAAAAAAAGTTCTAAGGCTCTAGCTTTTATTCCTCGTGGAGGAGTACAACTTCTTAATTTCTACACGGACAGACAGACGGACGGACAGACGGACGGACGGACAGACAGACAAACCGGCCATATAAGCGTCATTTTCTTAAGGTGCGTTCAGTCAGCTTATTTAGCCGCAAGTTTTAATTTTAGTCGTAAGCGCTGCATCGCTCATTGGCTGTTCTGAGGAGGCTGGTTCATAAGAGCCAATGGGCGTCGCTGCGCTTGCGACTAAAATTAAAACTTGCGGCTAAATAAGCTGACTGAACGCACCTTTACGAAAATGCGCTAAAAAACATGAATAAATACAGGGTCCAGAAAATGGCGGAAAAGCTCTCCAGTACGTTTTAAGGGACCCTTCAGGGAATTCCGAAAAAATGATAAAAAATGCATCGACTTCAATTTTTTGGGTTATCAAGGATCAAAGACTGGTCCTTCAAATTTTCGAAAAAAAATTCTGTTTCTGACTCACCCTGTAAATAAAAAAAAATACACATCCAGTGAAAAAGTCCGAATTGAGAGAAAGTCTCCATGGATCTCCACGGATCTCCACAAAACCTCCATGGATCTCCACGAAACCTCCATGGATCTCCACGGATCTCCACGGATCCCCACAGATCTCCACGGATCTCCACGGATCCCCACAGATCTCCACCAAACCTCCACGGATCTCCAAGCCAAGGGACAGAAAACCTCCACAGTGGTAAACCCCTCGGAAAAAAATATTTGAAAAAATTTGCGACGTTTATTTTTGGAAATATGGGGGTCAAATGATAGGACTTCGCTCCCCTCTATTTTCGTAGGTCAAAGTGATTTTGAGGAATTATTTGTGACAGAATAACCAGTGAAAATTATCAACCACTGGGTGTGCACTCAACTTTTATTTGATATAGAGTGATTCATAAATCTCGAAAATTCATTTTCCTTCAAGAACGCCTATAAAAATTTTTGTATGGCAACGATAAAAGTCATATCATATTCTTGATTATTTTGCGGACCAATGGAATATTTTACATACATAATCGAAGAAAACTGGATTTTTGTGATTTATGACTCACCCTGTATCGTAAACAGAGATTCACTGCACACACCCAGTGGTTGATAATTTCTACTGATAAGTCTATCACAAACAGTTCTTCAGAACCACTTTGAATAGGTAATGAAAAGAGAGGGGGACAAAGTTCCTTCCACCTTTTGACCCCCCATATCTTCAAAACTAAACGTCATTAATTTTTTTCAATATTTTTCTCGTGTTCTTGAGTGGATACCATATACCGCTATGGACTCGGAATGCGATACTTTTGAGACACCTGTATATTGTCCTCGTTTCACAATGACATCACAGCAATAAAGGTGCGTTCAGTCAGCTTATTTAGCCGCAAGTTTTAATTTTAGTCGGAAGCGCAGCGACGCCTATTGGCTCTTATGGACCAGCCTCCTCAAAACAGCCAATAAGCGATGCAGCGCTTACGGCTAAAATTAAAACTTGCGACTAAATAAGCTGACTGAACGCACCTTCACACGTGCCTGCCTAAATGATGTCTAAAGCACAAAACACAAGAAATTCCAACCGCTAGATAATGCTTCCAAATTTGAAATACTCCAGCCACTTCAGCGCCATCTGCCGAGAGAAATTTTGGTATTTGCCCCCATTGGCAAGCTCAAAAGTAAAGTAGGTTCACTTCTACTGTGATTCTAGTTGGCTGGGCAAATTTTCTACTCAAGCATTGCAGGCTTGCCACCTTTTCACCTGGTGTGAAACTGGCTCCTCTAAAAGTAAAGTTATATTTCTTATTAAATTGATATTACAATTTTGAAAAACTGAGCTAGTCATATGTGGAAGTGCGACTAGGGGGGGGGGGGCTGCAAGGCTGTATTACAGTCATTAAACACCAAAACTGCACGGGGCTCCCTTCAATCTAAGTCATATTGACGGCGGCCATTCAGGGCCGCCAAAAACTCGTCCCGGGAAGCCCCAAAGCGAAAGCAAATTGTACTCACATCGATTTCGTCCAAGACGCAACTTAAAGCGGCTGGGTTTTTGAAATTTGGTTCATTCAACTTTTTACACGTAAATTCTTTAGCCTATGGCAGACCCCTACGGCAATCCTTGTTCCGCCAATAATTCTTGGTAAGGTTTAGGGCTTGGCGTGTCTTTTCGACTGGAACACTTCGGACGACTTCGTGTCTTTTCGTGAATTGTTATGCCGAACGAAGCCCAGCCAACGGCAAAGTTTTGGAGATTTTCTATATTTCACATTTGGAATCTTTGAAATAAAATTTCACAGCCGACTAGAATCACGGTAAAAGTGAACATGCTATAGTAAATTCTGCAAGCATGGCTTTATAGTTAATGCTCTGTAAAAACAAGTAAAAGCTGATTACGGCTAGTTCCAAAGAGTAATTCAAGAATAAACAAGCGAATATGCCTCATGGGCATGAGGCTCAGTAGCGCACTTCCTTTTTGAAGGATTAGTGAACGCAAGATGTTAATTAGGGTTCTACTGTTATTTGGGCAGAAATTTCAATATGACGGCCAAAATAGCGTCAGAATCATGAAATTTGGCTTAAAAATCAAAATGATCGTACTATAGACAAGGGTGAGTTCCAAGTTTCATGAAAATCGTTCCACTAAAAAGAGATTTCAATATGGCGGCCAAGATGGCGGCAGAGCATCATTTTTCCAAAATCTGATGTATTTTGATGAAGTTCACATCGCCTGTGAATTTCACTCAAATTGGACCACTTTCAGAGAATTTCAAAATGGCGGATCAAAGATGGCGGCCAAGTGACAAAAATCATTCGTCAACTTTATATGGTGGTCACGTACGCATTCGATTGGCGTTTGAACCACATCGATATCTCTTTTCGTTGAGGCATCATTCTCCTAGTTCTATCACTTCGAAACATGTTCAATATGGAGAATACAAGATGGCGGCGGGGCATCAATTGTCGAAAATTGGATAGATCTTGATGTGGTTTACATTGTCTGCAAATTTCATTTCAATCGGATCACTTTTAGAGAAATTCAAAATGGCGGATCAAAGATGGCGGCAGAATAACAAAAAACTAAAAGTCAACTTGACATCCTGACATCCATATGTATTATTGATGAGCGTTTACACCACATCGATATCTTTCTTTCCTGATGAGTTATCCCGGGTACGGACGGGCGGACGGACGGACGGACAAAGCGAAGCTAAAAGCGCCTTTTTCCCATTTTTTTGGGAAAGTGCGCTAAAAATTATAGTGAACACGCGACTTTATTTTTAAGGCCTTGTTGTACGAATTTAAATTCGCGTTCAAGTGAAGACCAGTCTACACGCGATATTTTTGAAACTTTCACGGTGTCGTTTTCAGCCATGTAACGGTCTGAATTTTCATCAAGTAAATGGTTCTCAAAAGTTTGTAGTTTGTTTGGAATTCCTGGTGTGAAGAAGAAAATGTTGTGAGAACGCACTTTTTCGGTGCTGATAACAGCGCGCTGGAGTTTTTGTGATTCTATCCGCAGCGTTCTTGCCGGACGTCACGCTATTTTCGTGCATGAAAATCGTCGCAATTTGATAATTTATCGCTTATTCAGGCTTCTCTTTCTTTGGAAAGAAACTGTTACGAAGTAGGATTTTTCCCGGCGAGAGGTGAGATTTGTTCATATCGGTCTGAGACAATTTAAAAATGGTAATTCTTCTTTTAGCGCTATAACCGCTCACGTTCCAACGCGTGGTGTGTATACCTAAATCCACTTCGAGCGAGAATCTGGTGTAGGTGCGGTTCAGCCGTTCTTTGATTTTGTGAAGAAAACCCTTATTGGATAAGGTACCTACGACTAAATTATCAATTTAGATTCGCGATTGATTAGTGGTTTTCAGGGTTTTTCTTTTCCGTCTTGGTGATTGTGTTTTCCTGAAGTTTTCGTCGGGAAATTTGTGTGATTGTGACCATTCTGCAACAGGCCAGACGCAGAATTTCAACGACCATCAGTTAATACCTTCACTTCAGTGGTTCAGTTAGCAACATTAGCTGGAGGAAGACGACGTTATCGGACCGAGAGCCACGTTGTTGCCTTTTTGGAAATATTCCCAGTTAAGTGCTAGTCTAGTTAGTACAGGAAAAATAGTAAAGAAATCGGCGAAACCTCGGAATAAATATGGACGTCCTGAAAATTTGATATTTTGCTCAGAATTGAGTGCTCTACAACATATCCAAAATCGCCAAAAATCGCACTCGGGGGTTTTGAGTTATTGGAGGGGGAGTAAAAAATTGCTGGTAAAAATGGAGGGGGTGGAACCCGTCAACCCATTGGATGCGAATACATTATAGTTCGACGTATCATATCCCATTGATACCATTTTGGCACAAAAAGTGTCCATCATTGTTGAAGGGGAATAGTGGGGGGGCGAAGCTCTGCTAGGTGGTCCATTTTGTTTTTATGGCCATGTAGAACCGATCACGACAATTTTGGTATCTTTTCCGACTAAATTCAATCTCCTGAACTCGTATTCGATGTGCAAATTCGGATGAAAACAAGTTTGAACAAGTTGACTCGAGAAAACTTGTTTTTTCTTTGACAATTTTGACGAATTTTTTTTGTACTGTTAGAGGTGGTAATTCTTAGAAAATTTTCAGGGACCAATAAATTGAAGTGTATTCCCCACAAAAATCATCCACTCGATGTATAATTTTGTTTCTCGAGTTTAAAAAACCGATTTGAACTTAAGCCGCCGCGGCGCGTCGTCTACTACTGACCAGAACACTACAGCATGCACCTTTGAATGAAAACACCTCAAACTATTGGAGAAATAACAACTCATCTTCGAAAATTGAAGGATTTGTGCAGAACTGAATTCCCTATACCATGAACAAAATCGTCTTGAATCGCAATGCAGGATTTTGAGTTATTCGGGGAAGAGTATAACACTTTGACAGGATTCATACTCTATGAACTGTTACCTCTCCCCTTGAATAACTCAAAACCCTACAGTGCGATTCATGGCGATTTTGTTTATGTTATAGGGAATTCAATTCTCCACAGATCCTTCAATTTTCGAAGATCAATTCTTATTTCTTCAATAGTTTGAGGTGTTTTCATTTAAAGGTGCATGCTGTAGTGTTCTGGTCAGTAGTAGACGACGCGCCGCGCCGGCTCAAGTTCAAATCGAGTTTTTAAACTCGAGAAACAAAATTATACTTCGAGTGGATGATTTTTGTGGAGAATACACTTCAATTCAATGGTCCCTGAAAATTTTCAGGAAATGAACACCTCCAACAGTACAAAAAAAAATTGTCAAAATTGTCAAAGAAAAAACTAGTTTTCTCAAGTTAACTTGTTCAAACTTGTTTTCATCCAAATTTGAACATCGGATACGAGTTCAGGAGATTGAATTTAGTCGGAAAAGATACCAAGCTTGTCGTGATCGGTTCTACATGGCCATAAAAACAAAATGGACCACCTAGCAGAGCTTCGCCCCCCCACTACTCCCCTTCAACAATGATGGACACTTTTTGTGCCAAAACGGTATCAATGGGATATGATACGTCGAACTATAATGTATTCGCATCCAATGGGTTGACGGGTTCTATCCCCTCCATTTTTACCAGCAATTTTTTACTCCCCCTTCAATAACTCAAAACCCCCGAGTGCGATTTTTGGCGATTTCGGATATGTTGTAGAGCACTTAATTCTGAACAAAATATCAAATTTTCAGGACGTCCATATTTTTTCCGAGGTTGAAATCTATCTTTCTTGTACTAAGTGTAATAAAGTTCCACCTTCGTTTATTTCCTCACATATTTTGTTGTTGCCTGCACTGTTGGCGCCTAGTTATCGAGAGCCATTGTAAAATCTGGAATTTGAGCTAGACCTGCTAGTCGCGCGAAAACCTAGGGCCCTCGGTAGCAAAAATAAATTTACAGTGTCTACAATTAAGCTTCAACAGTGATTCGTAAGTCCTTTTGTAATTTTGTGTGTTGGAAATTACTGCGTTAACTAACTAGACTTGACTGGAGTATTGCGAACTGTCGTAGTCATTCTGAGTCACTTCCTCAGTGACAAAATTTTGTTTGTTAAATTGTGTTTGAAGTCTGTTCAGCTAATTTGTAATTATTGTTGCGAAAGCTCTCTTCAAGAGGTTCTATTAAACTCTCTTCAAGAGGTCTAAAATAAGTCCGAATTTGAACGTCACGTTGTAAATTTTAATCCAGTAATTTGATAATTCCACGTAAATAATATCATGTTGTAAATGTTATCACTCCTTTCCTTGGTAAATTAATTTTGCTATTAATTATTTTTGTTCAATTATTCTTCTTGAATCTTTGATAAATACACCGATTCACTGCCAGTGCATTTGTATCATTTTCCCTCTAACCGGCGACCCCGAATCACAGTGTCATCACTGGGCCAACCCAACCCCCTGAGATGCAATTGGCTAAATTCGTTTAGTTTGTTGCAGCCAGTCATTGGCTGAAAATAAGGAAGCACATAGTGGAAATGAAGTTTTAATGCTAGTGCCTTCTTGTAAGTTGTATCGTCCTCTTGTAATGGTTGTCGCTATGTTGCATAAAATTTTCCTAAGCCTATTCAGTGTAGCTTTGGCCGTGGTTTTTAGAGATAAAGATCAGACTGTAGCATACCTATAATCAGTTTTACGGCTTTTTTAGAGTATGGCAAAAATGTGTACTGTTGCTACAAATGGTATCATGTTGATAGCGTGCAAGTGAAAATATTCTAGATTACGTAGCGAAAATCGTATCTAGTGTTTAATGCTATTCGCTAATGCTGTTAAGAAGTGGTGGCTACTAAAGAAAAATGATGGCCAAGCGCGGCGGTCCGAAGAAAATGGAATTAAAATGCCACTGCCCAGAGGCTACATCTTCTGACGCTCATCACTGAGTAGTGACTACTACCAACTCTGGCTTATACTAAAACAGCAAGCAGGTTTGAAGGAGATACGTACAAGAAATGGATACAAATGCACTCATGCGTGTGTCTTGTCTCGACTCACGCGCAAACCAACCGACAAATGTCACATTATACATACATAGCACATCTATCAAGACGTTAGCGTCAAGTTAGCATCTTATCATTCGTACCAACACAACATATTTTTATATTTTTTCCATAGCTTACTTTGACGAAAAATGCCGTGAAAGTGATTATAAAATAGATACGATTGGAGATTGTACCGTGTGATCCAAACCATTCCGAATTGGGGTAGGCTGTGACATGGTCAAATTCCGGGATATAAAGCTGCTTCCCGCCAGGGCACAGCCTACCCCAATTCGAAATGGTTTGGATCACACGGTATATGACTGCGTATAAAAGCTGCGACAATATTCACGAAGGTGAATGTTGCACAACTAATTACAGGCAAGTGATGTGACTGTTTCGAGTGAATAACGACCAATCTCACGAGTTGAATGTTGCGCTTTTTTATTCTCGTATCGGATAATTTTGTCATAATTCTGCACCTCATGTCATCTTTTCACTGTCGTTTCCGTGACACTTCAACGGTTCTCCTTCATGCTCTAGTGAACAGCAACTGGTGCCTTGCTTTGATCAAGCAAAAAACGGATCAACATCGTACGTATTACCAATAGCCCAGGCATATAGGTCGCGGGAACAAAACGTCACCTTGGCACCCGCTATGGCAACGTTGCAAGTACGCCTGAAGGTGCGTTCAGTCAGCTTATTTAGCCGCAAGTTTCAATTTTAGTCGCAAGCGCAGCGACGCCCATTGGCTCTTATGAACCAGCCTCCTCAGAACAGCCCATAAGCGATGCAGCGCTTACGACTAAAATTAAAACTTGCGGCTAAATAAGCTGACTGAACGCACCTTGACGTGGCAACAGCACAATGCGCATTCTTTTCGACGTTGAATTGACATAAGACGCTCGCGCCAGCGCATGTGGGGGTACCAAGGTACCGCTGTAGAGATTCGTTTGTTTTTAATATTACATGATATTACTTAGTCAAATCTTGAGTTTAGAACAATTATTTTTTTGATAAAGCGGCTATGGTTCAATAAATTATTTATATAATTTATTACAACTGAAGAAAATTGTATTAACAAGTACTAGTTAAAGTAACATTATACTATACAACCCATCTTTAGGACGCCATTTTTGTTCCCGCGACGTATGGAAATAACAGGTAAATAAATTGATGACCGGTTGGATGTAAGCAAAACAAACCTGGCTGGACTATTCCAAAAGTCCCTAATAATCCAGTGTTAGCTTCCCCAATTTTCAGGACTTTTCTTCCGTGTTTATTTTTCGTGCGTGTACATGTATAAGACACGACGTATGTTACGATCAAAATTTTGCCGCGGTGGCGTTGTGGAAGGAGCGTTGCTTTACCAGATTCTCACTTCTGCCGCACAGGTTTTTTTTGCTTTGAAGTGATCCTTTTTTGTATTAATATTAAGTAGTAGTCACGTATAATTTTGAAGGGGAAAAGTTATCAATTCGACAAACAAAATGTGCATAAATAAGAGAGGCCTGAGTTCCGGTGTGCAGCTTTATAAAATAAAGCAACGCTTTTTCCTCTACACCACAAGAACTTCGCCCGGAACATACCGTTGTTTTTTTTTTATACAGAATGAATCACTGATATGGGAAAGCTCGACTGCATATGACAAACTGAATGTCATCGCAAACATATCGGTTTCTTCGCTTCGCGCCAGCCACTGTTTCTTATCGGTTTGCCTACCGCATCAGGACGTGACATTTTCTTTCATCGAACCACCGACCGATAATGAATAATTATCAAATTCAGTCCTAAATCGACAGCAGAATCGCAGTAAATTCGAATTGGACGCAAAATACCGCAGACAGCGCATCAACGCGACAGCCGCGATACGACAACTGTCAATCTGGTTATGAATCTGACAAACCGCGTATTCACCTGTATACAAGAAAGGGTTGAAAATTTTGTATGTTTTTTACCCAGAAAAATAATTTAATTTTTTTCATTCTGATGTATCACAAAGTAGGTGGGTCATTCGAAATTTCAAAGTTGGGGTGGGTGGGGGCGAAGGGGTCAAAGACGGAAATTCGCAAATGTATGTTTTAGATGTCCCCCTCAATATAAAAATCGATCCGTTTTTGCTCGAAGAAATATTCACTATGGGAATAGGGAGCGATTACGGGTTGATAGTTTACGAATGATCACCCGGTATGTAAACAGATACAAAAAATTATCGCGGAAGAAAAAACATTGGAAAATGGGTAAGCTCACGAGGGACTGTTTGGGACTTTTGGTATGTTACAGCCGAAACCGTTCGGTTACTTAACCGTTACTCTTAGCAACCCATAAATGTATCACGCTTATGTTGAAATAACACCTAAAACACCTCGGCTACAAATACATGTAGGCAGAAAAAAAAGCCCGCATTCATAAGAAATTGGATCAAGCTTCATGTACGAAAAACGGATTCATCCAAAAAAGCAGATTTACCTGTATGTAGTGAAGTAGTATCGGCTGACATTGCAAGAGAAATGGGTGGTATTTATGCTATATGACACAGACTAAACACAACACAAGGTGACAGAAACGAAAAGAACAGGATGGTCAACACTGTATTTCTCACATATAGGTACATTTATCCAACATAATAATAATAATTGTGCACATATATCAACATACAGTATTAGTAAAGTGGATATTTTGGTTAATAATCAACAATGAAGCGGCGTGTGCGAACCAAGCTGGTACTTACATGTTTCATGTCTTGTTGGATTTGTTGTTGTTATTGATGTTGTGGTCGGAAATACTGATGTTACAGGTAAAATAACATGACCACGTTCATTTTGATAACGTATTTATTTTTCAATAATTATTATCAGTAATTAGATCAAAAAACCGACTGGTGTATAGAGAAGAATGTTGAAGGAATGAAGAAGAACAACAACAATTTGAACACAGCGTTGACCATCTCTTTTCTCATCATCATCATCATCATCAAGGTTCAAAAGACTACGTCTACAATCAACTTTTCTACAATTCAATATACCTCAGGCTGGGAAGGCCGGCCGTTTTCTTGCTGGTTTTGCGACGGAGGAGACGCGGCCTCTTCTGCGGCCGCAGAATCCGTGGTCTCCTCAGGAACGCCGCCGTTTTCTTCCGCCGCCTTTGGTTTTTGCTCTTCCATCGCCTTCATCTTGTCCTTCTTGATCTGCTCGTACTGGCGCTCGACCATTTTCTGGAAAGCTTCTTCGTCCACGGCCGGTTTGCAGTGCTGAAACATTTCAAATTTTTTTCTGAAGCTTCCATCTTCGAATGCATCTCATTGTCAAAGTTCCATCGCTTTTGTACTACTCTGGTCCACCAACAGAAAGAATAACACTGAAAAGCGCAACTGAAAAGAATGCAGGAGCCGTAGCAAAAGCTTGCGTATCCAGTGCAAATCAGGCTATCACCGCGTTCGTGTACATTATTATACTATTTCTGTTGGTGGACCAGAGCCAGAGCATATGCTACATCACATCAGCAATGTAATTTACGACGAGAAAGAATCGCATTGCTACCTTTTTTAGCTCCTCTTGGAACTGCTCGCTGCTCTCGATGAACTTTCTCTTTTTGGCTTCAAACCTCTCCTCGATCTGCTGCAGTTCCGCTTCCAGTTTCTTCTGGTGCATCGTCAGAGATTGGACTTGACGTCGCAGGACTTGCATGCGGCCAGAAGTGACGACGGAACGTACGTCGGGCACGACGCTGTCCGAGAATATGTCGTTGATCAGGCGATGGTTGCGCAAGAACCGAGCGTAACTGACGTGCTTCACTGAATAACCGTCGTCCAGATCTAATGCCAAATTTTCAAAGTCAGTAATTTTATTGAAGGTAAAATAGTACCAGTTAACAATACAAAGAGAAAAATCGAACAAAAAACCGAACGCATTGTTTTTGGCGCACTTCTTTAAACTGGAAGGCGCTCACGTCCTCGCTTTGTCCGTCCGTCACAGCATCTAGTCCTAAACGAATGGATTTTTGCGAAAAATTTCAACTCCAGTGGGTATCTCATGGCCTTAAGATAATAACAATTTGATGTGGCGCGGCATCACCGAAGAATGCTGCATTTCAGAAGCCGTAGCCGACTGGATCTACAAAGTTATGACATGCGGACAAGTAGCCGTTCTTATCAAATTACAATAATACATATACGGAGTTATACAGGGCGGTCCAGGTTTTAGTAGGAAAATTTTCAGAGTCGACAGAGAATCAAAAAAGAAGGTGACTTGTCCTAAAAACTATTTATCTGAAGCGCATAATAATGGAGCTATAAAAGTTCCAAGAGCCTTCAAAGTTGAGCAAGAAGTTTCGTTTTTTCCGAATAACTTTTGACCCATTTGACCGATTGAGCCCAACTTTTGCACAGATATTCGCCAAATACATACTAAGCTAGTACTCAGAATGAATTTTTTGAAAATTGTTCAGTGGCGTAGGTGAAAGGGGGTGATCCCCTTTTTACCCAGATATCTTCGACGCCACTGGATATTTTTGGGAAATGATCCATTTTTTGGATTTCCTGGTCAATTTTGGAGGGAAAACCTCCATGATTGGGGCAACCGTTTTCCAGATATTTCAGTTTGAATGAACCAAAACACGCAATTAAATCAGCACTTTCGTATCACATTTTGAAGCACTTATGGGGCTTCAAAGATCGCTCAATAACAAAAAATTGTGACTCACATTATACCATTTTATGAATAAATTATTCATACAATTTATACATAAATTGCCTTTTGAAAAACAGCGTTCCGGATTAGAAGATCTCGACGGGAAACGTTCCGATTTAATTGAATGTTTTTGTTAATTCGAACTGAAATATCTCCAAAACGGTTGCTTAAATCATTGAAAAACCACGGAAGTTTTCACTCCAAAATTGATCGGAAAATCAAAAAAATTGATTATTTAAAAAAAATATCCAGTGGCGTCAAAGATATCTGGGTAAAAAGGGGCTTACCCCCTTTCACCTACGCCACTGAACAATTTTCAAGGAATTCATTCTGAGTACTAGCTTAGTATGTATTTGACAAATATCTGTGCAAAATTTGGGCTCAATCGGTTCAAAAGTTATTCCGAAAAAACGAAATTCTTTGCTCAACTTAGAAGAACTTAACTTCTAGGCCTTCTAACTTAAAACGCCTATAGTTCCGTTATTATGCGCTTCAGATTATTATGCAGTTTTTAAAACAGGTCCTCTTCTTTTTTGATTTTCTATCGACCCTGTGAATTGTCCTTATAAAGCCTGGACCACCCTGTATTTAAAGGAGAATGTAAACTTTATACGAACGAAAAATTCACATCGGTACGACACGAGGTCAATAGTTACGAATTTTCGAAAATGACCCCAAAGCTACGGCTCAACCGCAAATGATTATTCGTTGCTTGCTGGCGCTTGACATCTTCTTTTCCGAACGAGACGAAACCCTAGTTTGTCCTTTCCGCGGCCGAGTTATGATTCGAGATATGACTCGTTTTCCAAGTTACACAAGCCGCTACAGCTGGGTCGCGACCCGAATATTCAAACAATTTTTTTTCCTACCACTCGTTTTCTCAACTCAAACTCAATAGAGATTGCGCTCAGAACAGAGGAAGTGATCCTTTATTGTCGATAAAAGTCGTCCTTTGAGCAAAACAAACTTTCAAGCGCTCACCGTCTTCGTCCTCGGCCGGCTGGATCTCGATGCGGCGATCGACCGCTTGGCTCTTCGCCGAGGCGGTGGTCCTGGCGTCGTGCGCGTCGGCGTCGGCACCTTTAACGGAATCATTACCTTTTGAGAAAATAATGAATTTCCAAAACGACCGGGAGCAGAAAATGATAATTTGTCGCGCCCGCGTGACCGGTGAATGGTCCCGCGCGCGGACGACAAAAACACTTTTCGTGCTCGTGCTGTGTGCAATCGTTTTTCCGTCACCGGCGCGCGCGAAAGAACGGTGCGCAAAATCTCACTTTGCGCACACGGGTGACAGAAAAACCGTCGACTCGGGCACAATCCTACCAGGTTTGCTGCGACTTTTCGCACTGAGGAAAGCGAGATAAGCCGGCGAGGCGTGGAACACCTTCAGTTGTTTCTCGTATTCGACCTGGAAAAAAATTGCATCGATAATGACGTTTTACCAACTTCCCATTTCGCATTTCGTTTCTTTCGTGGATCCGCTTAGTGATAAAAAAATTCCTGAAACCGGTTGACTTGTGGTAAAGTCAATGTAGTAGTTTCGCAAAAAAAATCGTGCGACTCCGGCCGTCCGCCAAAGGGTGTATTCTCTTTATTTAAATTAACATCACATTTGCACGCTAGCCTTAGTTTTGCTACTCGACATTCTTGTAGCTTCTTGCTGGCGATTTTGTAAATAACGTAATTATTATAGGACGAAAGGTCCCCATTTGAATTGGATAACTTTAGTTAATATTGCGAATAGGAAAACCTCAAATTTGAATTCATAGGTTTTGTACATGAAATTATTGTTACTGGTATAAATAAAAACCAGATAACGTTCTTTGTGGCGCTGGTTATCGCAGCTGGCGAAGCAAGTACCTATCGAGTGGCGTTAATATCAAATCGGTTTGGGTTTGTTACCTTACTTTCTTAATTCTGACAGTAGGTATCCATTTCGTTCGAACAGATAGCGTTAAATCAATTCCGGCTTGTGTTGAAGCCAAACCTCTCTTCCAGAACGTAATATTTCGTTCATTGTGGTAATAACAGCGACTATAGTAGGTTCACTTGTACTGTGACTCTAGTTGGCTGGGCAAATTTTCTACTTTAGCATTGTAGGCTTGCCGCCTTTTCACCTGGTGTGAAACTGACTTCTCTGGAAGTGAAGCTATATTTCTTATCAAATTGATATTAAAATCTTGGAAAACTGACCTGGTCATATGTGGAAGTGCGACTAGGGGGACGCAGAGCTGTGTTACCGTCATTTAGACACCAAAAGAGCACGGGGCGGCCGCAAATCTAAGTCATCTTGACGGCGGCCCATTCAGTGTCGACAAAAACTCGTCCCGGGAAGCCCCAAAACGAAAGCAAATTGCAAATTGAAGGTACTAACATCAATTTCGGTTCAATACGCAACTTTGAGCGGCTGAGTTTTTTGAAATTTGGTTTAATTTACTTTTTACACGTAAATTCTTTTGCCAATGACAGACTGCAGGGCGATCCTTGTATCGGCCATAATTCTTCAGGGTTTGGCTTGTATTTTTGACTGGAAGAGGCGAAAGGGTTGATGATTGCATGGGGCCCCTTTTTTGGACGAAGGGCATTGTATACTCTTCAATTTGAACCACCGAAAGTTGAACCGGCTTCAAGAGGTTAGAAATATTTTTCACAACTGTCAAATGTCAAGGCTCTCTTGATTTATTTGTTCATTGGCGAAAATTAAAAACAGGTCGAAAAATTGTTGCATTCTCCAATAAAATGGAAAAAAGCGTCAGACATCACATCCCGCAAAAATGTTCCGGCTATCTGTGAAGGAAATACGCAAAAAATGTGTTTCAAAACTGGTCCGGCCAGAGCAGCCAACTGCAAAGTTTTGGGGATTTTCTATATTTCACATTTGGAAACTTAGAAACAAAATCTCACAGCCGACTAGAATCACGGTACAAGTGAACCTACTTTAGCATTTTCGTAAATTTCATTAATTGTAAAATTATCCAACCGGCACCTATTCATTTTCTTTGCCTTTTGTAAATGAAATTTGTATTCGTAAGCCAAACTTTGCTTTATCTTCAATATTGTATTAGTCATTGCTTTGTATACTATAATTATTTTTGGAAATTTGGCTCACAATACTGTGGCGCCCCCGATCATCTTAAGAACCCCGACCTTCTCCACTGATCAGCTGGCGGGCCGTGTTCCCGAATAAGACAGACCGATAGGTAAGTGGCACCGAAAAGGCACGAGGTCTTTTTGGCATGCAACAATCTAATTTCATGGTCTTTCGAATAGGATATTCGCCAGCGGGAAAGCGCAAGATCGTACCTTTTCGGTTTCATATTCGTCTACGAATTCGCTCTTCTCGTCCTCGGGCAAGTCCCTCCACATCTGTCCGATGATCTTGCCGATCTCCCATAGCTTCAGGTCGGGATTCTGAGCCTTCACGTTGTCCCACACCCTCCTGCTGTAGCGCATGTAAGGCATGAGAGGCTTCTCCGGACCTTTGGGACCTTTCGCTGTCCTCGCATCGTTCTGAAACACAATTACTTTATTTGAGGAAGAAAAATGAGGATTAAAATTAATTTTAGACAAAAAAAAAACACCCACACTGGAACTACCACGGTACATTTTTTTGCATTCAGAACGCGACGGAATGTTTGCATTACGATAAGAATGAAATATCAGTTATTGATTAGATCTGTGTGCCGTGAGGTGAATATGAGTAAACTTACAGCGCTGCTCTTGCCGACTTTCTGAGGCAAAAAACCCGGATGGCCATTCGGTGTGGCGCTAAACGGATTCGTTTCTTTCTGTAAAATCAACATTTGCATTATTTCTTCCAATTCTATTCGTATATACTGTAATAACTTACACTCGCGCTGGAAGTGGAACTGCCGGAGGCCCTTAAACGTTCTAGAAAAGAAAATTTGAAAATGCGTCACGCCATGAAGAATGATGATATGATTTGGTTTCGTTGTTGTAAACATGGAGAGAGACAGAGGTCATGATAGGCATGCAGAATAATGCTTTTGGTTACTTACCGTTTACCAACACAACTACAAATGGTACAATTGTTTTAATTCGATTCGATTAAAAATGAAAAAAAAAGGTGCTAAATGTGTGCTGAATGTGTTGCGTGCAGGGCGTGCCAAAAGAATGGATCGAGTGAAATTTTGAAAGTCGAATCGGACTACAGAATTGGTACGGCAAGTGGCCCACAAGATATCCGGACATTACGGCCCCAGATTTTTGCCTTAGAAGAACTCGAGCGTACTTGAAGTAAAGCGTAAATTAGACAAAAAGGTCATTTGATGAGTATTTACTAATCGAAAAAACTGACCCACTATTTTGGCACACCCTGTACAAAAAAAAAACATAGGTACAAAATGATACAGAGTTAAGTGTAGATTAGAAGTGTGGTGGAACATGTTCGTTGAAGAAACAAAACACAACACGAAAAATGGAATAAGTATACTCTTTACAGAGTGATTCACGGAAATTGCACCGAAATAATTAAGTATGTTGAATTAATACGTCGCTCCTTTAAAATGAAGATACATTTGAATGGAGAGAGCCAAGCGCTCCAAATTATCAGTTCAAACTACCAAAGCAACAAACGGCATCAGGACCACAGAAAAAGTACAAATGAAAAGTAACTTTTTAGATCACGGTGGTCACAAAAAGCATGTGTACCAGTCGAATCAAGAGTCTGATAATATGGAGGCCAGCCTGAAACTCCGCGCAAGGCGCCTGAGAGCGAAAGTTCCATCTTGACGCACAGAATCACGGACTCAAGAAGGTATCCAGAAAAAGCGAGGTAACTCCAGAAATCATTGCAACGGAAAGTAAGGAGATACCAGAATCACTCGGCTGGAGAAGAATTAACGAAGGAACTGACAAGAGAATCAAAATCGTGAGCTTCGAATTAGTAGAAAACGATACCGAACACGTATCGCTCAAAAATTTCACAATTTTGGGAAACGTCACTTTTTTTGAAAATGTAAATTTTTTGAAAACATCAAATTTTGCAATCGAGCGACAGCGGTATCATTTCTTGCTAAATTGGACTCGGCAACTTGAATCCGGCTCTAGTTTCCACTGCAAGCTTTTATCAAGCTACTTATCAAGATTTATTTTTGCAAAAAACGCAAATTTCGAACGTGTCTTTCCAAAGAAACCTAGCTTACCAATGACAGACTATTGAAATGGTGAATAATATTTTATTCTCGGACAAAGTCCATGAATCATAAATGACGGGAAGGGAATGATTACTAGCAATACACAGGAGCATGATCCCAGAGACGTTTCTGACTAAACGCCTTGCCCGTAAGAAAATTTTATTTCCGTGAACCACTATGATGCATTTTCATAAAGTTTCCAGCACGCCGACTGGGGACGAATTCTGAATTCAGAGCGCCAGGAAGAGCGTCCGATTGATTTTCAGTTTGGCAAATGGCGAGTCTCATGTTATTATTTGGCGTTTACGGGAGCGGAGAGCAGTTGTGGACGGTTTTCAGTACAAATTCCGTAGTGTCGTTCCGCCGACTTGGACAAGGTCTTATTTCAAAACATAAGTACTTCACAGCCAAAGCCCGAGTTTCGGGCCGTACGAATTTCCTCTACGAAGTGGGTTAGAAAATCAGGTTAGCTCAATGTCCTACCGTAATACCATATAACACAAGTAACAACATCATGGGTAATGATCAATAGGGACGCGAGTGAAGACACTTCTCCTAGCACGTTCAAATTGGATTTCATGCCGAGTTGGGAGTGTGCTGAGCTGCAAGTTTGATTGAAACACACTAAATGGCAGCTGGCAGCAAAAATACCAACAAAAAATTAGTCATTAAGTTTTAGCCTTGATTACCCCCCACCTTCTGAAGAAAAAATTACAATAATATTATAATTAGTAATACAGATACAAACGACTGCTGTGATCTAAACACTGAAATCAAATTTAAACAAAAGAATCACACAATGACGGATTAAACTTTATAAAAATCAAAGTCACCGATTATGCGACAATAGCAATAAAAACCCGAATCAAAGAAAGCCCGTGGATGATGCTCTTTTTTGAAAAAAATGTTCAATATTCAATAATAATTGTCGACATTTCAAACGCAAGTTTCCACGCTTGGCCGTTTGTAGCAAAAAATAACCTGCAAATTGTAGCCAGAATCATCATGCTCGTGCTCGATTTAGTACGGAACGATACCCCACTCGCTTTTTGAAAATTTTCAGATTTTGAATTGAATTTTGAAATATGTAGTCAAAAATGCAGAAAAATGCAAAAAAGACAAGCGGCACATCATTTCTCACGATGTCGCACGCGCACAGCTCGTTTATGGCATTGATTTTCACGTAGTGTCACTTTCAGATGATTGGGACATTTTTTTCAAAATTTCTCCTTCACAACTTTCTATAGCCGTTTTTTTTTCAAGGAGCCGGGAAAATCAGCGCCAGAATCACAAAACCAGTGCTTAGTTCAGTGAACAATAATGCCCCATTTGCCTTTTTAAAAAATTGCAAAATTTTACTTTTTTCAATATTTTTTGAAAATACAAGAAATGTCGAAAAATACGAGTGATATAATTTCTTATTACATCGAACATCGGCAACACGATTTCAGTCTTCATTTCCATGTCACGTGTATTTTATAAGACACACGAAGGGCAATCAATATTTTGAATTTCTAGACCATTTTTCTACGCTTGACCATGTATGACAAAATAACGTGGAAATTGAAGCCAGAATCGTGATGCCAGTGCTCGATTTAGTACAAAACGATGCCCCACTCGCTTTTTGAAATTTTTCAGATTTTGATTTTTTTTTTGAAAAAGTCAAAAATGCAGAAAAATGCAAAAAAGACAAGCGACACATCATTTCTCACGATGTCGCACACGCACAGCTCGTTTATGGCATTTATTTCCACGGAGTGTCACTTTCAGATGATTACTTCAGTGAACAATAATGCCCCATTTGCATCTATAAAATATTGCAAAATTTTACTTTTTTCAATATTTTTGAAAATACAAAAAATGTCGAAGAATACGAGTGATATAATTTCTTATTACATCGAACACCGGCAACATGATTCCAGTCTTCAGTTCCATGTCACGTGTATTTTCTAAGACACACGAATGGCAATCCATATTTCGAATTTTTAGACCATTTTTCTAAAAAATGCAAAAAAAGACAAGCGACAGATCTTTCCTTGGTATATTGCGCACGCAGAGCACGTTTCTGGTATTTATTTTCACGCCCCGTCACTTTCAAATCATGCCAGGCAAAAACTTTGTGAATTTTTGCTTACTGTATCGCCGGTTTTTCGATATTTAACGAGGAAATGGACGCTTCTAAACTGAAATCATGTACCAGTGCTTGGTTTAGTCAGAGTCATTTGTCTTTGTAAAAAAATTTACAATCTAAGACTTTTTAATGTTCAAAGTTGCCGTTTTTTTCTTCCGAAAAATGTTTGTTTTCAAAATGTCACTTTTTGGTTCGGAAAACATCCAAAATTTTGAAATGTACTAAGAAAGATGAGTTGGACATCATTCCTTGATCAATTTTACGCGATCATCACCTTTCGAAGCTTCGATTTCAACGTCTTTTTTGCAAAATCCCAGAGACACTACGAGTAAATATATTTTTGACTTTGACATTTCTAGATGTCACAGTGGGTACCTACTCCAGTTCCTAGCTCCTTTAATTTGGGTTCTTTTTGCTAGAAGAATTTAGGTACCATCCACTATATTTGCACAACACCAAGCCGACTGTTTTGAGAGTTCTAAACCTGGCAATCTAGCATCTACACAGCCCAGAAATACTCTCGGACCGGTAATTTGCAACAACCAACCACCAACAAAGCAATCAAATTCGGAAGGGATGTTGAATTAATAAAATGAATGACGTGATGTGGGGGCGCTCTCTTTGACGGTAAGGATGAGAAAGCAAAAGCCGGAAATGTTCGGTTTAATTTGTGATTCGGAGGGGGCGCGTTGATAAAAAAAAAGCGAAGTTGTGTTAATAAAACGAGGTTTGCAGTTACCTTTCAATATGTTGAAAGTCATGGGCACGCCTGCTGACAGCAAATCTGAACAACAAACACAAACAAAGCATATCATCAGCACTATTCTACATAAAAAGGTTGTTCGGTAGTGTGCATACCGTGGTTTGTGCGAAACTACGAAAACTCGGTACAAACCACAGTAAGACAAAAGGCTTATAATAAAATATAAAATGAGTCTCTAACAAAGTCATGCTATTAAATTTAATAGAGAGTAAAATACGAGATAAAATACGATAAACTATGGAGGTAGTGAAACATATCCTTCGATATAAACGATAATGATGATAAAAATAACAAAACAAACAG
This sequence comes from Anaspis maculata, assembly GCA_949128115.1. Taxonomy (NCBI): domain Eukaryota; kingdom Metazoa; phylum Arthropoda; class Insecta; order Coleoptera; family Scraptiidae; genus Anaspis; species Anaspis maculata. The sequence goes on from OX421965.1 coordinate 6,513,807, forward strand.
CTCCTTCAAAGTACTCATGCGATCAGCAAGCCTTTAGAAAGACTACTTTCTGCTAAGGTTATTTCTATTAGGTATTTTCAACACGGCTTGTTTCTGTAAAATGAAATTACGATAATGCCAAAATTCGAAACAGTCGTGTCCTTACGGTTTGGCGTCTGGGGGCTAGGCATCTGCATGGCGACCTGCTTGTAGTTATTTGGCAGCGCCATTTCGTCCGATTCGCACAGAAATCACTTTATTTCAACGCAAAACCCATAAAATTGACCGAAAATTGATCAATTTTCACTCTGACAGGTTCAAAGTGACGCCTAGTAAACGTCAAACATTGAGGTTATGAATCACAGTTTGACGTTCGAGCATTTGACACTCAACGCCGGCGTCGCCAACATGGCAACGCAAGTCACCAAGCGCGGGAAATTTGAATTCGAACCTCAAAATCAGTTTTCAAGCATTACGATTTATTTCCTTTCGTCCTTACATCATACATATGGATAAATATATATATACCTACTTACGCCTAAATGTACACTCTGTGCCAACCACATATCGAGTACATTTCAACAGCATTAAATTATCGTTATTGTTAATATATTACACATTGCCTTAAGTACTAGTGACTAGATTTTGACTCCTCGGAGATCCTCTCTGGTGTGTCTCCATATAATACGTAAATGAACGAAAATTACAACTTATAAAACTTAAAACTAGTTAACATGCTACTCCAACAAGGTCAATAAACAATATTCTAACAAACGTAATAACAGAATAACTTGTCTTTTCTTTTCATACTTATACTTATTATTACAATAATAAAACGCGCTGCTTAAGCATTATACTTAAATCTTACTATGTACTTTTCTTTGGTGGTTCTAGCTGTATAATACACGGCGTGTATTATATTAAACAAGAAAATAAAAAGAACAACATCAATGATATGTTGGAACTGAACAAAGTATCGCTTTTTTAAATATCCTAGAACATTCATTTCAATTTCATAATAACATCTAATGACAAATATCGACGACACTAATTTATAAGTACGTATTTTGAATTAAATTAATTACATAAGAATACTGGCATTGAAAGAAATATTGTACAATCATTTTTTCATATATTATAATATATATTTCTAATAAATACAATATTGTCGCTCTTAGTGAATTGCGTATAAGTATATATTCCCATAATAATAGGTATATTTTTTATTACTACCTAGTAAATTCTATCTAACACATTCATGTATCTTGTCCATAGCATGTTGGTTCAATAATCTTCTCCATTAGTTTCCCACAGCCTGTTTCAGAAACTATATTTAGAGACTTAGAATGTATTTTCTCTCAAGAAACAAGCTGCAAAAAACAAGTAATTTTTTATTATTATCTATACTTATACTCTTATTACTATTAAACCTAAATAAGATATTCTTTGATCGCATACTTAAACATAAATTACCTATACAAATAATCTAATTCACTGGATATTTTTGAGATCTTTGAAATTAAAACAACCATCACTTTTGTTCTTAATTTGTGAAGCTTTCTATTATTACTATACTGCTCTTTTTACTATATTATTCATTTTCCATATTATTCTAAAAGTGTTCATGTCAAGTCTTATTGAAACGTTATAGTTACTATTAGGCACAAATAATGAAGATATAGTTGTTGGTTGAAAATCAGTGCACCCTCGCTAATGCTTCCATATGCTTCACACAATAAATCATTTCACAATAATGCATTTACCTAGCAGTAGGTAGGTACTCAACAAAAATCACAATAAGTGTATAATACTTTTACAGGTGCACACAACGATATACACATGGAAGAAGAAGGAAGTAATATTCCCATATATACTGATTGTTGCACTACATATAAATAAAAACAAGGAATAGTCACAACACATCTTATTACTATACTGTTTTTATCTACTGTGGTTTATTACTTAGTCGCTGTCCGAACTGGATTCCTCTGGCACTGCTGCTGGTTTTGCTGGTTCTTCTTTGGGTGGTTCGGTCTTTTTGAACGCAGTGGCCGAAGCGTACGCATTAGGCGACTCGCCTTCGGTGTGTTCAATTCCAACTCTACAATAACAACACGTAATATAATAAAAATAAATTTTGTAGTGTAAGTTGTGTGGTAAAACCCCCCTTTCCCTAATTATTAGACGTGATACCATCATGAACCCTTACGTTGTGTATTTTGTTGTGCCGTGGTCTTATAACCCGTTTACCTGAATCATTTAAATAAATTCCCAAATCCCCTATTCATTCCCCGGTCATGCTAGTACCCAGGTTCTATTTGGAAGAGGACGATTAAATAAATAGTGCAACATAAACAAAGTCATTAAAACCACACCTCATATTTCATTTACCGATTATTCAATGTCCGCTGATTTAATTCATTTAACCTTAAGTACGTACCTACTTCATTTGAATGAATTGTTAATTTCACACTGTCATATATCATGCTGACTTCAGCTAACAATAAGGAATTAGTTACTTCAATTTACATTCGGTTTCTGAAATTAAAATACTTCCTAATTACTTGCGAAAACCCGTGCCTGATTAATTGATCAGAGTCTCAATTGAATTTCCGTTTCAGTATTCCTATTAGTTTAAAGTAGAGGCATAGATGAGTTACGTTTTCCTAACACAATGAGTTTTGATGCCTTGCCTAATTAATTCTTCAGCTTCAATCAACCCTTTACTTTCAATTAAATCTTCCATAACGAGGTCCTACTTGTACTTACAGAGACATATAGGTCACGCCACTTGAGAGACTATTGTTCATTGAGTATTGTCTTTGTATTTCGAAATTATAGCCATTTTGTAATTACGGATCAAAACAATTTACATGGGAGTTGACTGTATATAGTAATTAGATCAATTTACTTCAAACTGCATGGTTATTAGCTGGTGCTGTACTTTCACTTTACAGAATTGCCACTCAGCTATAGGTGAACTTGGTGCGTACATTTACTTCGTCAGGTGCGCAATTTAGGTGTGAGCCCTTAATTAATTAAACTAGAACGTTCTATTACTTTTCGATGTCTTGTAGTCAATTTTCGGAGCAACAATCGACCCCTTGACTTGTCTCAAGCGATTCTCATGTTTCAAGGAACGCTAGCTAGACGGACATAAGCCCCGTCATGGGTTCGGCAACTTCGAGTCAGCCTCCTAGAAGGGGCCGTAACCCTCCAAAAACACTGAAATTAGCATTATCTTGAAAAATTTGCATCAAATCGAAAAAAAAATTAACACCGCTATAAAGACAATTGAACCAGTTTTGAAATGATGTATCACTCAACCCCAATTGTCATTTAAAATTTTCGAAGGGGCGCCACTCTGACTACGGGGGTGAAACTCCACGTTTAAATTAATAGCAGTTGAACGTCTTCCTTGAAAACAAAGTTGACCTGTCCGGGCTTATTTCGAAAAAATGAGAGCGAATGCCCGAAAATCTGTCTGTTTCGTTTTCAGTGGGCGACCCTGTATGTCTCTATAGCGCTTTGTTCTCAGCAGATAGGACCTACAAGCACCTGGCGGACACTAATTTTGGTTGAGGTGTCACCGTGTAGACTTTACCTATAGTGCTTTTCAAGGTAACTGGAATACTGGAAAACAATGTAGTTAAAAGCTCACAGCCATTTGCTAAATATCTACTTGGTTTAACAGCACCTTTGGCCTTTGGCTATTATCGAAATACCCAGAACAACTCACCAAAGTTTATGAACAAACAATTAGGTACGTTCACCCCTTTGAAAAATTATCATTTTTTCATAGAAGGTAACTTGCCTATATGCAGTCTGCCCCTAGTAGGGGATACACATTAATCATCAACAGTTGATTTGCACTCTTGGCAATTCATTCTGCATGAATACAAAATCTCCTCCGGTCACACCTGCGTTCGTGTCGAACTCCACTCCACCAGTCAGCACCAGTCCTCTTTCCCTCATCCCCGTTTTCTCGCCCTCTCTTCTACCGCCCTCTTAAGTGTGACGACCCCTGGCCTACAAGCCAGCCACTCTGGAATGCGGCGCGACTCCAGCATTCTTCCTTGTACCACCTACTTTCACTTCCCAATATCGCCCGTAACGCTAATATATTCCGAAAATATAATTCTTCTTCATGATTTTAAGCTGGCCATCACAGTTGGTATAAAAAAATCAATTTCACGCCTTTTTCATTAAAAAAAAAGAAGCTTTCATAAGCTATAGAAAAAAAACGTGTTGTGTTGGTACGAATGGTACAATGCTAACTTGATGCAATAAACGCCTTGCGGCAGCTTGTTGTTTACAGATGCTATGTATAATATGTGACATCTGTCAGTAGGTTTGCAAGAGAATCTAGAGTCGTCGAAACAGGACACGCGCTTGAGTGCACTCTCTGTTCATTTACTGTATGTATCTACATCTTTCATACCTCTGCTTGCTGTTCTAGTATGAGCTAGAATTGGTAGTAGTGACTGCCCAGACCTATGAGCAGCGGGCGTTTTCATTCCATTGATTTTAGTGCCGCCGCGCTCGGGCATCATTTTCCTCAGTGGCCACCACTACCTAACAGCATTAGCGAGGAGCCATCAAACAGCCGAGTCGACAGCAGTGACAATTATTGTCACATGATACACCAGCACATCTACCAAGATATTGCGACATCAAGTTAGCATGGTACCACTCCTGCTAATACAACATACAGGGTGTTTTGATGGAAACGAGCCACCCTGAATAAATTTTTACTAGGTGAAATTGAAAAAATTTCCCGAGACCCATCGATTTTTGTTTTGAGGGGGACATCTAAAGCATACATTGGCAAATTTCTATCTTCAACCCCTTCACCTTCACCCACCCCAACTTCTAAATTTCAAATGACACTACCTACCTTGCGATTCATCAAATTAAAGAAGATTAAATTCTCTTTCTGAAACAAATATTTTAAATTTTTTTAACCCACCCCTCTTTTTCTTAAAATTCTCTTGTGTGTCTAATTTACTACTCTCGACCCCAAAATCCTCTTTACTTTAGTCAGCTCCATCCTAAATAGCATCAAGGAAGAGAATTTTAGGTGGAAAAAGTTCTACCCAAATTCACCCCTTTAATTGCTCTCCCCTATCCCTAATTGCTCTCCCCTATCCCAACTTCAAAATTTACCAAGACACCACCTACCTTGTGATACATCGGATTCAAGGGAATTTAATTCTCTCTCTGCAAATGATTTTTTCAAATTTTTAACCCCTCCTCCATTGAATTGGACATTCGGAGTATTCAAGGAAGGAAAGGTTTTTGAAAATTTTGAAAATATTTCTTTCGGAAAGAGAATTCAATTCTCTTCAATTTGATTTATCACAAAGTAGGTAGTATCATTTTATATTTTTGAGTTGGGGTGGGGGGGAGCGAACGGGTAATTTGGGTGGCAATTTTTTCACATGAAAATTTCCTCCCTCGATGCTGTGCAGGATGACGTTGATGCAGTAAAGAGAATTGAAAGGTCAAGAATATCAAATTGGACAAATCAGAGAATTTCAGGAAAAAGGGGGTGGGGTTGAAAAAAGTGAAATTTTTTTTTAGAATGAGATTCAAATTCTCTTCAATTTGATGTATTGCAAAGTAGGTAGTTTGATTTGAAATTTCGAAGTTGGGGTGGATGGGGGTTGAAGATAGAAATTTGCCAATACAGGGTGTTTCAGTTTTAATCGAGCAAACTTTGGGATAAAATTCTTCTCATCCTCCTGATTCAGAAAAATATAACATACATGCCTTTCACTCGTTTCCTTAGAAAGATACAGGGTGTCAAAGTTCATTTTTTTCGGTTTTCAAAATTTTGTAACTTGAGAACCGTTCAACCATAGTAGCTGAAATTTAGCATAGCCTGGTTTGACGGAACTATCTACCTACCTGCCAAATTTTGAAAGAATCCAATCAGTGGCGTAGGAGTTATGGGGGGTCATTATTTATCAAGGTTCTACAGATGCTTCCAAAATGATCACCTCCCATAGCTTTTACGCCACTGGTTGGATTCGTTCGAAATTTGGCAGATGGGTAGACGATTCCAACAAACCAGTCTATGCTAAATTTAAGCTAATTTGGTTGGATAGTTTTCGAGTTATAAATTTTTGAAAACCGAAAAAAATGAACTTTGACACCCTGTATCTTTCTTAGGAAGCGAGTGAGAGGCACATATGTTATATTTTTCTGAATCAAAAGGATGAGGAGAGTTTCATCCCAAAGTTTGATCGGTTAAAACTGAAACACCCTGTATATGCCCTCGCAACAAAAATCGACGGGTCTCGGAAAATATTCTAAATTTTACCTAGCAAAAATTTATTCAAGGTGGCTCATTTCCATTGAAACATCCTGTATTTCTTCCATAATTTACTCTAATGAAAGAAGTCGTGAAACTGATTATAGGTAAGTACATCTAATAAAAAAACGTTTGTGGGCTTTTATTTTTCGAATTGAAAAAGAGTAGCGTGTAGGGTGAGCGTCCCATCCCAATGGTTCGCGATTGTCGGAACTCATGCCGAAAATCTTCGCGAAAATGTCTAAAAAAGACACGTACCTGTAGTGATGCCTGGCCAAGTACCGCACGTACTTTTCCGGCGGTTCATCGCTGTCCGAATTCTGCACGCTGACGCTTCTGCACGTCGTGTGGCTAACTTGAGTGGCAGGCATCGTGAATTCCACGTAACAATACTCGGCCAGTTTGTCGGGCATTTGGTCGTAACTGGTCAGCGCCAGTTTGCACACCATGTTGTGCGTCGTGTACGCTCCTGCAATGAAGAAAAAACACAATAAGGGCCAATTCACACCGGCGCAATGCTCGCGATACATTCACGCTAGTTTGCGATACGTTCACGGTATGTTCGCGATACGTTCACGCTACTACGGCTCTCGTTGCGGTAGCGCTCAAACCCATTTGTACTTGCCTTTTTTAAATCTTGTGAAAAAGCCATGAAGTGAACAAGTCATTGCTTAAAAACCATGAATGATGACGAACCGGATTTTCAAAAGGGAAAAAAGGAAATGTATTTTTCTTCGTGGAAAAGTATATTTACAATATCAAAGCGAATGAGGCTCCGACTGTGATTATAGGGTGAAAGTCGGTGGTGCAGAGCTCTGCAATGTCGGTAATTTACACGAAACGCCGTTCAGTACACAAAATAAGTGAAATGTGTAAAACCAAATTTTGTCATGATTCAAAGGTGTAGAAGGTTGGAGGAAGCAGTGCAGTAAATGTCCGAATAATCAATAGAAATCAGCTTGGAACAGAGCTCTGCATTACCGACATGATACAAAAATGTGCTAATCTTTGTTTTTATTACCAATTAGTAGTGTCACTGCCAGAAAAAGGAGACTCCTAGATAAAAAGTCAGCACTGCAGAGCCCTGTATTGTTATGAAATAGCGAAATGTTCGGTATTCTAGAGCACAGTATAAGATTAATATAAAACAAAAGCTAGGTTTCTGCTTCTTTGTGGAGGTGAACTGAATTCTACGTGGAAAGTCGGTAAAACAGAGCTCCGCATTACAGACGATGTACAAAGATGGTGAACTAACACAGACATACCCAAACGCGTAACGCAACTATGTCGCTGAAAGTCGTCTACAGTTTAACAGATACACATGCAACAAATTCAAGCTCATTTTACCTTGCCCTTCTTTAGGCAGTCGAGGACACCTCCACACGATGGCTCTGTGCTGGTGTTCGTACTTGGCCTGCCCCGACGTGACTTCGATCAAGCTCTCCTGCAGCGCATCCATAGTCCCTAATATTCTCTCGATTCCCTTGATCTTCCCCGTCCGTCTGTGCGCCGACTTCACCGAACCGTACCTGAAGTGCTTTTCCACTCGGAACAGGTAGATCCAGCATTCGGGTATCGGAAAACGGATCATCACGTCCTCGCAAGGGATCTGGCCGAGCTTTCTCGAAGCGAAACCCGGCACCAAGACGTCCGCCCTCAATTCGATCTGTGTTTCAAGAAAAAACGAGATAAATTACGGCGAAATGATCGAAGCGGGGGGCTTCTGACTACAGGGGCCGTTGCCTCTGACTAAGCGCTTTCAAGAGACACTTCCAACTAAGAAAAATGTCTCGACGATTAGAACAAAACGAAAAAAATTGTAGTTGAATGAATAATAAAACCAAAAACAACAAATAAGAACCTTGTTGCCGGTAACGCAGATTGCAGCCTTGAGCTGCAGGGGTAGCTCTCGATTGCGCGGAGGCCTCACTCGAAACCGCAACAGCTCGATGTAGCACGCATCCGGTGGCTTGAATCTGAAATTTGTCAATTGTTGAAACAGTTCTAAGCGCTTTTGTGAAAAAAAGGAAGCGCTGCCACCATTACTCTTTGGTCCACCAACAGAAATAATACGCCAGCATCAGCGCATTACTTGTGTCAAAATCTCACTATAATGTCACTTTCAAATCACGTCGTGGCCTGTCAAATGTCTAGTAAGTCACCGAAATATATATCTACTTGTCTCCTGAATGTCTCTATTTGTATCCAAAATGTCTTTATTCGCTCTTAAAACACGACAAAAACAAATGAATATTTCTTGAATTGGGAGAAATCAAGTCCGAGTCGACAGACAGATTTATAGTGCTATTCTGCAAAAAATAACATTCCATAGACGCTCTGTGAAAATTCGCGTCGGCCATTGGCTGTTGCCCAGGTATAATAACAGCGTAACAGGAGAACAGGAGAACAGCCTTTATAGAATGTAATTGTTCAAAGAATCGCACCATAAATTAACTGTTAAATGTTTCATTACATCTTCTGAGCTTATACAAGGGCGTCTACTCGTCTCTTATATCCCTGCTGAAAATGCTCATCAATTCTCATAGGGAAATCTATCTGGCTTTCATGAGAATCTATATGAGTATTGGAACCGGCTTTGCCGCAATGATTCTCATAGGAATCCCGCTGCGTTTTTTGCTCATTGAATCTCATAGATTTCCATATGAATCCACATAAATGCTCATGGATTCTCATTGATTTCCATATGATTCCATATAAATGCTCATGGATTCTCATTGATTTCCATATGAATCCACATAAATGCTCATGGATTCTCATTGATTTCCATATGAATCCACTTAAATGCTCATGGATTCCATATGAATCCTCATGGATTCTCATGAAAACTCATACAATCCAGATGGATGCCGCACTGAATACAACAAATTGTTATACAAAACCAAGATGGATTTTGAACTGGATTTTTTATTAGATTTTATCACTTACAAATAAATAAATTCGTGAATGTTCGTGAAATTACATCAATGTCGCACAGGCACACAGGGTGATACTATTGTTTTAGTTCAGTGTTCCAATGATCTCCTAGAACCTGGAATTGAAGATCATAATTAGTTATGTATTTTACTATAGTTATAGGCACTTTACTTGATAGAAATAGTCCTAATCGTCTTGGGGAACCTCAAAATGGAATATATCCATCGAAATCTCGAACCTTTTCTGCATGATTACAATACTTTTCCTTCCATGTTGGTGGAGCGTCGGTAAAGTAAAAGTCTTCACATCTTATAGGTATTAACACAACAAACGTAAACAAACAAACCGATGCGGAAAGGAATCAAACTTTTTTTCAGCGTCCTGTCAGCATTTTGTATTTTCACTGTCACGAAAAGATAACGCACTAGATCGATCGCGCTAGTCGCGCAAGAATTTCCTACGATTCATGACGACTAGATCAGGCGAGCGCGCGGGTTCGCCTAAAATTGATGAGATTATATCTGCCAAAGCCGCATAGATTTACAGGATTCACATGTCAATAAGTCAAATAATGGATTTGTATCAGCATTTATCAGGATTGAATGAGCATTTGCTGTTGATTTCTGCCAATGACTGATGGATTCTCATAGGAATCCCAATGAGGATCCATGAGGATTTTCAGCAGGAAATGTACGATAGATTCTCATAGAAACTGTTAGACTTCCCATTTATTATGCGTGCGCCTGATTGATGCTCATGGGGCTGATAGAAACTGATGGATTCTCATAGGGATTCCAATGAGAATCGATGAGCATTTTCAGCAGGGATGTCTCTGAGCAACTTAGAAATAGTCGAAAAATTTCAATTTTCAATTTTTTCCAAAATGTTTGAGAAAATACGAAATGTTTGTTGAATCAGCAGTTATATCTCTAAATTGACAAATTATGCGGACATCTGAATAATATTTCATCCAGTTTCTTCTAGTATAGGTAGTTATAGTTTCTCCAATTGTCTCAACAACGGCCTTATTTGTTCCCAAAACATCGCAAGAACAAGCAAAGATATTCTTTAATTAACGGAGATTAAGACTGAGCTAGAAGAGTTCAATTTAACGTAAAATGTTTTACTAGACCTCTTATGACATTCAAGGGGCTTTATTTGTCTCCAAAATGTCTCCAAGTCACTTCAAAATATTTCAAAGACACGCGGCTAATTGCTCCAGATCCGGTATCTTGTTTTTGTACCGGCATAAAATGCAAATATTTGAAGAATGCACCGCTTGTCTTTTTCCAGTTTGACCAAAGTCTTCAATTGTCTCAAAAATGTCCCCGAGGCACGTAACATGTTTGTAGAATTTTGGTGGTAAAATGAGCTAACAGAGCAAAGATACTACTCAGGTATATTTAGTATCAGAACCAATCGAAACGCCACATCCCGAAATCACGTGGCGATTTACCCATCACTCTGTCTGCTGGTGGACCAGAAGAATACACAGGCTGCAGGTACTCAATACAATTAAATTCAACTGAAAGAAAACCTCACTTGATGATGTGAGTGTCGTTGTAATCTTCGACGTTGACGCACGAATGCCATTCGACCTGCTCCAGCCGGATCCATTCTTCCGTGACGACCGGCAAGATGTCGTGCCTTCCCACGACTTCCTTCCCTTGCCTGCGCATGTCGTTCACGCCCAGCTCGATGTCCGGCATGCCCGTCAAGAACCCGAGGAAGAACAGCCTGACCCTGGCGATCTGCTTCTCGATGTGCCCGTCGGAGTCCTGCTCCACATACAGCTCGTCCACGGCCGTAATCTGGATCTCTTCCATCTTATAATGCAGTGCCCTGTCCCTGTGCGCCTGCAAGCTGAACAGCGCCTCTTCTATCGAAAAGGAGAACTGCTTCAGATCGTCGTAGCTGAGCGACCCCAGCTTCATCAGCTGCGACACTTGCGGGGCGTGTTCCACCGGCAGGCCGAGCTTCTTCAGGTCGCTGCCGAATTCCTTGACGCCTTGGTAGTCGCCTTGGATGGCATACGCGGCGAACTGGCTCAGTTTGTTGGTGATCCTCTCGGCTTTCTTTACTTGGCCAGGTCGGACGCCGGGTCGCTCCTTGTAGAAAATGTACTGCAGCTTCAGGGTGAATATCTTGCCGAACTGGTCGTACTGCTGGGCGCCGATATCCGATACCGAATAGCAGGGTTGCAGCGGCAGTTCTTGGAAGGGGTCCTTGTCGGCTTGCTGGTTGAACAGCTGCAGCAGGACGCAGTCCGGCTGGTGGACGAGCTTGACGAAGATCTTCTTCCAGAAGCGCTGGCCGGTGATTTTCTTCTTGTTCGGCTGACGCAGCTGCATTTCCCATCCTTCGCCGGCGTAAGTGGTCCCCGGGAACGGTTCCAACGGCTGGGAGACGTCTTCGTCGAACAGAGGCGTCGGCGGGGTTTCTTGGGAGTCGGTACGCTTCATTTCACCACCACCTAATAATAATCGATCCTTATAATCGCGATGTTATACAAAAACGATTTGAAAATGATCTCAAAACAGGCAACGAACATTTTTGTTACTGATTCCAAGTGACAATTTATTGATAATTATTATTATTGTAAAAGGATGAATTATTCAGATTGAAAAAATACACTGACCGTAAGGCAGAGCAATGTCTGGCTGCGTCGCGGCGCTGACGTCGTTTTGTTGATCGAACGGGTTGAATCTCGGCGAGGTGTCGGTGAATGCCGTCTGGACAGGTACTGGAGGTGGCGCTATCGTCGGCAGAACTCCTCCACCGTAATCGTCGTTTGATTTTGGCCTTAGCACAAGCAATTTCAAAATAAATATTCGGACTGAAGAACAAAGCCTGATGGGTACCTAGTACAGTGCCAAGTTCACAGGAAGGATCATGCTTCCTTATCTGAGGCGTGCCCGAATAAAATCGCTAAAGTTTCTGCAGCTGAACACCAACAGAGGCGAGGCGGCCTGTGCTGTGATTTACTGGCACAAGACATGAGGCAGAACAAAATCGATATTATACTAGGACAAGAACCCAACCGAAGAAGAGCTCATCGGATGATCTGCGATAAAAATCAGAACAGTTTTGTACTAGTGAGGAGCGGACTTGACATCTACAGAATCGAGCGATACGAAGGGTTTGTCTGCGTAGAACTCAAAGAAGTATACTTCTGCTCTGCATACTTTTCCCCAAACAGACCAATAATTGATGATTTTGAGACTTTTCTCAGAAACATGGAGAACGTAATAATGGTCCCTCGCGCACGCAACAAAACATACATCATTGGAGGAGACTTCAATGCTTGGACTACACTCATAGGATCAAGAAAAACAGACGCAAGAGGTAAAATCCTAGAAGAATGGATAGATGCAAATGACATGACCAACCAGAACGAAGGTAACGCACCCACCTTTATCGGCGGGGCCGGCAGCTCTTCCATAGATGTGACGATGGCATCCATGGATGTTGCAAGACGCATCAGAGGATGGACGATCAACGAGGATGAAAACCTCAGTGATCACCGGACCATCTATTTCGGGTATCAAGGAAACGAGTCAAGACACAAGCGCTCAAAATGCCTGCCAAGGATGGAAAGTGACTGACGTAGGACTGATTCATACACGAGAACATTACGTGTATGAATCATTACATTACATTACATTACATTACGTTATTCATACACACATAACGACAGATTCACGCATGATGGCTTCAACCAACCAAGCACAGCAGTGGGGCTGACACAACAGCTGACAGATATATGTGACAAAAATCTTCCTAAGAAGCAATAACCAAGGCAGGGGCACAAACCAGCATATTGGTGGACGACAGAAATCGACAAAATCCGGAAGGAATGTATAAGCAGAAGGAGAACAAGCACAAGATGTGGAGGGAGCCACGCAGAGAAAGAACGTCTCTAGCAAGAATACAAAGCTAAGAAGAGAGAACTCAAAGTCGCTATATCACAAGAAAAGAAGAGATGCTGGAACAAACTATGTGAAAATTGACAAAGATACATATCTGGGGACTGGGATACCAGATAGAAACAAATGAACTCAATTTGCGCCCTAGTACTACAATAAGCGAAGAAGAGACGCTCTAACAAGTGCGCAAGCTATTTCTAAAGATGGACATAGCGCCTTGGCCGGCGATCGAGTACGGTGAAATACCCGTAATAACCGAAGAGGAAATAGTGGCCGCAAGCCATAAGATCAAAGTGAAGAAGGCTCCAGGATCAGATAAAATCCCCCCAGAGGTTGTCAAAATTGTAGCAAGTAAACACCCGGCAATACTGCAGAAAGTTCTCAACAGTAATCTGCAAAGCTAAGCGGAACGTTTCCATATCCATGGAAATTGGCAGAACTGGGCCGCGATTCTGTACTCTCCTACCGACACTTGTCGGTGTCGGTAGCTAGGCAGGAGCGAATTTGATTGGTTCTCACCCTAGCTACCGATCCGATAGTTGTCGGTAGGAAAGTACAGAATCGCGCTCCTGGTGCTCATCGAAAAGCCAAAAAAGAATGGAGACGAGGAAACTAAATACATGCCCAGCTGCCTCTTGAATAGTATTGGAAAACTTTTCGAGATTGTGATTAGAGACAGAATAAACACGGAACAGGAAGAAAATGGCGATTCATGAAAACCAATATGGATTCCAGAAAGGAAGGTCGACCGTGGACGCTGTCCACAAAGTAATGAAGACACCAGAGGCAATAGAAAAGCTAGCTTTCAAAAGCCTAGGATTCAGCGCACAGACTACACTAGATATCAAAAATGCGTTTAACTTGGCCTCATGGCGGTCAATAGTGAAAGCGATGAAGAGAAGAAGAATAAGCCCGTACCTTGTGAGGGTCGTCTAGTTCTACCTGGAGAGCAGGTACATCTTAACAAGAAAAGGGACCAAGATAAGGGTTACATGAAGCGTTCCGCAAGGCTCGGTCCTGGGACCTACACTATGGAACATTTTTTACGATGATGTGCTGAGAATGAACCTAGCAAGGGGCGTGTCTACGGTAGCAGTCGCAGACGACTTGGCAGTGGTGACAGAGCAAAGGACCCAAATCAACTCAAGAAAATAACAGAGACGGCACTAAAACAAGTGTCTGACAAACTAGGGAGGATGAGGTTGGAACTGGCGACAACGAAAACGGAAATGGTCTTGTTATCGGGTCGAAAAACATGGGAGGGGAGGTGTCGCTACGGAGAAGTACGCGAATAGCGCGCCAGCCGTGAAATATCTTGGCATTTATAGCCGCTTTCTTTCGGTCAGGATCATAGATCATGATCCGAAAATCCGCTCACGGGGTTGGTTGGCTGTGTCACGTGCAACCAATCCAACCAATCCAGTCAGCGGATTTCCGAATCATGATCCGTGATTCTGGCCGAAAGAAAGCAGCTTATATAGGTAGATAAAGACTGCAGAATGACGGAACATGTCAAAAAAAAGTCTGCGAGAAACCCAACAAGACCTTTGACCCTGGCAAGCATAGCACCCAACGTGGGAGGCCCAGCAACAACAAAAAGACGCCTTGTGGCGATAACAGTGCACTCAGTGGTTTTGTACGGAGCAACAATGTGGCAGAGGGCCCTGAAGTTCAAACACTACGAGGACATGGTAGAAAGGGCGAACCGCAGGATGTTGTTGAGCGTTATCTCCGCCTATCGAACGGCACCAATACCTACCGGCAGTACTTGCCACTACAGGCATCCCACCGATAAGCCCTAAAGTGCAAGAACGGATAGCGACGCATAAAGCGGACCGGCAACAAAAGGAGGACGCTCGGAAAGGATTGTACGCAGAATGGCAGAAGCAGTGGGAAGGCTACGACGGATACGCAAAAACCTTCATCAATAGAGTCAAAGATTGGGCGAAAATGGACCGCATAAATCATTACGTGACACAGGCCCTGACGGGACATGGAGTGTTTGGAGCGTACCTGCACCGGATAAGGAAGAAAGCAGACCCCTGGATGTTGGTTCTGCGAGGAAGTGTATACGGCCAGTCATACCGTCTTCCACTGTAAACGATGGCAAGAAGATAGGATAGCAAAGGAACAATGTGGCAGAGTACTGATGAGCACGAGAGAAGAGAGATCAACACCTGAAAAGACCAACCGCCCCCCGAAGCAAATGCTGACGCGGTCCCAGGGGGCGAAGATCAAGATCAAGGGGGGTAGACCAAGATCAACCACTTGGTCTACGGAGGGGTTTTAGCCGGTTTTTCGCCCGGCACTACCCGGCGAATAGATCCATCACCAGGTGTCAAGCGACTACCCCTCCGCCCCTGTCGAGCAGGCAGGGGAGCGAAATAAAAAAAAAGGTCGGACGATCCGATGAAATGGCAGAGAAAAGATCTTCAAAGTACACTATTGGCACACTCGTAAAATTGAGTTTCACATGCGGTGCCATCTACCTAAAGGCTGGTTTATATTGGCCGTAACCGGTAACTTATTCCCTTACCGTAAAGTTGAAAGGTAGCATTTGAATACAAACGTTTATATTGACAGGGAATAATCCCGTGATTTATTCTCTTACCGTAGAATTCGCCAAGTTCCAAGTTTTACGGCATAGGGAATGCGGACAGCCAATCACATACAACCAGTTACACAATCACATCGTCGAACGTCACTGTCGATCTGATGTTGGTTTGTTGGTTATTTTTGTTCTCACTACTTGTGCGAAAATGGAAGAAAAAATGGATCTCGACACCAAGTTGATCCAACTCGGTTGCTTCGTTTCACCAGTTCTGTCCAACATCGCCCCTCCTGAGATCCGTAGAAAACTTATCACAAAAAAAGAATGGTTCAAATGCCACCACAATCATCAATTGCCAGTCCACCCGGACTGCACAAGACGAACGAGACTAAAAGAAAGCCAACGTGGAGTCTGACAAACGAGCTCTTGGAACAAAACTTCGACACAGAAACGGCCTGGATGAACGAATGATCAAGAACAAATCCAGACAGACTGGATCTGATCGAAGACCCGAATAAATGCAACCTGCAGGATTCGAACTAGACAGGCATTTGTGGTGTAAACTGAACCGAATCAGAACCGGGGCCATGGGAGGTGGGGGTTTTCAAGCATAAATGGGGACTTTCGGAAGAACCAGGATGTGACTGCGGACACCCAATCCAAACTATGGACCTTAACGTGTTAGATTGCCTCATTAGACGTTTTACGGAAACAAAATGGAAACACACCAAGCCTGTGAGGACGCAACTGACTGGATAGCGGCACTTGATGTTGAAATTTGATACTTTTTTCTTTTATTTGCTGTATACCATTTTTGCTTTTGAACTCTACGAAATATATATACCAGTTTATGGCACGCACACCATGGTTTGAAATAAATTACGGAATGCCTTTTTTTATTTCGTTCTGTAAATATTGGCCGGACGCTCCAGCGCCTCTTCCTTTGTGGTCTCTTCTTGTTTTGGTCTTCAGCTGCTGCACTGGCGGCACCGGCAGCTATAATGAGTAACATGGCGGAATCGCAATTGGCAAAATCTTCGGTATCGTTACTGCATGTTCGTATTCATTTTTAATATTGTACTGTAACTCTACTGCAGACTTGGAAGGAAATAGTTAACAAAACAAACAAGTTATTCAGATTAATCTGACAGTTTGATATGTGTAACTCTCACTGTCACATGTAGAACACGTGTCTTCCCTGTCAAGGCACTGTCAGCTGAAATGCTCTTACGGTGAATATAAACCACAGCGTTAAAGTTTAAAGAATAAAGAATACGGTTAGGGATAACGGCATAAGTTTACATCCAATATAAACCAGCCTTAAGGCATTTTGCGATGCCATCATCAAATTAAAATGGTCAACAAAATAAGTGTCATAGTCGAAATTGCATCGGTTTTCAAAACCAGACAGCTTTGGATTCCTTTGATCGATTTTGGATCTGTTCGAACTGATCAATGGCACCATTCTTTAGCTATCGGATACAGGTACTGTAGAATGGAAGAAAAGTCAAATAAAGTTTATACAGGGTGTCAAGTAAAACCGTGCAAAACTATTGAAGATTTGTTTATGTCCCATTTTGGCAAAAAAAAAATTTGGTCGATACCACCCTGCTGAAAATCCTCATGGATTCTCATAGGGAAATCTATCTGGCTTTCATGAGGATCTATATGAGTATTGAAACCGGCATTGCCGCAATGATTCTCATAGGAATCCCGCTGCGTTTTTCCTCATTGAATCTCATAGATTTCCATATGAATCCACATAAATGCTCATGGATTCTCATTTGATTTCGAGAGTTTTCTGTTAGTTATATCTTTCAGTTAGGTATTTTGAGAAACATTGATTGAAGTTGTAAAACTTGTTTTTGTTAAAATTAAAAAAGTCGCCAAAAAGCTTGTTTCTTTCTTTCTAGAGTAATGATAAAGTCTCTTTTAGCTAAATTTCATCACCGAAATCACATTTAGGAGAACAAAATCTTGAGAAATGATACCAAACACTTCTACAAAAGCACTTCCATTCCTTGCTAAAGGGTTGCTGTGAAGCACATCCCCGACCTATGTTAGGTATCAGCCTGTATGTTCTTGAAAAATATGCGTCAGTGTATGCAATGGATCATGAAGCAAGAATTTCTTCTCAGATTCTTTTTGTTCTCGAGATATCGATACATCAGTTTGTGTAAACAACCCTTAAAAACAATCCTTTGACCTTGAAACAAAAATTATCTCTCACATGACACGGTAACATACTGGGTTTATTGTGATACCAGCCCTAATATTCCGGCCAACATGGGTCAGACACTGCCCGCGGGGGTAATCTTTTTCAGGGGTGGGTGAGAAAAACATCCACAGGGGATGGTTTTTCAAGTGAAACTATCGATTGTTCAAAATTTGCTTCGATAATTAGACCAGTTTGAGAGGATATTTGCGATAAGGTGGACATGGAAGAAAAAATGGCACAACTTTGTCCAAAATCATAATACAGGCGCAAATCAAAAACCGTTTCGAGGGAAGACGTCAATATTCATATTCTAGGTGCCGCTATCGACCAAAATTTTTTTTGACAAAATGGGGCATAAACAAATCTTCAATAGTTTCGCACGGTTTTACTTGACGCCCTGTATAAACTTTATTTGACTTTTCTTCCATTCTACAGTACTTGTATCCGATAGCTAAAGAATGGTGCCATTGATCAGTTCGAACAGATCCAAAATCGATCAAAGGAATCCAAAGCTGTCTGGTTTTGAAAACCGATGAAAATATCGACTATGACACTTATTTTGTTGACCACTATATAAGATTATAAGTATACAAAGGAGTCAAATGATCATGGCACTGTACACACTTATCGTAAAGCCGCAACTCACCTGATGAACACGGAAAAGTCCTTGTCCTCGTCCGACTCCTGGGAGCCGGCCTTGCTGACCCTGTTCGGCGTGCTCTGTGGCACGACCGGCGGCTCCTGCAGCGCCAGGAACGCATCGAAGGTGCCTTCGTTTTCGAATCCGGCGCTGAAACCGGAATCCTGCCCGAAACCGGCGTCGTTTCCCCAGGCGTCACCGTTGCCGCCGCCGCCGCCGTCGCCGATGCCGGCAAACGCGTCGAACGCTCCGTTCTTGTGCTCGGCCGATTCGAACTTTTGAGCGAAAGCGTCGAACTTGTCGTCGAACGCGTCGACCTTGCCGAAGGCCATGCTGCCGGGGTTGTACGGTGCGGGAGCGCTTTCGAAAATGTTCGGCGTTGGTTGGACCGGTTCCTGGACGAACACGTTGTCCGAGACGTCTTCGGCGGCGCCGTTTTCTTTGGTGGCGGCGAACGGATTGAACGTCACGCTCGACACCGAACCTTTGCTTTGGCTGTCGCTGGTGTCGTTCTGCACCTGGTCCGGCTCTGGCGATAAAAAGTTGTCTTGGACCAGCGGTTCGGGCGGTGCGAAATTCGGTTCTGGATTTGGTTCCGGGATTGGTTCTTTTGGTGGTTCAGGTGGTGGTGGAGGAAGCGGTTCTTCTACTGGTGGCGGCGGTGGTTCCACGGAATCGCAGAGCAAGTCCGGTGGCGGTTGTTCCGCTTTTTTGTTGTACAAATTGAGGATGTCGGTTTTGGTGACGACTTTTGGTTGCGCGCTCGTTCCGAACATGTCCATTTCGTCGTTTTGTGCTTGGACTGGTTCCACCGGCGGTGGTTGTGCTGCTGGGACGGTCGGTGGCGGCCGCTTGGGCGGCGCTTGAGCAACTACAGGCGGCGGCGGTTTCGCCGGCGGTGGCCGAGGGGGTCGCGTCGGCGGTCCCGGTCGAGCCGGCGGTTGCACTGGCGGTTGCACCACTGGAGCTTGTTGTGGCACCACTGGAGCTTGTTGTGGTATCACTGGAGCTTGTTGTGATATCAGTGGAGCTTGCACCGCTTGCTGTTGTGGTACCATTGGCGGTGCCATCTGCTGCTGCGGCATCATCGCCGGTTGCTGCGGCACGCTGTTTTGATTGATGTCGTCTTGGCTCAGCGAAAGGAAGTCTTCGTCCGGTTGGGGCTTCGCCGCGCTGCCGCTCACATCGAGCAAATCGCCGAAAGCCGGTTCCGGCGTTGGACTGGGCGAGTGTAGATCGCGCATGGACACCGGACTGGGTGTCCGCGTCGGTGGAATTTTGTCCAGCAAGTGCGAACTGGTCGCGTCCATTGCTCCCATGACCGACATGAGCAGGTCCTGCGTCTCTTTTGACGGCGGTGGACGAGGCGGCGGTGGCCTCGACGGCCCCGCATTGTTATCGCCTACCGTGTTCGTGTACTTCAAATCCAGATCCGTCGGCTTTTGAATCGGCTGCGCATTGACCGTTTCGTTACCGATCCCACCCAGAAAGTCAGTATTCGCTTGTTGACAGTCGACCAAGTTGCTACCGGAAAGGTTGCTGCTGCTGCAATCTTGCCTTCCGACATCCACGAACATCGTCGTAGCAGTATCGGCTTCGCTCGGCTCCAGATCCATGGGATCGAAAGCGAAAGGATTGGTCGAAGAGGCTGGCGCAGCGCACTGTTGAGCCAAAAACGGATTGTCGTTACCCAAATCCGGATAACCGCCGCCGCCGCCGCCGCCGCCGTCCTCGTCCATGAGGAATGGATTCGAAGCGGGAGCGGAATGCGGCGAGGCATAATCGTCTTCGGTGAACAGGAATGGATTTACGCTCATCTTGATTTGTATATCAACTCAGATTCTTTATTATAGACTTGGATTTTATCAACCTTGATTATATTCACTTTGATTATATCAACTCCGATTCCAGAAGCTTCAGTTCAGTCTTGCCCGGAACGATATTGTTGGCTATGCTCGTATCGAACGGATCGATGTCCACGTCGAGATCCACGCTGTTCTGGCAGACCGGATCGAGCGGTATGGCACTAACGAAATCAGTCGAGCTCGGATCCAAGAGATCAACGCCGCGCGGGTCGAAATCCAAATCGGAATGTATCAGCTCAGTCTCTAGCAGTTTCAACTCCGTCCTCCCGGGTGCTATGTTGGTCGCAATGGACGTATCGAACGGATCACTGTACGAGATCACTTCGTCCGCACCGGAAGCCGGAGTCAGCACTTTAACGGACACGTCATCGTGCGCGACGCCCAGCAAATCCACAGGCTCCTCCGCTTTCTTGTTGTCCGCCTTGCCGATGTTCTGAATTGAGAGCACGACCTGAGCGACCTTGGTCTTGGCTTCGTTGCGCGGATCGAAATCCTGATCGGACAAGCTCAAGCGCCGCGTCACTTCCGGATCGAACAGTTCGCTTTCGATCTGCTTGAGCTCCGCCTTCCCGGGGGCCGTATGCACCACGAAAGACGTGTCGAACGGATCGTCTTCGATCGCCGGTTCCTCCGGAATCGACTGTTTGCGCACGTAGAAAGGCGTCAGCGGCTTTTTCGGCGCTGTTTCTTCACCGGCGCCCAGCAAATCGCCCGGCGGCGACGGCAAATCGAACGAGACTGTCTTGGCGGCGTTGATGTTCAGCACATCCGGACGCGAAAGCCTCGGCTGGGCGACCGCCTCGTCGGCACGCGGATCGAACTCTTCGTCGTCGCTGAGCGAAGCTTCCTTTGCGATGTCGCCCAGGAGCTCTTTCTCCAAAAATTTCAATTCGGTATGCCCGGGAAGCTTGGCGGTTTCGACTATCGATGTGTCGAACGGATCCGAATATTCGATATAGTTGTCGTCAATCTGTTCGGCCGGGCGCAACGGCTGGTCGTTGAGATTTGACAAGTCGGTGTTGCTGCCGCCCAGCAAGTCGCGATGAATCGGCTTGATGAGGTTGAGATCAGATTCTGGAAATTGAATAAATCAGAATGATTTGATCAAGTGAAGCTCTTTCACTCAACAATTTTCTTGATCGCGCCTACCTGAAACTCGATCGAGTGACGATATGGATTCTCTCTGCCCGGCGGGGTCTGTGACTTTGATGCTGACTTTGCTGACGATACGCGTGATTTTTTCGTCGACGCGCGGCGGTTCCAAATCTTGGTTCAGTATTTCATCTTCGATCACTCTTAGTTCCGCTTTTCCAGGCAAGATATTCTCGGCGAAAGCTGTATCGAACGGATCGACTTCTACTTCTTTTAGCTTAGAGTTCCTAAGTATACAAAACTGTGATTTCACAACAACAGAGACTGTAGGCCATGGATATAGTTAATCAAAGAGGTGATCCGACGACATATCTTTTCGCGGCACCAACAGCAGGCTCGAACGTAGTCTCTGTGCCGAAAAGACATAGCGAGAGAGACATGCAACGAACTTGGCACTTTGCAAGACATTTTTTCGTGAAATTGTATTTTTAACCTTCACATCTTTTCAAAATACGAGTCAAAATATTCCTCAATGTTTGGCTTCATTTGCTTTGCAGATTGTATACTATTATTTTAATGTAGAAGGGCTCCATAATCTTGAAGTGGAATAGGTAGTTGTTGTATAAATTTTATTTTAGCTTGAAGTCTTTCCACAAGGTTTTTTTGATATTTTTTTTTTCTTGAGGGTTGCCGACCGGTTTCGCCAAACTTGTTGGCATCAACAGGGCTGGTACAAGGATAGGGCTACAATAAAATTAATATATAAATAAATTCTGAATAGTTAAAAGGGGGAAAAACTTACTATAAAAATTGTAAAAACTCGATGTCAAAATTGACAATATCAAAAAAACCTTGTGGAAAGACTTCAAGCTAAAATCAAATTTATGTATACTATTAGTTGCAGCGGTACGCTAGCGAAATGACCCTGATTCTGCATTTTGTGATACTGCAATGAAATTTGGCATATGCAATCTACGTAAAATTTCAAGTGATTTGACCCGCAGCACTCAAAAATTTGTCCATTAGGGGGCGACTGGGGGCCCCTCAAAATTCCAAGATGTCAGAACTTTTACCATGCACCATTCAATACCGCTCAATCTACCGTACAGGACCTGAACAACTTTGTTCTTGACTATATAGAAATTTGCACAAATAAAAAAGTTTTTCGCATGCCCTAAGAACTGATTCATTTCATAGCCGATCAAGATCTTTTCTAGTCTATAAATTTGTTACGTCGTTTTCTGTGCATCTGTTTGCTTTTTGATATATTGGCCGATTGGATCAGTCCAATTCTGCCCCGCCATTTCAGTTCCTAGCATTTGAGAGTTTCGTTCCCAGAACAGCTGTGGCTGTTCTTGCCAGCGAGTTCCGCGTGCCTTTCTCTAATTGGCTGTAGATAAATCTTGTACTGGCGCGCCGGCCGGCAGTAGCTGATAACAGGAAGCGACGCACCTACTCAATTTCTTTCCGCCTCGAAATTTGCACGAGCAGTATCGTCAGTGTGGGTTTTGTGCGTCCACGGTTGCCTGCTAAGTGGTTTTCTAGTTTGTAAAAATCGAAACCAAAACCGAGTGTTCTTCGGACTTGATTTGGCAACGCTGGACCATTGAGGGTATAGAAAGCCCCAATTAGGCTTTGTTTGGCCGATTTAAGAAGCACGACCACACCTGGCACATCAAAAACGAAACCGACCGACACCTGAGGTACCGTGAAGAATGATTTGGTTCTTTTTTTTTCATCTGTTCGGATTGGATTCGACGCTGAGTTGAGTGAATTATTATAGGTTTCTACTATCAAGTTTTCTACGAACTAGTTTTTACCATCGAGATTTCTACCGTTGAGTTTCAATCATCCAATTTTCAACCTCCTGTTTCAAAGTCTGGAAATTTTGCCAGCAAGTCTTCGTCATCATCATATACGTACCAGAGAGATTCCCGAAACGTTACATCGAGTATAAGCGAGATCCCGTCTACCAGAAAGCACTCCATCTCCCGAGCGACTCTTTCCTTTGAAGGAAACGTCTCAGCATGGAGCCCGTTTCGGTATGTGGATGCAAGAGTTTCCAAACCGCGCGGCTAGTTCTGTTGTAAACATCTACCTGCGTGGACGCCTTCTTCAGCGATTTCGAGCCTAGGCGACTGGGACAATCGTTCGTTTGCACCCTGAAAAGCGCAGCGTACGTCAACTGTCGATCGCGGCACGTTTGGAAGCCGTCTCCGACTGTACCACTTTGCGGAATAGGTAAAGTAATCTGGTGACATTTCGCCTACCGTAATACTTTATTTTCCCTCAATCAATTGTGTTTTATTGAAAATGGTGCAACATAAATAGGGTTGCATTTTGACCGGTCAAATAAGATTTGGTCAATTGACGGTCAAATCGGTCAAATATTGAATACGCTAAAAACAGGTGGTACTATCAATGATCACAAACTTTCCTTCTCTAGGCAGGCTGTGACCTGGCCAAAATCAGCCTTGTTTGCCTGCCAATGACCAGACCACAGCCTGCCTAGAGGAGGAAAGTTTTTGATCATACGGTACTATATTTTACTCGATTTTTTATTTTATTTCAAAACAAATAAATTTGAATTAAAATATATTTCAATTTAATTTTTGGTAATTATACAGATAGGTACGCGAACACCTTTACTAACTCAGTTCAGATACTCATACAAATATATGGTATATGATATGATATAACATGTTCCAAAAATAAAACTAATATTTGGTTTTATTTTTAGACTTTATTAAATTTAAATTATTATAAATCGTGCAAAACGAGGTCCGAGGGCTCGTATTTGACCGGTCAATTGACCAGAGTATTTGACACGGTCAAAAGACCGGTCAATTGACATCGTGCAACCCTAAACATAAATAATTTTTCTCGTTGATATATTTGTTTGAACACTACTCGAGTACCGTTTTAGTACAAAGACGGAAGAAAGATAGATTGAAGTTTCAAGGGTTAAAGAAGTGCAGGTTAGAATCAGTGGTTTCGCAAAAAA
Organism: Anaspis maculata; assembly: GCA_949128115.1. Taxonomy (NCBI): domain Eukaryota; kingdom Metazoa; phylum Arthropoda; class Insecta; order Coleoptera; family Scraptiidae; genus Anaspis; species Anaspis maculata. The sequence goes on from OX421965.1 coordinate 6,538,332, forward strand.
ATCGTGCGACTCCGGCCGTCCGCCAAAGGGTATATTCGCTTTATTCAAATAACCCTCACATTGTACGCTGGGTTTTATGGTTTTGCCACTCGACATTCTTGTAACTTCTTGCTGGCGACTTTGTAGATAACGTTATTTTTCTAGGACGAAAGGTCCCCATTTGACTTGAATAACAGCATTCAATTTTTTGCGAACAGGAAAATCTCAAATTTGAATTCCTGGGTTTTGTACATCAAATTATTGTTACTGGTATAGAATCCCGATGACGTTCTTTGTGGCGGTGGTTATCGCAGCTGGCGAAGTAGATACCTATCGAGTCGCGTTGATATCTAATCGGTTTCTGCCCCGTTCGAACCGATACCCTTCAAATAATTCCGGCTTGTGTTGAAGCCAAGCCTCTCTTCCAAAACGTGACATTTCGCTCATTGTGGTAACAACAGCGACTGGCAATTTCCTATATTCCATTTTTGCAAAATTAGCCAACCGGCTCCTGTTCATTTTCTTTGCTTTTTGTAAATAAAATTTACTTTTGTAATCCAACTTTGCCTTATCTTGAGTTTTGTATTAGTCACTAGGTCTTTTTACAACCTAAACTAAGTATTCTGACCCTAGTTCTGACCTAAGTTGTTGTGGTATCTCACTTTCGCGCATGTGATATCTCGCGTTTTCTTTCTCCAACTTAGATCAGATCAGTGAGTTTTGTGGTAAAAGGAAGCACCTATTGCTTGGTGCTATAATTATTTTTGGGAATTCAGCTCATAATACATAAATTGATAAATTGCTATGCCTTTCTCGCACAGAAACGACGGTTGCGGCCGCTGAAAAAATACGCGGCCGTATCACTTTATTCAATCAACCATCGATGCTATAGAAATTGGACAATGAAAAACAATAATAAAGAATGTAAACGTACTCTGAAGCATCAAACGCGGCCCAGTTGTCGACTTCCGGTGCAACGGTGAGAGGAGTGACGGTGACGGAGTTTACGATCGGCGGCGGTGCCTTGGTCAAGCTTTCCGCGGCTAATAACGCGAAATCTTCGTCGTCTTCGTCTTCGATTTCATTCTTGTTGATCACGTCGAATTCATCCAAGTTCAATTTGGGCTCTGCCGCAGTTGATAGGGCTTGCGGTGGCGGCGGCGGCGCTAGATTTTTGCTCAAGTCGATCGGCTCGTCGGCTAATGGAATAGGCTCGTCGTCGTCCAAGAGCGTCCTCTTGACTTCTACCGGAGAAGCTGCTGAAACAGACGTTACACCCCATTTTGAAATTTCAACAAAATTATGCAGTTTCGTGCGAAAAGGGCGGGTTTTCAGAGTGATTCGGGCCCCCTTCGATTGTAGGCGTGGGAGATCTTGTCTGGGTATGAATTCATTGGACTGAATTCAATAAGTATTCATTTTCCGTCATTTGGTGAAAGAATAAGTACCTACAACATCCTCATACTGCAAGTAAAAACGATAAGGAACAAGGCTAAAATGAAGTTCTTAGCTACAGCTACCATGTCAGCTTTCCACTAAAGCCATGGGCAATGTACCGTATTATTAGCCCAGTTCAGGTACAAGTCAATGATGCAAACGCGTATTACGAATGAACGACGATTCTATACGGAACTACAAGTGCAAGAGAGACATGATAGATGAAGCATCAGGGTTCACACTATACCAACGCTGTCTTCAACGAGTAACTCTAGAGCGCTTCCATTTAAAAATGGAAGTCTACATTTCGCATCATGAATCATCTATTAGAATCATCTGTCATATGAATGCCTTCTAAGGCCTGGCGCTATCAAGAACAAGAACTAAACGTGACCACTTCTCCCGGACTACCGCAGCAGGTTCGTACCGATCGCCTTATGTTGCCAACGCTTTCCATCGCCTGCATTCCCCGCGATGCCGCCACCAGCTAACGCCGCAACGGCTGGCGTCGAGGTACGTTGCCGCCTTCTATCGCTTGCATGCACCACCGGTGCCGCCTCGAGGCCGCGTGTCAACGAGACACGCAGCCACCGACGGCTTTCCTTTCGTCCGAATGCATCGTTTGTACCGCCGTTCCATCACCTGGAGGCTCCGCAACCGTCACCCGACTCACGTTCATCCTGCAATAAGGCTGTCGCAAACGACCGAGAATTCGCTGGGACGAAGTTTGCCTGGTAGTCGCTGTACTCAAAATTTCCCTTATTGTTTCACCTTAGTAGGAAAATGCAGTTATTTTGCATTCAAACGCAGGCAGCATCTCTTGTTTTGTGTCCTGACATTGACTCTTCACGACTGATTCACTGATTCTGATCCCATTCGCTCTTTTCTTCACTGCAAAATTCATATCCAGCTCTAAATAAATGTGATAACACGCCGCCAGATGATCGATTTGGACTTGTCTCTAGTATTTTTGCAGGGAAGCCTCGGTCAGCGGATTCGAAGCCATTTCCAGCCCGTCGTTCATACCGAAGAAACCGCCAAGCCAGGATATCGCAACATATCGAGTGGTGGGGCCAAAAACTGGCAACGCGGCGGCCCGACGAAAGCTAACCGAAATACTTCCAGTCTGGCCTGAGAGGGTCACGCCAGCTCATCACGGCGATTCTTTAACTCGTTATACCGCATACCAACGAGAGATCGTATGGTCAGTCCGTCGATCCTGTATATTTCCAATCACGTCTCCCGCCAATTGATCTCCGGAAAAATTCTCCAAGAATTATCAGGGAAATGTATGGATTTGTAACAATTGTAGGTATTTAATGCAATACTTCAAGCAAATTACTTTCCTAACAGCTGGAAAGTCGCCTAAATTATGATGATTCCTAAACCTGGAGAAAAAAACCTGAAGAAGTCACCTCATATGACCCATCAGCTTGTTACCTACGCTCTCCAAATTATTCGAGAAAATCTACGTCAAAAGTTTAAAAACCCGGCCGGTAGCGCGGGGGACTCCGTCTTTGGAAGCAATTCCAGAGATAGTGGGTTCGAATCCGGCCTGGGCCAAGTGAAAATTTTCATGCGCTCTGTAGTACCTTGGTGTATACCACCGCGCAGTCACGTCAAGGGGAAAAGGGTGAAACGAGATGGACACCAAAAAAAGGGCGTTAATAACCCTGCTGTTCATACGTCCATAAAATGGTGGGTGGTGTGTGAATCACCCGGCGCCGCTTTCAGAGTACTGAGGTGGGGCTTAGGAGGGACTGCCAGTGAGTACACGGATCCCCGCCCACCGCAAAAAAAAAGATTCAAACACTTATTGATGAAACAAATCTAATTCCAAAGCACCAATTTGGGTTTCGGAACAAGCATGGAGCAATTGAGCAAGTGCATAGGCTTGTTAGTTAACAAGATCAATGGAGACCTGAACGCCAAAAGATATTGCTTTGCGGCCTTTCTTGACATGACATAGCACAAGCCTTTGATAAGGTTTGGCACAAAGGACTACTAGACAAGTTGAAAAAGTCACTCCCTTGTCCACAGTTCCAACTTATCCAATCATACTTGACAGATAGACACTTCCTTGTTAAGCAAGGCAGCGAGTGCACCAGCTTGAGTCCCACAGGGAAGCGTTCTGGGGCCAATTCTTTACCTCCTTTTCACAACAGACTTGCCAACGACAAGATCAACAACTATTGCTACATTCGCTGATGATACTGCAGTCCTGGCGTCGCACACTGATCCGACATCAGCATCAAGGAACCTTCAGAACCACCTCAACAAGGTTTAGATATGGCTCAGAAAATGGCGTGTAAAGGCTAATGAATCTAAGTCTACACATGTCACATTTACGAAGAGAAACTTGTCCATCCGTGTCAATCAACAATAGCCAACTTACACAAGCTACCGATGCCAAATATCTCGCCATGCATTTGGATCAAGGATTGACATGGCAAAAACATATCTTCGCCAAACAGAAACAACTTGGACTCAAACTGCGACAGCTGTACTGGATCATTTGCTCTACAATTGCTGCATTTGATCATTGCTCTACAAGTCTATCCTGAGACCCATATGGACATATACGGGATTCAACTCTGGGGTACGGCCAGCAATTCGAACATCGCCATTCTTCAACGGTTCCAAAATAAACTTCATCGCACCATCGTTGATACACCGTACTACGTTTCCAACGAGATGATACAACGTGACGGCCCGCTGGCCTCCGTCAAAGAAGTGATCCACCAGTACAGAGTGAAGTACAGTGAAAGACTTCTGGCACACCCTAATGTGCTCGCTCAAAATCTGAACGCTTGCGACAACATAAAGCGAAGACTGAAACGATACCAGCCTATATAGCCCAGTCAAATTAGGTTTTGACCTAGAAATAATTCGCCCAAGGCTGAATTTCTGCACATTGACAGTTTGGACCTAGTACAACAACATATCAAAATACCCAAACTTTCCCCTGTCCGCGTCTTTGATTTTCAGGTCCTCAGGTTCTTGAAGTTGCATCGCTGATCTGCGACCCACGCCGTAGCATTATTCTTGGACCTATCAAGCTCAGGCTGGGCTTGAATTGAAGATAGAAGATCAAACAATGATCTTCTGGTGCAAGTGGCCCACATTCAATGCGCGGCAAGCCGGCAGACCCGCGAAATTCAAAATTAACGCTGCTATTTGCGACGACTTGTTACGGAATGCTCGCTTTGTATCGTTTGTCAAGGATTAACAGTGACAAACCATAGGTCAGTGCATTCAACAAATCTTCAGCTCTTCAGCTGTGTATCTATGGTGCCTGTGGAGGCACCGATTGCAAATATACAGCCCCCAGACTAAACGCGGGTCAGGGTAACGCGATCTCTGTCTTGCGCCATGTAGTACAAGAAAGATAGATTTCAACCTCGGAAAAAATATGGACGTCCTGAAAATTTGATATTCTGTTCAGAATTGAGTGCTCTATACAACATATCCAAAATCGCCAAAAATCGCACCCGGGGGGTTTGGAGTTATTGGAGAGGGGGTAAAAAATTGCAGCTAAAAATAGAGTGGATGAAACTCGTCAATCCGTTGGATACAGATACATTATAATTCGACGCATCATATCCGGTTGATACCATTTTGGACAAAAAAAAATCGATTGTTCTTGAAGGGGCGTCGTGGGGGGGCAGCTCTGCTAGGTGGTTCATTTTGTTTCCCTGGCTATGTAGAACCGATCATGACAAGTTTGGTATCTTTTCCGACTGAATTCAAACTCCTGAACTCGAATCCCATGTGTAAATTTGAATAAAAACAAGTTTGAACAAGTTAATTAGGAAGAACTTGTTTTTTCTTTGACAATTTTGACGATTTTTTTTTCCTACTGTTAGAGGTGTTCATCTTTGAAAATATTCCAGGGGCCATAAGATTGGAGTGTATTTCACGAAAATCATTCACTGGATGTAAAATTTTGTTTCTCGAATTTAAAATATCGATTTTAACCTGAGCCGGCCCGGCGCCGCATTTACTAATGACCAGAACACTACAGCATGCACCTTCAAATAAAAATAACTCAAGCTATTGAAAAAATGATGACTCATCTTTCAAACTCCAAGGATCTGTGCAGAACTGAGTTCCCTATAACAATTCAAATCGCCATGAATCGCAAGGCAGGATTTTGAGTTATCCGTCATTCGAGGAGGGGCATAACATTTCAGCTAGATTCATACTTTATATTTCAAATGGGAGCTGTTACCTCTACCCTCAAATAAGTCAAAACCCTGCTTAACCTAGATGAAACTTACTCTGTACCTACCTACATATGAATTATTCTTAATTTGTAAATAAGTAGATCACTCACTCTGGAGTGATTCTCCTTCTTGTCCCTTTTCTATGTTCTACTAATATAGCTTATCACCTTAATGGTAGATTGCTGTACCAGCTTTGGAGTTGAATAATAAAAAAAAAACTCATCAGGGAGTACCTATAGCTAAGCTCTGAATTTCTTCCCCTAATGGTTAGGTTTTAGGTATGGATGAGGAATGAGAAATTACCAAAGATAACTCACCAGACGTGCAATTTGGTGCAGCACTGGCACCGTCTGCATCGAAGCTCCCCAAGAGCAAGTCCCTCTCTTTGAGTATCTGCCTGCGGCTCCTCTGCGGCCTCTGGGTGGCGCACGTAGGAATCTGGACGCGCCCGGTCAAAACTTCGACGGCCGCTCCGATCGGAACTAGTTTCTTGCCCTTGCGTTCGACGGCTGGACCGAGGATGGCCCGTTCGGCGTACGAGGTGTCGAAGGGATCGTCACCGGTTGCCGGTTCGGTCGGCGATTCAGGAATGTAAGCTAACTTGACGTCGCCGGCGGCGATGGCGTCGATGTATGCCGTGTCGAAGATGTCATCTTCGTCGTCCTCTTCGGATTCCGATTCAGAAACCTGGACTATGCCGATGTCGAGCGGCTTCTCCTCTTCCGGGGCGGCCGCGGGCTCGGCGCGTTTCTGCGCGGCCTCTTCCTCCTGGCGCGCCTCCTCTCGCTGCCGCTTGACCTCGCTGGGGGGCGGGACGCGCTGGAAGAACGATGTGCTCTTGATGCGATCTAGATCGCCCTGGGTCTTCTTGAGGATGTCGTCGACGCCCGACGTGAGCGCTATGAACTTTTTCCACTCTTCGTTCTGGCCCGGAGCGGGGGCCGCTCCTGTGGTTGTCGACGAAGCCGCTTCGGAGGCTGCGGCCGGTTCCTCGACGGCTGCTGCTTGCTGCTGGTGCTCGCGGCGGTATGCTTCGAGCTCCTCGGGTTTGAATAGCTCCTCTTCCTTATGCTTGGATTTTTTGCCCTTTTTCTTTTTCTTCAGACCCTTTGTTATCTTGTGCATTATCTAGTCTAAGTTTCATCGAGGCTTCTGGAAAACACCAATAACAAAGCATTCATGAATATCATATTACAATAATAAAATTATTGGCACAAAGGTGCGAACACTATAATTACGTTACAGACAGGTGGGTAGGCATACTATAGCTGCTTTCTTTCGGTCAGGATCACGGATCATGATTCGTAAATCCGCTGACTAGATTGGTTGGATTTGTTGCACGTGACACAGCCAACCAACCCCGTGAGCGGATTTCCGGATCATGATCCGTGATCCTGACCGAAAGAAAGCGGCTTATGTGTCTTGGATGAATGCCTGTCAAGTGACATTGGCAATGAGGCAACTTTGAAAAGTGCAGACCCGAGTGCAGACCTCTTATTATTCTTTGCTATCGATTTTATACAGTTATTGTGACGCAATAAAGCGAACTCCGAACCTGAAATGTGTTTTAAATATTGCTTGTGAAAGCACTTCCGTTTCTCAATTTCAAGCACTGATGCTTCAGAGTCCAGACAGTGTGCATAGCGAAGGAAATCATTACCACCAGTCTCTCGATATGAATAATTCCAAAAGGATTTCTCCGTGTCGTAACTGCCCAAGTACAGGGAGATGATGGGTAAGTACCAAGGTGAGTAGCTAGTAAATGCATGACATTCAAAATCAAGAGCCTAGCGTCTTCGATCCCTCTTGTCGTATTACTTCGGATTCTAGTTGCACAAGATTGAATGGACCTTGCATTTTTTGATGAGAAGATGCTACTTGGCGAAGAAGTTATTTGCACCATACTTTTCCCATTCAGACGGATAGCCGTCGGTGCCAATCATGCAGGCGAGGTGTGCAGTACAGGGTGAACAAGTGTTAAAAAGTCGTTTTTTCGGCGAAGAAGTCATTTCTTCATTGCAAGATTGCCTTTTTTGTTCATTTAATGATTGCGTATCTACACTATTTCTACTTTTGCATAGGTGGCGAATTCAAGATGGCGGCCAAGAAGCAAAAAGAGTTGACTGTCTTATTTCCATCAGTAGCAGACCTGAAAAATGTCTGATGATTGCATTTTATTTCTGACATATTAGTTGATCATGGAAATAGGACAGTAAACTCTTTTTGCTTCTTGGAAAACGTTGGCTGTACTTGGACAAGGTGCACTTGACAACGAAAAGTTCTTCTCAAGTTCAATATTTGTTTTCCTGTTTCTGAAGCTAATAATGGGATGTACCGTATCTTCATTAAAAACTTCAATAAAGGGAGGCTGTGACGCAGGCCATTCGATCCGAAAACGGCCAGGTTATCATCGGTCCACGGCCTCCCATTATTGAATTTTTCAATGAACATACTGTATATCTCATGGAATACTAATTTCACTCTCCATGCAACAATTCAATCAAATAAACAGATACAGGGTGATCACGCGAGAATTTCCCCCTCCTATCGGAAGCGTCTTTTTTGCAATAATTTGAAAGGGAAAAAACTTCCTTGGACGATTTTTTTTTCGTGAATTTCGTAATGGGGCCTTGCAATTGAAAAACTCAACGTGAGGTCGCCACTACTGTAGGGGGCGCCTACTTCGATAAAGCGGCCGTAACGACGCGAAAAACAGGGGAGTTTGAGTAGTTTGACCAGTAACTGACAGTGACTGGAGACGTCAAGCAACAAAAAGAGGTTATCCAAATTTCAAATCAAGACATAAAATGACGGACGTCGGTCGCTGAAGCGTCAACGCCGTCAAAATCGTCGAATTTGCCCCCAACGGTCGTGGCGCCCTCGGTGTGTAAAAGTGGCAGTGCAAGGCCCCGTTATATACAGGGTGGTCCATCCTAGCGTAATTATCCCATAGCGGTCTTACCGTTCAAGATAGAGAAAAAGATGTAGGAGAAAAGTTATATGGTTTGATGAGACCTATAACCTAAAATTATTTTCAGCTATACAGGTGTCCCATTTTGACGGGATCAACGAAACGTCAATTTTTTTAAATGGAACCCCTATATTTTTTTGCATTTTCATGTTCAACTTTTTCAACTGTCTCATGCCTGTATTTTTGTTTTTCAATTGTGTGGCAGTGCTACCAACTAAAAATTAAAAACTAAGAAAAATCGCACTTTCACAGTTTTCTTAGAAAAATCGTAGCGGCCTTGCTTTTCAAAACTAAGAGATAAAATTGACATGGTGATAGTCAAGTCAAAGACCAATATCCCAATGTTGAAAAATTGTGATTTCTTGATACAGGGCGTTCACAAAAAAAACATCAAACTTCATAATTTTCAAAGTATCATAACTCATTTTCTTCAAATAGCATGCCCCCAATTTTATAACGTTATCTGATAGAATTTTTTATCCTCTTTCATTTTTACTAGGGGTACCCTACCCTTAAACTCCATTTTTTTCGAGATAATCGGAAATTTCCACAAAATTTGCTATTTTTCATGTTTTTTTCAAAAATTGAGTTGGCCGTGATGAATGACAGACAAGCCAAATAGTACGCAACTCTCAGTTAGTCAGATATCCAGGATCCCACTTTGTTTTCTTTTTGCGTTGAAGCAATTTTTTTTTGTTGGACAGTATTCAAACTGACTAACTGACAGCTGCATACTATTTGGCTTGTCTGTCATTCATCACGGCCAACTCAATTTTTGAAAAAACCAAGAAAAATTGCAAATTTTGTGAAAATTTCCGATTATCTCGAAAAAAATGAAGTTTAGGGGAAGGTAACCCTGGTAAAAATGAAAGAGGATAAAAAATGCTATCAGATAACGTTATAAAATTAGGGGCATGCCATTTGAAAAAAAAGAGTTATGACCCTTTGAAAATTATGAAGTTTGATGGTTTTTTGTGAACGCCCTGTATCAAGGAATCACAATTTTATGACATTGTGATATTGGTCTTTGACTTGACTATCACCATGTCAAGTTTTATCTCTTAGTTTTGAAAAGCAAGGCCGCTACGATTTTTCTAAGAAAACTGTGAAAATGCGATTTTTTTTAATTTTCAATTTTTAGTTGGTAGCACTGCCACACAATTGGAAAACAAAAATACAGGCGTGAGACAGTTGAAAAAGTTGAACATTGAAATGCAAAAAGATATAGGGTGTTCTATTTAAAAAAATTGACGTTTCGTTAATCCCGTCAAAATGGGACACTCTGTATAGCTAAAAAAAATTTAGGTTATAGGTCTCATCAAACCATATAACTTTTCTCTTACATCTTTTTCTCTATCTTGAACGGTAAGACCGCTATGGGATAATTACGCTAGGATGGACCACCTGTACCTACAGGTGTGACAAAGAAATTGTCTATGCGACGCTTGTATTGTTTATTTAATCCTGAACATGAATATAAATACAGGGTGTTTCACTTCTCTCGTCAATACAGGGTGTTTCAATCACGTTCAATCACAAAAAATCACGTTTCCCGGTCAATTTTGAGCTAACAGCTGACAGGCTAGCTAAACGCTGATTGGTCACAATGGTTCGCAATGGTCATACTATCCAAAGAGTAACACAAAGTTTTCGTTACGGATTTGCTAAGGTCGGACTCTCAACTCAACTTACAATTTAAACACTTTAATATGATATATCTGTAATGTAATGTTGTGTGAATTTTGAATTTATGTTTTTTGTTATACAGTTTTGGACATGTTGTTATGCGCCTTGACAACCAATAAAATTTATCTTATCTTATCTTATCTTATCTTATCAACAGATTTGTTACAGAATAGGCATGGGACGTGTTTCTGTTAGAGAGATCGTAAAGGAACATACCTATCGTTCCGTAACATATCGGCAGAGAGCTTGTTTACGCGAAGCTTAGCAGAGATTTTAACAGTGGTTAGTTAGGAGTGTTTACGCGCGCCGACCAAAATGACAGCCGACAGCCCCTTAACCTAGGCCGCTATTCTTGAATCGTGTGAGAAAAGTCCCTGGCAGTAAAATACATTCCGCAGTACACTTCTGTAGTGAAAGTTGCCTAAAATCCACGATTTTAGGCAACATTCGCTACATCAGTGTACTGCGGATGGGCATGGGCGTTTTCGTGCGATTGCCAACACTTGTTTGCTTACTAAATGCAATTTAAAATCACATTTAGCTAAGCTTAACAGCTGTTGCGAAACTTGCGTTTAGAGGTGTTTATGCGGACGATAACATTGATGTTACGGACCTTAACACCAGTTTTAAGCCTCGCGTAAACAAGGCCAGAAAGACTGTATTACGAGGAAAGCCGAACATTTGTCTATGAAACAGAAGTGGTACACTTGAGGTCCACCTGTTTTCAAGTGACACTTCGTCAAGGTGGACCTCAAGTCACGACTATGAATACGGGTATAAAGAACCGTGAAGAGAAAATTAGAACCGGTTGTATTGTAACAATCTCAAGTTATGTCATTTTGAAAAACAGCAAAACTTCCGATATCGACATTCCAATTGTTGAACGGTTTATTTGGCTACCGCAGCATCAATAACTGAGTGTATATTACAAGATATATGTACTCACCTATTATTACTATTGAATAGTATAGATTGATTTTTTTGTCTTAGAAAGGAATTTTTTTTACCCCTGTATAATTTGGCACTGGGAGGCTAATTGTGCCACTACAATAATAATTAGGTAAATATATTCTGATTATGCCACTGATTTCACAGTTATTTTCATGGATGTTATTGATTAAATTTGATGAAACATGCACATAAAATCGGGCTTAATGTATTGTTGGTTGCATATAGTATCAGGTGCCAATCGTCTGCTGTCTTTTACATGGAAACGTGTACTGGGCCGTGTAACACTACTTGACTTTTTTCAATCAATTATGCTAGGTGATTAAACGGTGATATCAATACTTCAAGATTTTTATTTTATGACTCACCGTGGGTTCCACAAAAAAGATGATATAATAGCTGTATTACACTACACAATTTCTTGTACAATCTGCGAAAATAGTGTCAAAAAACAATGAACTTGATTGTTTAACTGATAGATTGTACAAGAAGTTGTACAAGAAATTGTGTAGTGTTATACAGCTATAAGATTAGTTGATTCGCGATTTTTGTTTGTCAATTTGTAGTGACTGATCAATGGAAATGCTGTTTTATCTGGCAATAGCGAAAAGATGACGGGTCTAGTACAGATTTCAGGCATTTTTTGCGGTTAATCGACTGACATTCTGCAGAAAAAAGTTCAGTGATCTGCAGTCAGCCTGATCGCTGATCATCTTTTTTTGAGCAGATGACGGTAAGTGAGACGACAAAAATTCATGATTGAATCATCAAAAAGCGAAAATCGAGAACCTAGTCAGTTGGGGCACTATAAAACTGCATTTCACGTATTAACTCTTTAGAATTTATCTAAATCTAGGCAGGCAGTAATTCCAGAGGGCTCATAATCATAAACTTGAAAATTGCAAAAAGGATTTAATAAAATCTAAAATGACGGACGAAGGGCAAAAAACTAATCGCGTAGGTCACAACACTACAGCGACTCGCAAAAATCGAACGTAACTGACGCGGTTATGTGCTAGCATCGGTACTAGGCACAAAAGGTATAGGCGTACAGAAACAAGAATGTGCAAAAATACCTTTGGAAAATGTGGTTCTACCAGGCACTATTTGGCTACGACTGAGGGGTTGAGGGCTGAGGGAAGCGGTAGCAAAAATTTCAGTCTCTTACTCATCGTCGACAGGTACCGTCCGGAGGACTACTCCACGGTAAACTGAAAGATCACTATGGTGTGACTCACACACGCTACACAGGGAGAGAGAGCGTCGCGACGGAAAGCGCCGAGACGCTATTGATTTGGGGGATAGCTGGATACGTCACCGTCCACCTCCACCGAAACGGGGAGTCCTACATGGAGGGAGACCCATTATTTAACGCCACTTGATAATACAAGATAGCACCGTCGATCGAGATCCAGACTCAAAGGATTCAAATTGTTAATCTCAACGCACACACAATTGGAGCAATGACACTACTAAAAATACCCACCATAAGTCGCCTAGCTCTATTTTAAATTGCGAAACGTCTTTATTGAAAAATTGCCGGCAAGCTCTTTTGAATATCTCAATTAATGAAAGCACTTTTCGTTAAATGATTTTTTCAATTTTCATTCGTGATTTAACATAGGTAGTCCAGAGACACAAAAGAAAAGGAGTGAAGCGGAATAAGCGATCCAAAGCAGGTACTAGGTACTTACTTTTTAGGCCTCATATCACATGATAAATTTTTGAGATCGTTTTAGTCGATTACGGCGGGGCGCACTACGACCGAGACATGGCTGGAAGGACTGAGATGAGAATACGCGAAAAGGAGAACTGTTGCGGGATTTTTTCACTTTTCCGACGATTTTCCAAAGGGCAAATGGCGTTGACTGGATGGATCTAGGCAGCCAGTATTGATTGTGCGCAGAAATGATGGCAACATATTGTTATCGTTCAACTTTTGATGCGCGCTTTATTAAGGCCCGCCATTTCAAATTTAATATGTGCCGGAAGCACGATTTGCGATAAACATTGCGAAGATGCGAGGGCAGATGCAGAAACGAAATGGTTTAAAATGCTTTAGTGGAAAGGAGCGCAAATCAAACTTTCCTCGAAGCTTTCAGACCAGTTGAGAAATTTTGCAAGTGAGTAACTTTTTTAAATAAATCAAACTTGGAATCCAAAAGTAAGTTTTATTTGAGAACATAACTACGGGGGTAAAGGAAATGGGAAAAATGAGGATACCCCTCTATTATCTACGCCCCTAAATTTTTCGTTTGAAACATCACTATATTGTTCGATTGAGACTTATTTCAGTGAGCTTTGGTTGAAATTTGAGTAAAATCCGTTGAACGGATTGAAAGTTATGTTAAAAAAATCGATTTTAAAAATTCAACTTGAACACCCGGTAACTTTTCAACGGAGCATTTTCGGACACCCTCGAGGTTACCAGAGTTATATTTTTTCCTGGTCCATTTTTAATTGGGAATCAGCTCCTGAATAAGCTTGTATCACCATTTTAGAAACACTCTGTATAAGCAGTTTTGTATTTTTTCCGCCCTAAAATGAAACCCAAATATGCAGAATACGCGTTTCATCTTCAGTCTGCATCCTTTGTAGAAATATGTTGTTACTTATATTTCGCGTCCGTGTTCGTTTATAATTGAGATGATCATTTTGAAACACACTGTTTATTACTGCGTACTGCAATAAATACGCGCCAACAATAATTACTTACTTGGGAATATCGCTGTAACTACTTCGGTTCTATCGCACTCGATCACTTCCCATTCAATACTCTTCGTAAGCCGACGATCGGTGCTTTATATATGCCTTCGACTAGTGTTCTGGAACGTTCCATGGGTCCTCGAGCAAATTCCACAGTGACCCGGCATATACAGCGTGTTCAACAATGATTGTCCTTGCCGCCTTTTCGAAATTTGGCCCACATTAGACATGCGCCGCTTCAATGAAATCATTTTAGAATACCGTAGTAACGAAATTGATAGACGTCACGTCACACTGACTGATGAAAAATCTGAGGCTAACAGTGTCTGGATTGACGGCTGATTCATTCCCGTTCCGTCAGGTTGCTTGTTTACTATAGTAGGTTCACTTGTACCGTGATTCTAGTAGGCTGGGCAAATTTCACAGTTTGGCATTGGGTGCTTTCCACCTAGACGGTACAAATACCACCAGACGGCACATGTTCCATGGTGTGGCACAAAATTTTACGTCATCCAATGAACGGCGCAGAACCGAGTAGAAACACGTAGATGGAAAGCACCGTTTGGAACCCGCACATGCGTAAATGGCAGGTGTACCGAACTTGGGGCTAGGTGGAAAGCACGCATTGTAGACTTCACGTCCAACTGCCTAGTGTGCGCCTGAGCATCTGGCTTCGAAAGATAGGTTATGTTGGTGTGATGGTGTGTTGACTGTTGCTGTCAAAAATGAAAAATTTACCGAAATGAACTTTGCAAATTGCAAATATGGAGTGGACATGGTCTGCATTGCCTGCTCGATTGCCTTCAATTTGAAGAAATTCAGTGGTATTAATTTCATGTTAACCTCTTCGATTCCGGAGCACAACTAAACAACAAAACGCTCCCCGAAATGACCGGAAAATAAATCGGTTTTGCTTGAGACTTTTAACCAGAATGCTTTTCCACCATTCAGGTCCAGAATAACAGTTCTACGACCTCCACGTTGGTCTAGTCAAGTCAATGTTGCGGCCAATCGATTCAGCATCCTCGAAACACATGGAAATGATTTTTTTCCGGAAATTCGTACGATAATTTGATGATTTATTCAAAATTCGGGCGCCATTTTGGAAAAAAGGGGGCTGTACAGCGCCCCCATCGACTTTTTTCTGGCTCATCGGATGAAATTACTTGAAATGGTCTCAAAGAACTGTGTGCCAAGTTTCATTGCATTAACCAAAAGTGCAGCATATGTTCCATTTTTGTATTCTACCGACCGCACTAGTAGAGGTATTGTGCCATTTTAAATTTCGAAGTTGTTGGGGTGGGTGGGGGTGACGGGGTTGCAGATAGAAATATGCCGCCTCGAAAAAAAAATCGACGGATCTCGGGAAATTTTCTAAATTTCATACCTGGCTTCGTTTCCATTGAAACACCTGTACATAACGCGCAATGTAATAACCTAATAAAAAATATAGGTTTTGCAGCTTATGTATCTATAGCTTGACACTTCTCAAAGTAGTGTCAAAATTTACAAGAAATTCTAGTTTTCTCTCAATTTAAGCAACGATTACGAAAAACGTTGTTCGACACACGAGCCCACGAGCGCTATAGTAGGTTCACTTGTACCGTGATTCTAGT
Source organism: Anaspis maculata (assembly GCA_949128115.1). NCBI lineage: Eukaryota > Metazoa > Arthropoda > Insecta > Coleoptera > Scraptiidae > Anaspis > Anaspis maculata. The sequence goes on from OX421965.1 coordinate 6,553,901, forward strand.
AGGCTGGGCAAAATTTCACAGTTTGGCATTGTAGACTTCACGTCCAACTGCCTAGTGTGCGCCTGAGCGTCTGGCTTCGAAAGATAGGTTATGTTGGTGTGATGGTGTGTTGACTGTTGCTGTCAAAAATGAAAAATTTACCGAAATGAACTTTGCAAATTGCAAATATGGAGTGGATGTAGCTCACCTTTCACAAGTTCCGCAAATTTCTTGTTCCAGTACGATGTCCTGGGCAGTGAAATCAAGTATTAACGCCGATGAATCCCATCCCCACAAAAATTAGGAGGGTTCAGCTTCCCATCGTTTCCAGCCTTCCAGAGTGTGGGTACTTCTTTTAAAAACCAGGAATAGTTCACAATGCTTCCATATTATGTGGTTTTTGAAAATAGATTCACGTCTTCTCTGCAAAGCTGAACGTTATGGGGTACATGCCCAGCGCCTATTCCGCCCATTTTTTCTCCCAGAAGCGAGTTCTTGATGGCACTCTCGAGGACTTTAAATTGGGCACTGGACGTTATTGTTCAAGACACAAGCTGAGGCGCAAACACAGTTTACACAGTAATGGGCATAATTTCACCACAATTTTCGTGAAACTCGTGATTTTCAGTCTATTTGACACTCGATTTGACAAACGGTAAAGTTGTTGATCTTGTCGTCAAGCTTAAACTTTCAAACATCAATGCAACCAACTGCCAAGTTCTAGGGAGTTTTCAAATATCAGATTTGAAAACTCAGAAACAAAATCTCACAGCCAACTAGAATCACGGTACAAGTGAACCTACTTTACCGAAATGAACTTTGCAAATTGCAAATATGGAGTGGACATGGTCTGTCCATGTATATGTATAAGTATAGGGTGCTTTCCACCTAGCTTTCCACCAAGTTTGGTACATCTTCCATTTGCGCACGTGCGGGTTCCAAACGGTGCTTTCCATCTACGTGTGCCATCGAAAGGCACACCGGAAACGGATGCGGAAAATGACGTACCGTAGCTGCAATCCAGTACTCCGTTGTCACGTCATATGTCTCTCTCTGTGTCGTTTCATCCATGCATCCATTTTTTAGCGCATTTTCGTAAGAAAATGACGCTTATATGGCCGGTTTGTCTGTCTGTCCGTCCGTCTGTCTGTCTGTCCGTGTAGAAATTAAGAAGTTGTACTCCTCCTCGAGGAATAAAGCTAGAGCCTTAGAACTTTTTTTGATAGATAGCTGATGTCTCCAAGGGTGGCCAATGGGCAGTATTTTTTTCTATCCATGCATAGTTATCATTCATTACTATTATCAAAAAACAGATATTTACTGTGCACTTCTAAGAAGTTGAACTCCTCCTCGGGGAATCAAGCTAGAGCCTTGGAACTTTTTCCGATTGATAGCTGATATTCCCAAGGGTGTCCAATGGGCATTATTTTTTTTAATACATCCATACTTATCATTATTATCATCACAAAACAAAGATTTCCTGTGCACTTCTAAGAAGTTGAACTCCTCCTCGGGGAATGAATCTAGAGCCCTGGAACTTTCTCCAATGGTAGCTCAGGTCCTCGTGGGTGGCCAGTCGGCAGATTGGATTTCATGGTTGCGCCGCCATCTTGGCCACCATATTGAAATTTCTTATTAGTGGAACGATTTTCATGAAACTTGGAAGTTACCCGTGTCTTGTATGATTTTTCTTATTTTTAAGCTAAATTTCATGATTTCGCCGCCATCTTGGCCGCCATCTTGGCCGCCATATTGAAATTTCTTGCTAGTGGAACGATTTTCATGGAACTTGAAACTTACTCTTGTCACGTATGATCATTTTTATTTTCAAGCTAAATTTCGTGATTCCACCGCCATCTTGGCCGCCATGTTGAAATCTGTTATCAGTAAAGGGATTGTCATGAAACTTGGAACTTTACTCTTATCTTGTATAAGCATTTTTATTTTCAAGGTGAATTTCATGATTCCGCTGCCATCTTGGTCGCCATATTGAAATCTCTGATCATGGAGGGATTGTCATGGAACTTGGAAGTCACTCTTGTCTTGTATAAACATTCTTATTTCCAAGCTGAATTTCATGATTTGACCGCCATCTTGGCCACCATATTGAACTTTTTATTTTCTTTTTCTGCAGGGATAAAGGCCGCTCTATGAAATTACGCAACGCAACCGCAACGCAGAGCGCAGCTTCTCTGATTGGCTCGCAAGCCTTTCGCGTCGTTGCGATGGCTTTGCGAATACCTTGCGAGCCAATCAGAAACGTTGCGTTCTGCGTTGCGGTTGCGTTGCGATTGCTGCGAATTTTCATAGAGCGGGCATAACGTCCGATCGATTAAGATTTACGCTGCCATTTCTTTATTTCTGAAAATCTGAATGCCATAGTCATATTTCGCCTCCAGACCAGAGATGTCGCGTCGGTCAACGATACCGGTGCTTTCCATCTAGGTGTACCCTATCGTGGAACATGTTCCGTCTGGTGGTATTTGTAACGTCTAGGTGGAAAGCAGATCAGCTGAAAATCAGTGACAAGATGCAACATGTGAACTCATACCATTCCACACGATGTTCACACTGTTTCTGTGTTTATAGAATAGGGCTTAAATTATTCCGTTGATTTCTTCACTTCATTTAGTTCATTTTCTACGGCGTTTTTGTTCAATATGCGCTATCCGTAATTAATGTATCAGGCAGCATATTAGAAACTTCAAACATTAGCGCTGAACTTTAGAACGTTCTTTGGTTGGGGGTTTAATTTGTATAGGCTACCTGTTTAGCTAGTCAATCGCATACCATGTTGCGATTAAAGGTGCAACTAAAGGTGCGTTCAGTCAGCTTATTTAGCCGCAAGTTTTAATTTTAGTCGTAAGCGCTGCATCGCTCATTGGCTGTTCTGAGGAGGCTGGTTCATAAGAGCCAATGGGCGTCTCTGCGCTTGCGACTAAAATTAAAACTTGCAGCTAAATAAGCTGACTGAACGCACCTTACGAGTTGACGAATTGGCAATTACGGCTTCTGTAGTCTGTACGTTGACAGTTAGATGTGTTCGCTCAAGGATTTACAGAGTATAGTAGGAGCGGCTTATTAAGGTCATAATTTCAAAATTCTGGATACTAATGAACTTGTTACGGGATCACAAACCAGAATTAGGTAGATTAGAAAATAGGTAGAAGGTATAATTGAGGCAGTTTCGACAATTAGAGCTAAGGAGTTAATGGGGTGTTCCACGGGTTTTGGGAAAAAATGAATTTAAATACTAGAGCCTTCGTAGAGCCCACATATTTTTTATTCAATTTTTTTTGCGTTCATTTAGGCCCCGGAAAAAAAAATCACGTGACGTCACGCATCCTGAGACCCAGGTACGTCAACAGATGGCGCCAGGTAAGCAGTAGAATTCGTTGCTAGACCTCGTACGGCCTCGGTAACGCGAACGCGGTGGACTCTGCCGAACGCGAGCGACAAACAGCTGATCCGAGAAAAAAAACTGTTTTTTAGACTATTTTGTGTTCAAATGTGGGCAGAGATGAACAATATGGGTGCAATAATTTGCAGTGTGCTTGAAAAGCACTCGAATATTTCCAAACCTCCCTGGTATTGAAGAAAGAAAACTGATACAGCCAAACTCGAACCTTGGGATGTCCACAGAAAAATTCAAGAATGCCGCCAGAAATTGTCATTTGGTCTGCAGTCCTTACCTAGACTGAGTAGTCGCCTAAGGTTACGGTAGCCTTTCCTGCATAAACAAGCTGTCTGCTGCATAGTCCCACTGAAGTTTTTTTTAAGGTGGAGTGTGTCAGTTGCTTGTTGCCAATCCTACATTTTGCATGTGCTTGACGTGGCGTGGAAGATTTAAGGTACATATTTCTCATTTCAGTCTATCGATTGAGATAGGTAGTATTGTAGTTTTTAATTCAGAAAAACGAAGTAAGACGCCTCTCAGAGACGACAACAAACTCCATCATTACCGTTTGGCACCAAGAGGTCTCATTCATCTTTACTCTTTAGCTTGGGTCAAGTCTATGTAGCCTGAAAACTTTTTTTTTTTAGAAAATTAGAGGCGAAATTAATGTGCCTGTTACATGAAAGGCTTAACTAATTAGATTATAAACAATCGGCATACTCAATAAAAATAACTTTTCCCCCAATATAACACCCCATTGTTCCTAACGATTCTGATTGTGCAATCTCGTTACCAATAAACTATGCACTAATGCCCAATCCATTAGTCCTGAGGAATCTTTCCTCAGGAGCTGAAATCTGCAAAAATAAAGCCGATCTTTAAAAAAGGTAGAAAAGATGATTTCACAAACTACAGACCCATAGCTATTTTAAACAGTTTCAGTAAGGTATTTGAGAAGATCATAGCAAATAGATTGATTGACTTTTTAGAGAAAGAAAAAATACTGAACGAAAATCAAAACGAATTTAGGAGGGGAAAATCAACGATACGATCAGTTTATATGGCACTGACTGATATCCTGCATTCCTTAAACAATGACAACAACACAGTGGCAGTATGTATTGTATGGACCTGTCAAAGGCTTTCGACAGCGTGGACCATGACATGCTTTTGAAAAAAATTGAGAACTACGGAGTTCGAGGAAATGCTTTGAACTTGATTGCCAGTTATCTGTCTGATAGGGCTCAATATGTGATGGAGAAAATGGCCGATGGATATTATATGAAGTCAAAAACTACGAGGATTAAAAGAGGAGTGCCTCAAGGGTCCATTCTTGGCCCCCTGCTCTACATCATATATACAAACGACTTACCACAAATTTTATCAGAGAGAGTACTGCAGTTTGCAGATGATACGTCAGTCATTTTCAGCAGCAAGGAAGGTGGTCATTCCCTAAAACAAAAAATTGTCTCTGCAATTGATAAATTGCAGCAGTGGTTCAATGTAAATAATTTGATGTTGAATGTGAATAGGACCCAAATATTAGAATTCAGTTTTCATCCACCTCAAGAAAGACTAAGCATTCCATATAGCGATACTCACATTGACTCCAGTGAAAAAGTTATATTTCTTGGCGTGGGATTGGACTCCAGACTTGATTGGACACATCACATAGATTGCCTCCTCTCAAAAACAGGGAGATACGCTTACGCGCTGAAAGTGTTAAACTTATTTGTAAATACACGTAGCTCTCTAACGGCATATTATGCCCATGTTCACTCCCGCTTGAGTTATGGTATAGTGTTTTGGGGTAGAGCGAGAGATTTCATTAGAGTTTTCAGACTACAAAAAAGATGCATCAGAAATATACTCGGACTTCAATATACCGATAGTTGTAGACAGTATTTCATCCAGTTGCGTATACTCACCCTTCCATGTATATATTCGAATGTATAATGTTTGTGAAAAAAAAATAATATGGATGTTTGTCGGCTCTTCTCATGGCCACAACACCCGAAAAAAGGAAAATTTATTATGTGAGAAATATAACTACACTTTTTTGCAAAAGAACTTGGAACACATGACTGTAAAAATATATAACACTGTTCCTATCGCCTTGCGCAGCCTGCCAATAAATAAAATGAAAAATGTAATACGGAATATACTAATCCAGAAAGCGTATTATACAGTAGAAGAGTTCTTTCAGGACAAATATTTAATTTTGTGAGATATCGGGATATCCATCGCTTTTAACTTTGTATTGATATGTCTTATTTATTATTTTATCTATATTTGTATTGTTCATCTTTGTGCATCTTTGTTATTTATCCAGATTCAAATTTTATTTTTGTTTAATTTTTTATCTTTATACGAGTATGACACGTTCGACGCCTTTTAGGCAATCATGTACAATGTACAAAAGAACAAATAAAGGAAATTGATTGAATTGGTTTAATTGATTGATAGTCTATTGCGAAATTTTTGTTTTGGGGTTCAATAATTACAGAATTTCGTTGGCTCGAGAGAGTGAAAAACATCCATCAGCATAAGCCCAAGTCATAAAAGACGGTAAGCATTTCTGGACTTACAGGGGTGGGGGAGTTGATGGAGCATTGTTCCACCTGGCACGTAAGCCTCGCTATTGGACTCATTCCTACACCAGCCGGACTAACCGAGCCGCAATCTGGTGCCTGGATGTTCGATGGTAGGTCCATCCAAGCACTGGGACCGACAAGCACACGGTTGACCTGAACTCTCGTCTTCAACCCCCGACACAGGTGCAGATGTCCCGACACATCCACACCCTGCGTTGTACATTTCCAACATCGTCCGTCTCCCTGACTGCGCCGTCGGTTTTCCTCTACACACTGCCGTACTGCCGATTGCGTGATGTACTCGAGGGTTTGTCCATGACCACCCGAGAGGGAGTTTCAGTCGACTTAGCGTCAGATGAGACCCGGCAGCGGCTCGCCCACTGTCACTACCGACTGGCGATCACCCACCCAACTCTTGACCGCGCTGAGCGTTGCTGCAGTCGAGTTGTCGCTCGACTGGAGCGGTGCACTACACGCTATGACCTCCTCAGATGATAACCATGAACTCAATAACTGCGAGTCATTCAACTATGGTTGGGAGAGGGGGGGGGTCTGTACCACTTCAGTACCTATCAACGGAACAAGCAAGCCAAAACATTTCTACGAGACTCGCTGGAAATGGGTAGGAAAGTTGCGGCAGGGCCAGGGCAAGCCAGACTGGAATTCGCAGCGGCAGTGAGCGTCATCAGTGAAGTTGAATAGAGCGATTAAGTGCGACGATTTGTTATCAGTGAATCTGTAGTACGCAGTGATAGAATATATCGCTCAAGCGTTTCTCTCAATTATAAAAAGAACCAACGCAAATGCGTAACAGTATCACCCACACCTTGGCCTTGTTGCGAGAGTTTTTGTTCCGCAATGCAACGCTTCCTAACAAGAGTATTAGTATTGTCCAGATGACGGATTTGAATGAACACCTATGAAGTTAAAAAACTGAACATTTTATTCAAACTAGTGCTTAATTTATGATCCTTAACATACTGGCACTAAAAGAATGTCCTAACTATTGGAAATGCAGGTGTGCAAATATAGTAATAACGATGTTAAACATTTTTCAAAACAAATGTAACCTCCTCTTTCTCCTTTTCTACTACTCATGTAAGCGCGCGCGTTGAGTTGCAATATAAGAAATAATATTTACACAACTTGACGCTTAGAAAATATATGAATCTTATTTATGTGTATGAGAATACAAACAAAATAACTAAAACGACTGAGCGGCCATATCATCAGCGCTTATTCCAAGCATAGCCAAATCGTCGTTGGGATCGTTGGGCGGCAGCGGAGGCGGCTGCAACGGCATGGTGTGCGCCAGCGGCACGTCGTCCGGAGGCGGCTGGGGACCCTGCTCCTGCTGCTGCGAATAATCGTACATCTGGTTGTACATCATGTTGAAGTCCATGCCGGGCGGGTAGTACTGGTTCATCACGTTCTGATCGTCCACCTCGTCCGTGGGGGCGACGGCGGCGATTGCCACTACCGGTGGTGGTGGCGGCGGTGGGGGCGCCGCAGGTGCGGCCGCCGCTTCGGGCTGCTTCTCCGGCACGACGTCGGCGATGATTTTGGGCGCCGGCGGGGCCTTCAGCGGTTTCTGCACTTCGGCGGTGATTTTGGGCGGCGCCGGCGGATCGGGGGCCGACACCACGGGCGGCGGGGGCGCAGAAATCGGCGGGTACGACGACAGCTTCGGGAAACACACCACGTCCGGCTGGGGCAGGAACGCCCGGGCCAGGTTGCCGGGTTGGAACCGGGTGACGCGCGGCACGTCGTACTCTTCCTTCTTTATCTCGGCCTTTTCTTCGACCTTTTGACCCTTGTTCTTGAACAGGGGCATGCGACCGATGAACGGCAGGCGCTTGGTGGTCGGCGGACCGGGCGGCTTACGGCGGTTTTCGACTCTGTCGCCAATCCTGTCGCCGCTCCTGCTGCGGCTTCTGCGATTGTTTCCGTTTTCACGACTGTCACGGCGATCGCTGGAACAGACATTTCAATATAATAACAAACTCAATGAATGTAATGTTTCGTTATATTTTTTTCTTTTCTTTGTACCCTACACCTACAAATGACCCTAATGTTGGGATATAGCCGGAAATCAAGAAGATTCTCATTATACAGAAGATGCTGGAGAGATTATCTGCAAAAAAATTGTGCAGGGAATCGACCGAAATTATCAGACATTTCCGCAGTTTTATCGACTACGTGTACATGTAGTATAGTACGAATACCGTAGAAAATTGTAATTGTTGGAAATTGACTCACAAATCAAATGGTAAGCTAGATTTTTCGAATATCCGTCCGCTAAAGATGCTCATTGATTTTAGGCCATCGGAATCCTCTGTGTACGTCTGTGTACGTAATAGATCCGTTTAGATCCATACCATTCACACATACTCATATATGCGCCGAGTGCATTTGGGAAATACACTCATGATGTCGAAAATAGCCCCTGATTACATCTGTATCCGCTACGCTCGAAACGTCAAATTTCGCAAACCATTACCATCGTTGATACGATTTGGACAAGACAAGGGACAGTCTCTCACCGTCGCTGAACGAGTCTTCCATGATCAAGTTGGCAAAATTATTGACGTACGTTGGCAGATATCCGACCGCTTTTGTGGACCGCACGGTTATGGAAATTCGTAGAAAGGGAATCTATGTATATCCTTTTTTTACCTTCGTTGGGTGATATTATTTTATCAATATTACATTTACGTCGTATACAGGGTGTCCGTTTTTCGAGGCTAAGCATGGGTATCTCGCTTATCTTGAGAGATACAAAGTCGGTTAAATTAGGAAAAAGTTGCACATTTTCATGACGATCAATGATCCAAAAAGAAATTTGCCGTATCGATTTTAGTTTTTGAGATATCGGGAAAAAACAGGAATTTGAATTTTTGTATTCATTTTTTATTCAAAAACGGTTGAAGGTGGCCTTTTCTAATCTAGACATTGTCGAGGCACTTTTTCAAGAGGAATTCAAAGCTGCCAAAATCTTTATTCTAGCTTTCAAGGCAACATGATGAGATGTGCCACATGTCACTGTTGAATAAATGATTAACATTTACGTTTTCTTATTGTCGGTGCTGATTTTGTTTCCGAAGCACTCTTTGAAAAATTAAATGAAAAGTTTTTGTTCAGAAGCATGAATTTAACAGTGACATGTGACATATCGTTGTAACCAGAAAAAATATTGTATTCAAAAATGTCAAAATTCAATATGGCGCCCATGAGAGAAAAAAAAGTTGAATATCATAATCTCGGTTGTTTTGAAAGCTGGAATGAAGATTTTGACAACATTTAATTCCCCTTGGAAAAGTGCCTCCACAATGTCTTAATTAGAAAAGGCTACCTTCAACCGTTTCTCAAATAAAAAATAGAAACAAAAATTACAAATTTCTGTTTTTTCTCGATATCTCGAAAACTAAAACTGGCAAGTCAAATATCTTTCTGGATCATTGATCGTCATGAAAATTCGCAACTTTTTTCTAATTTAACCGACTCTGTATCTCTAAAGATAAACGAGATACCCATGCTTAGCCTCGAAAAACGGACACCCTGTATAGTTATTATTATTATTATTATTATCGTCGTGTGAATTTCGCTGCGTTGTATCTATCTAATGGTGGATTCATGCATAGAAATTTAAGATTTAAAATTTAACATTCAATTTTATCTCCATAAGAAACCAATGGGTGAACACTTAAATGTTAAATCTTAAATTTTAAATTTCCATGCATGAATCCACCATAAATTTCGCGTTGTAAAAACGAAAGTTCGAACCCGCGTTTCCGGTAGCTTGATCCGTAATAACCTTTGTCAACTAAATTGGTATCAATCGATTTCCACGGGATATATCACGTACCATTCGCACTTACTATAAGTTTGTCTCCGAAGTTTGCATTTATCTAAAGACGGCCGATCGCCGATATATTTGATTTCTATTATATTCAACGAACTTGAACTAAATTGTACATAGCTATACTCTATACACTGATAGAAAGGACCACCAGATTCCTCCGCTTGAAAAGTAGTCCCCAAGCGTTACGCGCGAAATTTAAAATCCCAGTTAGAAAGAGGTGCTTATTTTCGCTAATCACAGCTAAGTGCTATGGTAATTTCAAATGAAACCAATTTAATAACAATTTTTATGAATGAGGAAATATTTTTTTTGAATGAAGCTAATTTTATTACACAACACTCACGAACAGCCGAGCCGACTAAAAATAACAAACATCATAGAGAAATGGAGGTTAGAAATCGTACGTAAGTGTCAAACTCGCTGAATGTAATGCCCATTGGCTTGGCGTAGGAATAATTTGCCCGAATAAGACTACCAACCGAACAAAACTAATATTAGTTCCAAACGCGCCTATGGTTGTTAGTCTTCGGTGCTTTTGTTTGCTATAGGTTACATCACTGAAATTCAAAAAAGTCCGTTCTATTCTGTGATTGTGTACTTTATCTGTGTGCGTGATCGTCCGCTGTATGCGAAGAGCATTCAACGAGGCAAATTCCGTTATTAATTCTCGTGCAGTGACCTGCGACATCTTAGCGAGTTCACTAGAGGCAATTAACTATTGCAGGTGGCGCCCTTGAAAATATTTTGTGTTGTTTGAACTGTCGAGAATAGCTAAAAGGTTAACCCACCCCAATCTCCTTCTGAGCTACGGGTCACTTTGGGCCAACGAATTTCTGTGTGAGATTCGCTGGTAATAATAGAGGACTTGGTTTTGTGTCATAGCATTGTATGCCATTGTCATGTTAATTGTGATTGTCTTCAATTGATCTACTATTTATTCCATGTATAACTAAACTTTGATGACCTGTCTGTAACAAAATATACCGTCCGTTTTTTATTTTAGGCCCCAGCCCGTAGCATCTTTATTATAGGTTTCACACCCAATATATTATATATTTTTGAAATCACAAAAACAAGATCTTTCGACTGATGATATGTCAAATTATTTTTGACAGATGTCATTTTTTGACAAATGACAGAATATTACTTGTGATACACCATTTTAAAGCCTATTAAATTCTGAGGAGAACTGTGTTTTTATTTTTGTGATAGGGTGTCTTTTACAGCTTCTAGGGGTCTTTCAATAGGAAAAAAATGTTGAATTTCAAAAATACATAATAAGTAAATAGGTAAAGCAGGTACCTATTTTTAGTGTAAGCTAATGATAATAATGATAAATTAATCACAATGAAACAAATAATGTCCTAAAGAAGTTGCTCGAATGACCGCCTCCTTGTTCCTTGAATGAAAGATTCGACGATTAGTGAATTGGAACTACCACCGGCCCAACGCGATGACATCCGAGCTTGCCAGAAATGACCCCCCTCGAGTTTTTATGAGCCTACCCGAAAGATAAGGTGTTTATAAAGTTTCCCAATAATTTGGACAATTCAAAAATCAGATCATCACCATTAGTTAATTTAAAAATACTTATCACTTATTGAGTGGCTATTTTTGAAATTGACATTTTTTCCTATTGAAAGACCCCTAGAAGCTGTAAAAGACACTCCATTACAAAAATAAAAACACAGTTCTCCTCAGAATTTAATAGGCTTTAAAATGATGTATCACAAGTACTATTCTGTCATTTGTCAAAAAATGACATCTGTCAAAAATAATTTGACATATCTTCACTAGAAAGATCTTGTTTTTCTGATTTCAAAAATATATAATATATCGGGTGTGAAATCCATAATAAAGATGCTACGGGCTGGGGCCTAAAATAAAAAACGGACGGTATTTTGTTCAAACGATAACATATTCATCTATCTACCAGGTGATCACTTGAAAACTATCCACCCGCAATAACTTCCGATTCCTAGTGGATGGGCGGGCAGGCTCTGGACCTACATAGCTGGCTCACACGGTTCGGCCAAAGTCGAAAATGACAAAAAAAATTGTCCACGAATTTTGATACGTGCAAGTGGTTAGTCACATGTTTTCATCTGAAAAAACCGTTGTACCAAAATTGTATCATTGTTAGTTTTTGATTTTTCTCAAAAAACGAAAGTTATGTGTCATTTGATAATGATTATCGCCCACATGCCCAATTCAGCTAATCAGAACCGCCGAATATGACACACGTGACTCAGTTTAAGCTATCGATAATTGCATACTAGCAAGTGAAAAGAGTACACTACGTAAAAGCACCATACTAGGGTGATTCAAAATTTTTGAGTTAGGATTTTATGATGAGTTTTTCAACTGGCTGGGAATTAATCAAACAAAAACTTTTTTTTTTACTATGACAAGCTTTCAGTCTCCTCTCCAACATATCAAATGTCCCCATCTCTGGGACTGCTACAAATCAGTATACAGGGTGAAAGTTTATTATTATTCTTCACTTTCTCTCTTTCTTTCAGTTTAATTTGTTAAATTTATTTGATTTAAATCTGTGAATAAAAACGCAGCTGTAGGAAAACTCCAAATATTTGATGAATATGTTTGACTAGAAACTCTTGAGTTGTCAAAAGAACCATTCGCAGTTGTTGTGTGAGCCGATTTAACAAAAAAAAATGTAAACGTGAAAAAGTCTTCCCACCCTGTAAATTAAAATGCATCAGTTACAGGGATGTATCATTCTTACATGTTTAGTATGACATCATAAGCTTGCAAAAGAACTAGAACTGGCCTCAATCTAGATCAATCCCACCAAGAAAAAAATTTAAGAACAGAAATACTTTTTACCTTGTAACTTGATACACAGCAGAAGAGGGGACTTCAACATATCAAAAGTGCTCATCTCTGGGACTGCCACAAATCAGTATACAGGGTGGAAGTTCATTATTTTTCTTTACTTGCTTTCTTTCTTGAGAGACTGATAACTGGGAAAAACGGTTTTTGGCTAGTTTTGTAGACTATTATGTTCTGCCAATAAATATATCAATAATATACCACCCAGCAACTGCTGTGTATCAAGTTACAAGGTAAAAAGTATTTCTGATCTTAAATTTTTTTCTTGGTGAAATTGATCTAGATTGAGAACAGTTCTAGTTCTTTTGCAAGCTTATGATGTCATACTAAACATGTAAAAATAATACATCCCTGTAACTGATGCATTTTAATTTACAGGGTGGGAAGTCTTTTTCACGTTTACATTTTTTTTCTTGGTGAAATCGGCTCACACAACAACTGCGAATGGTTCTTTTGACAACTCAAGAGTTTCTAGTCAAACATATTCATCAATTATATAGAGTTTTTCTAGAGCTGCGTTTTTATTCACAGATTTAAATCAAATAAATTCAACAAATTAAACTGAAAGAAAGAGAGAAAGTGAAGAATAATCATAAACTTTCACCCTGTATACTGATTTGTAGCAGTCCCAGAGATAAGGACATTTGATATGTTGGAGAGGGGACTGGAAGCTTGCCATAGTAAAAGAAAAACCGTTTTTGTTTGATTAATTCCCAGCCAGTTGAAAAAATCATCATAAAATCCCAACTCAAAAATTTTGAATCACCCTAGTATGGTGCTTTTACCTAGTGTACTCTTTTCACTTACTAGTATGCAATAATCGATAGCTTAAACTGAGTCACGTGTGTCATATTCGGCTGTTCTGATTAGCTGAATTGGGGATGAGGGCGATAATCATCATCAAATGACACATAACTTTCGTTTTTTGAGAAAAATCAAAAACTAACAATGATACAATTTTGGTACAACGGTTTTTTTGCATAAAAACATGTGAGTAACCACTTGCACGTATTAAAATTCGTGGACAATTTTTTTTGTCATTTTCGACTTTGGCCGAACCGTGCTCACTTGTCACCTTGTTGGTGGATTGTTGCACTTACGTAGTCAAGTGCAGGCGGGAAATAATAACAACATAATCAATCAATAAAAAATACGTTTGTACCGATCCTCAAATAAATCATCATCTACTCCAACGTCACTTGTATTATCAATTTATTATAGACAATACAAATAGAAAAGACCATTATGTTGTCACGGATTTTTACGGTTGCGTAGGAACCAGGCGAGTCCATCATTCAAAAAAAGGTTGGCTGATTTTTGATGCCCCAATATCCGTGACGACGGTGGTGATAACATATGGTCTTCTCTATTTGTATTGTCTATACGCCGAGACGCCCGATACTGGTCCTACGCATCCGGATTCACACAACGAGTTCAGCAGCAATGTGCAATGGATCAAGTGACTGAGTTAAGACTGAGAGAAGGATAGTCGGCCTGAAGAAAATCGAAGGACAAGGAGTGCCAGGTTGGACTTCGCCGATTGCCAGCCTGAAGATTTGGAAAAACAAGACAAGAAAAATTGGCAACGTGTCTAAAAACGTCAGCCACGTTCCAGCTCATCAACGAATCGGCTTCTACATCTGACAGAGAGAAAGGACTGCAAGAGCGCTGACAGAGACGGGTGTCACTCTATAAATTGGCACCAAGATAGGGAAGTGCCATTTTATTATCTACCTAACAAATTAGTGACACTCAGGAATGTCACAGTCCGCAAGACGTTCTACGAGGGAAATCACAGCACGCTAGAATCACACTAGGGTTGAATGTACTATACATATCACATCTATCAAGACGTTGGCATCAAGTTATCACGGTACCTTTCGTACCAACTTAGCACATTTTTCCATGGCTTACTCGAACAAAAAAAGCCGTAAAACATAGGTCTGATTGTGACTGTTACTATTATGGTGAGATCAAATCCGAACGTAGTCAAGTTGGCGTGTAACTATCTGGAACGTTCGTCTCCGAATTGGCACACTTGAGACACTTCAATGCCAACTTGTAGACATTCGTAGCTGATTGAACGTTACTAGTGGAAGGAGTGGGCATTAGCGCCAGATTCGGTTTGGATACACACATATGCAGCACCAACTCACCGAGAATTATGCGAGGAATAATGCGGTCGCCGGTTGTCATCTCGGATTGGGCTACGAGTCCTTTCCGGACTAGGCGACGGCGTGCGTCTCTTTCTGTAGTTCTCCCTGTCCCTCGTCTTGAACCTGACTTGGTTCCTGTCCTTGTCCCTGATCCGCTCATACTCCTCCCTGTCCCGCTCCCTTCGCTCCCTCTCGTACCGCTCCCTGGCCTCCTGCTCTTCCTTCGCCTTCCTTTCGGCCAGCTCGCGTTCCTCCCTCTCCTTCTCGCGCTTTCTCCTCTCCAGCTCGGCGTACTTGGCCTTCTCCACCTCTTGCTTCTGTTTCATCCTGTCTTTGAGATTGTCCAGCAGCACTTTTTCCTTTTCCTGCGGCTCGCTGACGGTCATCCACTGGTTGATCAGCACGTCCTCTTTGCGATGGTGCTGCTGCTGTTGGTGGCTGGCGGCCTCTTTGGCCGCCTCCTTGGCCTCTTCTTTTTTCTTGTGCTCGTCCACCAGACGCTCCAGCATCTCCCATTTGCCGCTCAGGTCTTCGTTCATGATCGATTGGACTTTCATGTTGCGCATCACCACGCGGATGCTCTTCGACTTGTCCTGTTCCTCTTCGTCTGAATCGCTGGAATCCGACGAGCTGGAGCTGGACGAGGTGTCGCTCGAATGCTTCCTGCGCTTCTTGGAGCGCTTCTTTTTCTTCTTGTCCTTGCTGCTGCTGCCGTCCTTGCCGCGGTATTTCTTTTTTTGCTTGTCGGAATCGGAATCCGAAGAGCGGCGGTCGCCTCGCGACTGCGCCTTTTCCCGGTCCTTCAGCCATTCGATTTCCCAATGGGGATTCTGCTCAACGAAATTCTGCAAAAACGCAACACAAATCAGCACCGAATATACTTCAGTTGAGGCGTTCACTTACAGCATAATTTTGGAAATGAGCTTGAGACTTGAGATGGTGCGAGGCACAATGTAAATCGCCTATCCAGGTATCACAGAGCTTGCAGTACCACGCAGGAGCCGATATGAAAAATTGCAAACCTGAAAAAATACACAACTGAACCAACAAAATTGAAGTACTTACAAAGAATCAAAGATGTGAAGTCTACCTGCATTCTACAGCTTCCATTTTCAATACTCAACGGCTTTTTCTAGATGACAATTGCAAATTACAACAGGAGTGTAACCTACACGATCACTTCGAGTGCTCTATTGTTTCCTACCCGGTCTCA
Source organism: Anaspis maculata (assembly GCA_949128115.1). Lineage (NCBI taxonomy): Eukaryota > Metazoa > Arthropoda > Insecta > Coleoptera > Scraptiidae > Anaspis > Anaspis maculata. Next base: position 6,569,955 of record OX421965.1, read on the forward strand.
CTTCTTTTGCTTTTACCCCGCCCTGTTCAGTACGGTGGGAGGTCCTGTCGACATTCCCACCGGCAGGCACCTGAGTGGGTTGATCCCAAGCATGGGCCTCACCGAAAATAGGATTCATGAGAATTCCTTGTCCATCCCATCAGGATTTCACGAAAGTACCTCTGACTTCAAATTTACCTCTTCGATTCACGTTGTGAGGTTTCGACTTCAAATAAGACGACGAGAGAGGACCGCTGAGTCGGACCTAGTCGCACATTTGCGTGTACTGTACTGTTTACTGATTCTTCTTCCGTTTTGTAGTATGTATCTGTGCGGAATGGGATGTGTGACCGCTGGAGCAAATCGGGCGAATGCGTTATAGATACTTCTTCCTTCTGGTTGCTTATAGAGTATGACCAAATCCGACTTCTTTACTTAATTACATCTCATTTGTTTTTTGTTCATTTATCTACATATTGACCTATCATTTGTTTCTTGTTTACTTTTTACTTGTTTACCGATCATTTTGTTGATTATTTACTTATCTGTTGATTTGTCTTCTTTTGTTTGTTAAACGTGAAATTAATTACTGAGCTAAAATTCTTTTCAAAGCGTCACCGAACGAGTTTCTTATTTGCAAACTAAGCGAACGTTCAAAGAGATTTGAGCACCATTTCACGAGGATTTGAAAAATACATTATTGGAGTGACTTCTCTTTCATTTCATCATGAATCATTCACACTTGACTTTTGTTCCGATCATCTGGGGAGAGATTTCAGCATCCAATCAGGCAATACGCAGGGGTTTCTTTGACGTGTTCTTCCCAGGTGTGCCTGTCAGCGAATACGTCACTTTTCCTTTGCGATTAACTCTGATTAACTTGATAGTTTGACATGTTTCATGATTTCTTGTTCTGTTTTACTAATCTGATTTTGCGTTTATTTTATTGTTGTGAATTCCTGCATTGCCTGAATAATTTGTAATGATTTTTTTTGTATAATGTGATTTTTTTGGGTATAGGACAAGACTGGGTATAAAAACTTTACTTGATGATCGACGTTTCAAGTTTATTTTAGCTCTTTCTCAAGATCTATTTTTTGTTTCATTCTTGTTTGTGTTTTGCTGTTCTTTATTCATGTTGTGTCATTTTATCACTGTCAGTTTATTGTTGTGAGGTGTTTTAAGGAAAGAAACGAATTCATTTGAAACTTTGCTCATGATTTTCAATAAAAGTTCATTTTGCTTGTGTTTCATTCGCGTTTCATTTACAAATTCAACGTCATCCCCAGGATCACATTCTCATCTAAAGTAAGAACTTACACAACGTAGGTAAGAGGTAAACAAAATAGGGAAGGGAAGGGGCAACGACGATCACAGACGAACATCGAAAAGAGGGTTACACTACAATATGGACCAACAAGTCACTCTAATTTGCCTGCCCTAACTGGAAAGACGCTCGCAGCCCTGCAGAATTATTGCGGGAAAACAGAACGTCCAGTCAGTCCCCAATTGCGTGGGAATTATGCCTTGAATCAAGGACCCAGAATTATCCCCCTTCATAGTCCGATGCTGCCAGTTACATCCAGGTTCCAAGACCCTTCAAGTGTACCTATTTAGTCGCGTGACACTAGGCGCTATTGCGGCAATAGGATAGGTTAGATACGGCTCTGACGAGTAATGACAACTGCAGGCTTGACGAGTGGAATTCGAACCTGTAACCTCCCATTTACAATTATTGCTCCCCCAGCTAGGGTGTCCCTTATATTGTCAAAATTTCGATTTTTTTCCCAAGTCACTCAGAAGTTTTTTCATTCGTTTCCATTTCCAAAAAGTAGTTTTGATGCAAAATTTCAACTTCACCAGTTGATTTTTCACCCTGCCACAAGAGATTTCAAATTTTGTTTAAAATCAGGTGATGCGATCAACAATTTTTTTTATAACAAGGTCATTTTACTAAATAATTGTTATAATTGTTGAATAATCAAGGTAGATAGGGTGTGTACTGATATAAAAGAATGAGATAATGGAAAAAAATATTATCGAAAAACAAAAAAAAATATTACAAGTACAAAGCATTAAACTTACAATATGTTTTTTCATAGAGCTTCTTTAGTACAGTGAATTTCTCGACGAGAGACCTGAGATACTAATAGGTTTTAAAAGTTCAAGGATATGTGCAGAACTGAATTCCCTATAACATAAATAGATCGCCATGAATTGCACTGCAAAGGTTTGAGTTATTCAAGGAGAAAAATAACATTTCGGCAGGATTCATACTCTATATATTTTGAACGAGAACTGTTACCCCCTCCCCTCAAATAATTCAAAACTCTGCAATGCAACTCATGGCGATTTTGTTTATGTTATAGGGAATTCAATTCTGCTTAGACCCTTGAACTTTTGAAGATTAGTTACAATTCTTTTTGATAGTTTGAGCTATTTTCATTTAAAGGTGCATGCAGTGTTCTGGTTATTGGTGGACGCCGCGCCAGGCCAGCTCAGGTTCAAATCAATTTTTAATCTCAAAAAACAAAATTATTATACATTGAGCGGATGATTTCGTATAACAGTAGCCTCTAATAGTGAAAAAAACAATTTGTCAAAATTATCAAAAGAAAGCAAATTTCTTCTAGTTAACCAGTTGAAACTTGTTTTTATCTGAATTTACACATCCGATTCGAGTTCAGAAGATTGAGTTTAGTCGGAAAAGGTATCAAACTTGTCGTGATCGGTTCTATATGGCTAGAAAAATAAAGAAAACCGCCTAGCCGAGCTTAGCCCCTCCCCCACGACACGCCTTCAACAATGATCGACATTTTTTGTGCCGAAAAGGTATCAACGGGATATGATGGCTCTAATTACGACGTAATTACATCAAATGGATGGACGGGTCACATCCCTTCCATTTTTTTATGTTGCAATTTTCTAAACCTTGTGCTCTTGCTTGAAGCCCACGAAGTTATAGGGTGTGTACGCAGGCCAGAACTAATAGTAATTGTCTTTGACTTGTGAAAGTGACGTTAGAATACAGAGCCCACTTTATCTGTGACTTGTTAAAGTGACGTTTGAATGCATAGCCCACTTACATAAAACAAAATAGTGTAAAATGAAGACCAATACTCATCTATGAATACACAATCATGCTACCAAGCAACTTGTCAACGACATTCGAGACCTTGTGGCAGGGTGAAAATTCAATGTATCGAATTCAAATTTTGCAGTGATGCTTTGAAATTCAGAAGAATCAAAATAAAAGAAGTTCACGTGGTCCATGAAAATGTTCACTTTTAAGGGACACCCTACCCCCAGCCCAATCTCCAACTTCGACGCTTGCTTTTGAGTAACTTATGGATAATGCAGAAGAAGTAACAAGCGAATTCAACAAATACCTCTTATCGGTATCCTCTTTTTGGGAGCGTCCTCGTAGCAGGGCAGTTCCGCTTCGGGAGGCAGCTTGTGCCAGGGCGTGTTGTCGCCCACGTCGTTCTCCTGGATGTTGTCCTTGTGCTTGTCGCCCTGCAAGTGCAACAGAAAGTCCTTGGCCGTCTTCGGAAACTCGTCGCACATGCGACACCAGTGCAATTCCGGATCGTAATGCATGTAATTGTACTTGGCATCTTGGCTTTTGTCGTCGTTGCCTCCTCCTCCGCCGCCCGACGACGACGACTGATGGTGGTGGTGGTGGTGCGACGATTTTTGACTGCCTCCTCCTCCGCCACCTCCTCCTCCTCCTCCACCACTGCTAGAATTTTTCGCCGCCGTCCTCGGCGACTCATCCAACTGAGCCTCCAGATCGGATATTTTCATGCCGTCCTTGATGATACTGGACAACATTTCGATAACGTTATGGATAGCCTTCATCTTGGACTGAATTTCGTTCTGAAATGTAAAAAAACCTTGCTCGTCACGGGGGCTCTTTTCGCAATGCCCGATAAGTAAGCTCAATGAACTTTGAATACATACTGGAGAGAGCGATTCGAGCGGGGATTCGATCGCGCTTTTTTTACAGGTGTATGTATACCTTATACAGAGAATTTATAATTTAAACTCGGCAACAATTCCGGAACTCCCTCAACTGTGAAACAAAACAAGGCATCCAGCAAAGACGGTTCTCGGAACAGAGACAAGACTTACCGCGTTGCAATGGTCGTGTGAAAATGTTGTCTTTTTGTGAAAATCAGTAGACCTACCTGCAACTTGACGTTCTCCTTAAGGATGAGTTCCATGTCACGTTGCGACGAGTTCTCCGACATAATCTCGTGCTTCTGGTTGCGCAGGAGGTCGAGTTCTCTGCGCAGAACTCGCGCTTTTCGTACATACTCTTCGCGCTGCTTAATCAACTGTGCGTTCTGCTGTTTCCGTTCTTGAGCCACGGCTATAAGAAAACACAGCGTCAAAAAATACAATCATTCGTGAAAAGCATGCAAATAATGTTGTATTGTTTTTTTTGCAATTTCATCTGCGGTCTTTCGTAGATTTGTGTGCAGGTAGAGAGGCAACAAGCCGGAACTCCTCGTCCTATATATAGATTTATATTGCAGTAGTCTTTATTGTCCTACGAAAAGACATGGTTAGCAACTACTCTCTTGGGAGCACTAAGGGCTAGATCAATAAGTCTGACACCTACCCATAGCCGATTTTCACATTTCCTTTGCTTGCTGGTCTGCACAATGTCCCGTCAAAACGGGACCGAAACAACTAAACACCGAACCGAAAGGAGGTTTCGTTCAAATCAAACGGATTTGACTCGCTCCAGAAACGAGCCCACGACCTCCCATTTGGCGTATCGCCCTGCTGAACTACATGCCAAGAGGTCGTCGGGTCAAAGGAAAGCTTAGCTTCGATTCGCGTCAGGTCACGTTTAGTTCACCGTAGTTTCAATCCTGTCAAGTGAGGTTACAACAAATTTGATTTAGTCAGGTCAAGTCAAGGTATATCAGGTCAAGTTTAAAATGGTTTCAAGTCAAGTCAAATTTACCGTGGTTTTAACCTTGTCAGGTCAAGTCAGAATAAAATAAGCTTGATTCGGTCAGGTCAAATCCAGGTAGACAGCTTCAATTCCGCCTAGTCAAGTCAGTTTTCCAGTTAAGTTCGATTCAAACAGGTCAAAGCCAAAGTAGCGTTGATTTCGGACTTCGTGGCACAAAAATCATCATGTTTTCAATTTAGAAAGATACGGAAAGAGAAAGGGTTAAAAAACCATACCTAGTTTTGCCATGTTACTACTACACCTTTTCCAGTTGTAGTTCAGAAAATATCAGTTGTATTTCAGATATCGTCAATTGTAGTTCAGAAGACGTCATTGCATTTCAGATTAGTAAAATGTAGTTCAGAAAGTATCAATTTTATTTCAGATTAGTCAAATGTATTTCAGAAACAGTCAATTGTATTTCAGATAATTAAATTGAATTTGAGAAAGCATCATTTGTATATCAGAAAGCGTGATTTGTATTTCAGAACATGTCATTTGTAGTTCAGAAAATAATTTATATGTATAATTTATCAATCAATGCAGCTCCAAGATAATTGTAGCATTTGTCGTTCTTCAGTGCTGCGGAAGCCGGTCGTGCGATTAACACCCCCGCAGGCATCTGTTACACAGAAGATGTGCCGAATATCTGCAGTTCATCATACAAGAAGATCAAGAGTTCGAAGCTGTGGCTGTGCAAAAGTGCCCCAATTTGCAGGAGTCCGAATAAAATTGATACTTTTTGAACTACATTTTACTAATCAGAGATGCAACTGATGTCTTCTGAACTACAATTGACGCCTTCTGAACTTCAATTGACGCTTTCTGAAATACAATTGACATAATCTGATGTACAGTTCAAGTTTTCTGAACTACATTTGATAAATCTGAAATACAATTGACGCCTTCTGAACTACAAGTGACTAATCCGAAATACGATTGACGCTTTCTGAACTACACTTGATAAATTCTGAAATTCAATTGACGATATCTGAAATACCGGGTGTTTATAAACGTCTGTGATCGCGGCAGGCTTTGGTCAGGCCAAAAGTCGCAGTGAAAGGCACGATTTGAAAGAGTGATAGGAGATTCCAAAGGCGATATGATAACAAACGTTTATAAACACCCGGTACAATTGATATTTTCTGAACTACAACTGGAAAAGGTGTAGAAAGTCCAGAATGCTTTTTGATTTCAATTCCGTTACGCCAGGTTCAAGGTACTTTCAATCCCGCTAGGTCGAGTCAAGATAAAATTCATTCTATTTGTATGACAAGGCCCAACACAGTTGTAATTGACTCAGGGCTCGATACCAAGTTGCAGGCGCAAAGTTTGGGACGGCGTAACTCGCCAAATACAGCGGTCTGATTGGTTGGTATCCGCCGTTGCTATGGTAACCGCACTTACGGCGGTCTCAGCCCCAACTTGGTATCGAGCCGTCAGGTCATATCCTGTGGGAGCAGGTAGCCCAGATACTTGAGGCAGTCCAGTTTGATTAAGTATGTGGTCTCTAAGCAACAAGAAGAGAAGGTGGGCGTGTACTGGAATTTGCGACATAATTGTCAATTTATTGTTACGTGTATTTAAAACAAAAAGATCCACCACCATAAAGTTGCAGTTCTCTTGACGTGGGGATTCATCTTGACGAGAGTACCTTGACCTGACAGTACTTTTTTTTTGACTTGACCGAGCCACCATCATCACAGCAGTGATCTGTTTTGGTTGCATTCTTAGCACCTCGAAGTTCTAATGCTTTCAATCATTATTTTCTATTCCGAACTACCGCTTGTGAAGTTGAACTTTTTTCGTGAATATTTCCACCAAAAACCGCCAGTTTGTTGTAAATTCAAATGAGATTTTTACCGTTTTGTTACGCCACTGGGAACACATTCACTATCAACGACAATAATAATTCAACTGGTGAGATTCTTCAAGGTCCGACTGTTTCAAGACATTTTTCTCCTTGGATTTCTTTGCTCTGGAGAAATCACTTTTTCTTTTCCAAGTAACGTGTTGGTTTTTCATTGTCGCGTGCTGAAATCGAAACAAAAACCACCGGTTTCACAATAACAAAATTTGACACTGCTTCTGTCTGTCTTGGGAGGCACTGGATTTCACGATCAGGAAAAGGGGGGGTCCTCAGATTTCTGCGTCGCGACGCAAAACTCGGGACTCTAGATTCGAAGAGCTTGGTTGCGAGTTGGTTGAAAACGTCAAGCAAGGCGGTCGAGAGCGAAATGAGGATTGTGATGCAACCTGACACTTGACAATATCTAGAGTACATTTCCCTCAAGTGTGATTCTAGTTACCCGGAAGATTTTGTTTTCAAGTTTCCAAATGTGAAATAGGGAAAATTCCCATAACGTGCTAAATCGTGTCTCAGAAAAAAATGGTGGTTTATCAACTAAGGAATTCTAGAAAGCCTATTTCAGATGAGAAATCATGAGTTTTTTTGGATTTCAATTTCAAGACTTTTGAAAGTTGTGCTTTCGAGATGTTTTCCAAACCTTCAATCCTAAATATCTCCCAAACAAAGCCTCCAATCAAAATTTTGCAAAGGTTTTTTTTTCTTCAAAATTGAACGTAGAATTCAAAATTATGTCATTCTACTGAAAATAGAAAGTGTATGTGATATATGTGGAATACATTCCTTAGATGGCCAGCAATCACACCTCAAAGGGTGCTTTGCTTGAATTTCTTGCAGAGCATTTATACAGGGTGAAACAGAAAAAAATTAATGAAAATTTGTAGCTCCAGACTGAGGGAAGGTGGAGAGCTTAAACTGCATATGTGACTTGATTCTATTATTGTGTTGATTCCTGCTGAATTCGGTCCCAATCCATCGGTTAAATTTTGAATAATTGAATAACAAAGCTTTGAACTTTGACATTTTTTGATATTTGACAGATGACATGCGGAGCAATACTTTCAACAATTTTAAATACAGTTTTTCAAGGGCTTTCAAAAGACATATTGCAAGTCAAGTTTCGTGGCATTTTATGACCCGATTTTTGATCAAGGGGATGTTCCCACACAAAAGCCCGTCGGTTTCATTCTTGTACCTTATGACATAAATTTTTGACATTTTTCAAAAATTGACAAGCCTATACCAGCCTAAAGCCCCCGGTCTGACATGTAAAACAAAGAAATTTTTAACAACCTTATCATCGCACATTAGACCTACAGGGTTAAAATCATGTACCTTATGACGTAAGTTTTGAGGCACCAGCTCCCTGTCCATGTATTGTTTACCAATAAAGCTCATTAATTCGAAAAAAAAATTATGCTTAAGGTCATTTTGGATGGTGACATTTCAGTTTGACAGATGAGCAACAACTTCGACAGCAAAACCATGTCCGCATATCGAATTTCAAGACGATCGGATTAACGTTGCGAATGTTATCGTGGAAGATTACAGACACAGACACACACAGCTCCGTAATCTTCTCAAAAAAACTTTGCCATTTATTTATTCGATATCTATCCATTGGATTGGAACCGTATTTGGTAGGAAGCAACAAAATAAAAGAATCAAATCAAGCCCGCAGTTTCAGCTCTCCACCGATTCCTAGTTGGACGTTACAAGTTTTTAAATTTCTCCTGCCACCGGTTACCACCGGAGACGGCCGCTCGCATGGATTTTGACCAGGACGATCCGTGATTGGTGCAGGACTTGACTCGGCCGTCCTTTTCCGGTAAAGGATCGACTTTTTTCGAAAAATTCCAACTGATATCGGAATTAAATTGAGTTTCAACATATTCATTTCCCCCACTTTCGGGCATGTGGCGTCATGTCGCCATCATCAACAAGAAGTGCACCAGCGTGGTTTTTGCCGAATATCTTAATTTTGGGTCATCTGACCGCAAAGGATGTGAGGGTTCACTTTGAAGCTAATGAAATTCCCTACAGTTTGGTTTTCAACTTGACTTTTTGCGACCCATGGTCTTTGAGATAGAGCTTCTAGTGGGAGCGAGCGGTACGTAAAATGATACTGCATTTTAGAGTAGAGCAACGAAATTTTGCATGGGCGTACCTTATACCAAAACAAGCGATTTGACCCCCATCACTCCATATTTCGTCCCTTAGGGGACCCATGGGGGCCCTCCAAATTTTCAAGATGCAAGAACTTTCACAAAACGATCATTGAGTATCGTCCTGTGTGCCATAAAAGAAGCTTACGGGTCTATTGAAAATGTTTTCATCAATACAGGTTTCCTAAATTGAGCGTCTCTTTCTGGCCCGTGACGTCACGTTCGATTGCGCAGTAAATCGTGGCAGTCCTAGTGTGCCAACATTGCCCCTATTCCATAAGCCGAACGTGTGTTTTGATGGTGTTATTATTGGTATTTATACAGTTTTCACAAGTAGTTATGGGAAGTAAATGTAAAAGTAAATGTGGGCCAGTATGCAAGTCCACAAGTTATACAGCAAATGTGTCCCTAAGCATGGATCCATAAAATACGACGTGACAGTCGAAGAAGCAAAAAGAACCACAAGCCCTTCAGCGTTATAATAGTAGGGAGCTTCTTGCTTAGTTCATCAAGTATCATTAATTCAAGGGTACACTTGGCCACATTTTTGCATCAAACACTTCAAATTTATAGTGATGGCCATAATACACCATAAAAAATATTAAAAGTGGGACATGGGACACGCATTTACCTGGGCCGCTATTCTTGAATCGTGTGAGAAAAGTCCCTGGGAGTAAAATACATTCCGCAGTACACTGATGTAGCGAATGTTGCCTAAAATCGTGGTTTTTAGGCAACTTTCGCTACAGAAGTGTAGTACGGATTATATAAAACTTCCAGGGACTTTTCTCACACGATTCAAGAATAGCGGCCCTGTGATTTCTGCGCACGTCCATATATCGTTGATATATCCATTAACAAAAATAGTTGTATACGCGCATCGAATGCCTCTCTGGTAAATTCTTCTCTGCGGAATATTCATTTGCAATATTCATTGAGAAGTTCGTTATATTTTTTAGCGACTTTCCTAACATGGTTGACTTCAAAATTCAATAAATAAAACGCACTTTTGACACGGCGGAGCAATGTAAATACAAATGGCGCGATCACTCATGGCACACTGTGCGCAGAACGTGCCGAAAACAGCTGCGCGGAATCGCGGATTCTCCATCTCTATTTTGAGGAAACCTGTATTGTCGTCGTGTCCGTTCCATTCCTCACTTGAAAAAAAATTCTTTGGCAGAGGTCAAAAAAACTGTTTTTATTTTTTCTTATATGCCAGGAAACGATAAATTCATGTTTTGAAGTCGCATCCCGTAAGCCTAATTATGGTGAAAATTTTTTTGAAGTGGTATTTTCCAAAGAAGTGGTGACGTCTTCAGTACACCTTTTCCAAGAGCATTTCTTTCTATGTCCCCACTGGATATCACTCGTAATTTTTGCAGGAATAGACACCTCGAACTCTTTTTTTTGGTGATTCTGACGCTACATGACTCTAAAACACTCAAGGAAGCCCAGAAAGATTTTTTTTCTGCTGGGCCGTCCAACTTGCGGAATTTTAATTTTATAGTAGGAGAGACGCGAACCAATATTCAATCCAGGCTGCAGGCACAGGCAGTTTGGTTTTAGTGGAAAATATACTTCCATGTCGTGTCTCATTGCAGTACTACAAAACTCGTTAGGTACGAGTAGGTATATTTTCCGCTGAAACCAAATCGCCTGACCTAGATCAAATTAATCTGCCCTTCTCCCTTGCTGAAAAATCAACATGCCAAAAATTTGACGGCGCAGCAGAAAAAATCTTTTTGGTCTATCTTGAACGTTTAAGTCATGTAGCGTAGAAATCACCAAGAGAAGAGTTCAAGGTCTCTATTCCTGCAAAAAATTTGAGCGATATCCAGTGCGGACATAAAAGAAATGCTCCTGAAAAAGATGTACTGAAGATGTCACCACTTCTTTGGAAAATACCACTGCAAGAAATTTTTCTTCATAATTAGGCTTACGGAATGCAATTTAGTATAAGAAAAAATAGACAGTTTTTTTTACCTCTGCCAGAGAATTTTTTTTTCAAGTGTGAGGAATGGAACGGACACGACGACAATTGATGCAAACATTTTCAATAGACCCGTAAGCTTCTTTTATGGCACACATGACGATACACAATGATCGTTTTGTAAAGTTCTTGCATCTTGAAAATTTGGAGGGCCCCCATGGGCCCCCTAAGGGACGAAACATGGAGTGCTGCGGGTCAAATCGCTTGTTTTGGTATAAGGTACGCCCATGCAAAATGTCGTTACTCTACTCTAAAATGCAGTATCGATGTGTTTTTAGATGTGTACCGCTTCCACTATTCTGGAAGCGACGAGAGTCATTGCCATCGTCGTGAAAGCTCCATGGCCACTTGACTTGAAAAACTAAAATTTCGATGTGACAAAAAAATTTCAAAATGAGATTTCTCAAGAATCTTTCAAACTATAGTTGCGGTGATGGTCTTAAATTCTCCCTCATGAACCGCAGGTTACGAATATTGAAAAGTCAAAAACGTCATATTGTACATAGACAGGGTGTACTAAAGGAATCAAAAGATCAGAGAAATGTTACATATTTCTTCGATTTAGCCTATGCGAGACTAGAAATCTCATTTTGAAATTTTCTTGTCGAATAGAAATTTTAGTTTTTTGAGTCAAGTGGCCATGGAGCTTTCACGACAATAACTCTCGCTTCCAGAAGCTTTATCTCAAAGACCATACGTCGCAGAAACTCAAGTTAAAAACCAAACTGCAGGGAATTTCATTAGCTTCAAAATTACTCATTGCATCTTTTGTTGTCGGTTGTCAGTTGACCCAAAATTAAGATATTCGGCAAAAACCACGCTGGTGCACTCCTTGTTGATGATGACGACATATCGCCGAAATTTCCGAAAGGGAGAAATTAGTATGTCAAAACATAAGCTACACAGATCGTTTTGAGCTAGTTTCCAGTCAGTAAACAATTATTTCCTTATTGTTTTCCCTGGCTCCTGGGCTATGAAATTGGGCATCCACCTGGTGATTTGTACCGCTCCACCTTCCATAGTTCATATAATCTTTTCTTCTTTTTTTCCTGTTTAACCCTGTATAAATCCCCTGCAAGAAATTCAAGCAAAACACCCAGTGAGGTGTGATTGCTGCCTATTCAAGGAATGTATTCCACATGGTTGCTATGCTCCTTAATTCAAAATCCCATGAAATGCTTCTCAACTAGATAAGCTCCTGGACTACAGGCCTCAAAGAGAGCAAATCTAAATAACGTGTGAAGATATACAGGCGGTCTTCTCTATTATTTAATTATTTAAATACTTCTCCAGTAATTTTACAAACTGCACTTTGGCCTCCTGTTCGAAATGACCCTTGGTTCATTCCAGTATCATTAAGGGCGTAGGTGCAGTCTAGCTTTCTACATCAATGACTCACCTTGTATATCGCATTTTCCGCATCATAAAACGTCGTTCCTGTTTCTGGCTCTCAGCCACCTTGCGTACAGTTTCAAGCACGCGCTTGAACTTGGATGTCAAATCATCGCCAACTGGGTAAATTTGAAAACATCCCCATTTTGTAGGTCATCAATTATTGTGATTGATACGTGACTCCTACGTGTAAAATGGAAGAAGAAAAGCACTTTTTGACAGAAGCAGAAGATGGAGATTGTGAAACCGGAGGCGCAGAAAAACAAAATGGGTATCAAGGGTGAACTGAATACAACCTTGGTTGTCCTTCAGCCTCTCAGATTGTCTCCCTTCACAAATTCGTTACAATAATTCATACAAGTTTCTTACAGACTAAAGCCTTAGCAAGTAACAACTTGGTTCTCTTACAATTGTGGAACGTTTTCTTCAAAACATTTCTCTGTTACTGCAGTTGGAAATGTTTAGATAATACAGCTCAGACAAAGAAATATTTCGATGGATTACAGTGCTGTTCTTATGGCTATCGGGCGCGCTCGTTTCGTGACCTGTAATTCTTCAGTGTGCAAAACCAAAACACTAACCTTCGTCTTCGCCCTGTTGCCTTTGCTGCTGATGTTGTTGTTGCTGCTGCTGCTGTGAGGCGGACGAGGAGTGATGTGCATTGCTTGCGTACCCTCCGACCGGGGCCCAATTGTTTTGCGGGTATTCTTCGCCGGGCGGCACAGGCTGCTGCACGGTCTACAGTAAAACAAAAATGAAACTTTGTGACGGCACCGCTTGCAAATCGACACACTTACAGTCACCTCAATATCTCCATTTTGTGCAAACTAATTTACGTACTTATTAAATTTTTAAATATTTGTAACCTCTCACTGTGAGATGCTTTTTGCTGACTGAGAAATTCTGTAAAATTGGCGTCTTGTGAAATGTGCTCGAACACAAAGCTTTTGTATAATATACAATATAAAACAATGACGAGAACTGTACTGCCCAAGAGCGGCATGGCAAGTGTCTTACCGTGCCGATGTACTGCGGTTGGGTGCTGTAGCCATCGTAACTGTACCCGGTGCTGTAACCTTGCTGGTACTGTGGATAAGCACTTTGGTAGCCTTGAGTGCTATACTGTCCTGGCTGGAGAGATTTGATTCAAATTAAAATATAGAAAACGCCATCAACAATTGCCGGCGGGGGGGCTACACTTACGTTGTTGTACATGTTGTAGGAAAGAGTTTCCAGGAATCGCTTGTTGACAATAATTTTTGTGGGCACCGTCACTCTTTTGTCACTTTTCGATGACAAAAAACGGGACGCCGCGGGTGCTATCTGTTCAGTGTCGGGAGGTGCTCTGCAATAACCATCAGCCATCATTGTAAACTTTAAGCAAATAAAACGAACACAATTTTTTTGTTTAGCTAAATTTCAAATGGCCCGCCATTTCAACGACAGGATGACGCCATGAGGTGTCTCGATTTTGGTCTCGGTGTCTGACGGAAATTTTCTACCGATACATCGCAAAACATGCACCTATCGACAAGCCAGATGATCTATACGGTTAGACAGACTTCGGGGGCTACTTACGCGTCCGAATTTCACGCTAGTTTATCAAACATCGCCATTTTCGGGGCACGTAAAACAACGCTGTACGTTCCCATCAACTCACCTTGATTAGATTGCGGTTGGGGTGACGGCCGGCAAGTCGGCATTCGGATCCAATCGGAAGGCTGTCGAAAGTGACGTGCCGAAGTGTTGTGGCTAGAGCCACGGCAACTGCCAGTGGCGTGCGTCCGTTTACCATAATATGCGATATTCAGCGGCACGAGTTGCGCTGTAGGCACAGAATAGCCTGTAGATTCGCAAAGCTAGGGGATGGAACTCATGCGTCTGCGCGAGCTAGGAAAAGTCAAAACCTGCAGATTTTCAGCCATCGATTTAACAAAGGAAAATAGATGACAAGAAACTCCTGACTTCCATGCTAGATTATGTGGAATGATGTTGTCCATCTGCATTGCTGTCGAAAAAATGAATTCCGCGCGTAGTGTTCCGAAAAGAACGAAAAAGCCGTTTTCAGTGTATAACTGGTTGCCTAGAAGGTGATGTTTTTTGGAAACACACATGAAATGGAGCTGTAATGTTCTTTTCGTACGGTTTTTGCAGCCAGGCACTCAACAAACTGCCCGTCATTTTTGAAAAAAAACAGAAAACACAAAACCTCTGATATATTATTCATATAACCCGATAAAATTTTAGTTACCATTTGTTTACATGCAGTTTCATGTCACTGACAGACAGGACGGCAACCGTAAGGCAGAGAAGAATACCAGAAGTAGGGCGGTATTTTCAAAAACACACCAACTGATAAACACGTTACCATATTTTCGGTCATTGTGTATCTAGAACTGATCCATCATTGCTGGTCTTGAACACAATGAAAGATCAAGAAACACTCTTTTTTCATACCTTATTTGAAAGCTTCATTTCCAGCCGTTTCAATAATAGACAATGTTGAAATTACGCTTTTTACATGTGTTAGCATACGGCACTATTCTCAAATCCCCTAGCATGGTTGCGCCAGCGCAGAAATGGCACTGAATTTCGCCTATTTACCATCCATTTATCATTTACAAATAGACCGGAGAAGTTATAGCTACTGATGGAGAAGTGATGACGTCACAACATGGCAACATGGCCGATTGGCCGGCGGTTGACATTTTCTGGAGGCAAATGTCACTGCATGAACGTGACGTTTCTATGTTTGGTTGTGTTTGGCATGACATTTTCTGGAGGTTCACAACAAAAGTCACAAAAGTCAGTGCAAAATGGCAGTGAGCATTGCTGAAATTGCCAGCAGCCTAAGAGACAGCCAGCGTCATCCAGGCGGACTTGGTTGCAAAAAGGCCAGACATAGTCCAACTCATTGACAGAGAGCTGCGCAAAGCTGCACTCAGAATCACCATCAGTGCCTACCCTACAGAACGGTTCCGCATGATGCAGCACGAGCGCTCTCGAGTATCCCACCCTTCGCCCTGTTTGCGATTAGAGGAAACAAGCCTAGGAGTGCCCACCAGCATCAGCAAACCAGAAAGCAGAAACAAGGCCAGAGAGCAGTTCGTCGAGCAGTGGCAACGGCAGTGGAACGCCTTGGTTCAAAGTTGAATGAAAGAATTACTGGGGAGCCTCAAAAGCCTCAGCGTCTGGACAACGCAGAACACGCTCGTTTTCATTGTAACGGTCCATCAAGGCTAGGGTTACCAACCGTACTCTTTAAAGAGTACAGGTACTCTTTTTGAGGCGAAAGAGTAGCGTACTCTCACTTTCCACATTTTTAAGCCAAATGTACTCTTTTTAATTTATTCGGACGATTTTTTCCAATTCTCTTTCTTCTATTGCTATAGATCATAATAATATTAAATAATCAATGACCCCACAAACTAGGTAAGTATGTTCTTATAGAGGTTCTTATGTTCTTGGGCGCATGCGTACTGCTGTAGATTCAAGACACAATCAAGACCAATAATCAATAATCTCAGTCCAGTGCTGTGACTACTGTGCAGTGCGATATTCGGTGCTTTCCACCTAGACGGTACGAATACCACCAGACGGCACATGTTCCATGGTGTGGCACAAAATTTTAGGTGATCCAATGAACGGCCCAGAACCGAGTTGGAACACGTAGATGGAAAGCACCGTTTGGCACCCGCACATGCGTAAATGGCAGGTCTACCGAACTTGGGGCTAGGTGGAAAGCACGCAGTGACCTTATTCGAAATTCCTCTGCCATCTTTTGACGATATGTTGAAGTGGAGATATCTGGGGGGATTGGGTGATTTCCACCTAGATGGTACAAATACCACCAGACGGAACATGTTCCACGATTGGGTACACCTAGATGGAAAGCACCGGCATCGTTGACCGACGCGACATCTCTGGTCTGGAGGCGAAAGATGACTATGGGTGCTTTCCACCTAGACGGTACAAATACCACCAGACGGCACATGTTCCATGGTGTGGCACAAAATTTTAGGTGAACCAATGAACGGCGCAGAACCGAGTAGGAACCCGTAGATGGAAAGCACCGTTTGGCACCCGCACATGCGTAAATGGCAGGTGTACCGAACTTGGGGCTAGGTGGAAAGCACGCTATGGCATTCAGAAATAAATAAATGGCAGCGCAAATCTTATCGATCGTACGTTATCCCTGCAGAGAAATAAAATAAAACACGGATGCATGGATGAAACGACACAGAGAGAGACATATGACAACGGAGTGCTGGATTACAGCTGACGGTACGTCATTTGTCGCATCCGTTTCCGGTGTGCCTTCCGACGGCACAAAATTTTAGGTGATCCACCGGACGGCACAAAACCAGGTAAGAACACGTAGATGGAAAGCACCGTTTGGAACCCGCACGTGCGCAAATGGAAGGTGTACCAAACTTGGAGCTAGGTGGAAAGCACCCTCTGACATCTATGCAGTATAGTAGTTATCTACTTTACCTACGCTGTGGGGACCCGTTTCCCATGATGCATTTCATTTACGAATAAGGTGAATTGGTGATATTGATATCTGTGTCAGTACTGAGCTTGTTTACGCGAGGCTTAGCAGAGATTTTAACAGTGGTTAGTTAGGAGTGTTTACGCGCGCCGACCAAAATGACAGCCGACAGCCCCTTAACCTAGGCCGCTATTCTTGAATCGTGTGAGAAAAGTCCCTGGCAGTAAAATACATTCCGCAGTACACTTCTGTAGTGAAAGTTGCCTAAAAACCACGATTTTAGGCAACATTCGCTACATCAGTGTACTGCGGATGGGCATGGGCGTTTACGTGCGATTGCCAACACTTGTTTGCTTACTAAATGCAATTTAAAATCACATTTAGCTAAGCTTAACAACTGTTCCGAAACTTGCGTTTAGAGGTGTTTATGCGGACGATAACATTGATGTTACGGACCTTAACACCAGTTTTAAACTTCGCGTAAACAAGGCCACTGTCAGCAATGTAACCACGTTACCACTAACCAAAGCTCCCTGTATTTACCTACTGTCACGTTCGCACGCAATCACGCATGCGGTTAAAATCCAAGAATATGAGAAATTTCTATCAACTATATTTTTCTTTATATTTCACTTTCCGTTGTGTTCTACATTAGAACGACATCATAATACATATACAATATGCAATACACATGAAACGGTGGATTCTCATGTGTGAATAGCTGTATTCCTTTTACACGAAATCTCAGATAATCTCACCTCAGTTAGAGAGAGAAAGAGCGAGAATTGCATGAGAGCGAGAGAGACACAACCAGCAAATGAAGTGAGAATTCTCAGTTCAGACGATATTGGCGAGTAACATTACCGATGGTGGCGCTGCTGATGCGCTTCGCATGTAAACAAACATGTCGGATAGGGCACGGATTGTTGCCCGCGCGTTCAAAAATCTTATCAGTAGTAAGCGGTTTTTAATGTCCTCCAGACGTGAAACGTGGTTAATTAGTACCTATTGCGGTGGAACTCGAAAATGGCAGAAGCGAATTGAGTGTTATGAAGGTTTTCAATCACTGGATGGATGGCCTCAAGCCTCAACGGATTCTCGATCTATCGTGATGGGATACTGATGGGAGAGGAAATTCTGAAGTCACAATTTCTTGTGTTGTATGGTCGAAAGCGAACCGAATCAAGCTTCAGTTCAAACATAGACATATTTGGATTGTGTTTACAAACAAGCGCATTGCATGAATCTCTTCACGAGGCAACTGAGATTGTAATTAAAAGAAATAGTAGTAGAAGTTCCTGCGAGAGTTCCTGTGAAATTGGAACGTTTAAATGCACTTGCAAAGCAGGCCAGTCCGGGACATGCAAACATATCGCAGCTGTGCTTCTTCGATGCAGCCATTTAAAGTTCCTATTTTCAGCACACTTCCCAGGCTTTTCTCGTAGTCAAATTTTCCACAGTGCCGAGTTTGTTTGTCATCTTGACTACCCAACTTGCGTCTTTCGCTTTCGACGGGAAACGGTGAAAATGTAACTCTTCCTTTTTCCGGTTTCCACAACGCGACTCGCACTCGGAAACGCAACAAATTCTCCGCCACTTTTTGTCACTATGACAAAATTACAAATCTTACCACTTCCCATTCTGATGCCACTTTTGCTTGCCAGTCGTCGTACACGTGCCACTCTTATTTAAAAATGCAATGCTTTTGCAACCGACGACACCTAGTATATTCAAGATAATGAAACGTGCGTGGCTCACGTACTTTGTTGGAAAAAATCAACGCCGCGTTAAGTCAGATGGAATCAATTAAAGTCACCAAACACCGCAACGCTCATAAGAGCCCACACAAATCTGCGGTTGATCCGTGCACAAACGTCGTTTACACGTTGGCCGTCAGATGGCGTATTCGATCTTGAAACTCGCCAATAAGGAACGCAGCTAATATCGCCCGATTTTGATTACCAATAATTGTCAAATTTGAAGGGTCAGCAAATTCTTCAAAAATTCGAATTTGACGAGTGTCACCGATTTTTTTTGCGAATATCTTTGAATGGGAATCCGCCTCAAATCTTCATGGTATTAAAAACTAACTGATCACGTTTCTTTTCCCGAAAATTTTTTGTCTGCGGCGCTATTTCGCTCGCTTCGCGCACACTGTACTCTTTTTATGTGGTTTGAGGATGATAACCCTAATCAAGGCAGCGAGAAGACCTCGAAGAAAAACTGGGCAGGAGAATCGCCGTCGACAATCTCGTTCATGAGATGCTCAGAGGCAAAGAGCAATGGATCGCAGTTTATAAATAGTTAGCAGTTTTTAGTTTATAGCAATATAGTTTGATTTCATCCACCTAATGTAGCCCAAAATATGACTCTTTTTTGTTGTACTCATTTCCGTTATTTACCTTCGCAAAAATTTGCCAAACACATGACAAACACAAACACAGAAACGTCACGTGCATGCCACGGTCATGTCACGTTTGACGTTTGCCTCCAGAAAATGTCAACCGCCGGCGCCGGCCGCAGATATTTTTTCCTTAAGCATCCGCCCGAGTTCTCCCGCCTTACCGAGTGCTCGCTATACCAAGTCCTCCGCCTTACCAAGTTCTCATTGGGGACGCGCTGTGCGCCAGGCTGCGCGCGCCGGCACCATGCAATTTCATTCATCGCAAATTTGCGCGCCAAACAGTGTTGTCATCACCAGAGATAGTAGATAGACTAATTTCTTCCCCATACTCAGTTCATTACAAAAGGTTTTCCTTACACGGAAACAAAAGGAAAAGATACTGAAATAATATATTTCAAATTAACAGTCGAATGCGAAGCAGCAGATTTCGAAAAATGGAAGGACGATTTTGAATTTCTCTCCAAAACGAACTACAGTATATGTTGATATTTATATTTTTTTCAAAGAAATCATATTTAACCTGTATTGTACATAACCATAGTGCAAGTGGTAGATTCACTCTAAGTGGCTTATCGAGAGGAATACAGCGCAGTTTTCAATTTTTTTATATTCCTAAAAATAAAGGAAACAAAATTACAACGCGGGTGGAAAAAACTTACAACGAACATTTTAAGTCAACTTTTTTATTTATCATAAAAAGGTGTTCAAAATGTTCATTTCATTCCTGGCAGAAGGTTAAGCGGCGTGAAATTTATCTGTGACATTCTGTAGCATTTCTCATTCTCAAAGTTGACCTGAAATATGTGTTTGATTTTTTTAGTTTTTCGGAATTTTGGAGAAAAAAAACGGCACTGTATTCCTCTTAATAAGTTCTTTTCAACGATGTGTCACCCGATACCCGATCTGCCTTTGCATTTTATGAAAGAAAGTTGAGGCTGTATATGCAGGGTATCAATATTTCTCCCTCAAAAATGAAGATAAAGAGATATAGAGATTTTGATGGGATTCCATTAAATGTTTGTCCACTTTGTTTCCGTTTGGATTACCCCACATTTTTTTGGGAGGCCAATAGCCCTAAAACATTGGAAAAGTTTCTGAAATATTACTGGGAATTTTTTGACAAACAAAAAAATTTTCAACTGTTTCATTATTTTGAGAGACGTATAAAATTGAGTACAGAGCCGTTTTTTGAAAAACGTTAACAAAGAAGAAAAATATATTTTTTTTCCACATAATTACGAAAACGCTTTGTACTCAATTTTGTAATACACTCAGTACACCGTATAAAAAAATGTGTCTTTATCTCCATTTTTGAGGAAGAAATCCTTCAAATAGTTTTTACCTACTGAGAATACAGCCTTAAGGGTGGTTGCGCTGCTGGAGGTGGGGCGTAAAGCAAAAACATGACCGATTGACCGCTGAAATGTGCGCAATTAAAAACAGAAATCAACTTCTGGAGTTTCCACAGAACTTCCGTGTAACTGAGGGTTGTAATCCAGTCAAGGTTTCCACCTTGTATAAAAAGACACAGCCGCGTATCTACTATCTCTATTGATGACAACACTGTTTGGCGCGCAAATTTGCGAAGAATGAAATTGCATGATGCCGGCGCGCGCAGCCTGGCGCACAGCGCGTCCCCAATGAGGACTTGGTAAGGCGGAGGACTTGGTATAGCGAGCACTCGGTAAGGCGGTGGAACTCGGGCGGATGCTTAAGAAAAAAATATCTGCGCGCCGGCCATGCTGTCCTGTGGTGCTGTTGCTGTCTAATTTTGCACTTTTTTTATAAGAAAGCTATAGTAGCCCATAGTGACTACGTTTACACCGTGGCTTTGGTCCGCGACCTAAGCACTAAATTCGACCCAAATAAATTTAGTCCACGTGGTGTAAACGATCACGTACAAGGATTAAATTAGGATCAAGTAGCTTGGATTAGGTCTCCGGTTGGGCGTGGACTGACCTGACCTAAATTTGGTTTTTTCGATTTATTTACTTATAGTTTATATTTTAAATTTAAAATAGGTCGGCCGTGTTAGTCTACCTGTGTAAACGCTGGAAGAGAAGAAATCCTTCAGGTGGAATTTGGGTCAGTGCTTGGGTCAGTCCGGTTTTATGTGGTTTTAGTCCACCGGTGTAATCGTATTAGCCACTGAAAGCAATTTAGGAGAATAGCGCAAATAAATATGATAGGCCATCAAATTGTCTACAAAAAAGTTGCGTATCCAGTGATGTAAAATACCCGGGTTTTTATATTTGAGGGTAAATACCCAGGGTAAATACCCGGTATTTACCCAAAATCGGGTCTCTAATAGGGTATCTATTTTCATGATTAATAATGGTAATAGCAACAATAACAATAATGATTTTTGCTCAAAGCAGCAAAATAATAACAAGGGCTTTGGGGGGTACGTTTATAAAGCCTTGGAACTTGAAAAAAAAATTATTCAACTTTTAACCGTCAACGCTGTCAACCGAGCTGTCAACAGTGTCAACTCTTCCGTCAAACTGGGTAGGGTGGGTAAATATCGCTCGGGAAAATACCGGGTAAATACCCGATTTATATTTACCTACCTACCCGGTAAATACCCGACTCACATCACTGTGCGTATCACTTTCACGTATCTGTCATAACTTTGGAGAAATTGGCCTGTCGAGCGTCAGGTGTGAGTCGTAGAGGAGATATTCCATTTCTCACGGTGTTTTTGAAGAATCACGAAAAAACTACAATGCAGTGCTGTTTAGTTGATCTTCGTTAATTAATAATAATATTTAAAAAAAATTGGACCTCACTCAATAAAATATGGGAGGTCAAAGGAAAAAAATTGATCCTCTGATATTTCGGTTATTTAAGAAAATTTTGATAACATTTTTGGAAGAAATTATGTGTTATCCAATGCCCCCGAAAACGAGCCGCCCATGGTCCGCAGGAATAACGGAGGAGTAAAAAAGTGCGTTCAGTCAGCTTATTTAGTCGCTGTTTTAGTTTTAGTATATCGTGGTTTTAGTCGTTGTCGTAACAGAGAAGAGCGTTCATACAGCAAGATTTAGTCGTAAGAATATGCGATATTCAGCGGCACGAGTTGCGCTGTAGGTTCGCAAAGCTAGGGGATGGAACTCATGCGTCTGCGCGAGCTAGGAAAAGTCAAACCTGCAGATTTTCAGCCATCAATAGACCATATTATTTATTCTCACTTTCCCCTTCCACTAGTCATTTGTAAGTTAGGTATGTGCCTGTGACCATGCGCACTGCAGTAGAAGATCTCGCGCGCCACAGCCAAGGAGATTGGCCACAGCATGCATAGAAAACGGAACTTTGCTGTCGCTGTCAGAATTTACGATTTCAAGGTGTTTTCTTTATTTTTGGGACGTTTTAACCTTTTTAACCATACTTTTACGTGACGGCTGACGCTTGGTTCGCTTTCAAGCGCTGTCAAAATTCTCGTTAGCGAAAGTTGTGCAATAAATTATGGCGGGTAATTTGAAATTGTTTTGGATTCAAAAAACCCCATTTTAAAATGCTTCGCATCAACATCACAGCAAGATTTTTCATTTCATTATGGTGAAAAGTAGATCAGGTATTTCTTTTTACACACTTGTTATGTTATACATTCGTTGAAATTGTCAATTTGCACCTTGAATTGATCATTTTACAAAGTCATTCAACATGCATATTCTTATGGGAGTTTCAACTCAGCACATGTGGTTGTCTCTCTCCTCGATCTGCGACTGCGCTTTGAATAATTAATATGGTCAATTTAACAAAGGAAAATAGATGACAAGAAACTCCTGACTTCCATGCTAGATTATGTGGAATGATGTGTCCATGTGCATTGCTGTCGAAAAAATGAATTCCGCGCGTAGTGTTCCGAAAAGAACGAAAAAGCCGTTTTCAGTGTATAACTGGTTGCCTAGAAGGTGATGTTTTTTGGGAACACGCATGAAATGGAACTGTAATGTTCTTTTCGTACGGTTTTTGCAGCCAGGCACTCAACAAACTGCCCGTCACCATTTGTTTACATGCAGTTTCATGCCACTGACAGACAGGACGGCAACCGTAAGGCAGAGAAGAATACCAGAAGTAGGGCGGTATTTTCAAAAACACACCAACTGATTAACACGTTACCATATTTTCGCTCATTGTGTATCTAGAACTGATCCATCATTGCTGGTCTTGAACACAATGAAAGATCAAGAAACACTCTTTTTTCCATAGCTTATTTGAAAGTTTCATTTCCAGCCGTTTCAATAATAGACAATGTTGAAATTACGCTTTTTACATGTGTTAGCATACGGCACTATTCTCAAATCCCCTAGCTTGGTTGCGCCAGCGCAGAAATGGCACTGAATTTCGCCTATTGACCAATAGGAGCTCGAATGATACTGCGCGAACCTTCATCTTCATACGGTCCGTGTTCATAATGGGTAGTATTAATATAAAAACTCGTAAAAAAATAAGCATAAATAAGTATTTGCTTACATTTATGAGGAGTACAACTCCTCTGAAATCGAAGCAAATGCTTATGCTATTTTTTTATTGATACATACAATCCATTACCATCACCATCCATGCTCATACCTTATACCGGTAATTACGCAACCTGCAAGTCGGCATCATACGACAAAGTTCGGAATTCTTACGACTAAAATCAAAACTAAAACTCTGTATGAACGCCGCGCATATGACGTGTGCTCTCTACTTTCAAATTTACGACAACGACTACGACTAAGAATAAAACCAAGCTGACTGAACCCACCTTTAGTAGCGCGGGAGG
This sequence comes from Anaspis maculata, assembly GCA_949128115.1. Classification (NCBI taxonomy): domain Eukaryota; kingdom Metazoa; phylum Arthropoda; class Insecta; order Coleoptera; family Scraptiidae; genus Anaspis; species Anaspis maculata. The sequence goes on from OX421965.1 coordinate 6,593,987, forward strand.
AGGGGGAATGGAGCGATTGGATTGGAGCGACGTTGCGGGAGAAGAAGGGATTAACTAGTTCCAGAAGTATGAATGGGGAACTATAGGTCGCGGGAACATAACCCTCTCCCTTGCACCCGCTATGGCAACATTGCAGGCACGCCGGCACAACAAAGCCGAGAACAAAGCGCCTCTTGCCAGCTTCTTACCCGCGTTTGCGCATTGGGGGGTGCCAAGGTAGCGCAGTAGAGATTCGCTCGTTTTTACTCATTACTCAGCCAATAGGTGGCCATACACCAAAAAGGCTTCGAATAGTCCACAATGTTCCAGGAACTTTCAAGGGTGTTCTGAAACGTTCCACAATGATCTGGAATGTTCCGGGATGTGTTCGAACGTTCCAGACTATTCCCAACAATTCCAGAACATACCGGAACATTCTGGAATGTTGTAGAATGATCTCGAATGTTCCACAATGATCTGGAATGTTCCGGGATGTTTTCAATCGTTTTAGACTTTTCTCGATCATTCTAGAACATACTGGAACATTCTGGAATGTTTCCGAACGTTCCAGACTATTCCAGAGCATTCCCGAACATTCTGGTATGTTGTGAAATGATCACGAATGCTCCACAATGATCTGGAATGTTCCGGGATGTTTCTGAACGTTCCAGATTATCCCGACCATTTTAGAACATACCAAATCATTTTGGAATGTTGTAGAATGATCTCGGATGTTCCACAATGATCTGCAATGTTCCGGGATGTTTTCGAACGTTCCAGACTATTCTCGAACATTCTAGAACGTACCAAAACATTCTGGAATCTGGAATGTTGTGGAACGATCTCGAACGTACCACGTACCACAATGGATTGGAATGTTTCGGAATGTTTTCGAACGTTCCAGACTATTCTCGAATATTCTAGAACGTATCGGGACATTCTGGAATCTGAAATGTTGTGGAACGATCTCGAATGTACCACAATGAATTGGAATGTTCCGGAATGTTTCAGAACGTTCCAGACTATTCTTGAATATACCCGAACATTCTGGAATGTTGTGGAATGATCACGAATGCTCCACAATGATCTGGAATATTCCGGGATGTTTCCGAACATCCCAAACTATTCCTGACCATTCCCGAACATCTCGGAACATTTTGGAATGTTGTAGAATGATCTCGAATATTCCACAATGATCTGGAATGATCCGGGATGTTTCCGAACGTTTTCCGAACGTTCCAGACTATTCCCGAACATTTTAAAACACACCGGAACATTCTGGAATGTTGTGGAACGATCTCGAATGTACCACAATGGATTGGAATGTTCCGGGATGTTCTCGAACGTTCCAGACTATTCTCGAATATAGGTACCCGAACATTTTGGAATGTTGTAGAATGATCTCGAATGTTCCACAATGATCTGAAATGTTCCGGGATGTTTCCAAACGTCCCAGACTATTCCCGAACATTTTAGAACACACCAGAACTTTGGAATGTAATGGAATGATCTCGAATGTTCCGGGATGTTTCCGAACGTTCCAGGTTATTCCCGAATATTGTAGAACATACCGGAACATTCTGAAATGTCGTTGATTTTTCACCTCGGTACACTTTTATTATTCTAACGTTGAAGACTATCCCCGAACATTCCAGAACATACTGAAACATTCTGGAATGTTGTGGAATGATCTCAAATACTCTCGAATGTTCTGGACTGCTCTAGACATTTCTAGAGAGCGAAAAACTTCCAGCCCTTGTATCTTTATAAGCACGCCCTTTAGGTAAAAACGGAAACCTTCTTCACCGATGGGGGATATAGGGCTACCACACCATATAACTCCCTCCATCCTAGCGGGACTCGTTTCTGAGTTTTAGCGGCACAAAGATTTGGCACTTTCTTTTATTTTATTTATATACAGGGTGTTTCATGACTTATACGACATAGCTTAAGGATAGATCCAGTTTTTTGAGGCAGATCCGGATCTGGCTTCGAAATTTTTCTAAGATCCTGCGTTTCAAAGTTACAGGGTGATTCATGTATTTTGGTCAAAACTTTGATAGGTCATAACTTTGGAACAAATGGATGGAATCGAATGAAATTTGACAGGAGAAGTTTCTTACTAAGAACAATCACAATGACCAACGAGGCATGAAAAAATCCAGGGCCGGACTAAAAAAAATGGCCCCCATTAATTTTTGGGCAAAAAAGTCCTTTTCGCATCGGATTCCTAAAAAAATAACATTGTATTTGGAAAGTTCAGAAAAAATGCTACAGAATCAGCTATCCAATATAAACGGCACACCTCAGTAGGTTTAGTAAAAAAAAAATAAAAAAAAAATAAAATTTAAATAGCGATATTTTCTGAATGATTTGAGATAATTCATTGCATTCACTACTTTTCAAACAGGAAACGAGCAAAATTTTCAATAAAAAAAATTCAATACTCCTAATAATAGGTGATAAATACATTACATGTTATTTACAAATGGTTTTCAAAATGCCCTCCCCCAACTTCGACGCATTTTCTACATCTCGTCAATAAATGTCTAGTGGCTTTTCGAATGGTTGGTCTATTGTTCCACGTTTCATGAGCATCTGCAATGATCTTTCCTCTCCAATCCTTCCTGGTGTTCATTTCCGTCTTGTAGACCTCTAGATCTTTCATGTGGCTCCATACATAGTAATCTAGGACTGTGAGATCAGGAGATCTGGGAGCCAGGAATGAGGACCCCCGCGACCAATCCAGCGATGGGGGTATTCTGCATCCAAGTATTCTCTGACGTTTCATGAAAAATTAGACGGTGCCCCAATTGCATCCTGATGTAGAATTGTTCTTTCTGCTAATCCTGCTGCCATATTTTGGGAAGTAGAGCAGCTGCAGACACCGGCACCTCTCTAGCTCTAGCTTCTGATTGAAGCTTACATTTAGGGCTTAATTTTACAAAAAAGAAGAATTGTATTGGGTAAACGGTTTCTAAGAGAATCACGCCAAGATGTTTCAGCTGGGTTACACTGTCTTAAGTATTGAAGTAAAAAATGAAAAAGGACCTACCTTGTGACGTCCGGCACCGTGAGATGGAGAGAGCGCTCCATGTGGTCCACTGATGTCCAGCGCGTTACGATAGGGGAGGTTGTGGGTTGAAAAATGTAGTGATACACAATAACAATAATGAGAAGTCCGGAATTGCCTTCGTACAACGCGGGCGGCGAAAACGGAACCGAAGAGAAACGAAAAAATAAAGAGAACCTTCAAAACTGAAACTGAAAAATTCGCACATATGGGCATACGAAAACCTTATGCCGCGGTACTAAAGAACTCTCAGCAGAGGTTTTCACTGAATTTGTGGTGCGGAGTGGTTGACGACACTTTGATTGGGCCACATTTCTTTGAGGACGGCTGACGAGGGAAGGCTATCTAAACTTCCTCCAAAATGTTTTGCCTGGGTTGTTAGAGACGCACAGGCGAGGTCTACAAGACGGAAATAAACACCAGGAAGGATTGGAGAGGAAAGATCATTGCAGATGCTAATGAAACGCAGAACAATAGACCAACCATTCGAAAAGCCACTAGACATTTATTGACGAGATGTAGAAAATGCGTCGAAGTTGGGGGAGGGCATTTTGAAAACCATTTGTAAATAACATGTAATGTATTTATCACCTATTATTAGGAGTTTTGAATTTTTTTGATTGAAAATTTTGCTCGTTTCCTGTTTGAAAAGTAGTAAATGCAATGAATTATCTCAAATCATTCAGAAAATATCGCTATTTAAATTTTAATTTTTTTTTAATTTTTTTTCCACTAAACCCACTGAGGTGTGCCGTTCGTATTGGATGACTGATTCTGTAGCATTTTTTCTGAACTTTCCAAATACAATGTTATTTTTTTAGGAATCCGATGCGAAAAGGGCTTTTTTGCCCAAAAATTAATGAGGGCCATTTTTTTCAGTCCAGCCCTGGATTTTTTCATGCCTCGTTGGTCATTGTGATTGTTCTTAGTAAGAAACTTTTCCTGTCAAATTTCATTCGATTCCATCCATTTGTTCCAAAGTTATGACCTATCAAAGTTTTGACCAAAATACATAAATCACCCTGTAACTTTGAAACGCAGGATCTTAGAAAAATTTCGAATCCAGATCCGGATCCGCCTCAAAAAACTGGATCTATCCTTAAGCTATGTCGTATAAGTCATGAAACACCCTGTATATATATATTGACTAGCTTTCGCCGGGGCCGCTGTGTTTTGTTGATTGTGTCGCAATTCGTCCATTTCGTTATTCTTCAGTTTCTCTGCTTCTCACGGTGCTCATTCTGATTCGTTGGAAACGTGAACGTGCTTCGCGGTCTTCGACTTTTTCATTTTTTCGCTGTTCTTTTACTTCTTTTTGTTTTCGCTGTTTTGCAACAGAACTGGCAAGATCTCCTGCTCCTTTACGTTTGGGCATTAAATCACATCAGTCTTCCATCAACAACTGATAAGAAACATGCGTTCGAAACCACGACGGATCTTGCTTTATATACCCCTACCAATGGGTAGCCCCACCCATACCAAAAAGGTTGGAATGGTCCACAATGTTCCAGATTATTCCCCAACATTCGAGAGTGTTCTGGAATGTTTCTGGATGTTTCTGAACGTTCCAGACTATTCCTGAATTCCAGAATATACCGGAACATTCTGGAATGGTGCGGAATGATCTCGAATATTCTCAAATATTCTGTACTGTACCTCTACCAATAGGTGGCCCCCCACCAAAAAGGCTTCGAATAGTTTCAGACTATTCTCAAACATTTCAGAACATACTGGAATGTGGTGGAATGATCTCGAATGATCTCGAGTTACCCGAACATTTCAGAATATATCGGAACATTCTGGAATGTTGTGGAATGATCTCGAATGTTCTACAATGATCTGGAATATTCCCGATTGTTCCAGACTATTCTTGAACATTCCAAAACATACCGGAACATTCTGGAATGTTGTAGAGTGATCGCGGATACTCTAGATTTTTCCGAACATTTCAGAACATACTGGAACATTTTGTAATGTTACAGAATGATCTCGAAGGTTCCATATTGATCTGGAATGTTCCGGGATCTTCCAAACATTACGGAACATACCGAAACATTCTAGAATGTTGTGGAATGATTTCGAATGTTTCACAATGATCTGGAATGTTCCGGGATATTTCTGTACGTTCCGGGATGTTTCCGAACATACCAGACTATTCTCGAACATTCTAGAGCATACCGGAACATCCTGGTATGTTGTAGAGTGATCGCGGATACTCTTGATTTTCCCGAACATTTCAGAGCATACTGGAACATTTTGGAATGTTACAGAATGATCTGGAATGTTCCGGGATCTTCCAAATATTACGGAACATACCAGAACATTCTAGAACGTTGTGAAATGATCTCGAATGTTTCACAATGATCTGGATTGTTCCGGGATGTTTCCGAACATTCCAGACTATTCTCGAACATTCTTGTACACACCGGAACATTCTGGAATGATCTAGAATATTCCACAATGGATTGGAATGTTCTGGAATGTTTCTGAACGTTCCAGATTCTTGAACATACCGGAACATTCTGGAATGTTGTGGAATGATAACGAATGCTCCACAATGATCTAAATAGAGTGTTCCGGAATGTTTCTGAACGTTTCAGATCATTTACGACTATTCCAGAACATAGCGGGACATTTTGCAATGTTGTGGAATGATCTCGAATGTTCCACAATGGCTTGGAACGTAACGGAATATTGTCGAACCTTCCAGACTATTCCTGACAATACCGGAACATTCTGTAGAATTGTGGAATAAACACGAATCTCCCACAGTGATCCGGGATATTCTGGGATTTTTCCGAACGTTCCAGACTATTCTCGAATATAGCCGAACATTCTAGAATATTGTGGAAAGATCTTGAATGTTCTACAATGGTCTGGAATGTTCCTGAACATTCTAGAACATACCAAAACACTCTAGAATGTTGTGGAATGATAACGAATCTTCCACAATGATCTGGGAAGTTTCGCGATGTTTCTGAACGTTCCAGATCATTCCCGACCATTTTAGAACATACCGGAACATTCTGGAATGTTGTGGAATGATCTCGAATGTTCCACAATGGGTTGGAATGTTCCGGAATATTCCTGAACCTTCCAGAGTATTCCCGACATTACCGTTACATTTTAGAATGTTGTGGAATGATCACGAATGCTTCACAATGATCTGGAACATTCTGGAATGTTGTGGAATGATCTCGTATGTTCCACAATGATCTGGAATATTCTGGGATATTTCCGAACGTTCCAGACTATTCCCGATAATTCCAGAACATACAGGAATATTCTGGATATAATGATCTCGAATAATCCACAATGATCTGGGATGTTACAGGATTTTCCTACCCTTTAGAAACATACCAGAGCATTCTGAAATGTTGTGGAACGATCTCGAACATTCCACAATGGATTGGAATGTTCTGGGATGTTTCCGAACGTTTCAGACTATTTCCGAACATATAGCCGAGCATTATTCTGAAATGTTGTGGATTGATCACGAATGCTCCACAATAATCTGGAATGTTCCGGGATGTTTCTGAGCGTTTCAGATTATTCCGACCATTCCAGAACATACCGGAAAATTTTGGAATGTTATGGAATGATATGGAATGATCTTGAATGTTCCACAATGATCTGGAATGTTCCGCGATGTTTCCGAACGTTCCAGGCTATTCCCGAACAATCTAAAACATACCAGAACATTCTGGAATGTTGTGGAATTACCTAGAATACTTTTGAACGTCCTGGGCTGTTCTAGACATTCTAGGGGGCGAAAGTTCCAGCCCTGATATCTTTAAAAAACACGCCCTTCAGCTAAAACGGAGTACCTACTTCATGGATGGGGGATAGAGGGCTACCATACCATATAAGTCCTTTGATCGTACCGAGACTCGTTTCTGAGTTTTGGTACGCACACTGTACACTTACTTTTATTATCCGAACGTTCCAGACCATTTCCGAACATTCCAGAACATACCGGAACATTCTGGAATGTTGTGGAATGATCTCGAATACCCTCGAATGTTCTGGACTGTTCTCGACATTTCTATAAGGCGAGAAACTTCCAGCCCTTATATCTTCAAAAGCATGCTCTTGAGGTAGAAACGGAAACCTTCTTCATCGATGGGGGATAAAGGGCTACCACATCATATAACTCCCTTGATCGTAGCGGGACTCGTTTCTGAGTTTTATCGGCACAAAGATTTGGCACTTTCTTTTATTATATATATATATTGATATTGATAAATTGATATTGATTATAAAATTTTTTTGATTAACTACGTGATGGTAGCACAAAGTAAAGTCCACTTTACTTTGTGGTACTATCACAAAGGCAGCCCCCCATGGGAAGGGGGACTTTAGTACGAGTTACTATCACGAAGTTAAGTAGAGGGGAGAGTTCACTACGAGATAGTAAAACGACATTAAATCCAGAGGGGTCTTTAATAGGGGAGGTTGGGGCAATATGGACAAGCTAACGTTTAAAACAACCGTGTACTAGCGGAAAAAAATAAAATATAACGTTACAACTAGCCTATTGCACTCTGCACATATTCTGTTCATGATAGAGGTATTTAAATTTGTCAACAAGTATTCTTTCAGTTTAAAAGAAATACCTAGAGGTACGTATGTGGAAAGAATAGAGTTGTTTCAAACGTTAGCGTCCTTATATTGCCCCACCCTCTCCTCTACTAACGTTCCTTCTGGATCTGATTTCATGTTGAGGTGCGTTCAGTCAGCAGCTTATTTAGCCGCAAGTTTTAATTTTAGTCGTAAGCGCTGCCTGGCTTATTGGCTGTTCTAAGGAGGCTGGTTCATAAGAGCCAATGGGCGTCACCGCGCTTGCGACTAGAAATAAAACTTGCGGCTAAATAAGCTGCTGACTGAACGCACCTCAAGCTGACTAAACCCACCCTTACTATCTCGTAGTAAACTCTCCCTCTTAAGGTGCGTTCAGTCAGCTTATTTAGCCGCAATTTTAATTTTAGCCGTAAGCGCTGCATCGCTTATTGGCTGTTCCGAGGAGGCTGGTTCATGAGAGCCAATGGGCGTCGCTGCCCTTGCGACTAAAATCAAAACTTGCGGCTAAATAAGCTGAGTGAACGCACCTTTAACTTTATTTACTTCGTGATATTAAGGTTTAAAGTCAAGGCAAAATAATGTGATTCGCCTCCGCGAGATGGCGGCAATATCGCCTCACCACCCAGAGCGACCCGTAGATCCCTTTAGGTAAACGTAAAGAAAACGGTCAAACCCTCAATCAACTAGACAGGAATGTTTATGCTACTGTTCGGTAGATGGCATCAACAAAAAGATGCTTTGATGCTTTCATGGCATTGTAGGGTGTCAGGCAGTTTGTGTCATTATAGGCCAGAAACTGCATATTTGCGAGTGCGAATGGAATTTGTAGTCCGATGCGGATGCGGAGGGGATCTATAAATGCGAATATGTGCTTGTAAATCAATTTCTGAACATGCGCTACTTATATTATTGTATTTTTTCCAATAAATACCCTACGAAACGTATGCACACTACACCAAATTTTCGTTACGTTACGATCGAGGTTACGATCAGCCCAAGAAAAAAAGAAATAAAACTTTCCTTGAACACTTTTTTCCGTAAATTTCAAAAGTGGAAACAATATTTTACAAGCTATAATATAGGGGAGACCGGGGCACAGTGGACCCGAGAGTGGACCATTTTTTTTATTTTTTTTTTATTTTTAAAAACTATATACGACATCTCTGTTTTCTCTGTACGAGGTCGATATTTGCAGTTTTTGCTACCACTTTTCGTTAACATAACATTCAATACCTGAATGGTTTTATAAAAAAAGTCATTCTTATTTTTTTTCAAACTGGTCCACTGTACCCCGTATACGGGGTACAGTGGACCATAGACCGGGGCACAGTGGATCTTGCACCATTTTAAGAAAGTTTTAGTAATACAAACACGGATTAATTTGTTTGTTATTAGGAATAAGTAGAATACAAGTAGAGAATAAACTTTTTAATAAGTAGAAACAAAAATACATGGCATATTGAGAATGCAAAAACAAAAATAGATGGATATTAATAATGAAAAACAAAAATAAATGGATATTAATAATGAAAAACAAAAATAAATGGAAATTAACAATGGAAAACATATAAAGATCATTATCCCATATTGTATTGAGAAAAACTTAGGTCAAACTGGAAACGGTCTTGAGTTCTAGCCGTGCCGCCAGATTGAAGCGGATTGGGTAGATGATAAATGATATTTTTATTTGATTAATATTTTTATTTGATTAATTTGATTAATACTTGATTGATTAGAATAGCACCTACATTGGCTACACACCTACATTGGCTACACATTATTTGTCTTAAAATGGGGCACACTGGCCATATGGCCACTGTGCCCCGAACAAAACGGACCACTGTGCCCCAAATGACATGTTATCAATTCAGCTCTAACAAAAAAAAAAGAAGTGCATATAATAAAATAAATTACTTATGGGAGTGTTCGCAAGTATCAGTTTCATGATCGAGCTATGAGCAATGAACTCTTTTTACATTATTTAGCTAACAAAATACAAAATTGTACTTACATTGCCATTCACATTGTACCCTTAAAAACGAACAGCTGACTGCTCAGTGAGAACGGCCGACTGAAGTAGTGCGTAAACACAGTCGGTAATATAGATCACTGTCAGGTTCCTTCACGTGATAATGCGCAGCTAATTGACTCTTTGTTATTCAATATTTTTAGGCTGGACCACTGTGCCCCTATGGCTACTGTGCCCCGGTCTCCCCTACAGGGTGTCGCGAAAAAACTTTTTGTGTTGATGTTACACTCTGCGTATTCGAATTGCAGTTGATGTAGTTTTCATTCTGGATACAAATATAATATACCACAGTGTTGAGTTTGGTATTTCCAAAGGGAAATTGTCAAAAAATTCACAAAAATCCCAAGATACTGACCTAAACTGACCTAAACTTCCGTTCATATGGCTAGAAAATTTCTCAAATTCGCATAAATTTGTTTTTCGGGAGATAATTTCTTTTAAAACTCAAAAATAGACCTAACATTTGAAAAAATTGTGGATCAAATTTCAGAACTTATTTTTAGCCAAATAAACGTAAGTTCAGGTCGGTATCATGAGATTTTTGTAAATTTTTTTGACAAGTTGCCTTTTAAAATAACAACTGAACACTGTGGTATATGTACAGGGTAGGCAAATTTGGATGTTTCTATAGAAGATCTCGGTAACTATAAGAGCTATGAAAAAATGGATGGTACCTTCTCGATCGCTTTTTTGAGACGAACTCAATGGTGAAAGCTATCGATGAATGTCGATATCTTTCTTGGTTTCCAAGTTACATAAAAGATATTTACACTTTCTTCAGGCACTTTTTTGAGTAGAATGAAATTACCTTGACATATTTGAAAAAACTTCTTTTGTTTTTTGGTTATAACACAAAGTTGTATTTTTTCATAGGCAAGTCATAGTTGGCCATGAACAAATTAAATAGTGTTTTTTTCCCTTTTCAACAATATATAACATGTCTGTCAAAAACTTATGAAAAGTTACATTTTTCAAAATAAACTAAATTTGTCATTTTTACCCGAGACATTTTTCACTGTTTTGACTCTTCACCTTGAATTTGTCATAGTTACCTGAGACATTTGTTCACTGTTTTGACTCAGTGACTCAGTGACTCAGTCAGTTTATTTTGAGAAATGTAACTTTCCATAAGTTTTTGTCAGGCATGTTATATATCGTTGAAAAGAGAAAAAACACTCTATTTGATTAGTCTATAGCCAACTATGACTTGCCTATGAAAAAATACAACTTTGTGCTATAACCAAAAAACAAAAAAAGTTTCTTCAAATCTGCTAAGGTAAGTTCATTCTACTCAAAAAAGTGCCTAAAGAAAGTGTAAATATCTTTTCTGTAACTTGGAAACCAAGAAAGATATCGACATTCATCGAAATCGTGAAAAATCAAACTTTTAAATATAGCTCGAAAACAAAAGACGATAGCAAGTTCTAGTTTTCACCATTGAGTTCGTCTCAAAAAAAGCGATCGAGAAGGTACCATCCATGTATGGTTTTCCATAGCTCTTAGAGTTACCGAGATCTTCTATATAAACATCAAAATTTGCCCACCCTGTATATTTGCATTCAGAATAAAGAAATACATCGATTGCAATTCGAATTTACAGGGTGTTGCAACAACAAAAAAGTTTTTGCGACACCCTTTATATTATAGGGTGCACAATATTATAGTTTCCAATTTTGAAATCTAAGGGAAAAATGGCCCAGGAAAAACTTTTTCCTTTACAAATATCTCAAAAGGGAAACCTTCAGTATGGGGGGGGGGGTTTCGCGGGATCACCATGTATATCTATGTGGCCGCGTAATGTGAAATTTGAGTTGAAAATACATATTGCTTTTTGTGAGCTTGATACTTTGATAGCTTTCTCATCTTCTTTCATTTTTGCTGAGGGGTATATCTCATCTCCTCAAACCACTGAACTTTAAAGTTTCCGAGATAATCGGGTATCGGAAGGATATATTTTATTGCAATTAACTTCGATCAAGTTATTGTGCAGATGCATGAGCAACGGAAATGGCAACAGCACTCTGCCAGCTGTCAGTCTTACGTTTTGCCATGACATTTATCATTCCTAACGCCAACATCCACAATCCACTACTCTAACCCTTATTTCATGCCGCGGACGCGTGTTATTAATAGCGTTTTCCACTGGTAAAAAAAAGTGCGCACTTTTTGCTCTCGTTGTCATAGAAACTCACCAGGAAGCCCTGCTATTGGTCCATGCGCAAGGTCAGAGCAGTTAGTGCGCACTTTTTTTCCCAGTGGAAAACGCCATTAGATTTGAGAATAGCTTTTCCGAGAAAATTCTAAGGGACTACGAAGAGGTGCATGCAAGCTATTTGTAGTAGTAAGAATAACAACGTTGCCAGTTACTAATCTATGATTGTTGCTATCCAAACTGACAGGTGTATGGTTTTTTATTTGGCGCCCTCACGCATGCGCAGCTGCCCATGCGATTAACCTATTGCATAGCTATGAATGATATTTGGAATTATTTGCGCGATGCAGAATTTGTGTTCATGGTTTTCCAAGCGTACCTGACCTACTTAGAGGGGGGTCCGGGGTTCTTTCCGGACAATACAATGACAAAATGTATCCAGGTATTGTGCGTTCGAAATATCCATCATCAAAGCAGACCGCAAGGTCCTATTTGGCATTTTGTGATTATCAGTTTAGGTACCTACCTACCTACCAACTTCCCATATAAATGTTGAATAAAATACGCAGTATGATTAAAAACTTTTCTACTTGTGGTAGGCTGCGGCCTGACCAAAATCAGCCTCGTTCACCTGTCAATGACCAGGCCACAGCCTACCGCAATAAGTAGAAATTTTTTTGATACGGTACCTAAACTGATAAGATTCACAAGATGCTCAATATGGGCCATTTCGGCTTTCCTTTGGAATTCGAACGCACAGTGGGTACACCATTCAAGTTTTGAGCCGTGAAAGACCCTCTCCGAACAGGTAATGTCATAAAATATTACCTACGAGCAAAATTTCGGAAAGCGAGGTTTTCAAATGAAGGTTGTTGAACGAACGTTGAAATTATTGTCTGAAACTTGTAGGTACCTACCTACCGAGCTACTAGAAACATTTATGGAAAATTATTCAAAAAAGTCAAACTTTGACACGCTAAGTACCTAGCACATTGCGCTTGTAGGTACCTAGGTACAGCTGTGATATAATTTAATGGCACGGCTGCAATTATCAAATCGGCGATATCAAGTCATCGAGACATGAAAGCGCCCTGAAATATCCAAAATCCGCCTGTTTGATAGTTGCAGCCGTGCCAATAAATTATACCTACCTCTTTTGCGAAGCCGACTTTGTAAAATCAAGTACAGAGCAAGGGCTACGCTAATGCACGTATATCGCACAACAAGAAGAGGAAACTTTTGGCGAATGGTGCAGCCATAAATTATGGGTGCAAGCTGTCTGTGTTTCTGTCACCTAAATCGATGAATCCCCATTGCTCAAAACTATCGGCATTGTTCTATCGGTGAGAAGATTACTTCAGTCTACCGCGACGCCACCTATCGGTCACTAGATTGCTGTGGTGTCTGTGAAGCTGAAGCTTCCGTGAAATTTCACCCTGCCGAGGTGGCACCTCTATGCAGCGCATAATAGTGGCGTATGAATTTCGAAATTGTAGTTCCGTTGATCGGATGTATTGTCTAAAAAACACAAAACTTTTTAATTTTCTGTGTACAATACGGTAGTATTGATCAAGGGCCACATTCCTCTTAATTGGTTTTGATGAAACTCGATAGTATATCAAGGTTACAAGCATATTTTACCTTTTTTGCGTTGTTACAAAAAAACTATTTGTTCAAAATTAACAAAAAAAAATTGTTTTTACATAAAAAAGCACACTTTTCCAGCGAAAAAAAAATTAAAATATTCCACGTTAAAATTTTTACGTGTTTGTTTTTGAAAAAGCCTTTTTAAAAAATATTAACTTTATTAAACTGTGAAATAATTTAATTCGTACAAGTTTTAGAACGTAATAACGGATCGACAATTTATGCGTGCGACGTGCACTCGGTCATGATACAGAAAATTGTGTTGTTGTTAACTGCATGAAGTCGTATATACAGGGTGGTCCTCGTTTTATGTCATTAAATTCAAGGATCAATAGAAAATGAAAAATGAAGGGGACTTTCTCCAGAAAACATATTTGAGAAATGCCTAATAACAGAGATACAGCCCTTTAAAGTTGGTAATAAATAATCGTTTTTTCCGCATAACTTTTGAACCGTTCAACCGATTTCATTCAAAATAGAACTAAAGGTTTACTGAAGTTATCCCCTGTCGAACAGTCATAACATGTTCCATAAAAAAGTTTCAGGGGCTTAGACATTAGGGGGTGACCCTACTTTTCCCCCCCTATTTTTCACCCCCCTAGTTATTTTTGGAAACTGTTTATAATTTTGAATTTTACGTTCAATTTAGAAGAAAAAGTCACTCTTGCAAAATTTTGATTAGAGGCTTCGTTTAGGAGATATTCGAGTTTGAAACTTTGGAAAACATCCCGAAATCGCCACTTTCCAGAACCCAAATTGTTTTTTCCCTGAAAATTTCCCGTGTTTTGGAAAAAATGGTGGTTTATCAACTTAGAAACTCTAGAAAACCTATTTCAGCTGAGAAATCATGAGTTTCTTTGAATTTTAATTTTTAGACCTTTGAAAGTGGCGATTTCGGGATGTTTCCCAAAGTTTCAAACCCAAATATCTCCTAAACGAAGCCTCTAATCAAAATTTTGCAACAGTGATTTTTTCTTCAATATTGAACGTAGGATTCAAAATTATGAACAGTTTCCGAAAATAACTGGGGTGGTGAAAAATAGGGGGGGGGGAGTAGGGTCACCCCCTAATGTCTAACCCCCTGAAACTTTTTTATGGAACATGTTATGATTGTTCGACAGGGGATAATTTCAGTGAACCTTTGGTTCTATTTATAATCAAATCGGTTGAACGGTTCAAAAGTTATGCGAAAAAAACGATTATTTATTTCCAACTTTGAAGGGCTGTATCTCTGTTATTAAGCATTTCTCAAATATGTTTTCTGGAGAAAGTCCCCTTCATTTTTCATTCTTTATCGATCCTTAAATTTAATGACATAAAAGTCGGACCACCCTGTATAAACAGCAGGGTGCTAAGTAAGCAAAACTAATCTTATTCATGACGGGGTCGTAACAAAATAGACATGAAAACCTACAGAAAAGCTGTGTTTTTCGGATTTTTTCAATGTTACTAAAAAATACTTCGTGGAATTTTATGAAAAAAATATATATTGTGAGAAATCACTTCGTACGCAATATATATTTATTTCAGCATTTTTGAACAAAAATTACTAAAAATAGAGGGTTGAACTTAAACCTTAAGTCGTATTGAAATTTACTTTGTGACAGTAGCTCAAACTAAAGTTTACTACGTGATAGTAAAAGTAACTTGTACTAAAGTCCCCTTCCCTATTTAATTTCGTGTTACATACAATGGTGTTATGCTGAATTTATGCAACGAAAATCAACAACTCAACTCAACTAACAATTAAACTGAACTGAACTACAACTCCAATTAACAAATATTCGCATTTCATGCAAGCTCTTTAATTGTTAATCACGCCGCTGCGCAGCGTCATGGTGGAGGAGTGTGCATTTTTGTTTTTGTTGCTCGCTAGTGCAGCTTTCGCGTTTATTAAAGAAAAAACCGCAGCCGTAAATATCCTGTGAGACCTGTCAACAGAGCCCGGAGGAGGAAAGGCATGTTTGCTAATCTCATGACAAGATAAAAGTAGGGATGCCGATTCTAGAATCGATAAATTAGGAATCGATGTTTTTTTTTCAGAAAAAATCGATCATTTAATCGATTCTTTTCAGTATCGATTTTTTTTCCACGAGAATCGTCGAAAAAAATCGAAAATGATTGATTTATTTTCGAAAACATCGGCATCCCTAGATAAAAATCACGAAACATGCGTTGTAATTTGAAGGGATATTTGAATTGTGCGCAGAAAAGTGCGCTCAACTCCCAAAAACTCTTACATCCACTAATGGTGGCCTTACATTGAGCATCAAATGCTGCAGCTTTTTTTGCTGCCGAGCTCTCATTGGTCAAATGTTGCTCACTGACAGCAATAACAGGCGTCAGTTCCAATCAGAACTCTGCTGCAAAGAAAGCTGCAGCATTTGCTGCTCAAAGTCTGCATGAAAGCCTGCCATGCAAAACGAACATTCAATTCGTCGGAGTTCAGTTCAGTTTGATTGTTAAGGTGCGTTCAGTCAGCTTATTTGGCCGCAAGTTTTAGTTTTAGTCGTAAGCGCAGCGATGCTCATTGGCTGTCATGAACCAGCCTCCTCAGATCAGCCAATAAGCGATGCTGCGCTTACGACTAAAATTAAAACTTGCGGCTAAATAAGCTGACTGAACGCACCTTTAGTTGAGTTGAGTTGTTAATTTTCGTTGCATAAATTCAGCATTACTATCCCATAGTAAATTTCCCCTACTCCACTTTACCTCGTTACCTCTAAAGTAACTCGTATCAAAGTCCTTCTCCCCATCTTCTCCCCACTTAACTTTGTGATACTATCACGTCTCTGCTATCACGAAGTTGATCCAAATTTTTTTATAATAAATAATATGTCCCTTCAGCCGCTTCGTAATACGCCCTAATAAAATAATTATGTATTCACTATTTTTACGCGCGCCCTTGCTCCTGACCCGCATTCTGCGCCACTGACCCCAATTCGGAATAGTTGACAGCGCCGCCACCTCTGGTGGACTCTCTGGAGGCGCTGCAGTAGCCGGCCACGTAAGATTGACAATGACAACCGAAATTTGCTCTTCGTGAAGTATCATCATCGAAAATGTGCAAACCCTTCGGATTCTAATCCCCACGGCCACATTCACAACAAATCCGGCAAGTACGTTTCACGTTATCGAACTCGTCTAGCGATTTTTGCTACCAAAGCGGTTCGCGAAAATTCTCTGCGTCAACAACTCTCGTCCTCATCTCAGTTCAAAGGTTGTGGGCACTTCCACGGGCCACGGCTAATTACTCCGTATTGGCACCTTGCTGGCCGTCTTCGTGGCCAGCTGGAAGGGAAGGACGCCTCCGACGAGCTCGAGCGTGCGCCAGTTCGGGGGGCGGTCCGCTACCCTTGAAATGCTTCGGTCAGGGGCTGAGACTTCATCAAGTATTGACGACGAGTTTTTTCGTGTCCACGTCCACGTGCTTGTCCGAGCAATTCTAGATTTCGTTTTTCTGTTTCCAGGCCGAGACATGGCACAGCAGCAGCACTTGCCCAACGGCGTCCCGCCGCAGTTGTTCGGGGCCAACGCAAAGCCCTCGCCGCAGTTCAACGGGATCGGTTCGGCGCATTCGTCGCGGGACTCGTCGCCTTCGGCCAGGCTGGCGGGGCAGATACCGGCTTCCCAGCTGCCTCCGGGGCGCCTGCCGCAACAGATCGGCCGTGCCTCGCCGATAGTGCAGAAAATGGGACAGCTGACGGTCGGCGCCGGGCCGAGCCCCAAGTTCAGCACGTCCACGCCCAACCAGTCGCTGCATTCGGCCGGGCTGGTCGGCAGCAGCGCGTTTTCGCCCATCATACCGCCGGGTAGTTCGACGCAGCTGCAGCAACAGCCGAAAGTTGAACAACAACAACAACAACAACAGAAAGTTTCTGCCGCAGCCAGCAATCAATTTGAAACCATTCCCCTCACGCCGACGTCGTTGCCAAACGCACCTGGACAAGGCGACGGCCGTCCTGCTCAAGGGGCGCCGCAGACACAGAGCAGCTTGAACAACCATTTCAGACAAGCAAACAACGTGCCTCAGCAACAGCCACCGCCTAACCATAATAATCACAGGTGAGCTTCATTTTGCATTATCCAGCTAGTGCTCACTCTCAATTCCCAGCAAAGTTTTAGCTGGTAGCCCAAATTTGCAACTTTCCTGGCAAGTTTTAATATTTAAAAATCGTAAACGTCAAAAATGACAATTCACATTCAAATTGAATGTCAAAAATCACTGTCGCCAACTTGACAAGACTTGACTGAAGTGTCTTGCAATTCTGAAAAATTGACAAATTGAGGCATTTATTTATAGCCAGTCTGCTACATTAACTGTCAGTTCCACAAAAGAGATGATCAGCGATCAAGGCTGATTGCAGATTAACTGAAGTCTTTTCTACTAAATGCTAGGTGATTAACCACAAAAAATGCCTGAAATCTGTACTAGACCCATCATCTTTCCATTATTGACAGATAAACCTTTTTTTTGCAATACACCCATTCAGTTTTACCTGGTCTGCGCGCGCATCTGCACGACTGGGTGCCATGATAACGGCGCAGGTGAAATGGTGAAAAATGACATCCTTGGAAAAATCAAAGTCAAAGTGTCAAACAGTCGATGTGATAGGTGTACGGTATATACGCGTGATCCCTGCAAACATCACCTTGAAAGAAGAGTGGTTAAAAGCAACAAGATGTGGTTAGAAGTCCCCGATCGCGGAAAACACGGACCACGGACCGTAGCTAGTAACTAGCTCCCAGACCCCCAGTTCCTTCGAGTGTTTCTGTCCGCGATAGTGTGACAAATTCTTACAGGTCGGCCTTTCGTTGGCTACTGTCACCTTCTGGGAGCATTTATAGGTCACAGTCGTAGTTCTCTAGGCCCTCGAAGAGTTGCTGTCGGTGACAAAGGATGCAAAGCTTCTTCCATGAGGTTGACCCGGAATACATGTTCTGTAATAGGTGTGAATGCTGCTGACCTGTATGTTTTGCGGTTACATGGTCTCTGCCTCTCCTTCCTTTAGAGGGGTAGCCCTGGCACACATCTTGTTCCATGTTGAGTGGAGGTCACCTCATCATTCAGCAGTGAATTCTTACTAGCGTAAACGTCAAAATGACGGCAGTTGAAGTCTTAATCCACATGCTCCGTCAAAAATGAAACTTACAGGGAATATCAGGAGCGCAAACCTCATGCTGAATTTCCCTAGATGGTCGTTCAGATGCGCGCGCAACTCACTTTGTGTCTCTTTTCTCACACAGATTTCTGTATAAGTCTGTCTCTCTCGTTTTCACCGAATAGGTCTATTTGCAAAGCTTGATTTGCGAAAGTGACAGTTCAGTTAGGGAACCCCTCAAAAAAGGTGGCCATGATGTCACATCTAACGTGATTTTGAAAAGCAGGTCGAGGCCTAAAATTGGTGTTTTTCCAGTCCATGTCTGGGCACATTTACGTTTTGGCCGCTAAGCTTAAATATGTATAGCGCTACTTTCACGCCAGGTTTTTTCTTTTTAAAATGGTACTAATCTTACAATAAGTGGCGTTCAAATTTCAAATCAAATGTCAAAAATCATTGTCGCCAACTATAGGTTGGCAGCGCAGTCGAAACTTTTGATCTGGAATTTATTATGTGAATTTATTTCATGCCCTGCTGTGCCGACTATAAGCTTATTTTAAGCTACCTTCAAAAGGAATGCAGACCTCAATTTTTGGTCTAGATACTATCTTTCAAAAAAATATTAAATTAAATGACAGTTATGTTACAGCTAACTGAGTGAAACAATAAAAATCGTAGGGGCCATGGCGGTGACGTCATATGGCGTAAATTTGGTGTTTTCATTCTCATTTCTGGGCTGAGCATATTTACGTGTCGGCTACGCACATTTTGGCCTAAATTCATTATTATTGTGGGTTGGGTTGCCCCTGCACTGAAACTAGGGTTGCATTTTGACCGGTCAAATAAGATTTGGTCAATTGACCGGTCAATTGACGGTCAATTGACGGTCAAATCGGTCAAATATTGAAAAAATACGCTAAAAACAGGTGTTACTATCATTCAGTACCTAAGTACCGCATGATCAAAAACTTTCCTCCTCTGGGCAGGCTGTGACCTGGCCAAAATCAGCCTTGTTTGCCTGCCAATGACCAGATCACAACCTGCCTAGAGGAGGAAAGTTTTTGATCATACGTTACTAAAGTAGGTTCACTTGTACCGTGATTCTAGTCGGCTGTGAGATTTTGTTTCTAAGTTTCCAAATGTGAAATATAGAAAATCCCCAAAACTTTGCAGTTGGCTGCTCTGGCCGGACCAGTTTTGAAACACATTTTTTGCGTATTTTCTTTGCAGATAGCCGGAACATTTTTGCGGGACGTGATGTTTGACGCTTTTTTCCATTTTATTGGTAAAATGTAACAATTCTTCGACCTGTTTTTAATTTTCGCCAATGAACAAATAAATCAAGAGAGCCTTGACATTTGACAGTTGTGAAAAATATTCCTAACTTCTTGAAGCCGGTTCAACTTTCGATGCTTCAAATTAAAGATTGTACAATGCCCTTCGTCCAAAAAAGGGGCCCCATGCAATCATCAACCCTTTCGCCTCTTCCAGTCAAAAATACAAGCCAAACCCTGAAGAATTATGGGCGATACAAGGATCGCCGTGCAGTCTGTCATTGGCAAAAGAATTTACGTGTAAAAAGTAAATTAAACCAAATTTCAAAAAACCCAGCCGCTCAAAGTTGTGTATTGGACCGAAATTGATGTAAGTACCTTCAATTTGCAATTTGCTTTCGTTTTGGGGCTTCCCGGGACGAGTTTTTGTCGACCCTGAATGGGCCGCCGTCAAGATGACTTAGATTTGCGGCCGCCCCGTGCTCTTTTGGTGTCTACATGACGATAACACAGCTCTGCGTCCCCCTAGTCGCACGTCCACTTATGACCAGGTCAGTTTTCCAAGATTTTAATATCAATTTGATAAGAAATATAACTTTACTTCCAGGGAAGTCAGTTTCACACCAGGTAAAAAGGCGGCAAGCTTACAATGCTAAAGTAGAAAATTTGCCCAGCCAACTAGAGTCACAGTACAAGTGAACCTACTATACCTATATTTTACTCGATTTTTTATTTCATTCAAAACAAATAAATTTTAATGGAAATAAACTGCTTGACAATTGAACTGCAACACCTAAAAATTAGGTGCGTTTTCAAATTGAGATAGCTCAGAAAATATTTGACGAATTCCAGAAATTCAGGCATGTGAGGAAAGATTATTTCTTTGACTATCGAGTGCTGGTATTGATGATAAGTTTGATTGCACAATTTGTCATCTACAGAGTGCCAACGGAGAGCATGCAGATATGGGCAATCTTTCACCTTAAACAACTTTGGAAAGAAAAATCCGAGATTTTTGCTATTACCTGCTTCTGAAAGGTTGTATCATTATGCCGAAACGGTTTTGGAATTTTGAACCTAACTTTTTTTTCAAAAAATTGTGCTCAATTTTCTGAAATATGCACTTTATTCTGATTAAGGAAAAGAAATAGAGACATTGTTTGTTTTCAGACGGCGCGTCCATATTGAATTCGCCCACGAAGATTTTCATTTGAGCCTCCACATCCCCCAGAAACTACCCCTTTTGGGACACCGTCCCACAACAAGATATGCAATGCTTCATTTAAAAGGCCTAAGAAATGTACTCTAATCAATAATTGGATTAGAATAAGGACACTACGATGAGCCCACACGTACAGCTCCCTCAAAACCACCCCTTGACTCGTAAATAACGTATCAAGGCAAAGGCTATGAGATATTGAAGGGGTAGTTGAAGGGGTAGTTTCGGGTAGATATATGAATGAAATCATCGTAGCGGCAATGATTTGGAATGTTTTTCATTATGTTAGGCATTTATTGTAATGTTCTGACCGAGGTTCTGACCAACGCTGATTTATTTTGTTTCTTGTACCTTTTACTTATTGCCCGTACGGGCAGATTGTAAAATTCCATTGTTGTTATAAAGAAAAAAAATCGTATCGGCAAACTATTGCGACAGATTTTAAAAAATTCTAACAAATGAGGTATTGCGGAAGTACCTACTGGTCTTTTGAAGGGTAGGTCTTTTTTCGAGAGGGTAGCTGTTGGGATGACCTACGCAAAGGGTCATCGTGTAGCATCACTTTTTTAGTGGAACAGTTGAAAAAGACGTTTTTTGGAATTTCCATGTATTGCATGTCTTATCATACCAACCCTGTCCCTGTCCCTTGAAGTCAATGGGTGGTTTTTAGGGAGCTGTACGTGTGGGGTCATCGTAGTATCATTATTTAAATCCAATTATTGATGAGAACTTTTCTTACGCCTTTTAAATGAAGCATTGCATATCTTGTTGTGGGACGGTGTCCCAAAAGGGGTAGTTTATAGGGGATGTGGAAGCTCAAATGGAAATCTTTGTAAGCAAATTCAATATGGACGCCGTTTGAAAACAAACAATGTGTTTATTTCTTTTTCTTAATCAGAAGGTGCATATTTCAGAAAATTGGGCACAATTTTTTAAAAAAAAAAGTTAAGGTCGAAATTCCAAAACCGTTTCGGCATAATGATACAAGTTTTCAAAATCAGGAGATAGAAAAAATCTCGGACTTTTTTTTCAAAAGTTGTACAAGGTGAAAGATTGCCCATATCTGCACGCTCTCCGTTGGCACCCTGTATATGACAAATTGTGCAATCAAACCTATCATCAATACCAGCACTCGATAGTCAAAGAAATGATCTTTCCTCACATGTCTAACTTTCTGGAATCCGTCAAATATTTTTTGAGCTACCGCAATTTGAAAACGCACCTAATTTCTTAGGTGTTGCAGTTCAATTGTCAAGCAGTTTATATTTCAATTTTAATTTTTGATAATTATAGGTAGGTACGTGAACACCTCAACTAACTCAGTTCAGGTACTCATACAAATATAATAATATGGTATATATGATATAACATGTTCCAAAAAAAAAAACAATAATATTTGGTTCTATTTTTAGACTTTATCAAATTTAAATGGGGTACTTGCCCAATTTTTTTTTTATTAGTTTAATCGATAGTATGGTCAAAAATAATGTATCCGTATTTTTTTCTTTTTCCTATATTCCCAAAATTGCGGCCATAATGCGTGTTTTAAAAATATATTTGTGACGTCACAAATATACTAAAAACTAAACAAATAGCACTGTTGGACTGAAAACTCAAAAAATATTTGAAAAGTACAAAAATGAAAACTCCACTGAAGTTTCCACTCTAATACCAACCTTTTGAAAAAAAAATTGAAAAAAAAATCTTTCCAACCAAAGGATATATTTTCTGAAAATTTTCAGGAAATACTCTTTATCACTCTTGTTGATGATTGAAAGTATTTTCAGTCAAATCTATATCTTATTGGCAAGTACCCCACGAGGCCCGGGGGCTCGTATTTGACCGGTCAATTGACCAGAGTATTTGACACGGTCAAATGACCGGTCAATTGACGGCTTATTTGACCGGTCAATTGACATCGTGCAACCCTAACTGAAACTAAGTTTATTGTGCCCCACGTTTTGGCCTAAATAATTAGCTACTTGAACGCTAGTTTATAAGATGTGTACCGAAAATTGTAAACAAGTGACATTTTGTGTCGAACGAAACATCAAAAATCACCGTCGCCAACAATAGTTTTCCTTTCCCAGAAAGACAACAGTGCGGTATTTCAAGGTCAATTTTTGACGTTCATGACGTTTCGTTTCTGATATACATCAAAACTTGCAATGTGAAAAGCTTTATACGTGGACGCTGGACGTCCATATATTTTACTACTCTTGATCTGTGCCATAGGTTGAAGAGCGAGTTCACTACTCTTGGGTTAATTGATAAATGTTCATTCACTCATGTTCCCTTCATTTCTGTAGCTACAGGTGTTCACGTTAAGATTGACCCCTCCACTAGCTGCCTTATCTCTGCGACAATTTCAAAAAGGAAAACTGATTCTCGAAGGAGTTTTGCTGAATTTTTTTAATTTGCTATAAAAAATTCCTAAACCATGAATTTACAGGGTGTCGCAAAAAATATATTTCCATTAACATGCAGTTGATGCCGAGGTTGATGCAGTCTTTTATCCTGATTACAACGAAATATAGCACTTACGGGCTCATTTGACAAACAAACTGTCAAAATATCAATAATGTAACAGTTTAAAATATAAAAAATCACATTCAAACCGATTTTGAGATTTTTTCTCAATAACCTCTAACTTTTTTGAAAAATTGAGCCGTAAGTGTTATACAGGGTGTCCGTTTTTTTGAGGCTAAGCATGGGAATCTCGCTTATCTTGAGAGATACAAAGTCGGTTAAATTAGGAAAAAATTGCGCATTTTCATGACAATCAATCATCCAAAAAGAAATTTGACGTATCGATTTTAGTTTCTGGGATATCGTGAAAAAACAGGAATTTGAATTTTTGTTTTTATTTTTTATTCAAAAAACGGTTGAAAGTGGCCTTTTCTAATCTAGGAATTGTCAGGGCACTTTTTCAAGGGAAATTCAAAGCTGCCAAATCTTTATTCTAGCTTTCAAAGCAACCGAGATGCGACATTCAACTTTTTTCTCTAATGGGCGCCATATTGGATTTTGATATTTTTGAATACGGTATTCTTTTCTGGTTACAACGATGTGCCACATGTCTCTGTTGAATAAATGTTTAACATTTAAGTTTTTTTTTATTGTCGGTGCTGATTTTGTTTCCAAAGCACTCTTTGAAAAATGAAAATAAAAAAATTTCGCTCAAAAGCATGAATTCAACAGTTGCATGTGACACATCATTGTAACCAGAAAAAATATTGTTTTAAATAATGTCACAATCCAATATGGCGCCCATAAGAGAAAAAAAATAGCTAAAGAATTAGATCGCTATGTCTTCAGGGTTATGTTTAACATTTATCTCTTACTTTGAGGGCGGCGTGTGGGAGCGGCAGAGTTTGGCAAAGAAATTCTTCCACAGTTTGAGTTTGGAGTTTCTGAATGTCTGAGGTAACATTAAAATGTAAATCAGTGTATATTATTGAAAGTTGCACTTTTTCTTTTGGGGGTGGAAGTTGGAGGCGGCGCCATATCAAGAGTAGCCTATTCTTTCCCATTTTTAGTTAGCCCCATTTTTAGTTAGCTATCCGTATAGCGAAAGAATTAGATCGTTATGTCTTCGGGTTTATGTTTTTCATCCATATCTCACTTTGAGGGCAGCGTGTGGGGGTGGCAGCATTCGGCAAAGTAACTGTTGCACAGTTTGAGTTGGGAGTTTCTAAATGTAAGGGAAATATGACAATCAGTGAAAATTGTGAAAGTTGCATTTTTGTTTGTTTGGAGGCGGCAGCTGGAGGCGGCGGCTAATTAAAAGTGGCCTATCTTTTTCCAATTTCAGTCAGCTATCAATATAGTGAAAGAATTAGATCGCTATGTCTTCAGGTTCATGTTTTACATTCATCTCTCACTTTGGGGGCGGCGTGTGGGAGCGGCAGAGTTTGGCAAAGAGATTCTTGCACAGTTTGAGTCAAGAGTTTCTAAATGTTCGAGGTAGATTATCAGCTAAATCAGTGAAAATTGTTGAAAGTTGCACTTTTTTTCTTTTGGGGGCGGAAGCTGGAGGCGGCGCCATATCAAAAGTAGCCTATCCTTTTCCATTTTTAGTTAGCTATCTATATAGCGAAAAACTTAGATCGCTATGTCTTCGGGTTCATGTTTTTCATTTATCTCTTACTTTGGGGGCGGCGTGTGGGAGCGGCGTGTGAGAGCGGCAGCGTTCGGCTGAGCAAATGTTGCAGAATTTGAGTTGGCAGTTCCTAATGTTTAAGGGAACATCTCAATCAGTAACATTTGTGAAAGTTGTACTTTTTATCTTTTGGGGGCGGAATCTGGGGGCGGCGACTAACCAAAAGTAGCCTATCCTATCTCATTTTCAGTCAGCTATTTATATACCGAAAGAATCAGATCGCTATGTCTTCGGGTTTATGTTTTTCATTTTAAAGTGATTGGGGGCGGTTTTTAGCAGTTTTTTCATGTCGGCGGCGCATATTGAAGACGTATGTTTCTTGGCTTACGATTATAAGTGGCAACTATGTATTATTCAAAAAATGACAACACCAGAGCATCAGGTCTGGTAGAAAGTGCAATATTATGTTATTTCAAGTTTATCGGGGGCGGTTTTCTCTATGTTGGCGGCGCAATATGGACATCCAATATAGCCTAGCCCTCCTTCGGGAGTGGCAGCTATGTAACAGCGAAAAAATTAGAAAACTAGGTCGTCTAGTTTGGGAGGAGTTCGAGGAACGGACGGACGGACGGACGGACGGACAAAGCGGTTGCAATAGCGATTTTCATCAAGATGGAAAATGCGCTAAAAAGTTGAATGTCATATCTCGGTTGTTTTGAAAGCTAGAATGAAGATTTTGGCAACATTGAATTCCCCTTGGAAAAGTGTCTTCACAATGTCTTAATTAGAAAAGGCTACCTTCAACCGTTTTTCAAACAAAGACTTCAAAAAATGAGAAGGTACCTAATCGCGAAAAAAAAAATCATTTGTTTTTTGGACTATGCTAAAACGTCGAGATCTGTCGAAAAAAAAATCCGTGTCGGTCTGTCTGTGTGTTAATGTGTTCGTGTGTATCTCAGTTTTTTTTTGTCCCACGATTTATTTCCAAACCGTCAGACCGATTTCAGCCAAATTTGGTATGCGCGTATGGTCGGCGGGGGAAAGAAGAAAATAAGCTTTTCACCGTAATCTGTTGAAGGGAAATGTCACTTTCAAAAAGTGACAGAAAATTTTGATGCAAGAATTTTTCATTTTTGAAAGCTCATTTTGAAGCCCTTGAGAGACTCTGTTCAAAACATGTGACAGTTATGACATATCTGTCATCTGTCAAAAGTTACAAGCTGTCAAAGAAAAAACTTTGACGCTCGATAACTCGAGAAGTACCGAACAGATTTCGTCCAAATTTGATTTGCTGCAAGAGTACCCGCCAGGGACTTGACGGAACATGGACAGCTCCGACAAAAATCAGGCATCCAACTTGGAAAAAAACAGTTTTTTTTGCGGAAAACTGGTAAAAATGGGCTTGTCTCTCGCTTTTTTTCCAGGTTTTTGGAGCGATTGCAATACAACTTTGTGAACATGCGTCGTATAGTAGCCAGACGTGAAAATAAGCTTTTGGCCCTGAAACGTCAATCAGGTGTACCACAACATAATTAAATAAAGTAGGTTCACTTGTACCGTGATTCTAGTCGGCTGTGAGATTTTGTTTCTAAGTTTCCAAATGTGAAATATAGAAAATCCCCAAAACTTTGCAGTTGGCTGCTCTGGCCGGACCAGTTTTGAAACACATTATTTGCGTATTTCCTTCACAGATAGCCGGAACATTTTTGTGGGACGTGATGGCTGACGCTTTTTTCCATTTTATTGGAAAATGTAACTATTTTTCGACCTGTTTTTAATTTTCGCCAATGAACAAATAAATCAAGAGAGCCTTGACATTTGACAGTTGTGAAAAATATTCCTAACCTCTTGAGCCGGTTCAACTTTCAGTGCTTCAAATTAAAGAGTATACAATGCCCTTCGTCCAAAAAATGGGCCCCATGCAATCATCAACCCTTTCACCTCTTCCAGTCAAAAATACAAGCCAAACCCTGAAGAATTATGGGCGATACAAGGATCGCCGTGCAGTCTGTCATTGGCAAAAGAATTTACGTCTAAAAAGTAAATTAAACCAAATTTCAAAAAACCCAGCCGCTCAAAGTTGCGTATTGAACCGAAATTGATGTTAGTACCTTCAATTTGCAATTTGCTTTCGTTTTGGGGCTTTCCGGGACGAGTTTTGTCGACTCT
Source organism: Anaspis maculata (assembly GCA_949128115.1). Lineage (NCBI taxonomy): Eukaryota > Metazoa > Arthropoda > Insecta > Coleoptera > Scraptiidae > Anaspis > Anaspis maculata. The sequence continues at coordinate 6,621,314 of OX421965.1, forward strand.
GAATGGGCCGCCGTCAAGATGACTTAGATTTGCGGCCGCCCCGTGCTCTTTTGGTGTCTAAATGACGGTAACACAGCTCTGCGTCCCCCTAGTTGCACTTCCACATATGACCAGGTCAGTTTTCCAAGATTTCAATATCAATTTGATAAGAAATATGACTTCACTTCCAGAGAGGTCAGTTTCACACCAGGCAAAAAGGCGGCAAGCCTACAATGCTAAAGTAGAAAATTTGCCCAGCCAACTAGAGTCACAGTACAAGTGAACCTACTATAGTAATGTCCGTTTTATTTTCACATCTTTGAAACGTTTTGATAGATTTTGATGAAATTTGGTATGTGGGTAGTGTCTGACAGGTGGAACGTTTGGTTGAAATTTTGTTGACATCAGGCAATAGGGTCCTTGCACAAATTTTCAAAATCAGAAATTTCTATGTAGGAACATGCGCTATGTTGTACATAGTCATACAGTTCAAGGAAAAAACTGAAAAAAGTTTTTGAAGCTTTTTATTAAAATAGTAAAGTTTCCAATAATTTGAATTTATTTTCGCGCCCAAAAACAGCCATGACGTCAGACATGCTGGGGATATTCTGGGGATATTTAGAACGACAGCGCAGCTGTGTTGTTTCTGCATCAGACAGACGTCCTTGGCATCAGACTGACTTGGCACTTCTATGCATGCAAGGAGGTTATAATTATAGCAGGAGGGAACATGAGCTCAAAAAAGTGAAGCCGTGTGACGTCACGTTCTGGGTATGCAACCCGTAAGTTATGAACCACACGAAGGCACACGACCACGAGTCACAGAGGTCCATCCCACAGAATCATGAATCTGTCACTGCGAATAGCGTAGTGACAGAATCAGTCAGTTTTTGTGTTTGTGTTTTTCCTTTGCCAATTTCTCATTTTCATAATGGCGGAATCAGTAGCTTTCATGGCTTTTGGATGCCGAGACCACTAGCGGTCACCGCCCAGAAAGAAATTTTTCGAGCAGAAAAAGGGCATAGCGTAGCAGAAATGGAAAGCAGAACAGAAGGAACAGGGACGAACAGAAGCAGGTGCAGATAAACAAGCTACAAGACTCTAGATATGCCAAACCAAGAATACAAAGAGCTACAAGGCAAAGTGCCTAGATGCACGCTTAATCCAAACGTGAAGGCTGGAAGCAGCGATTTGCAAGGTTGTGGTGTGGTGATGGGGTACAGACGAGTAGCTACTGGAAGCTACCAGGGTATATCATGTTGTGGAAAGGAGTGAGACGATGGAGCACTTGAGGTCATGTCAGGAATCGCTGAAGGAGGGCAGAACTCTGAGGCAATTGTTGGGAGATGACGAAAAGAGGCTGAAATGGATGACAAAGATTGAAAAAAAAAACAGAAGAGGTGCAACACTGGTGCAACTTTTATAATTATCAACATCCTTTTATTTTGCGGCGTAGTGTGCATAATACAAATAAAAATGTAACATTCTCATAAAATATCAACAATAAAACTCAGTTCTTTCTCGACATTAAGTATCAAATTTTTCTTGATGCATGAACTTCTCATCGTCTCTTGTCTTCCGCGAGCGTTCTTTCTTTATTCCAGCTCAGTCAATTTTCTGTTATATATCTTACTGTTGCATCCTATGCTTCTTTTTGTCTTTCCTGATTTCTTATTCCTGTTATTCTCGCTTATCGTTCTACTGGTCTATCCTCGTTCATGCTCTCTAGGCGTCCTCAGCAACTCAGTTGTCTCTTATCTACAAATTTTGTTGCAGGCCTCATCTTAGCCCTTTTCTTACTCGGGGTTACGAATTGTGTCTCCTCAGTATTTTTTCTACTGCGCAGACGCATACTTCATCCCCGTTGCTTCACGCTCCTTCTGCATTCTCTTAGATAAGACCTCTATGTCTCACCTGTGAGTCAACAGTCAGCACTGATCTGAAAATCATATTATAGGTACTTTCAGCTTGGTCTTCTTTGTTACTTCTTTTTTATTTATTAGTGTCTTAGTAGTACCTACATATTACTGGTGGTTTTCTTGTACAGACTTTTTATAGCACTAGTTAGTTTCTTTTTCACTCCTCGTTGGTCTCTGAATTTTTTGATGCATTGTGAAGATGAGGCTTTGCACGCTACCTTTTTATCGGAGTCCACTTTGAGTGTTCAGCAACGTTGGCTCTATTGTCTTTTTCAGTTTCTTTCCCAGTAGTTTTATATTTTCATTGGCATGTTCATTTATGGATTGCACACTCGTTAAGAACCTCCTTTTCTTTTCTATGCTTTATATTGTAGATTTCCAGCAGCAATCTTTTTCCCTCTTCTCTTAAAGCTATTTATTATCTCTGATGTAAATTTATCATGTCCAGGAGCTTTGCCATTTTTCAGTTTCAGGAATGCTTTTGTTCTTTCAGGTCTTCTGTTAGCGTCCCTTCATTTCGGTCTTCGATCGTATTTTCTTTGTTAATGTCGTCTTCATCAGTCTACCTTGGTTGTGCACTCAGTAACTCTTGGAAATATTTACTCCATCTTTCCATTACTTCTCCAGAGACCACCAGTAGTGCTCGATCCTTCCTTATTGAATATGGAATGTTCTGGTGAGGTTCAGAGATCTTGAATATGGAAAAGTTATTTTCAATTGTAAATTTTCAATGAGATTTACTCAAGCTTTAATAATAATTCTTGGGCCAAGCAGTATCGTTCTTCTGATTCATCATTATTCTGTGATTCTTTGATGCCTTTCATCGCGATGCTCTAAACTAAGATCTATGCCTTCTAAAGCTAAGCCTCACATCATATCCATTTCATCCAATCATCACCTATGCACAAAAGAACTTGAAGGTTGACTGGGTCGAGGCGCTCATACTTCAAGTGACTTTTTTCTTTGTTCACTTTCTTCTTGAGTAAAAGGCAGTACCTATCTTCTCTTCGATCGTGCATGTGAAATCCAAAAATAGGCATCCTTGAATTTGGAAAGATAAAACCAATATTATCAAAATTTTGTGACATTTTTGACTCTCAATTACCTGATTGACTTGCTTCCATTTTATAAGTATGAATTATCCAGTGTAGGTGCACACTAGTACAACACACACGTAGGTCCGTACGCACAATATTGGTAACTGTACTAGGTTGAATAGGTAGGTACACAGCAGCAGTGCACTGGGCAGTGCAGGAGGCATACTTTGGCTTCCTCGAGCTTTTCATTTGTTTGGTCTTCCATGACTTTGCAAGGCGGTTATATCCTTTTTAATTCGGCACTGGACAAGGGCACACGTCGTAGAGGATACAATCGAATCATTTGGAGCTGCAAATCTTGAATTGGGCATATTCGTAACTTCAAAATTTATTGTTCCAGGTTCACTTACTTGTGCAACAGTATTTTCTAATTTGGATTGTCTTCTGCTTGGAAAAACTATCTCTGAACGGCGATCGCTGTGGTTTTCACATTCAAAAACCTCAAAAGCGATTGAAAATGCCACATTGAAGAGCGAAACTGACAAATGAAAAAAATTAACCACAAAAATGAATGATATGCTGTCACTTTGCTGTATAATTCTGTGGGATAGACCTCTGTGATTCGTGTGCCTTCGGGTGGTTCATAACTTACGGGTTGCATACTCAAATACATGATTCCCCCTCACCCCGTTCCGCATCAAATTTCCTCGCCTACAAGCTGGGTTACGTTCCCTCCTTATATTCTAACCTCCTTGTATGCATGGCACTTTTTTTGTCACTGTCAGCTGGAAGTGATTGTCACTTTTGAGCTTCTTCGCGCAGCTATATTTTCAACATGCCTTCCAGAGTTGTTGACCTCAATGAGTGTTGCTTGATGAGTTGGTGGCCAAACGATTCAACTTCCACACCTGATAAGGGTTTAATTCAAATGCCCCAAGATTCACCACGAAGACAACGTTGGCACGAAGTACTAAAACGCCAATATCTGTCGCCTTATACCACTTTTGCCTCGACTTTTGCCTTTGTGAGGATCATCAAAATCAAGCTGTAGGTACATATCCAACGGCGGAGTTCGCATAGTTGTCTCTACCAGCTCTAGAAATACAAAAAATTACAGAATAGATCTAAATCGTTTTCACTTAGGCGTCTTCCATGCAAATGATTTCACAACTACTAATCATGACTCCGTTGAGGTCACCCGATCAAATCTTGTTAGGGGTATCTCATTCTGCTCATCTGAAAAGCGGCTAATGATATCAAAGAAATCGAACATCTACCTGTGAGCTTCGCTGTGAGCTTTGACTCTTCTTCTGCTGCTTTAAATTTTTCGTTCTTCGCGAAGAACTCTTCCTCCATCACGAAGTTAACCATCGGCAAATGGTCGGATTCCGCCTGAACAAAACCTTTCTCAATCGTCATCCCATTTTACAAAAAACACAACACAGCGATTACGGCTTTCAAATTTTGCGGCTTGACGTTTCGTTTGGCGGTTGCTGTCATGCTACGCATTTAGGTTGAAGAGGTGTGCGTTTCACTTAATTTCAAGTCGTATCAATAGGCATTTTGCCGCGAGGCACCGTTGAGTCAACGGTGCACGATTCTGCATGACCGCTGCGTTGCCGCGACCTGACCGGTTCAAACTTTTTACTTGGAGTGTACTTCAACGGTTAGCAATATCAGGGACCGGGTGGAGTGGCCGGTTCAGTGTGGCGGTTCATCTGTCTTATGTCAGAATTGTCAGATCTAACCTAGCGGGACGGGAGCCCGGGAAAATTGGTGGGTTTAGCTGGAACGGAACTGGATTTATTTCATTTGGATACGGATACCCAGCTCAGAGGTTTATTGTTATGTTGATGATGTGTCGATTGTGAGGTCAAGATAACATTCAAGCTTTAAACTGAAACCGCGGTCACCTGACACCTCACCACGGTTAGGACCGATGCATTTTCGCGCTTGAAGGATATGAAAAGAGAACGCAATTGGATAGCAAGAGATGGAGATAGGACCGTTGTTGGAACCGCTGCGGTTCAACGGTGCCTCGCGGCAAATTCCCTAATGAATGGGGCTGTATAGGCAAAACAAATTGTAGAGGGCGACGTGTACTATGCACCCTCATTTGACATTCTATAAAATGATGGCAATGTCACATTATGTCACATTTGAAGTGGACGGTTTGAATTAAAAAAGTTGCTGAGGTGAAAAAGCGCTCCGCTTCGAAGGAAAGGAGAAAAAATTGGCGCCAAAGTAGAGAACAGAAAGGTAGGTCCCTGAAGAAACAAATAATAACCCATTGTGACGCTGCTACTTGGGGATGAGCGAGTTCTCTCCCTGACTATGTCGGGGTAGGTAGATACCTAATGATCTGGGCCCCATATTTTCTAGCAGAGTAAAGAAAATGAAACGATGATGCGGCAGGTAGGATACGGTAGTATGAAACTTTCCATAGTTAAGGATTCCAAAGTACCTACCTACTTCTATACAATCACAAATTTCGGTGTTTGCTCAATAGTTGTTGGAGAAGGCGAGTCAGTATGAGACAATTTTATGAGGTTTAGCATCAGCACTCTTTGGACCGAAACGTAAGTAATGGGCAGCCTGTGGGGGCTTAGCATCAGAACGTTATGCCTAGTCTGGGGCACTTGGAGGTAGGTAGGCTGTTACCGGCACGTCCAGGCTACAGGGAGCTGGTAGAGGATAGTCAGTACCTTGGGCCGTGTATGGGGTTGGCCTGTGAGGGCTTGGCACCGCATGTTCAGCCCGAATCAGAGGACAGGCGAATAAATCGTCTAGCTGTGTCAGACAGTATCTGACAACCATTTTGACTTTTCGAGGGATGAGATGTTGACGGTAGTCATTGACAGCAATGGGCGAGTTCAGCAAGTTCCATGGTGGAACCCGTAGATCTAGTTACCAAATATAAGCTGCTGGACGGCTTGGTCGATTCACTATCTGATCCACCGCTACCATAAACCAATAGGCTACTGGACATCAATCGCATTTCAGTATAAAACTATCATAAACCTGATAAATATCTGAATGACGAATTTGTAGTTGGAAAAGTTTTTCGAAATATGATTTCATTTCAGTAGAAAATCAATTTGAAAGTGGACTTATTCAAATCAGGAATAATATGCTACGTCACAGCTTGAAAGTGAGCTAGGAGGTGGGAGGGAGGAAGGAGAGGGGAACGCATTTGACATTCGACCGAAGCATTCGTTCTGGATCTATTACGTAGTGGTGTATTTTCACGTGCGAGCACAACTTTGTCACAGAGAACTTATTTTTGATGCAATTGCATGGAGTTATCATGTATTATGAAGCGAAATTGTGATAAAAACTAGATTATTTGACATGGGGTTGACATATATGGCATGCGACACTCGCAGTACTGCCACTCATATGGCACTAATAACACTGTTGTGACATCAATCCAAAGCCTGCACGAGCAAAAATAAGTGAATTTTGAGGAAGAATCGACCAAAATGTTAGGTCAAACCATAGCACTCCAGCATTTCATTATATTTTTCTGGTATAAATCAGTTTAAAACGAGAAAGTGTTCTCCAGTCATTGAATGGCCAACTAGAGTTTCTATTGGCTCTTCAAAATGTGACGTCACGCACTTGCCGCGCCATTCAAACAGACAAATCTTTTTCATGGTTTTTTTATATGTACAAAAACTTTTTTAAACAAGATTATCTTGCCAATGCAACAATTTTGGGAGGATCTTTCATAAAAAGAAATAAAAAAACCCATGTCCACTAGCCTATTGTGGTGGAAAAAATGGCGATTTGGTAACTGTGACCGTTCGAGAGGAGCATGCGGCATCCACCAATGGCACCCACCATAGGACCTGCTGAACGTGCCCAATGTCATTATGGTGACAGCGGTGCATAGTACAATGCGCCATTAATTCAGGCTTCTGCCGCTATACAGCCCCATTTGAAGGATCTTCAGAACAAATAGTCAAACCCTGTTCTATTATAATATTTTCATAATGAGGTAGAATGGCATTTTCACACATTTTACACATTGAAAATTGTGAAGTAAATTTAAGCTTCTAAACTTCTTTAAATCGGTGTAGAGGAGGGCGTAAACTTATGCATTTGTGAAAAATGTAAGGATGTTGCCTACACTCAATTTTTTCAAACTTCAATTGAAAATATTAACAAAAATACAAAGGTATATCACAATTAAGATAGAACATATTATTAAGTGACTCAAGGGCATTCTATTGGAGTGAGAAAAAAATTTCATGCAAGGACCCTATTACGGCCGCCAAAACTGGAAAAAAAAAATTATCCACCATCCACCCCTGGCCGTTGCCATCTGAGAAGGCCTTTCGCCCGGATTATGACCGGGGCGACTCGCTTTTGATGCAGTACTCCACTACTCCACTCAAAAATTCATTCCTGTTCGGGGATTGATTTTTTTTCAAAAAATTCCAACTGATATCGAAAGCAGATGGGATTGGGTGTCGTGTAGACCCATTTTCAAAATCAAAACGTTTCCGGTTTTCCGACGGTAATTTTTTCAAGATGAAATTTTCACATTCCGTAAATTCGAAAAAAATGCAGTGCAAACTTCGACATGCGACGGACCCCACGAAATATTAATTTTAGGTGCAGACATGCTGCGAATGAAGGTTGTAGAAAAGATTGAGTTGATTTTTGGAGGAAAAATGTTCGAAATCGGACCAACGCAACTAATGCCGAGTTTTCCTCTCTGGAAAAACTGCAAATTTTTCAACTTTTCATCTCGTGAACCATTTTTTTTAAACAAATGTTAGATTTTTTCTGAGCTCATTTTTGGAAAGTCTGCATCATAATCTGTCAACTAATAGTAATTTTTTATTCAGTTTTTTTTTTCTTGAAAAATTTTGAATTTTTTTTTATGAAAGCGAAGGAGTTCGATGTCAATTCTGTAAACGGCTTCAACTGAAATTTGGTAATAAGGTATGATTTTAGGGATATCCGGTAGTTATCTGACATGGAAATACCGACCCTAATTCCAAGTTTGAAGAAAATTTTCCATAGGTTCCTGGACACAAGTAATCAAAGACGTTGCAGGAAGGATGCTGCGATGAGAAGTCCCGTAGCAGACATGACGACGATTTTTTTTTATCCCCCTAGCTATTTTTCCAAATTTATCAATTTTTCATACTTATTATTCGCCTGACGAAGCCGTCGTCAAGTCGGCGAAACGTTGCGAAGAATACTACTGCTGTTTTTTTTTTTAATTTTCTGCTCCAAAAAAACCAAAAGACATTTTTATATAACAAATGTAACTATTAAAAGATGCCAGAAAGACGTCACAAATACAGGGTGATTCAAAAATGGCGCATTTCCTTTCGGGCACGTTATAGTGGACGTTAACGGGGCATGGGAAAAATAATTAAAAAAATTAATCGGCTTCGATTTGCAAGTTATTAACAAAAACAAATCTGTCCAATCTGGCAGCATCGCATTAGTACCTACCTGGCACCTTTAGATCAAACCGGTACATCACAACAGGGATCACGCCATCACAATAGCATTATTGTATTGTTACCCTGGAAACTCCGTAGAACCTGCCAGACCATACCAAACATACTTGCCACATGTATTTTCACGGCACTTTTCAGGTGAAAGACGAATTTTGAAATTTGAAAATACGACTCAAATCTCAATTGCAAGAAAAAATTTCAATCGGGAACTACTAACGACATGTGACTGTTCGCAAGTAACAAAGCTTTGATTTAAAATCATGCAAACTGAAGAAGTTGAATTCTCAACTTCACCTCTTCATAACTCGAAGGATAAATGAGCCAATTTTTTTTTACTATTTTTTCCGTGCTCCCTCAACGTCTCCCACAACGTACACGGGAGGAAATGCGCCATTTTTAAATCACCCTGTATAGTTGAACTAGTCAGGTATACAGGGTTCCAGTGATGGTGTTGCAAACTTCAAGTATAGGTTCCCCATCAAAAACAGTGTCTAAAAATCTCTGTGACCTATGTCCGGAAATGATTCGTTTCAGAGATACAGGGTGCGCATCTCTCTGATATCTACAATTTTAAGCCAACTATTTAGGTGTCATTATTGCGAAAACCATATTAATCCAAATATGCTGTCAAATTTGAATTCAGTATCTACAGCGACGTGGAAGTTATATCCGAAAATCAATTTCAAAATCTCAACTCCCAACACCCTGTATCCCTGAAACGAAGCATTTCGGTCATATACAGGGAGTTTCAGTAATGATAGCAAAAAATTCAACCGTGGGTAGATTTCGTCAAAATATAACGAAAACCTATATACCATTTTGCAAAGTTCGGCCCAATGACGAAGATACAGCCCTCCAAAGTTCACTTTTTTCGGATTTCAAAAATTTGTAACTCAGGAACGTCCCGACAAATTCAGCTTTAATTCAGCAAAAGCTGGTTTGTTATAATTATCTACCAACCTGCCAAATTTGGAAAGAATCCAATCAGTTGTGTAGGAGTTATAAGGGTCAATAATTTAGAAGCATCCGAAGAAAAGTTGACTTAAGGTGACCCCTCATAACTTCTACGCCACTGATTGGATTCTTTCCAAATTTGGCAGGTTGATTGATAACTATGACAAACCAGCTTATGCTAAATTAAAGAATAATTTGACTAAACGTTCCTGAGTTGGAAATTTTTGAAATACAAAAAAAGTGAACTTTGGAGGGCTGTATCTTCGTCATTAGGCCGAACTTTGCAAAATGGTATATAGGTTTTCGTCATATTTTGACGAGATCTATCCACAGTTGAATTTTTTGCTATCATCCCTGAAACACCCTGTATATTTTTATACGTGGTTTTTGATGAAAAATCTACCCTTGAAGCTTGTGTAATACTATCGGTGAAACACCCTGTATTAATCAGAGTACTAATAAATTCTCTCAGTAACAATCTTAGGCCAGTCAAATAAGGAAAGCTGGAGGGAAAAAACTGTTGGAGTTTTGGAAATTTGACAGTAATGTCCGGTAAGGTGTACTGTTAAACATACTAAAAGTCCCCAACTCTACCTGTTGAGCTCGAGCCGCCATCTTGGAAAAATGGTCCTTCGATCCAGTTTTCTGTTTATATTCCGCTAATCATCAGAGATATTCAATTTAGTTTAATAAAAAATCAAGGCTATAAAAATGTCTACAAAAATTGTTTCATACCGATTTTTTTCTCGAATCTGTGGAAATTAATTAAATTAAATTAACAAAAAAAAAATCAAAAAATAGGCAATTTTTGCCTATGGCTAGAGATATTGTCTTCAAAATTTGTGAAGATGTTGGCAGTCTACATCAAAGCCAAACGTGACAGTTGAGATAGAAAAAAAAAATTGCGAAAATATTTTTTTATTTTTTTTAAATAAGGCAAAAATTTGGTTTTCGAGTTTTACATTTCCAACAGGGCGGAGTAAAGGTTTCAATCGAACATCAATCAGTTTTGATATTTACATATTGTAAGACAAGATTTCATAAGTATTGTGCCTTCACGAGCTTCTGGAATGCTCGATATGAATTAAACTGAAAGAATAATAGCTAAGTCCAAAAAGTGTTGTCGATTGGTTCTGAAGGAAACATTTCGAAACAAAAGACATCAGCAAAGGATATACAGGAGGTCCAAAGGTTATTCAACTGTATATGAGCCCCATATTGGTGTGCCTTATCCAAAATAGTACAAAAGAATTAAACTGTATATGAGCCCCATATTGGTGTGCCTTATCATAATCATAATCATAATCATAATTTTATTCGTGTTACTATGTACAAAATACATTTACACCCGTCCAGAAGAAAAATAAATAAATAAAAATTACACAGTTGTGTTTATTTTGCAATTAACTGCGTAGAAGCCGCTCAAAATTAGGTCACATTCAGAACTCAAACTCGAATGAGAGAAATTCCTCGGTTGAATAAAAAGCGTTATCCAACAAAATGTCTTTAATGGATTTCTTAAGCTGAGCTGGAGGTTTGCTTTTCAAAGAGCTTGGCAACTTATTGTAAAATAAGACTCCATGGTAGCCCGTGGCTTCTCTTGAACGTTGAAGTCTATGGAACGGCACCACAAAATCGTTCCTGTTACGAGTACTGTAAGTATGCGGATACGTATGGTAGTCGATTTCATTATATTTGATGTATAAGATGGACTGTAGAATATAGAGGCATGGCACAGTTAGGATTTTTGAGTCGATAAATGCTTGTTTACAGTTTTCGTCATATCTTAGGCCAGACATTATTCGGATACACTTCCTCTGAGCTGCAAAAACTTTTGTGGTGTGTGCAGAGTGACCCCATGCTAGAATAGCATAATTCAAATGGCTCTGAAAAAGGCTGAAATACGCGGTCCTCAAAACTTGCATTGAGACCAAGGACTTCAGTTGGCGTATTAGGTATATTTGTTTTGCAAGCTTATTGCAGAGAGACTTTACGTGTGATTCCCAAGTTAGACGTGGGTCCAAGGTAATTCCAAGGAACTTGATGGGTTGATATTCTGTGTCAGTTGGTTTTAACGAAAAGATGAGATGTTGCTTCTTGTTGTTGTTCAGACTGAGTTTATTGGAGTTGAACCAATCACTCAAGATAGTGTGATTCTCAGCGTCTTGTAATTTCAAGATGGAAAGGTTTTTGTCTTTGTCATACGTGGTGGTGTCGTCTGCGAAGAGTAAGAGGTTCGTATTGGCACAGTTGGCTAAGTCATTAATATAGATGAGAAACAGTAAAGGACCCAATACAGAGCCCTGTGGCACCCCTATTTCGATGTTTTTGCGACTGGATTTACTATTGCCCAAAGAAACGTACTGGGATCTTCCTTCCAGATATGACCTGAGCAATAATTCCCCAGACGTGTGAAAACCATAAGCTTTTAATTTTTTCAATAGAATCTCGTGGTTAACGCAGTCAAACGCTTTGGTTAGGTCGTAGAAGTTGGCACTAAGATGCTCGTTCCCTTCAAAAGCTTTGGAAACTTCTTTGCACAATTTGCTGATCGCTAAGGTTGTGGAGCGATTGTTTCTGAAGCCGTATTGAGCGTCATGGAAAAGATTGTTCGTTTCAAAGTAATGATATATTTGATTATTTAATAGTTTTTCAAAGACTTTACTGAAAATAGGAAGAATGGCAATGGGGCGGTAGTTCGCGGGATCCGACTTGCAACCTTTTTTATAAATGGGCACCACCCTGGCTACCTTCATGAAGTTAGGAAACGTTGAATTTTTTATACATATATTGAGTAAATTTGTAAATGGTATTAAGATGATATCGATTACGGATTTTAATATTTTTGCGTTCATGTTATACGTGTCTCTTGTTGTGCTATTCGTGAGTGAGTTAACCACATCTCTGACTTCGTTGAGGGAAACTTCTTTAAATGAGAAAGTCGGATTTTTTGTAGAGTAGATGTTTTTTTTTAAGTATTGTAAAGGGTTTAGGTCTGAGTTAGGGAGTTGGTCTGAAATAGATTGTGCAATATTACTAAAGTAATCATTGAGCTGTTCTGCAGTTAACGGTACCTGAGAGTCTTTTGGTTGGTTTTTATGTTTATTTATAAGTTTCCATGCCGCAGATGGTTTGTTTGTAGCACGGTTTATAAAGTCATCGTTGGCTGCTCTTTTGGCAGCTTTAAGTTGGGCTTTATAGTCTTTTTTGAAGTTGTTCAGTTTGTCTTTACCAATGAGGTGTCGTTGATGTAGGTCGTTAAAGAAATTTAGTTGGTCACGCTTCAGTCTAAGGTCGTCGTTGAACCACAGTACTTTGCTTTTGGTGTGGTCAGTCTGTACTTTCATTTTTGTTGCAAAACATTCGGCAATACCTGAAATGAAAATATTATTGAAAGCTGAAAATTTTGAATTTACGTCTTTGCCGTCCGTTGCAAGTGACCAGTCAATGCTGCCCAGATAGTGACGCAGTGCACTTAAGCCATCGTCTGTTATTGGAATATATTCAAATCGTCTTTTTGCCTCGCTGATGTTGTTGGGTTTTTCTATATTTATTACTAGGCTGCGGTGGTCTGATAGATGGTAGTCTTTAACATGAACAACAATGTTTTCTAGATTGCTAAAAACGTTATCTAAGCAACTATTTTCACGTGTGTTTTCAAAAACTTTTTGCTTTAACCCAAATGATTGAAAAAGGTTGATTACTTCTTGTGCATTCTTATCATTTGTGTTGAAATGGACGTTAAAATCACCCATCAAAACTATGCCATGCCTGCCGTACTCCAGTAGGAGTCTTTCGGTTGTTTTCAAAAATTTATTGAGGTCCCCAGCAGGGGATCGATAAATTACTATGAAATGGATACCATCGGAGACGTAACCGCACATCTCACACGTCAGTTCTTCACTGAACCGAGTTAAGTTGAGTTTTAAGGTGTTTTTTGTTTTTGTGAAGCCACAAACACCACCATGGAGTCTTACCGATCGTGAATATCCTGCACTCAAGGAGTAGTGTTCCAAGCTTACTGTGTCCAGCTCAGCTTGTGACATCCAGTGTTCTGCTAGGTGAATGGAGTCGAAATGTTTATCAATCAAGATAGCTTCCAACTCTAGCAGTTTATTGCGTAGACATTGAATGTTGGTGAAGAGAATGGTTAGGTTGTTATTTCCCCGTGCAAATTTGGATGAAAATTTTGTTGGTTGTTGGGATTTACTGATTCGTTGTTTCTTTTCCAAAAATATCTAGAAAATCTGACATTTCTGGGCCAGAAATTGACGTCGTAGGCCTGTTCTTTCAGAGCGAAGTCAACCCCCACACGAAAACACTTTGTGGCCCTGTCAAGAGGAAGTTCTTCCACAACAAAATCTCTGCTCGCAGCATCCGACTTCTTTTTGAGAAACCCTGTAATGTCCTCACTTGTAACGCTTGGAGATACTCTTGAGAGGAATATCCAAATCTTCTTTGGTGCCCCAGTGAATTTGTCTTCAGTATCAGTGTTTATATCACCTAATGTTATGGGTCGACTTCTGCGTGCCTTGCGTTTTGGTTCTTGAAAGCCATCGGCATCTGTTTCTCCCAAAGCTATGACATCACTCATAAGTGCTCGTTGTGTTGATTGAAGTTGCTGAACATTGGTTTTGGAAGGAATATTTAATGGCGGCGGATGTTTTTTTTCGATCGGTTTTGTCAGGTTCATGGTCGATTTTACACCTTTTGGCGGGGCATTTTTAGTGGAAATTTGGGGATCTCTGGGGTTGCGTTGTGTTGTTGTAGCCGCGGCATCGCTGTACAATTGCTTTGTTGAGGTTGAAGTTGATGTTGGTGGAGGAATTGCGTGAGACTTCGTCTGTAGTTCTTTCTCTAAGTGAGCAATCTTATCCACAAGGAGTTCACTGTTTTGCTTGAGGATGCTGTTTTTTTCTTCACTTTGTTGGAACAATTGCTTCAGTAGTTCGTTTTCTCTTCTAAGAGTGCTGATTTCGATAAGTTCGACGTTGAACTTAAATTCTTTTTCTTTGGTGGTAGAACTTCCAGGTGTTTTCGAGGTTAGATCACCACAACAAATTATTCTAGTGTTGTCCACCTTCGAAAACTTCACACGGCTTAAACAGCCCAGGTGGAAGGGTGCTCCACAGTTAACACACACCGCTGCACGGAAAGACTTTGTTTTGCAACACTTGAAATTACAGTTTTGCTCAAAATTTTCAGCTGCGTCGAGAGGAGCGTCCTCATCGCCGGCCATCTTGAAGTAGTATCCAAAATAGTACAAAAGAATTAATCAAAATGTGAAAATCCACCCTGTATAACAAAAAGTAACGATACAAAATGGAAGTAGTAGATTATACCTGGTGCCAAAAATACAGCTTTTACATTGCTGAAAAAAAAACAAAATTATTCGATTTATTTGAAAGTTATTAGTCCTCAAACTTAACTTCACAAATTTCAGCCAGTCAAATAGGGAAAAGTAGAGAGAAGTAACGGTCGGAGTTTCAGAAATTTGATAGGAATGTTCGCTAAGGTATACTTATAAACATACTAGAAGTCCCCGCCTCTACTTATTGCGCTTGAGCCGCCATCTTGGAAAAATGGTCCTTCGATCAAGTTTATTACCATTTTTCCAAGATGGCGACTCGAGCACAACAGGTAGAGGCGGGGACTTTCAGTATGTTCATTAGTATACCTTAGCGAACATCCCTGTCAAATTTCTGAAACTCCGACAGTTACTTCTCTCTACTTTTCCCCATTTGACTGGCTGAAATTTGTAAAGTCAAGTTTGAGGACTAATAACTTTCAAATAAGTCAATCAATTTTGTTCCTTTTTTCAGAAATGTAAAGGCTGTATTTTTGGCACCAGGTATGATCTACTACTTCCATTTTGTATCGTTACTTTTTGTTAGACAGGGTGGATTTCAACATTTTGATTGATTCTGTTGTATACTATTTTGGACAAAGCACATCAATATGGGGCTTATATACAGTTGAATAACCTTTGGACTTCCTGTATATCTGATTTTCTGATGTCTTTTGTTTGGAAATGTTACCTTCAGAACCAATCGACAACACTTTTTGGACTTAGCTATTATTCTTTCAGTTTAATTCATATCGAGCATTCCAGAAGCTCGTGAAGGCACAATACTGATGAAATCTTGTCTTGCAATATGAAAATATCAAAACTGATTGATGTTCGATTGAAACCTTTACTCCGCCCTGTTGGAAATGTCAAACTCAAAAACCAAATTTTTGCTTAATTTAAAAAAAATAAATAAAAAAATATTTTCGCAATTTTTTTTTCTATCTCAACTGTCACGTTTAGCTTTGATGTAGACTGCCAACATCTTCACAAATTTTGAAGACAATATCTCCAGCCATAGGCAAAAAATCGCTTATTTTTTTATTTTTTTTTGGTCATTCAATTGAGGTCTCCAATTTTCCGTTGTCTCTCTTTACTGTGACGTCATGCGTATAAGAGTAGCTATACGAGTAGCTGTAGCTATACGTATAAGATACGGTTAATCGAGCTCATTGGGCGCTTCCCAATAAGGCGTATAAGGACACAATTGGACACATATGGACACAATTCGACACAGCTAGCGTTCCAATAGCAGTAATAGCACCACATGTCGACACAATCGAAACATTGGCGAGGCTGAGTTTAGAATTGAGCTGGCAAGTGCACTTTGACATTGTGTATCCGTCGAGGTATCCGTCTTGTCGCAGTTATTGGAAAGCGCCCTATGTTTCTTGAGATATGACATTTCGTTTCTGACAATGGGAAATTTTTCGAATCTGACAAGCGCTCTTTCGTGTATTTATTTGATTTCAGCATGGATTTCATGATTTCACTTGTTCTTACCCTCGTTCTTACCAATAAGTGTGTTATATGTAGTGGAAAACTGAGAAGATACTTACAGAAATGGTTCAAGGGTGTTGTGTCGCTCCATGCGAGTGCGATAATAAGACGAATACACCCGGCATGCACCGGTTCACGAAAGACCCAAACTTGATGGAAGTGTGGCTGCACCAGCACCAGCAGGGATCACGCTGCACCAGACACGTGCATCTTACTACGAAAAAACTCTATTACTTCGTCCATTAAAAACTCCCTTATGGGCTCTAGTGACTTTCCCCACATTATAATGGGAACAGTATAGCTATCCGATTCAAAATTCCCGCAAAAGTCAGAAACGAAACGTCCAAACGTCATAAACGTCAAAACGTCAAAAGGTGACCTCGAAAAACCATGGTATTTTCTATCTCCTAAAATTGGAAAGGTCAATTCAATTAATTTCAACAGATACGAGAAAAAATCGGTATTAAACAATTTTCATAGACAATTTTATAGCCTTGATTTTTTATTAAACTTAATTGAATATCTCTGATGATTAGCGGAATATGAGCAGAAAACTGGATCAAAGGACCATTTTTCCAAGATGGCGGCTCGAGCTCAATAGGTAGAGTTGGGGACTTTTAGTATGTTCAACAGTACACCTTACCGGACATTACTGTTAAATTTCCAAAACTCCAACAGTTTTTTCCCTCAAACGGAAAAATTTGTTCTAATTTGACTGGCCTATCTGTACACAGAATTGCCTTGGCATTCAAAAATGTAAGTTGAGCTGTAAGCCTGTGAGCGAGGGAAGTCTAGCGCCACTTTTTTATTACATAGAAGCTCTCGTGTTGTAAAGCAATGCGTGAATGAAGTCCGCTAAAAACAAATAATCGTGTGTGTTATACATTATTTCAAGTGAGCAAGTGAGCCCTGACATGATATGAATGATAGGAATGCCAACGTGTCGGAGTTATAATCGCCCAGTGGTTCTCAAACGTTTATTCACCAAAATTTCAGGGTAATGAAACTGTTTTGACGACACAGTTTGTGATGAAAAATGTAGACGTATTTCGCGGACGGGTTCGATTGAGACGATCGTTTTAGAACACACACTGTTTATTGCTGCGTTCTACAATAAATACACGCCAACAATTATTTACGCTTGGGAATATCGCAGGTACTATTCGCTTCTATCCGCTCGTTACCGCTTCGCATTTAATACCGGTGCTGTGGGCGATCCATGGTGCTTGTACAGGGTGTTTTAGATTTAATCGATTTAACTTTGGGATAAGATTCTCCTCATCCCCTTGATTCGGAAAAATGTAACGTACAAGCCTTTCTTTCTGATTACAAACATATAAAACATTAATGATTTATTTTGACAAGGAAGCTGTCAAAAAAATAATAAAGTAGATAGTCAAATAAATTAGAAACTAAAAATTACGCGACACCCTGTATTAGGAACGAATTAGACTATTTATCCATGCAGAGTTGAATTCTCTAGACAAAATGCTGCGAGAATAACTTTTTTTTGAGTGAACTGTAGAAACCAAAGCCATCTTCCCGCGAAACAAAATTACCTTCGACTACCTATTTTAATATTTTTCCGACAACTTACTTGTCAAAATAAATCGTAAGTGTCATATATATTTGTAATCAGAAAAAAAGGCTCCACCAAATAACTGAATAAAATATGGGGTGTTGCATTTAAAATAAAAAAGCTACATATCACACCCTGTATACGATACCAATAAGAAACTTTCATAGGATCGATATAAGGTCCCTGTGAAAAATCGTGAAGAAAAAGTTTTTAGTTCTTCAAAATATCTCGAAGGGGAATCTACTGGAGGAGGGTGAATTTTATCGTGAACACCCTGTACATATAAAGTACGTTCAGTCAACTTATTTAGCCGCAAGTTTTAATTTTAGTCGTAAGCGCTGCATCGCTTATTGGCTGTTCTGAGGAGGCTGGTTCGTAACAGCGAGCCAATGGGCGTCGCTGCGCTTGAGACTAAAATTAAAACTTGCGGCTAAATAAGCTGACTGAACGCACCTATAGAAATTAACCTGATCATAGATAAATTGATCTACTCAGTTACTGGAACGTTTGGAACAATAAGAGCTAATTACTTATAAGGTGTTTACGCAACTACTCAAGCAAATGGACTCAAACTAATTAGACAAAAAGTTTCCATTTCATAATTCGACACGATTGTCGCCAACACATATTCCCTCAAAATGCCTTGCAAGCGAAGCAGCATCACCCTCATCAAAGTCCCGTACAATTTCGGCAAATACCTCGGCGTGACTCCGTGGTACAATTTCGAAACCAAACTGTTGACTCGTCCCAAGCTCAGCAAAATCCAATCGTTGTGTTTGGCGAGCATCGTTGGATTCGCGTCGATTTATTCGATGTGCCTTCGCTACGACTTTTACACTCGCTTTTACCAAAACGACGTCTTTATTGAAAACCGAATGGTTCTAGAGCTTTTGACCAGAATCTTTACGGTACTAGTCGTCGCAACTGCAATTCTGAGCTCCGGTTTCAATCGGAACAAATGGAAGAAGCTCGTGGATGATTTTGGACACCTCGATGAGAAGTTGCCGGCACACTCGGTCGAAATCAAGTCCATTCCTTTTTGTTCTTTCGCATTGCTCAATTTAGTCTTCGTGATCAGCTATCCATTCGTGGCGTATCAAAACTGGGTGTCGAGTGACGAATGGACGCGTCGTTCGACGTTCATTATACTCGATGTGTGCATGTACTACACTTTTTATGGACAGTCGTTGACTGTGAACGTTCTCATGGCTTTCAGTTTGCATTACCGAAAGCTCAATGCGATAATGAAAGAGCCTTTGGGAAGCAAACAAGATATCGGACGGTATCTCTTGATACTCGGCGACATGGTTCGGACGTTCAACGACATTTTCGGATGGACTTTCGTGTTCACGGCTGGCCTGGGCGTGATTCATCTTTTGACCACGTTGAACGCCAGTCTGTACGGAAAACTTGGCCGCATATGGATGCCGTATGGAATGTGGAGTTTGTTATTTTGGGTACTTGTTTATTACTTTTCCTATTGATTTTTATCTTGTCTTTGTTTAAGGACGGAGTTGAATTGGTAAAATAAGCATTGCGAAATCAATCCCTGTGGGTTTATTCCTTGACGGATAAACCCTTGACGGAAACATGAAAATTCGCAACTATTGAGGGCTTTATTGGCTGAAACTTTGGACCTTGAATAAAAATTCAAGTTGACCATCATTTCAAACAAAATGGCATTAGTGAATTCATATAAATTGACAAGAACATTATCTATACTCTAGAAACTACGCTACACAACTAGACCAAGAGCTAGCAACGTTTTATTTACCTCATAAGCAAAATGCGGTTTGACTTTTGGGGCATGTCCATAAAATATTTGTCTTATGAAAAACACCCCTTGCTTTCTCACAAGACAAGCAAAGAGATGTGCCATTTGACAGCAGTATTCAACAGCGGATTTTCTGGAGTTCTCAATCGATTTGAATATCAATTTTATCAGGAATGGATAGGTTGAGCTATCTCTTAACTAAATTGAATGAAAAAGAATATAGGACTGCATTAGAAACTACCAAAAACCAGATTTCCAAGCGGTCGGAAGTTGCCACCGGTTTTTCTAGTAGGCGTGATTCGAGAATCGGCCATCAAATGCGATCCAAACAGCTCAGCCTAGCCTTCGCGATTCGCTTTCCGCTGGAATCGCGGTGATGCTAATGCTTCTTTTAGCTGGACCCGACTCGGTTCAAATGTCGTCATATTGTAGCCACCTTAAGCGCTACCCACGTCATCGTTCCGTCAATACTGTTACGAGCGGCGATTCTGGAGAACCCGAGATCTTTCTAGACTCTCCCATTAGGTCGCGGTGTACAAGTGCGGAGCTCTAGACATTTCCAGAGTATACGCGATGGCTTGGCGATTGAAATACTGGAATGGCGACATTCCAGAACACACGAGAAGCACGCAAAAGGTGTGTGATTTTTCTGGAGTCGCCTAGAAACCGTATGCCGGTCACTGTGAAATTTGCTGGAGGACCCGTGGAAGATTCGAGGACACTAGTCGCAGGCATATACAAGGTGTCTCATAATAGGGCGTCAATACTTTGCCAGCCGATTGTACGACCAAAAATAAGAACAAAAGTTCCCATGAACATAGGCCGAAAAATGCTATACATATAAGGGGGCTACAGCCAGCTGAATGGGTGCCCTTGAAGATGGTTTTCATTTATTACCTCTCAAACTAAACTGCTCAACAAAAAAATAAGGATATTGAAAATTGTTGCTCAACTTCAAATAGAGATAACTCAAGAAAAAATAACCGATTTACAAAAAAATAACACTACCTGATAGGACTATTCTTTGGCTACAAGGTGGTTTGCTTAGTTTGATCATTCATTGCATTTTGCAAGATATACAGGGTGCCGAAGAAAGAGGTGAAAATCGATGAATTTTCGAAGTCGTCTACCTGTTCCAGGAAAAATAAATTTGTTTTTTTTTGACTATGTCAATCCATTGGCGCGACTTTCCCACATCGAGGAGACATGGCGGAAGTAAAAAAATGACGTTTCCTTAATGTGAGTCGTCAATATTACTGATATCACTTGAATCACAAAATCACCTGGGTTAGAGCTAGGTTAGGATAAGCTGACTAAAATGACAAGAGTTCTACGTTCAATTTAGAAGAAAAAGTCCCCCTTGCAAAATTTTGATTGGGGGCTTCGTTTAGGAGATATTTGAGTTTGAAACTTTAGAAAACATCCAGAAATCGCCACTTTCCAGAGCCCAAATTGTTTTTTTCCTGAAAATTTCTCGTGTTTTGGAAAAAATGGTGGTTTATCAACTTGGAAATTCTAGAAAACCTATTTCAGCTGAGAAATCATGAGTTTTTTTAGATTTTAATTTTTAGACCTTTGAAAGTTGTGCTTTTGAGATGTTTTCCAATCCTTCAAACCTAAATATCTCCCAAACAAAGCCTCTAATCAAAATTTTGCAAGTGTGTTTTTTCTTCAAAATTGAACGTGGAATCCAAAATTATGAACAGTTTTCAAAAATAACTAGAGGGGTAAAAAATAGGGGGGAAAAGTAAGGACACCCCCTAATGTCTACGCCCCTGAAACTTTTTTATGAAACATGTTATGATTGTTTAACAGGGGACAATTTCAGTAAACCTTTGGTTCTATTTTGAATCAAATCGGTTGAACGATTCAAAAGTTATGCGGAAAAAATGATTATTTATTTCCAACTTTGAAGGGCTGTATCTCTGTTATTAGGCATTTCTCAAATATGTTTTCTGGGGAAAGTCCACTTCATTTTTTATTCTCTATCGATCCTTGAATTTAATGACATAAAAGTCGGACCACCCTGTACAGCGGCTCGAAAGTGATCGAAAGTGACATTTGACCTTGAAATTCCAGTTACTTTACCCAGACATGAGTGTGTTCCAAGTTTCAATGAAATCGGACCACTTTCTTTTTTCTTGGAAATTCAACACGGCGGCACAGAATGATCAATATCTTTGGCAATTCACCTTTGATTTTTAAAATTCAAAAACGTTACTGAAGCTGAAACACCGATCTTCATAATTGTGCTATTGGAATGCATGAAATATTTTTTTTTGGGAAATCGCGCTCGTACTGAATGTTCGGCTATTTCACACTGTTCCATTGATCACCCTGTAGCAACCTTATGAAACACTGTTCGTATTTGACGTGATCAATGCATGAAAACGAAAGATTGGGCAATCGAACACTGAAAACCGATATAAAATCGCTTATGGAAATCAAAAGTTATGATGATTTTAGAAATCGTCTGAATTTGCTTGTCCCCTAGATTCTTTTCATGTGTGTAGTTCGTTCTTTCGTAAATTAAATCTTATCTATTTTGGCTCGATACCGATGATATTTGAGGACGATCGATCGAATATAAACAATCTTAAACAACAAGAGAATATGCACGGGTCGCGAAACTTCTCTGAGATTACGACGTGCGAATATGCACTGTAGTTCTCAATCTTTACGTCATGATATCTTTGGATCTAATCAAATTATGGGTATAATTCTTTTATGGTGCGATTCTCTAAAAAATTACATTCCATGAAGGCTCTGTTACACTGTTATTACCTAGGCAACAGCCAATGGTCGCCAGGAATTTTTACATAACAGAGCGTTTATGGAATGTTATTTTTCACAGAATAGCACTATTAATTGGAGTTTACTTGGAAACTTTTGTAATAGTGTAACAGCGGTTAGAAACGATTGTTTAATAATTTATTTATACCGGGTGATCATTTGAAAACTATCCACCTGCAATAACTCCCGATTCCTAGTGAATATTTTTTCGAGCAAAAATAGGTCGATTCTTATATTGAGGGGGACATCCAAAACATACATTCGCAAATTTCTATATTCACCCCCCTCGCCCCCACTCACCCCAACTTTGAAATTTCGAATGACACTACCTACCTTGCGATACATCAAATTGGAGGAAACTAAATTTTCTTTCTGAAAACAATATTTTCAAAATTTTCAGCCCCACCCCCTTTTCTCTAAAAATTCTCTGACTGTCCCATTTTATATTCTGGACCCCTCATTTTTTTCTAAATTTAGTTGGCGCCATCCTAGATAGCATTGAAGCAGAAAATTTTCGGTGGAAAAAGTGCTACCCAAATTCACCCCTTCGCTCTCCCCCACCTCAACTCCCAAATTTAATAAAACACCACCTACTTTGTGATACATCAAATTGAAGGGAATTGAATTCTCTTTCCGAAAAGAATTTTTTTTACATTTTCTTCCCCTCCCCCAATAAATTGGTCATTTGGAGTATGCTAGGGGGGCAATGGGGGGCTTTAAAAATTGTGAAAAAATCTTTTTCAGGGAGAGAATTCAATTTCCTTCAATTTGATGTATTACAAAGTGGGTATTGACATTTTAAATTTTTGAGGTCAGGTGGGGGGAGCGAAGGGGTAAATTTGGGTGGCACTTTTTTTATAGAAAATTTTCTCTTTCGATGCTGTGCAGGATGACGTTTACTGTATTGAAAGGAAATGGAGGTCAAGAATATTAACTTGGACACTCAGAGAATTTTAGGAAGAACAGGGGGTGGGGTTGAAAAATTTCAAAATATTTTTTTTTAGAAAGAGAATTTAATTCTCTTTAATGTGATGTATCGCAAGGTAGGTCGTGTCATTTGAAATTTCAAAGTTGGGGTGAGTGGGGGCGAGGGGGCTTGAGATATAAATTCTCCAATGTATGTTTTAGATGTCCCCTTCGATATAAAAATCGACCTGTTTTTGCTCAAAGACATTTGCACTAGGAATCGGGAGATATTGCAGGTGGATAGTTTTCAAATGATCACCCGGTAGGCCAGAAATTATCTTGATCAGCTATGAGTGCATTATTATTTATAGTAAGCGACAAACATTTTTGTTTATGCAAGTTGCTATACACAACCAGCGAAGCAAATGAAGTCAAAACATTGTCATTGTTTTGAACATGTTTTATTGATAATTCTTGTGACAAATCCACAACAGAACATCGACATAATGCGGGCAAAACCAGGAACGAAGGGCCAAGAGCCCAATAAACCAACGGCAGTCGTCCAGAACAATAACGTCCATCCAAAACGACGGTGAATCGCAAGCGGGATCCGATACCTCGCCGTTCGCAATGCCGACTAAAATGGCTCGTTTTTTGAGCGAACGGAAACAAAACGCGCTTCATTTTACATGGCCTCATGATTGCGGCCACGTATGCACTAGCTTCCAATCCACCTCCCTGGCTTGAAACAGGTGGATTAAAACGACAATTCGAATTACTCATCCGTCATTGCGTCATATAACCTACCTGGTTTGTAACAATAATAAATAATTACTCAACGTAATTGTGTTTACAGAAGCACTCTAAATAAAGTCAAGTTAATTGCACGCAGAGTTTCCATTTTATTTATCGACTTATAGCGCCAGTTCTCCAAGTACATTTGCACATAATGCCTTGTAAGCGAAACAGCATCGCCCTCATCAAAGTCTCGTACAATTTCGGCAAATACCTCGGCGTGACTCCGTGGTACAATTTCGAAACCAAGCTGTTGGTCCGGCCCAAGCTCAGTAAAATCCAATCGTTGTGTTTCACATTCATCTTTGGATTCGGGTGGATTTGTTCGATGTGGCTTCGCTACGACTGTTACTTTCGTTTTTACAAAAACGGCGTCTCCATTAAAGCCCGAATGGTTTTAGAGTACTTGGTCAGAATCTTCACGGTACTCGTCGTCGCGACTGCAACTCTGAGCTCTTGTGTCAATCAAAACAAATGGAAAAAGCTCATGAACGATTTTGGATACCTCGATCAGAAGCTGTCGGCACACTTCGCCCAAATCAAGTCCAATCCTTGTTGTTCTTTTGCCTTGAATAATTTACTCTTCGTGATCAGTTACGCATCCGTGGCGTATCACAACTGGGTGACGAGTGACGAATGGACGGTTCGTTTCACGTTCATAGTACACGACGTTTGCATGTATTACACTTTTTATGAACAGTTGTTGATTGTGAACGTTCTTAAGGCTTTCAGTTTGCATTACCGTACAGTGAATGCGATTCTGGAGGAGCCTCTTGGAGGCAAAAGAGACGTCGAACGATATCTCGTGATACTCGGCGACATGATTCGGAAGTTCAACAACATTTTTGGATTGACTTTCGTGTTCACGGCTGGATTGAGCGTGGTGCATGTTCTGACCACTTTGAACTCCAGTTTGTACATCAGTTGGTACGGCGACCTCGGACAGCTATGGATGACGTATGGAATGTGGTGTTTCTTATTTTGGGTACTTTCTATTATTTACCTATCGATTTTTGCCTTGTCGTCGTTAAATCTCGAAAACCAAGCTTTTAGGCAACCAGTTATACACGTTGAGAAATGAAACCTCGTTTCTCAAGGTGGTAAAGTATAACTGGTTGCCTAAAAACTTGCTCACGTCGTCCTCGGGATTCAATCTAGACACAAGGAATTTTCAGTATGAAATGGTCAAAACAAAATTACTAGCTACTTGTAGGTTTCCACGTCGATCTTGATGTGGAAGTGCGGTGAAGTACAGTCGCAGAGCGAAAAAACCGTCACGTTGTGTTGCAAAATGGTACAATCCAGCGATTCGCAACCGGAACGGGAACAATTCTTTTGGTTGGCACAAATTGCCAAGCACAACATTGCAAGATTCACAGCAGCAAATTTCTTCGATTTGAACCGCAAAACGATTTTTGGCATCCTCGGAGCCACCACCACGTACTTCATCGTCGAACTGCAATTCGCACAGACCAGATGGTCGTCCACGCATTGATATCCGTTGTAATACTCAGCTAATTAGTGAACATCGGCTTTCTAGAGGAAGAATTATCGACTCGAAAGCACATTTGACATAATTAGTGTACCTTGGATCAAAATAAACGATTGGGCCTCTCGCGCCGATTTTATATACGTCTCCTGTTTCATAATTTCACATATGAGCTCGATTCAAATTACGCGGGCGATTCCTTGGCAGCTACATGTGGCTCCATCTCTCGGCAGTCGAATTTTCACGAACATGGGAGGTATTATCCGTTTTAGTGCGGCGGTTAGTAAGAACCACCTTGCATTTTGTGATAAAAGCATGAAATTTGGCACATACGCTCTACAGACTGTCCTTTACTATTTACGAGGCGGACCCACGATGGAACCGCCGTGCAGCTGTCAGAATTGGCATTTGCCTACCTTCCAGGGGCAAAAACTGAAGTCGGTTATCGAGCTGATTCAAAAGTGACGTCTATGAATGCAGTAGACTTTCACAGTATAACTTCACCAAAACAGATGTCAATATTACGAAAGGAGGGAGAATGGGAGGGGATAGTTCTAGCCGCGGCACAGATTTTTTTATTTGTCGATTTCGGACCAAATTGACAAGTTTGGTGTCGTTTCCGACTAAATTACACCTTCTGAGTTCGAATTGGATGTTGTGATTGCAGTTTGAGAAAAAGAAGATTCTGTTTTGTTGAAAAAATATATATTTTAGAAAAAAATCTCAGGCTTTTTTAATTTTGACTTTATCCTAATTCAAGGCATTCGAAGTGGAAATCGTTATTTAGTTCACTTCTTCAAAGCTTCCTGCACATGAAAACCATGTACGAGACCTGATTTTTACTTTTACAAGTTCGTGAGCCTCAATTGTTCCTAAAGTCGTAAAAGTAATACGCAATCATTTTCATGTACGAATGGAAGTGTGCGTGCAAAGGTGTTGCGGCGATTCTGACAGCTGCACGGCGGTTCCATCATGGGTGCACCTCTTATATCGTAAAGGACAGTCCATAGACCATGTATGCCAAGTTTCAGGCTTTTATCACAAACTGCAAGGCTTTGCACGCACACCTCCATTCGTACATGAAAATTAATAAAATTATTGGATATCACTTCTACGACTTTGGAAACAAATGAGGCTCACGATCTTGTCAAAGTAAAAATCAGGTCTCGTAAATGGTTTTTATGTACAGGAAGCTTTGAAGAAGTGAACTAAATAAGGATTCCCACTTCGAATGCCCAGAATTACGATAAAAGTCAAAATGAAAAAAGCCTAAGATTTTTTTCTGAAATATATTTTTTTTAAACAAAACAAAATCTTTTTTTTTTCAAACTGCAATCACAACATTCAATTTGAACTCAGAAGATGTAATTTAGCCTGAAACGACACCAGTCTTGTCAATTTGGTCCGGCTGGAACTATCCCCTCCCATTCCCCCTCCTTTTGTAATATTGACATCTGTTTTGGTGAAGTTACACTGTGAAGATCTACTGCATTGATAGACGTCACTTTTGAATCAGCTCGATAACCGACTTCAGTTTTTGCCCCTGGAAGGTAGGCAAATGACAATTTTGACAGCTGCACGGCGGTTCCATCGTGGGTCCGCCTCGTAAATAGTAAAGGACAGTCTGTAGAGCGCATGTGCCAAATTTCATGCTTTTATCACAAAATGCAAGGTGGTTCTTACTAACCGCCGCACTATAGACATCAGGCTTCATGAATAATTCATTAGAAATCGAAAAAAAAAAAATCAGAAACGGGGATAAATAACAAACTTAGCACAATTTTGCAATGTTTTACATTCCACCCTGTAAAAAAAGTGATTGGAATTGAAAATCTTATCTCGTCGATGGATCTAAAAAACTGTGAAAACACATTCAAAATCGGTTGTGTCAATTCACAGTTATAGCGTTTTCCACTGGCTTGCACTTTTGTGCAAATCGTGGAAGTGCAATGACGTCACGCACTCCACGAGCTTAAAATTCAGTGGAATATGATGCAGCGTGCACTAACGACAATTTTGGCGCAAGTGCCTTTCCCCACTCGAAAATTCGCTTTAAATTGGAAGATGAAGTGATTTTCTTACAATAAAAAATAAAACCAAACCAAAATATTAAACTAAATCCGAAAATTTATGAGCAACATGTTCAATAAAGTTGTGAATTTTGGGTTTCACTCTTTTGTTTTTCTTCATCAGTGCAATAATTTCTATGTCCGAGTCCGAACAATCGCTGGAATTGCTGGACTCTACAAATTCCCTAACAAATTGATCAATTTCTAATTTAAACTGCAGTTTACTCTGTTAACTTCGAATTGACGCCATATTGCATTGCACTGCACTGGACGCACGAGCTCCCAGAGGTCGTGTGAAAAATGCGCATTTAATGCATGATTAATGCAAGTTCATCTTTCCAGTGAAACGTGCACTTTTAATTTGGTACGATGCACTCACGCCAGTGGAAAACGATTCCACTGCCTCGGTGCAAAAAGTGCGCACTAAAACTCCCAGTGGAAAACGCTATTAGGTACGTCATTTTGAAAAAGGGCAAAATTTTCGATACCGTCACTCCAGTTGTTGAGCAGTTTATTTGCTAAAGTGAAAAGGTCTTATGCTCACTTTCGATGAGATGGAAAGAAATGCCTACAGCAAGCGCGCGCATACTGCACCGTCGTCAGCCGCCTCTCCGCTTTTTTTCTCTCTAAAGGCTCAAACAGAAGAAAAAATTCTGTTGGTCCGTCTGTGTTTTCTCATGGCAGGAACGTATGCAACATTTAGGACCTATTTCCGTTTCAATTTTACCAGTTTGCTATGCTGCTGATGCACGAAATTCAAGGTTATGTTTAACAAAAATATCACTTTCACTTCACTTCTGGCTGGGGTGATTCTGTAATAAGATTATGTTGTTACAACATTATGTTTGGCTACATAGCTCTGTTGTGCTGGCTATAACATAATGTTGTCGTCTGGCTGCTGCATCTTTGCTGCAAGTGTTCATATATCATATTCGGCGTTGATCATGCAAGTCCTTCCCTGCGGTATGATATGAACACTCACAACACTCTGAATTGGAAAATGGAAGGATCGCTCTACGCTGGGTATATGTGGTTGCCTCGTAATGATAACTGCAGATTACCTAGCAAAATGCTAATATGTGCCGCTCCTAAAAAGTACAAAAATATTGCCAATATTTCCTATTACGAGCTTCAACTTTGACTACTGTTTGACTCCTACTCAAATATTGATGCGAACATTTGGAACAGTAGATGTGTTGAAAATTTGTTTTCCAGTCGGGCTTGTTGAGACGGTTAGAGCATGAAATTACCATGCAAGTGTAATGTAACCCTCTTTTTCGATGTTATTGCTGTAGTGTATCCTCGTTGCGATGTTCGGCTGGCGATCGTCGTTGTTTCTTCCCTTCTCCACGTCGTTTACATTTTACCTACGTTGTGTTGAGTTCTTACTCGAGATGAGAATGTGTAGTTGGGGATGAGGTTTGATTCTTGAATGAAACGCAAATGAAATGCAAGCAAAATGAATGTTTATTGAAAATCAATTAGCAAAGTTTCAAATGAATTTGTTTCTTTTCTCAAAACACCTACTGACAGTGATGAAATGACAAAACATGAATGAAGAGCAACAAAACACAAACAAGTATGGAACAAGAAAAATCATTACAAATTATTTAGACAATGCAGAAATTTACAACAATAAAATGAACACAAAATCAGATTAACAAAACAAAACAAGAAATCATGAAACATGTTAAACTGTCAATTCGATCGCAAAGGAAGAGTGACGTATTCGCTGACAGGCACACATGGGAAGAACACGTCAAAGAAACCCCTGCGTATAGCCTGGTTGATTGCTGAAAAATCCCTTCCCAAATGATCTGAACAAAAGTCGAATGTGAATGAGGCTTGATGAAATGACAGAGAAGTCACTCCAGTGATGCATTGATCAAGTCAGCGTGAAGCGGTGCTTGAACCTCTTTGAAAGTTTGTTTCGTTTACAAGTTATTTACGTAACAACAAAAGGAAACTTTACGCTAAGCAATTAATGTTACACTTTACAAACAAAAGAAGTCAAATTGATAGAAAAGTAAACAATGAAGAAATGATCGGTAAACAAGTACATGAATAAACAAGACACAAATGATCAGTAAACAAGTGGATAAATCAGCAAGAAATAAACTGTGAACAAGTGAATAAATCAGCAAGAAACAAATGATAAGTAATGGTGCAGGTAAATAAACAAGAAACAAATCAGAGATAAACAGGTAAATGAATAAAAAAGAAACAGGTGAAAGATAAATAAGTAGAGAATTTGAAAGTTGATCATACTCTTTGCAAGCAATTGGAAGGAAGAAGTATCTATAACGCATTCGCCCGAAATTCCCCAGCAGTTACCCATCAAAAACCCCACAGATACATACTTACATTCAAAACAGAACAATGGTTAGTAAACAGTAATCACATACAAGAAATAACAGTAAATACAAGAAAATCGACTCGAGCCAACCTGTGGCCCTCTCTTCGTTGTTATACATAATTTCCCCCCCAAATAAGAAACGGTTAGTAGATTCAACAAGGCAGATTCATACAAGTGGAGGACCCCTCCCCCAGGACACGGGGAAGCGGCAAGTCTCTCTTTCCTTCCTTTACTTTCAGGTATAACCCGACAATGAACAATGAAATGAGAATGAATCATGAAAAGTACTGTTCTCTACTTAGCGGCTGATTTTTGGGCGTAGCAGAGTTTCTTTTTGTCATCTTACTGTTTGTGACGTAACTTGTGGAAAGAAACAATTGATGAAACCTCGAAGTACGCGGGATAGCGCGGCCTTGAGGTCATGCCATGAGTGCACAAAAAGCACACCCACTAGATTTCGGCCTGTGCCATCAACATTGAGATCATTTGGGAGTAGATAAATTACACAAAATTCAAAGCAGTGCGAAGCACCTTGATTTCAAAGAGGAAAAACTGCGGGTTATGCAAGCCCGTTGATAACACAGAGAACAAAGAGTTTCGGGTTATGTACAATAATTTCGCGGACAAAATAGGTATCGAAATGCATGATTTGGTGAGTGGGTGAAAGCCAAAATTACGATACAATAATTAAAGAAAGACCGACCTTAGAGTTGCAAAAACCACGCACTCTTGATGCACTGAAAATCACGTGTTCTTCACCACAGCTGATTCTCCTCTCCTCTCTCTGCCCGCGACTCGCCACTCGGCCGGCCCGCCTAGCGCAGCGCCATCTCCCTCTCCCATCGGCAAACGCTACGAACGTCAACGCCCGTACCTACTTCAGGTACCAACGTATAAACAAAACAAAGGGGGAATACCACACAAGGTCCTTCTGCAGTGTGGGATTAAAGAGCAAATTGCTTTTCTAAGCAAATCTCTTTCTGATTTAGCATTACCTTAAAAACATATGTCAATACACAACACACAGAGCACGGTGCAACGTGCGCGTACGCATCTTTCTATGACGTCAGAGGGGGCGTGTAAATAGGAAAGGTGAATTTCAAGTATAAATAGTCATAATGTTCTTTTGTTCAATTCGAATTACGCGAAGTTATAACGTCGTTCGGCTTCAAGCAAAAACTGAGTTAGCTTGCGAAATAATGTGAACAAGTCATCCATAATCCTCCTGAGTTAAAAGCATTTTCGAGATAAAAGCGGCTAGACGTCATTTGGATGAACCAAAAAGGCTACTCGAATTTCCATGGGAAGAGCACCACATCACGTAAGCCAAGAGGGCACGTGACCCTTGGGCATTGGACCGACCTCCCGCGCTGGGAACACGATGAGCCCGAGATTTAAAAAAAGTAAGTGACGAACTACGAATTAGTCGGAAGCTTGGAGCCCAGCTAGGTAATTATTCCGGTTAATGATTTGAAAAAGGAACAATTTACCTAAGGAGAGAGTACCTCGGGAACTCTCCCTCGTGACGCGATAAACTTGAGAAACCGCCGAAGTGATAACGCGCGGTGTTTGCGCCTACTTGAAAGATCAAAGTCGACCTATTCATCTTAAACTACACAAATCAAAAGAATCTAGGGGACAAGCAAATTCAGACGATTTCTGAAATCATCATAACTTTTAATTCCCGTAAGCGATTTCATATCGGTCTTCAGTGTTCGATAGCCCAATCTTTCATTTTCATGCCTTGATCACGTCAAATACGAACAGTGTTTCATAAGGTTGCTACATAGTGATCAATGGAACAGTGTAAAATTGCCGAAATATTAGTACGAGCGCGATTTCCCAAAAAAAAATATTTCATGCATTCCAAAGCACAGTTATGAAAATCGGTGTTTCAGCTTTAGTAACGTTTTTGAAATTCGAAAATCGAAGGTGAATTGCCAAAGATATTGATCATTTTGTGCCGCCATGTTGAACTTCCAAGAAAGTGATCCGATTTCATTGAAACTTGGATCACACTCATGTCTGGTTTCAGTAATTGGAATTCCAAGGTCAAATGTCTTTCTCGGTCACTTTCAAGCCGCCACATAAAACTTTCATGTGAATGATTCGATTCTAGTGTGTTTCAAGTTTCATTCAAATTGAATCATTTATGTAAAAAGTTCAATATAGCGGGTCGAAAGTGATCGAAAGTGACATTTGACCTTGAAATTCCAATTATTTGAACCATACCATACCCATAACCATACCATGAGTGTATTCCAAGTTTCAATGAAATCGGATCACTTTCTTATTTCTTGGAAGTTCAACATGGCGGCACAAAATGATCAATATCTTTGGCGATTCACCTTCTATTTGCAAAATTCAAAAACGTTACTAAAGCTGAAACACCGATTTTCATAACTGTGCTGTTGGAATGCATGAAATATTTTTTTTGGGAAATCGCGCTCGTACTGAACTATCGGCAATTTTACACTGTTCCATTGATCACCCTGTAGCAACCTTATGAAACACTGTTTGTATTTGAAGTGATCAAGGCATGAAAACGAAAGATTGGGCTATCGAACACTGAAGACCGATATGAAATCGCTTACGGGAATCAGAAGTTATGATGATTTCAGAAATCGTCTGAATTTGTTTGTCCCCTAGATTCTTTTGATGTGTGTAGTATCTAACCGAAGAATAGACCCGGCGGATAGCGTGTCACTTCTAGTTGTCTATTGAGTTTGATGTCACTTGGCCAAGGTAGGGAAGTAAATTTAACTTACAAAGATGCTGTTCAGACGTCATTATTGAAAAATGCTCTCGTCTCTCTGGTTCAAGACGTACTCAATAAATTGTATCTCCTTCAATCTTTAAACAATTGAAACACTTTAAAGCTGAATGCATAATACCTACCTTACGTATATCTTCTTATCAATAAATTCGACTTCGCCAAAAATAAAGTGCCGCCAACCGATATTGTGCTACAAGTTCGCAATGTTCGTATCATCCAATTTTCGCGAATAGGAGGTCATTTCTTATGTAAAGCGAGGAGTTTGTAATTTTTCGCACGTGCTCATATGTGTACGCTACGGGCATTATCCTATAATTTGGTACGAGTGATGTTGTTGCAAGGGGCAAGACACAAAATCCAGTTCCTACATTACAGAAATACGTGTCCGAATGGCATGCTGAAGTGACAGACTTGATGACAGATGACAGATATCGCGATTCATTGCAGAAAAGCTGGCTAATGGTATTCAAAAATCCCGGTGATTATTCAGCGATAATAGTACTCCTAGTTGATGATCATTATGGTCTTGAATGACGTTCTAAATGGTCATTTAGTAAATGACGACGTGACACACTACTAATTTATATCGTGATTTACGCTTAATGATCATTAAGCTTTGTAGTCTCTCTAGGATATTATGCTGAGTTTTTGCAGCAACATTCCATTTTCATTAGAAATTCAGCCATCTGATTCGTTACTCCTTGCCTTTCAAATTTCCTTTCCTTCCTGCCTTTCATTTTCAAAAACAGCCAATCTGGTGGCTAAGTTTGTTTTGATTTGTTTTGATTTTGTGCGCCGCAATAATCTAACACTGATTTTGAGTGTGAAATTTAATCCAGCGTCCAGGAACCGAAAATTGGATACGGTTTATGGAGACGCCCGCAAGACTTTAGTTTAAAATTGTGTTTTTTTTGTGATTGCAGGCAAGAAGTCACACCTTTGGCCGGTCAGAACCAGGGACGGCCGCCTCAAATCCAACCGCAGTTTGTGGGCAGGGGGCAGCAGCAGCCGCAGCCTCCTCCACAGCAACCGTTCACAAACACACCGCCCGTTATAACAACCAAACAGGCTGCACCTGCGGCCGCAGGTGCGCCACTTTCTGCAGTATCTCATGCAGCAGCAGCCACACCTCATTCTCACCCTCATCCTTCTCCGGGACGAATGCCGACCAGCGCGTCTCAGCCACAATTGAGCCAATACCAGCACCAGAACGCCAGTCCCGTGCCGCCTTTCCAGACGCAGTCGCAAAGCTCTTCGCCTTTTCTCCACCACCAACACCACCAGCAACCGCAACAACAGCCGCAACCTCAATTTTCCAGTCAGGGTTCCGCGGGCGGCACGCTGACTTTGAACAGGCCGCCGCCGCAGCTGCCCTTGCAGCCGCCTCAGTTGTCGGCGCAGCTGCCGCGGCCGCCTCAGTTGCCGCAGCAGCCCCAGCAACAGTTCAAGACAAACGTGCACACGAACAGGTATCCCCAAGGAGGGCCGGTGCCTGGTTCCTTGCCGACGCCTTTGCAACAGCCCCAAAGCTTTCAGCAGCTGCAACAGCAACCTCTTGCCCAGCAACTTCAGCAACCGGGTTTTAATCAGCCAAATATCCAGCAGCAGCAGCAGTACCCTCAGCAACAACCAAGCTTCCAGCAGCAGCAGCGGCAGCCGCAGGTGCCGCCTCAAGGTTTCCAGCAGCTGCCGCCTTCTCATCAGTTCCAACAGCAGCCCCAGACGGGGTACACGCAGCCGCAACAGCAGAACAGCGTGACCCATTCTGGTTTCAATCGGCTGTGGGGACAGGACAGTTTCGATTTGCTGCAAAACCCGAACGTGCTGCCACCAGAAAAGGTACGGTTTTGACACGAAGCAGTAGTAGACACTTCAGGTTCAGGCGCTATTTAACTTTAAAAATACGCAGCAAGGGTCTCCTATACTACACCTAGATAAAAGTAAAGAGAAAATGCAGGTATGGCATTTTGCCACAAGACGCTTCGAATTCACCTGGAACTTAGCTGTTGCTAAAAAAAAATCCCGGTTGACTTCTTTGAAATGATTCTGTATCGATGCGGCTAGCATTTGCCGTTTAGTGGGGACGGTACGCGACGAAAATCCCTTGGATGCTGCACTTTTGAGTAGAGTTATGAAACTTGGCACATAGTTTCTAGGGACCATAAGAAGAAATTTCGCCCGATGTTCCCAAAAAAAATTCGACGGAATCCGTTATACCGTCCGTTTTTTTTTTTTTTTAGACCCCAGCTTATAGCACCTTTATTATGGGTTTTACACCCAACATATTATATATTTTTGAAATCCGAAGAACAAAATCTTTCGATTGATTGTATGTCAAATTATTTTTGACAGATGTCATTTTTTGACAATTTACGGAATAGTACTTGTGACACACCTGTACACGCACATGAACGAGATGATTGTAGGTAGTAGCATAAATCCATAGTGCGGCTCGGTGCGTCCGACACCTCGACACCCAGATGGGTAAAAGAGGTTACGATTATATATATATATATATATATAATCAATTTCACGGCTATCTGCATTAGAGCAAGCTATGAAAAAAATATTTTTTGTTGGTAGGAATGAGTAGGAATCCATAACCGTCGTCGCAGATAGTTTGTGTAAATGTGGTATGTGAAAAGGTTAGGTCTTGTGGCATTTGTGGCAGATGTCACCCGTCGCGCGGTGTGATGCACATCAAGTCGAAATGTTTAGTTTTATTGGGGAAAACAGATAAACACGTGTTCCTCGGAGTGTAAATTTGCTGGACACCGTCTTCACGGGTTGGTGGGTCTTTGCTTGTGCTCTGGTAGTGGCGGCCAGTGAGCCAGTGTATAAAATGACGCCAAAGGAAGTCAGCGGCAGCACTAAAGGAAAGAAAAATTATTGGAAATGCCTGTCCAGTGGCCTCAGTGAGGTTGAGAAAATTCGCTTCCATGGACATTGATTTATGGAGTTGCACTGTACAAGACAAGACAGTCGAGACACGACGCGAGAGTGCACTCTGTGTTGAAAGATCTTCTCAACATGAAATTATTGACTATTTCATGTATGTATTCCCTTCTTCATCTTCTTCTGGCTTGTATGCTGTTTTAGTGTTGTAGATCACGTAGTACTTCCTACTATCAGTCCTACTTCCCATTAGTGCTGCCGCTGACTTCCTTTGGCGTCATTTAATACACTGGCTCACTGACCGCCACTACCAAAGCACAAATGAAGAGCCACCAACCCGTGAAGACGGTGTCCAGCTAATTGACACTCCGAGGAACACGTGTTTATCTGTTTTCCCCAAATAAACTGAACATTTTGACTTGACGTGCATCACACCGCGCGATGGGTGACATCTGCCACAAATGCCACAAGACCTAACCTTTTCACATACCACATTTACACAAACCTTCTGCGACGACGGTTATGGATTCCTACTCATTCCTACCAACAAAAAATAATTTTTCCATAGCTTGCTCTAATGCAGATAGCCGTGAAATTGATTATATACTTGTCCACCATACCATTGTATACCTGTTGTATACCATTTTAAAGCCCATAAAATTCTTAGGAGAACTGTGTTTTCATTTCTAAAATAGGATGTCTTTTACAGCTTCTGCAGGTCTTTGAATTGGAAAAATTGTTAAAATTCAGAAATACCTACTCAATAATTAATAGGTATTTTTAGTATCAACTGATGATAATATTCTGATTTTAAATCGTCCAAATCAGCGGGAGATTCTATAAACACCTCATCTTTCAGATAGGCTCATAAAAAAAATCGAGGGGGTCATACCTGGCCACCTCGGATACTATCGCTTTGGGCTGGCAGTTCCAATTCACCGGTCGTTGAATCTCTCATTCAAGGAACATGGAGACGGTCATTTCAAATAACTTCTTCAGGGCATTTTTCGTTTCATTGTGATTATTTATTGATTATTATCATTAGTTATTATTAAAAATTCCTGTTTTGCTTACTTACGTACTTATTGAGTATTTCTGAATTTCAACAATTTTTCCTATTTGAAGACCTCCAGAAGCTGTGAAAGACATCATATTTCAAAAATGAACACAGTTTTCCTCAGAATTCAATGGGCTTTAAAATGATGTATCACAAGTACTATTCTGTCAATTGTCAAAAATTGACATCTGTCAAAAATGATTTGACATACCATCAATCGAAAGATTTTGTTCTTCTGATTTCAAAAATATATAATATGTTGGGTGTGGAACCCATAATAAAGGCGCTACGCGCTGGGGTCTAGAAAAAAACGGACGGTATAGGCCCCTTTTCCAAAATGGCGTCCAAATTTTGAAAATTGGCGATTGGTCGTACAGTGGCGCGCAAAGTATCAATTCCCAACATTTTGACCATAACGAGTTGATTTAAGCCACCCTTGACTCGATCCGTCTGATATTTTGGCCATTCGGGCCTTTTTTTCCAAAATGGCAGCCAAACTTCGAAAGTTGGAATCTGGTCGTATAGTGGCCTGTAAGGTATCAATTCTGGACATTTCGACCATGACAAGTCGATTAAAGCCTACCTCGACTATACCAAATAGTTCAGAGAAAGAAACCCAACCTTTTTTTCTGAAGAGCGGCATGCAGAATGCGATGTTTCTCTACTCCTAAATTCCTCTGGCCAAAACCTCGATCTTGGACCCTTGACCTTCTGGATGTCTCCGCAAGCACTCAGTAAATTTCAACAGCTGAAGTTCCGCTTTCCTTACAGCTAAATATTTGAATTCTGAGGTGACCTCGTCACCACAATATTCATAAAAACATGCCAGGGTTGGCAAGGTTGCCTACCTTAGCTGCACCTGAAGAAGTCTGGTTTCACAGTGCAATCGGCTTCGTAAGGGTCCGATGATAGCGTAGCGGATAATTAGAGCTTACAAGTGAGATATTCAGTAGTAAACATTGGAGTTTCAACATTTTTCCAAAATTTTTCAAAGAGAAAAACAAGTTTTATTACAGCAAATTGAAGTACCAATTCTAATCTTCTGATCCACATTTAACCACCTTCCCCGACTTTTTCTCTTGGGCGGTTGGAGCCCTTAACACAGCATTAGAAACTAGAGAAATTGAACTTTTCAAAGATAATTCAGCGTTTTTAGTTTTGACACTTTGGCCGAAATCACGCTTCATGAGTAAATAAATAAATAAATACATATTGTTCTCCCCTTTTCGACCTTACATTTGGCCATAGGAGTTTTGACACTTTATTTCAAGTATTCGTTACATCAACAGTTTTATACAGGGTGTCCGTTTTTCGAGGCTAAGCATGGGTATCTCGCTTATCGTGAGAGATACAAAGTCTGTTAAATTAGGAAAAAGTTGGGCATTTTCATGACGATCAATGATCCAAAAAGAAATTTGTCGTATCGATTTTGGTTTTTGAGATATCTTGAAAAAACAGGAATTTGAGTTTTTGTTTTCATTTTTCATTCAAAAAACGGTTAAAGATGGCCTTTTCTAATCTAGACATTGTCAGGGCACTTTTTCAAGAGGAATTCAAAGCTGCAAAAATCTATTCAAGCTTTCAAAGCAACCGAGATACGACATTCAACTTTTTTCTCTAATGGGCGCCATATTGGATTTTGATATTTTTGAATACGGTATTCTTTTCTGGTTACAACGATGTGCCACATGTCACTGTTAAATAAATGTTCAACATTTACGTTTTTTTTTTTATTGTCGGTGCTGATTTTGTTTCCAAAGCACTCTTTGAAAATTGAAAAAATTTTTTTGCTCAAAAGCATGAATCCAACAGTGGCATGTGACACATCGTTGTAACCAGAAAAAAATATTGTATTTAAAAATGTCAAAATCCAATATGGCGCCCATAAGAGAAAACATAGTTGAATGTCATATCTCGGTTGTTTTGAAAGCTGGAATGAAGATTTTGGCAACATTGAATTCCCCTTGCAAAAGTGCCTCCACAATGTCTTAGTTAGAAAAAGCTATCTTCAACTGTTTTTCAAATAAAAAATAAAAACAAAAATTACAAATTTCTGTTTTTTCTCGATATCTCGAAAACTAAAACTGACAAGTCAAATATCTCTTTGGATCATTGATTGTCATGAAAATTCGCAACTTTTTTCTAATTTAACCAACTCTGTATCTCTGAAGATAAGCGAGATACCCATGCTTAGCCTCGAAAAACGGACACCCTGTATATACAGTAATTTTCTGCAACCCAAATATTTCAACATTTTTAGCGATGTTTGGCCCAGAAAAGTTTTCTTCCGCCGGCTGGATTCGAACCTCGGTCTGAGAGGACGCGATGAAATATGGCGCTTCATGAGTATGAGCAGAACAAGTTTGAAAAATTCACACAGTTTAATGGAAAAATCGAAACGTACAAATATCCTTGTATGGATCATGAAAACTTTCGTCGCCGTCCCACTTGTTATTTCAAATGAATTATTAAATTCGAACTTGGCTTGCATTCCTTGCATCAATAATTTATTGCGATCATCATCGTCAGTATTGATCACATTGTTAAATTTTCATTGCATTCCATTTTCATTGTCAAGTTCAACAGGCGCGTTTACCTAGTTTCTACACCAATCAGAAATAAGCTAATAGTCTCACTGACCAATATATCTAAAATTCATAATACATACCTTTCCTCGCGGCCAGTGAGTAATGAATCATCTCGAAAGCCTAAATCCCGGCATCCCATAACGCCGACAGGGTCAAGATCCCGCCAAAACCGAAATCCCGACAAACGGAATCCCGACAACCCCGAAATCCCGACAGACGAAATCTCGGCAGAGCCCCGATAACCCGACACTCCCGACAGCCCCGAAATTCCGACACTCCAAGAATCTGACGGAGACGAAAGCTTGTTACTCTGGAAAGTTGTGTACACGGACTCCGCAAGGGGAACGCGCCACAATCTCTGTAGTGGGGGCACTAGGTGAATGAACCTTGCAAATGGTGATGAAAGCATGAAATTCGGTACACATACTCAGAATGAGCACCTCTCTTAGATAAGAGGTGGAGCCACGCCGAATTTTCACCGGAAGGGGGCTTGGGGGGCTCCTGAAAGTTTAAGGTGTTAGGGCTCCCACCAAACCGCTCATCAGTTCGTTTTATCAATCAAAAAGGAAACTCATGAATGTATCGTAAAAATTGACGACGTTTATCGCCTTGTCCCGGAAATTTTTCATGATGAAAAAAAACAAGTTCTTTGGCAGAACACACAAATTGGTTTTATTTTACTTTCACCTACAAAGAATTTATAAAAGATGTGCAACACGTTGTTTCCCACAAATTTGTATCCTCTGAATTCGTTTGTGGAGTCAAAATTTTGATGGTGTATCTTCTTGAAGAGGGGCATTCCAAAGAGTAAGCTATTTTCGACACTAAGTTCAAACAATTTTTTCTCAATGTTCTGGATCGAAATTACTGAATTCCTTCCAGCAATGCATACCCTGAGTCCTTCTTTGGAAGTACCGCGTGCGATTGAACGTGGAGTAAATCATGGAACACTATCAGAATTTTTCTTCTGTGATGCTACTATCCACTCTCGACCGGGGCAATTAGGTTCCTACACAGCATGCGCGGAGTGTATACACGTTATTTCAATATTATGACACAATTTCAATCATAAAAAATTTGACTGAACCGAGAAAATACCCTGCATCGCGTATACACTCCGCGCATACTGTGTAGGAACCTAATTGCCCCGGTCGAGAGTGGACAGTAGCATCACAGAAGAAAAATTCTGATTGTGTTTCAGGACTTACTCCACGTTCAATCGCACGCGGTACTTCAAAAGAAGGGTTCAGGGTATGCATTGCTGGAAGGAATTCAGTAATTTCGATTCAGAACATTGAAAAAATTCTGTTTGAACTTAGTGTTGAAAATAGCTTACTCTTTGGAATGCCCCTCTTCAAGAAGATACACCATCAAAATTTTGACTCCACAAACGAATTCAGAGGATACGAATTTGTGGGAAACAACGTGTTGCACATCTCCTTATCAATTCTTTGTAGGTGAAAATAAAATAAAACCAATTTGTGTGTTCTGCCGAAGAACTTATTTATTTTCATCATGAAAAATTTCCGGGACAAGGCGATAAACGTCGTCAATTTTCACGATATATTCATGAGTTTCCTTTTTAATTGATAAAACGAACTGATAAGCGGTTTGGTGGGAGCCCTAGCACCTTAAACTTTCAGGAGCCCCCCGAGCCCCCTTCCTGTGAAAATTCGGCGTGGCTCCACCTCTTATCTAAGAGAGGTGGCTATTCTGAGTACGTGTACCGAATTTCATGCTTTCATCACCATTTGCAAGGTTCATCCCGATTTTGGCTCTTAGCGCCCGCACTACTGGGGCCTCATTCTTGAAACGGGGAACAAAATTCTCATGTGGTGTTGCTATGCAAGGAGAACTATGATTGGCCCTTGCCTATTAACTACACATGTGAACTCTGTTTCCCGTTTCAAGAATAGAGCCCCTGGAAGCACAACCTCTGAACGATACAATTCTTAACGGGGCGCTAGTGCTAGGAGCCGGCAGCGGGCATCCAGTCTCGTATAAAACCACTTTATAAAAAAGATTTTTGATTCGGCAACAACTTGGGACATGAAAAAGCTGTGCACATAGACCTAGTCAGGTACGCCCGAAGAACGGTTACCTTTAGCCCCACAGTTTTTAATTTTTAGTTAGTAGCACTGCAATACAGGCATGAGACAGTTGAAAAAGCTGAATCTGAAAATGTAAAAAATATAGGGTGTTCCATTTAAAAAAAAATGACGCTTCGTTTATCCCGTCAAAATTAATTAATTAGTTAGTGTCCCATCTCTGTATAGCTGAAAATAATTTTAGGTCATAGGCCTCATCAAACCATACAGGGTGTTTCCAAAATGATGATACAAACTTCTAGGGGAGATTCCCCATCAAAAATGGACCAGGAAAAAATATACCTTTGATGTCCTAAAATGCTCCGTTGAAAAGTTACAGGTGTCCAAGTTGAATCTTCAAAATCGATTTTTTGACATAACTTTTGAACCGTTCAATTGATCTTGTTCAAATTTGGAACTAAGTCAACCAGAATAGGTCTCTATGGAATAATAGCAACGTGTTTGGGGAAAAAAAATTCAAGGGCGTTGTCATATTTTCTCCTTTTTTTACCCCCTAGCTATTTTTCCAAATTGTTCTAATTTTTGGATTCTACGTCCAATTTAGAAAAAAATCTACTCTTGCAAAATTTTGATTAGAGGCTTCTTTTTCGAGATATTTGGGATTGAAACTTTGGAAAACATCTCGAAATCGCCACTTTCAATGAGCCCATTTTTTTTCCCCTGAAAACTTCTCGTTTCTCAGAAAAAATAGTGGTTTATCAACTTAGAAATTCTAGAGAACTTATTTCTGCTGAGAAATCGTGAGTTTTTTTGGATTCTAATTTTTAGGCCTTCGAAAGTGGCAATTTCGAGATGTTTTCCAAAGTTTCAAACCCAGATATCTTGAAAACGAAGGCCCTAATCAAAATTTTGCAAGAGTAACTTTTTTTCTAAATTGAACGTAGAATCCAAAAATTAGAACAATTTGGAAAGATAGCTAGGGGTGTAAGAAATAAGAGGGTAAAAATGAGGACACTCCCCATTATCTACACCCCTGAACTTTTTTTCTCAACACGTTACTATTATTCGATAGAGACTTATTTTAGCTAACTTTGTTGAAAATTTGAACAAAATCGGTTGAACGGTTCGAAACTTATGTCAAAAAATCAGTTTTAAAAAGTCAACTTGAACAACCTGTAACTTTTCAACGGAGCATTTTAGGACATCAAAAATATATATTTTTTCCTGGTCCATTTTTGATGGGGAATCTCCCCTAGAAGTTTTTGTCACCATTTTGGAAACACCCTGTATAACTTTCCTCTTATATATTTTTCTCTATCTTGAACGGTAAGACCGCTATGAGATAATTACGCTAGGATGGACCACCTGTACATACATGAGTCCGACTTGCATGCCACCTTTATGCGACAAGGCGGACGGATGTCGTGAAGTCGCTTTGCGGGCAGAAAAGAGGCAGACCTGGGATTGCGGGGTCAAGCGTGGAGGTGATTTGATGACGTTTCCATTGTGTGTTTACAGGTGGCGCCGCCCAAGATCCATCTCGGCCAGGAGAGCCTCGACGCGGCCAATTGCAGTCCCGAAGTCTTCCGCTGCACGATGAC
Organism: Anaspis maculata; assembly: GCA_949128115.1. Taxonomy (NCBI): domain Eukaryota; kingdom Metazoa; phylum Arthropoda; class Insecta; order Coleoptera; family Scraptiidae; genus Anaspis; species Anaspis maculata. The sequence goes on from OX421965.1 coordinate 6,664,259, forward strand.
GAAGATACCCGAGTCCAGTTCGTTGTTGCAAAAGTCCCGTCTGCCCCTGGGCGTGCTGATACACCCCTTCAAGGACATGACCTACCTGACCGTCATCCAGTCGGAAACGATCGTCAGGTGTCGCGCCTGTCGCACCTACATCAACCCGTTCGTGTTCTTCGTCGACTCCAAACGGTGGAAGTGCAACCTGTGCTATCGCGTCAACGAGTTGCCCGAAGAGTTCATGTACGATCCGGTAAGTCTGATTTTTTTTTCTATAAAATTGTACGTTATAGCACCATTTAGTGTATTTATTGCGGGGGTTGAAGACATAGATATATACCAGGTCAAAGAGCGACGGAGCTGTCCTTCCTAAAACTGCTCTACTCGGCTTAAGTATATAAGTACACTACCATCATCGATGCTCCTTGTGACGGTTTGGTTTTACGAGGAATTTCGTTATTATATTTCCTGCCTGTCTGATTCTTGGGTGATGGCATCGTGGAATGCCTTGGATAGATAAAACTCACAGTTTATGAGTCCTCAGTAGTGTATTTTAGAGATCTTATTGCGGGATCAAACGCAAACGTTTTGATGCATGCGGACCGGAGGAGTCCGCTCCGTGCAACAACCGCATTCAAACTTGAATACTGTGCGAAGGGAACAAACAAGTGAACGAGAACAAGTGCATTGTGCAAATCGTGTAATTTACACACGGAAAATAAATGGACGGTAACACAATCACAATAACGCCCGCCGGGCCAGGTACAGGATACGAGAAGTGAAGCTTCTCGTTCCGAAACACAAACAATACTGGCAGAAGGCCGCTTACAACTAAACTCGAAAGAGTTGAACACTCTCAAGTGAAGACGGGGCATAAGACCACCGCAATATTACAATTAAATTCAAAACGCAACGTGCCGGATCTACATAACTTCTAAAGTAGAAGAAGAATGGAAAAGGACTTCCCTGTGGCCGACGTGCGTTGCCGAAGTCCTGGCGTCTCCATTCCTGCCGTCCCCACCAGGCCACCGAACCTCCGACGGATGTTCCTGGCGTCGGCCCGTGGTTACCAGAAGCTTTGCTAGCTCAGCCGGAAAGTTGTCGGTAATTCAAAGTAACAGGGCGCCCAGGCCTGACGTAGTTTCGGCTGATGCCTGGTGATGTTGGCCTGAGAAACTCTTCAACCGTCGGGGCCGTGGACCTGGAGGACAGACAACAGAACCGGATCAGCACATACACAACGCGTGGCAAAATGGAGGATGAATAACAATGACGGTATCCAAGGTATCCGGCACATTTCAGTAGCGAAGCTAGACAATTATACTTGAATTAAACACTAGAACAAGCAAGAAAATTCCAGTCACGCTCCGGTTTTTATAGGTTATGGCGTTGACAGTCCGTTGACATGACATTTTGGTGGCGGATGCGATTTTCGCCCCTATTGACACGAGCGTGCATCAACTCTTTGGATTCTCGCCGAGGCGGGAAGTTTGGTCCATCGATGCATAATGAAACCACTTAACTTTGGTTCGGTACCCGACGATGCAAGTGGCGGCGTAAGTTCGGCAGCGAGCACAGCTGGCGGTGTAGGGAGCGGCTCTCGGCTGGCCAAAACGTCAGCAACCAGCCGTGGATAATCGCGCCGGCGTCCAGCGGGAAGCGATGATAATCCACGTGGAGGCTACCGGTATCGGCGGCGAAAAACGGCAGGAAACTCGCCGATTGCCATTGGTGCTGTGGAAAATAGCGATAGCCGGCGACGGTGGAAACTCCAGCGGCAGTGGAATGTGGAAAATAGCGATAGAAAATGGGCCCCTTTAGAAGATGAGCCGAGGCGGCCGGCGGCCGTTTTCTACTCGTGCAGCGTTGTCGGTACGAATTGTCGGCGACAGAAAAGAACGAGTTTTCCGCTCGGAACGATTTATATAGCTTGCGCTTATCGCCGAAGAACTTCACTGAAAAACACGAGCCTGCACGTCACACGTGAAGTAACCAGGAAATGGCACACGCGCAACTGTTGGTGTGCATTGAAGCGAATCACCGTTCATGCGAAAATCCGAACGTAACAATCTCTTGATCACTATTCCATCGGATCGTCCAATCGGAATGCGCCCGCACTGATGAGCCTCAGATAGGGACGAAACACGTCTGTGGAGTTCTGGTCTGGCGGTTCGGTGTTGTAGTAGTTTAAGAGTTAGTTAAGAGCGGTAAAGTTACTAATTTTACTGAATTTTGTTTTTTAGATCAGCCGGACGTACGGGGACCCTTCGCGCCGTCCCGAAATCAAAATGGCCACCGTGGAGTACATCGCACCGGCCGAGTACATGCTGAGGCCGCCCCAGCCGGCCATGTATTTGTTCCTGTTCGACGTGTCGCGGCTGGCCGTGGAGAGCGGGTACTTGCAGAGCGTGTGCGCCGTCTTGCTCGAGCAGCTGAAGAACTTGCCTGGCGATGCCCGCACCCAGATCGGAATCGTGGCCTACGACTCTGCGTTACATTTCTATTCGATGGGAGAAGGTCAGTATACACGGCATGAAGTGGCGCCGGATCGTTTAGCGCTTGCTTCCCAAGCTCGGCGCACTTCCAAGTCCCCACTGCTGACAAGGCGTTGCGGCAATCGGATGTCGAGTAATCAAGTTGGTTTCGTTGATTTTCTGCAAGCAGAATACGTCTTGGACAAAAAATTAACTTATTTTGGTTAGAAGGGTCGAGCACAGGTGATACTTTGCATTGGAATAAAACAGATCAGGTGGCTTCATTGCGGTGGTGTTTAGAGTACTTATTTAGCATTTTCAACGCGACATGTCACGAATAGGGCAAGGGCCAGCCCTTATTCCTATCCGTGATTAGGGGTTTGCTCTTATTGTTGTTGCTTATACACAGCTGAAACCGGCAAGTGAATAGGAACGCATACATCCTACTACACTACATTTATTGAATTAATTATTTCACATAACACATCACGCGCATAACACTGCAAGTATAAATGCGTTTACTTACATGGCAATTAACTGAATCAATGTCTGGATTAACTGAATGAAAACAACAATGACCAGAACCGAATCAGTGCCTTTGGAGAACTCCCTGAATGACAATGCCCGAATGCCCCTGTTCGAGTCTTGCAACTCTTTTTATCGAACCGTTCAAATCAAGTCAGTGACGCAGGTATCCTCGTGTTTGGCTGGACACTTCCTGTTTTCGTGCAAATACCCTTGTCTTGCATTCCATTCCATTGCGGAAATTACCTGTGCGTTTTCATAATTTGGACGGTTCGGACTTCAACATACTCGACTACACGTGTCTTTCTCTTATGTTCGAGGGGTGAGCTTTTCCTACAGCCCTTATGTCACATCGTGACAATATCTGAATTCACCTTTTCTATTTGCTAGAGTGAAAGGGTCTTATGGTCACTTTCGATGAGATGGAAAGGAATGCCTACAGCCATCGCGCGCATACTGCACTCTCGTCATCCGTCTGAGGCGCTTTCGTTGTGCCAGCTGGAGCTGCTCGGGGTAGATCACTAGACAAAGAAAGTAGATCCAGTTGGGCCGTAATTGGCGTATGTATGTACTTTCTCTATCTAGTGATATACCCGGAGCAGCTCCTGGCGCAAAACGAAAGCGGCCGTTCACTGTCGTTCGTGAAACCAAAAACGTGTGAATTGCAGATGACATAATCCTTCTTAGTAATGACGGAAAAGATACAGTAGGCACTTTACTTTAGTGAGTTTAGTGGTTGGCGAATTCACAACGTATGCAACATTTAGAACCCATTTCCGATTCAATTTTACCAGTTTGCCACACTGCTGATGCATGTAATTTTAGGTTATGTTTAATAAACGTCACTTTGACTTCACTGACAATGACATTGACCGTCAAAAATTCAAAAGTGGCATGGTGGTGGCATATGTTTGACGGCACGGTGCAACCACATACTTAAATAGCTATACCGCTTATGAACCTATTGCGCATTCTGCCGCACCGCGTAACAAAAGGAGTTAGAGAATGACGCCATTTTGATGGTTAATTTCCAGTGTATCTCAAAATACCAAGCTATATAGCTACCACAAAATGTCTTAAGGGCCGTGAAACTGATTAAACCTTCTGAAATTTTACGATAGCGATCCAGTTTTCTCAAGTACCATCACGTAAGTGTATTTAGTTTTCTTAAAATTACAAAATAATCACGTCGAGTTGGATGGTTGGGTGCCACTGTACTCTGAGTAAACGAAATGTCAAGTGACAGCTTTTTGACAGTGTAAATAAACATCACGTAGTTAACCGAACTTTTGGACGCTGGAATGATCGCACACCTTTTCTTCACCTGTTGATTCCCACCTGATGTTATTAGTGTTGATTCCACGTACTTTGAGGGAGAAGCAAAATAATATCGTGCTTAGTCAAGTGGCCAAGTCAAGGACGGGCCAAGTAGCGGAATGGTGCCAATCCACACCACCCAAAATCCCTAAATAACCATCAAGATGGCGGCGCCCATTATTACAGGTGTCGGACGTCTCTCTTGCGCGGTATAGCTATTTAAGTATGTGGGTGCAACGTGCACGTACGCATCTTTCTATGCCGTCAGAGAGAGTGTATAAATAGGAAAGGTGAATTCTCATGTAAAGCGAGTATTTAATCTTTTGTACGTGCTTATACGTGCACGCTACGGGCATTATACAGGGTGATTCATAAAACATGCTCACCCCCCTTTTTCCGGAGAACCGTTCGCGATATCGAGTCACGGAAAAAAACTGTTCAAGTAACCATATCTTTGAGATCCGATTTCATATGCTACCAGATCTTTTCACCAAAACTTTTTGTACGGGGGCACCTTAAAAAACTTCCATTTTTTTTACACTACAATATCGAGTGATGTCATATAAAAGAGCTTCAAAATGGAGCTTAAATGGTCATTTAATAAATGACTACGTGACACACTAGTAATTTATATCGTAATTTACGATTAATGATCATTAAGCTTTGTAGTTGCTTACATTAAATACCGGAAATTATCAGTGAGTTGCTTGTCACTTAGTTGTCACATATTTGAGAGTCATTTTCTTCTTTGGGCCTAACTCAGGGGTTTGTTCGGCGAATTCTTCCACCGAGTGCCTTTTTCAGAATTCGTCACTCTCCTTTTTCTTTGACTGACAGTACTTCTTCCACGCATGTATGGTCGAGTTAGGAGTTAAAAATCGAATCTTCCTGTTTCGGGCGTCAATTTGCTTGTTTACGGAAATGAAGAACAAAGAAAGGGTCTGAAAAAGGGGGTTTTGCGGTTTTTACAGCTTATGTTGAATCGGGGGTGGAGGCACCTTACGCGTCTTGTGTGGTTCACTAAATTTCAAATAATCAGCAAAAATATTACTTAGGTTCTTTTCTCAAAACACCTCACACGGGACTGACAGAAAGGACAATATGACACACAATGGACAAAATGAACAAAAACAATTAAAAACACCAACAAAATATGTCAAACTGTCAGTCAAAGAAAAAGGAGAGTGATGAATTCGGAAAAAGGCACTCAGTGGAAGAATTCGCCAAACAAACCCCTGAGTTGGGCCCAAAGTAGAAAATGACTCTTAAATATGTGACAACCAAGTGACAAGCGACTCACTGATGATTTTTGGTATTCAATGTAAGCAGAACTAGTAAAACAAAATCGTAGAAACAACAGGAGACATTGCATAATAACACACAATAATCATCAGTAGCAATGCATAATAATAAAACTAACAATGCATAATCAAATCATCAACAATGCACCAAAACCCCAAAATAAGACAAAATAGGAGTCGTTAGTAGGATCCCGAAAAAATACCTACACCAAATATCTGACAAAAATATCAGCGAGCATCATCAAAAATTACATGAAAAGATACTGAGAGGCACAACAGGCGGAGGACAATGACATTTACATGAAAATCAAATCATGACACAACAATTACAGACAAAAATATGACGCACAAAAATTCTTGGTACATGACATTGTAATACCAATTCAGCATTACAGAGTGTTAAAAATGCGCAAAGAATCAAACAAGTCGAGCCCGGGTACGTAAACGTAGAAACCAAATCCCATATCCCATACTTCGAGCGCGTACCTGCAACAGAAAAACAATTCCATGCCCGCGATATTATTTTACGATGGCATGACTTCCAAGCGTTTGCAACATGACATCGTCAAGGGAATAAGACGCGTAGGTACCTAATACCTAACACATCCTCCCTCGAGCCAACACGGCCGTTTGGACCCGTATCCTGGTCACGGCACCACTTGTGCTGTCTCACCCTTTTTGACCTTTGGCTGTGATCGTCGTCACCCACCTCCCTGGTCACGGCACCACACTATGATTATTCGACATCATGCTGCCGCAGTGCTTTGACGTATGGCAACATACGTGATTTTGCACTGACACTCTGATTTGCGAACCGAATCCGACTGCAGCTAATCGTGATTTTTTGCGCAGGTTTGAGTCAGCCGCACGAAATGACGATCCTGGACATCGACGACGTCTTTCTGCCGTGCCCCGACAACCTGCTGGTCAACCTGAAGGACCGCGCCGACCTGCTGACCGACCTCCTCACGCAACTTCCGGTGCGCTTCAACCAGACGTACGACAACAGCTCGGCGCTGGGCGCCGCCCTCCAGGTCGCCCACAAGATGATGGGCGCCACCGGGGGACGCGTCACCGTGTTCCAGGCGTCGTTGCCCAACGTCGGTCCGGGCGCGCTGCAGCCGCGCGAGGACCCCAGCCAGCGCGCCTCCTCCGAAGTGCCCCATCTGAATCCGGCCAACGACTTTTACAAACGCCTCGCCTTGGAATGCAGCGCGCAACAGATAGCCGTCGACCTGTTCGTTTTGAATTCGCAGTACGTCGACATCGCCACGCTGTCCGGCATCAGCAGGTTCAGCGGCGGCTGCATCCACCACTATCCGCTTTTCAGCGCCGGCAAGGTGCTGGCGAACGAGCGGTTCGAGCGGGAACTGCGCCGGTATCTGACGCGGAAGATCGGCTTCGAAGCGGTGATGAGGATCCGGTGCACCAGAGGACTGTCGATACACACGTTCCACGGGAATTTCTTCGTGCGATCGACGGATCTGTTATCGCTGCCCAATGTCAATCCGGATGCGGGTTTCGGCATGCAAGTCTCCATCGACGAGAATCTGAGCGACATACAGTCGGTTTGTTTTCAAGCCGCGCTTTTGTACACTTCCAGCAGGGGCGAGCGGAGGATCCGGGTGCACACGATATGCTTGCCGATCTGCGCCACGCTGGCCGACGTCATCAATTCGGCGGACCAGCAGTGCATCGTCGGGTTGCTGGCGAAGATGGCCGTTGACCGGTCGATGCTGTCAAGTCTCAGCGATGCCAGGGAAGCTTTCATCAACGTTGCCATAGATACGCTGTCCAGTTACAAGTTGGCTTTGAACTTGGGCAGCGCGCAGTCGGGGCTGTTGGCGCCGCAATGCTTGCGTCTTCTGCCGTTGTACATTTCGGCGTTGCTGAAGCACATTTCGTTCCGGATAGGCACGTCGACGCGGTTGGACGATCGCGTCAAAGCGATGATCGACATGAAAACCAAGCCGCTGTTTCAGCTGATCCAGATGATCTACCCCGACCTGTATCCGGTCCACAACTTGGAAGAGCAAAAAATCATAATCAACAGCCAGGACGAGCAGGTGCACTTGCCGCCGCTGATGCAGCTGACTGCGCGTTGTCTGGATTCGAAAGGTGCATTTCTCATGGACGCGGGAGAACACATGATCTTGCTGGTGTCGCCCGGAGTCCCGCAGGTGTTCCTGAACGAAGCGCTCGGCGTCCGGGATTACATTTCGATAGGCGACGAAATGTACGAGCTGCCCGTGCTGGACAATCCGCACAACCAAAGACTGCACCAGTTCATTTCGCACCTGAACGACGACAAGCCCTTCCCGGCGACGCTGCACGTCGTCAGGGACAACAGTCCGCACCGCGTGCAGTTTTTCGAAAGGCTGATCGAAGACCGCGTCGAAAACGCGCTCTCGTACCACGAGTTTCTGCAACATCTCAAGACCCAAGTGAAATAGTTGTTTTTGTGTACAAATGGACGTAAGGGAACGGTTAAATATTTTTTTATAAATAATGTAATAACGCTAACGATTATGCTACAGTGCAATTCAAATTGAATGATCTTGGGCGGTTGTGACATTCGACATTTGCGCTAGAAATGAAGCATTTTTTAGTAAAGTTCATTATGAAAGCTTTCCATCAATTGTGAATGTGAACGTTAGGTAATTTATCATGTAAAATTTGCCCGGACTTCAAAAACATTAGTAAATGTCAAATTTCACACCCGTCCGAGAGATCATTTTATTTGAACTGGACTATACAGGGTGGTCCGACTTTTATGTCATTAAATTTAAGGATCGATAGAGAATGAAAAATGAAGGGGACTTTCTCCAGAAAACATGTTTGAGAAATGCCTAATAACAGAGATACAGCCCTTCAAAGTTGGAAATGAATAATCGTTTTTTTCGCATAACTTTTGTACCGTTCAACCGATTTGATTATAAATAGAACCAAAGGTTCACTGAAATTATCCTCTGTCGAACAATCATAACATTTTCCATAAAAAAGTTTCAGGGGCTTAGACATTAGGGGGTGACCCTACTTTTCCCCCCTTATTTTTCACCCCCTAGTTATTTTTGGAAACTGTTCATAATTTTGAATTCTACGTTCAATTTTGAAGAAAAAATCACTGTTGCAAAATTTTGATTAGAGGCTTCGTTTAGGAGATATTTGGGTTTGAAACTTTGGGAAACATCCCGAAATCGCCACTTTCAAAGGTCTAAAAATTAAAATCCAAAGAAACTCATGATTTCTCAGCTGAAATAGGTTTTCTAGAATTTCTAAGTTGATAAACCACCATTTTTTCCAAAACACGGGAAATTTTCAGGAAAAAAACAATTTGGGTTCTGGAAAGTGGCGATTTCGGGATGTTTTCCAAAGTTTCAAACTCGAATATCTCCTCAACGAAGCTTCTAATCAAAATTTTGCAACAGTGATTTTTTCTTCAAAATTGAACGTAGAATTCAAAATTATGAACAGTTTCTAAAAATAACTAGGGGGGTGAAAAATAAGGGGGGGAAAGTAGGGTCACCCCCTAATGTCTAAGCCCCTGAAACTTTTTTATGGAACATGTTATGATTGTTCGACAGAGGATAATTTCAGTAAACCTTTGGTTCTATTTTGAATGAAATCGGTTGAACGGTTCAAAAGTTATGCGAAAAAAACGATTATTTAGTTCCAACTTTGAAGGGCTGTATCTCTGTTATTAGGCATTTCTCAAATATGTTTTCTGAAGAAAGTCCCCTTCATTTTTCATTTTCTATTGATCCTTGAATTTAATGACATAAAACGAGGACCACCCTGTATATATTATTGATTATTGAAAAAAAGGAGAATATAAAATGCAAAATTATTGCTCAAAAAGAATGGTGTGCATGCACACCATTATAGTCAATCACAAGTGTCCACCCTCTCTCCCCCCCCCCTCCCCTTTCACGTTTTTGTTTGTTTGTTTTAGTAATAAAAGACACTTATAATCAGTGACGTTATTTCAATTAGATGATGAAAAAAAAGTGCGAAACGAATGCCTTAACTGCTTTTCCCAGACAAGAAAGAGGCAATAAAATATTTTATTATTTTATTTTTAAGTTTTTACTGTTATGATATTTATATTGTGATATATCTTATTAACAATTATAATGATAACATATTCATTAATGGGTAGCAGCAATACTTTTGCATTCAAATATTATTGCTTGTGTTTATATGCGCGCCGCCATACAAGTCTCGTTTTCGGTCCTCTATGATTGTTGTTCACTCATTTGATATTAATCATTTGTTTCCACATATACACTATGTACAGTTGAAAAAATGAATGTGTTTTGTCACTTGTAACATGAATTACAAAATTTCACCAGTTGTGAATGATGATGTTTTTAAATAGTCATTGCTTTTTTTTTCTGTGGCCTATTATTATTATATTATTATTGGTATTTATGAAATTGTCTGTTTAAAAATAAGTTACAAAAGTAAATATGTATATAATACGAGAACTATTTTGTTTTATTGTAAATATCGTAATTTAGGTAAGCACCTAAATATCGCATACTGCTTTATGAAGGCAAATGGCCTTGATTGATCAAATGGAACTTGACTGAAATGTCTTGTAGCCTAATTAATAGCTGCAAGAAAGAAAAACTTTCTTTTTGGGAGGCGAAGAATGCTTTTCACGCACACCCCGGCTTGGTGGCATCGGGGTAGTGTGGGACTCGGCAAGCGTCTTTCGCTAAGCCCCTACCCGCTAAACTCCTTAAGGTCGGTTCAGGGTGGACTCATTTGAGCGTCGCGTCGCCGTAGCGGCAGAGGCGCGTCGCGTCCGTAGAGCGTCGTCGTGGAACTGTCAGCGGTGTGTCATTGAAACATGATGCCGAAGATGACTTTCTAGAGACCCCAATAACGGAAATTCTTGTAGGACCGTAGCTTAGTATTGTCACAAGAGGTGAATATCCCTCCTGCACGAGGGCGAGCAAGTGATAAAACTGAGTGTGGAAGTGTTATGCGAGGATTCGGTGAGAAACCTCGACGAGTGCAAGAAGTGAGGAAGCGTACGAACGCCGTCCGCCTGGGGTTCGTCTTATTGGATGATTGTGTGTCTGAGTAGATTGTAGATTAGAGGTGGTCGTTTGGTCTCTGAGGATCTTTTCTGCACTGCGACCTATAAGATCTTTTGTGCGTGACCATGCTTCTATTTAATGTCCCAGGAAATCCACCTCCTCACCGAATCGGATGATTTCCTTGGGAGACTTACCTCTGATGTCTGCGGGTGTCAGTTTCACACCTCCAGCAGCGTAAGTCTTTTCTGTGCCAGTGCTTCGCACTCGCAGAGTAAGTGCGCGGTAGTTTCATCTGCCGATGCACAAAGCCCGGAAATAGGTGAGTTTTCCTTACCCATCTTTTGCAGGTGGTAACTATCTCACTTCGCAATGTCCAGTGAGTAGACCCGTGAGTAGTCTTATTTCGTTCTTAGAGAGCGACAGAATGAGCTGCGTCTTTGTTTTGGAGAGCGCAATAAGCTGTTTGGCTTGTCGTTGGCCTGGAATGCTCTTCCAGTTGGCCTCTATCTGCCTATTCTCCCATTTATCGACTTCTTCCCTTATTAGGGATGACGACATCCCACATATGGGCTCCGGTCCAATAAATGTTGTTTGAGCTCCTTTTTTCGCGAGGACATCCGCTTCTTCATTTCCCTCGATACCCTGGTGGGCAGAGGTACCCACATTAAAGTGAGTTTGTTGCTCTCAGCCAGCTGTATGAGTTATTTTTTGCAGTTCCAGGTGGTTCTTGACTTACAGTCATAGGCCTCCAGGTGCCTTAAAGCCGCCTGGCTGTCTGTGGCAATGCAAATTCTTGCTCCTTTGTAGGTACTGTCTGGATAGGCATACCTGGGCACACCTCTCCACCGCCAGTAATTCGGTTTGTAGAGTGGACAGAAACCTTCCCACAGGCAGTGATTCCCTGTACTTCGGGCCATATATGCCTATCCCGGCTCCTTCCTCTCTTACGGATCCGTCTGTGTACTAGATCATGTTGTTTTTCTGCAGCCGGGCCACCCTCCGGGCGCTTTCCTGGCGGTCATTTACGACCATTTCATAGGTAGCCCCCCGAAGTCGTACTCAACTGGCATGAAATCCCTTGGGCTCGTGAGGAACTGCTCCCTTATTGAGTCCAATACTTTCAAGTGTCCTCTTCTTAGGCTTTTGGGTCCTATTCTGAGGGCACTCACTAGTCCTTCTTTTTCTACTTGTTTGTGCAGCGGGAGTAGGTCCAGCAAAACTTCCATCGCTGCCGTAGGAGTGGTGAACATAGCTCCCGTGATACCTAGACAGGCAAGTCTCTGAAGCTTCTGTAGCTCCTGTTGGCTTGTCTTTTGTCTAGTTTTATCCCACCAAACGAGTGAGGCGTACGTGGTGATCGGTCTAACAACCGTCATGTCCAAATCCTTCCGAAGAGTTTGCGGCATATCCAGAACGCCGCTGTGGACTTCGAAATTGTCTTCTTGTTCAGGTGAGAGTTCCAGGTGAGGTTTCTATCCAGGATGATTCCCAGATATTTGACCTCCTCGGAAAACCCTATTTTAGTTCCCCTCAGTACCGGAGCAGTCAGTTCGACTTTTCTGCGGCGTGTGAACGGAACTATCACAGTTTTGGCCGGGTTGATGCTAAAGCCCTCTTCCAATCACCATTCATTAATAGTGTTTGTGACATTTTATGTAAGGGTCGAAGTCTTACCTTCAAACTTTCCTTTGCTACATCGTCGGCGTATCCGTAGCTGCTGTAGCCCTGTTCCGTCAGCCTCCTGAGCAGTTCATCCACGACAAGACACCACAGGAGGGGCGATAAGACTCCACCCTGTGGACACCCTTTTCCAGTGGTGACTGTCACGGACTCTCCTCCAAGGTCTGCGGTTACTTTCCGGTCCACAAGCATGGATTGGATCCATTTTAGGGTAGGAGTATCAATCCCCCTTCTCTTGGCGGCTCTTTCAATGGACGAGTAAGTGGTGTTGTCGAAAGCACCCTCCACATCCACGAATGTGCCGATCGCAATTTCTTTTGCTTCCAGTGTTTTCTCTATCTCTAACACTAGGTTGTGTAGAGCATCCACTGTGGATTTTCCAGGCTGATGTGCATATTATCGCATATGGAGTGGGTTCCTTTTTAGGATGCCATTCCTCAGGTAGTTATCTACAATTGTTTTCATGGTTTTCAGGAGGAACGATGTGAGGCTAATAGGACGGTAGGATTTAGCCTCTTCCGGAGGCCGTCTCCCTGCCTTGGGTATAAAAATTACCTTTGCCTCTTTCCACTCTTTGGGAGTGTAGGCCAGTACATAGCAGGCCTTGAAGATTTCTTGCAGTTGCGGGGCCAGGTATTCGATGCCCTTATGCAGTAGAGCAGGAAAAATGCCATCTTCACCTGGCGATTTGTATGGTTTGAAGCTTCTAACAGCCCATTTGATTCTCTTTGAACTGAAAATTTTGTTTGCAATTCGCCAACCTTCGGAGGTGGGCTTATGCTCGAAGGGTCCACTGTTCGTCCCATTTTCGGCAGCTTCACTTGACCCAGGGAAATGTGTCTGTAAGAGAACTCTTAAGCTCCCCTTAAGGTCCTGTGTGAAGCTACCATCAGCCTTTTTTATCAGGCCTATTCCATTGGAGTGGTCTTTTGCTAGGACTTTTTGGAGTCGCGCTGCAGAGGACGTTTCAGTAATCCCTTCGCAAAAGTTTCTCCAAGTTTTCCTTTTAGACCTTCTCAGTTCTTGATTATATTCAGTCAGAGCCTTGCGATAGGCATTCCAGTCCTTTGTTCGCTTGGCTTTATTGAAAGCCTTCCTGGCTAGGGTCTTGAGACTGCTTAGATTCTTGTTCCACCATGGGACGTCCCTTGAGGCTTTTCTCTTATTTAGTGGACAACTAGTTTCATAAGCATTTTTTATGGTTTGGGTGAGCAGGATCGTTGCTGTTTCCAGTTCGTCCCTTTTGGTGATTTTGAGGCGCACACCTTCGAATTCGTTTTTGAGTATCTCGGTGTAGAGATCCCAGTCCGTCTTCTTTGGGTTTCTGCACTCTTTCACGTTGTTCACGCTGCCCTCTATGTCGAACACAATCGTTTGATGGTCCGAGAGAGAATTTTGAAGAACTTTTGGCTGGAATGTTCTCACATGATGTACTTTCGGATAAAATTGGTCAGAAAAAGTTAGAATGAACTTGCCGGTCAAGTTGAAAAATGTAGGTTGAGCTCAAAAAGATATCATTGAATTGGTAAGGAATTGAGAAAAACTGCATTTATATTCCTCATTGTAGTCAATTCTCTTTATTTAGAAATCAGTCTTTTGCTTCAGTTTTAGCCATTCCGGCAAACCTGTATCACACAGAAACAATCACAAAACATGCACAAGTCCATATTGTACAAAGTTTTCGCAAATTAATTTTGCACGTTTTTCCATCTTTTTTTTTTCTTGTTCATTCTCACCTATTTTTCTATTATAGTTCTGAACGAAACTAATCGTCAAATAATCGGAAAACTTTGTAGTGATAGTACAAAACTTTTACAATTTAGCAAGTACAAAACATATACGACCACATTACATTCTCGTAGTATCAAATCTCTTAGACGCTAAATTTTGGAACTTGTCCAATCCTCAATTTGTAAAATAAAGATACCTAAACCTGATTTGGATCGATCGCTGCTACCAGTCTTAATTAAAGAGGAGAATCATTCAGTACTGAAAAATATCAACTGAAAAAATCATCACAATGGCGGAGAATTAGCACTTACATCTTAGTAGTAATAAAAAACATTTCGAGATAAAATAATAACGTAAGTAAGGTATAAAAAACAGTTGATATAAATTATAGTATACAATAAAATCTAATAAAAAACAGTACTAGTAGTAGTAGTATATCTGCCAGCAGTTAATATACGATTCTAACACGCCAAGCTAAAAAAGTATAATAAATACATTTTGGTGCCTAAGAACTAATTAAAACTTATACATCAAAACAAGTCAAATAATTATATAGGCCGACAGTTGTGTACGTAAAAAATTATTTTGTATGTGTCCAGAAAAAAAAAAAACAATTAAAAGGCAGATTGTGTTTTTTTGGGGGGGACGAAAAAGATCCATTCAAGGCCCGAGTGCATGTTCCATCATTTGCAAACACAGAGATTCCAGACTGTTTTCGATATCGATGTTTTTCATTATCTGCTTCCTGGCTTTTTCTGATTCAGAGTCGGTGTCTTTGAAACGCACATGGAACTGACTGCTGTTGTTGGCGGCGGCGGCGGTGGTGGTGGTGGTGGTGTTGTTTCTGTAACTGTCAGATAGCAGAGACTCGTTTTTGGACGTGTCCACCACCATCGGTCTGTGAGCGGCCGCAGACGGATAGACAAAGTCCTTTTTCAGGGTCACGCTGCCCACGGAATGCCTGTGTGGATTGATCAGCGGAACGTTGTTCCTCATGTTCGGATACGAGGAGCTCTTCTGCTGGGCGTGCGAATCCTGAACGAATCCGGACACCTGCCCCTTGCCGTGCCAAGCGGAATTTCTGGAAATTAGAACGAACGTAACAGTTTTGATACCAACAAAAAAATTAAAATTGAGTGTTCACCATTTTCCACTTTTTTTAAGGAAGTGTCTCCGTGGCCGGCCCCGGCTTCATGTAATGCAACCGGAGCCGGCTATTCAACATTGGTAACCGGCAATGCCGGCCATCCGTATTGTGGCCGGCACCAAGTGGGTGGCATTGCACAATGCAAACTGCCGGCTTTTTGTTTCGTACTAGGCCTATTTCTTTGCTAGCCGGGAGTGGCAAGCTTTGTTTGTTCACCTAATGCAGCGGTGTCTTGTCGGTCTTAGAAATATTCCAATATTCATGGTAATCAAGAAAACAAACCGCTGTATTTGATAACTTACGTTCGTCCTGACTTTGCGCCTCCAGTCCGATATTGAGCCGTAAGAAATCAGCACGTCAAAAACTAAAATTCATGAAACTTTGTGATTTCTTTCAGGAGATACAGCAATTTCAATTTGACTAAACTTTGCGGCTGTTCTACTTGATGTACACTCGACAGCAAAAATAGCGCCCACATGAAATATGACAAAGATGACTATTTGTCTGGCCTGCTCTACCATAGTAGGTAGTAGTAGAACTGGAACTTGTTATCATTATATTGATTGCTCTTCAATAAACCATTCAAACGTTTAACAATGGTAAGTGCCGACAGGGACCGGACTCAGCAATTTCCAGTCACAATTTAGCCATTTTCTACGGCAATTCAGGAAGTTCTACCAAAATTTTGCAATTTCTCCTTTCTAGCAAACAATTTTAACTGATATTTTTAATGTTTCAGCAATTTTCGGCGACAACTTAGCCATTTCCAACCAAAATCGAGCAAGTTTGAACAAAATATTCTTCTTGGCAACAATTCAGCATAATTTAATATAAACAAGTAACAACAAGCAAAGTTTCAGCAAATAATGAACAATTTTCAGCACCACTCGAACAATGCGACAAAAGCAACAAACAGAAAAGTTTTCGGTGTTTATCACGAATGTAAGAAATTTAGCAAAAATTCAGCAAGTTCGCATCAATGTAAAAATTTTCAACATAAATTTAACATGTTTTGGCAGAGATTTAGCAAGTTTCAGCAACAATTTATCAATTTTGAATAAACATTCAGGAAGTTTCAGCAACAATTCAGCAAATTTTTAGGAAAATTCTAGCAATTCTGATCAAAAATTCAGATATTTCAACTGAAGAGCTAGATCTATACCTGGCAGTTTTAAGCAACTTTGAATGGAAATTTTTCAAGTAAATTCAGCAATTTTCCACAATTAACAATTTCCAGCACACTTGAGCAGTGCAACAAACAAAAATTTATCAATTTTTATCACAAATGTCGAAAAATTTAGCAAAAATGTAGCAAGCTTCAGCAGAATATTAGCAAGTCAATCAACCATTCAGCAACTTTTCAGGAAAACATAATTCTTAGCAAAATATATCATTTTCAACCAAACTTCAGCAAGCTTCAAAATATTTCAACAATGTTGAGCTGAATTTAGCAATTTTTGACGACTGATTGGCAACTTTTGCACAATTCAATAATTTTCAGCAAAAATCAGCAATTTCAAACCAAAAATTAGCAATGTCATTCAAAATTTAACAAGCTTCATCATAAATTTAGCAGATTTAAATTGATATTCAGCGATTTCTTACAAAAATATAGCAATTTTAAGCAAAATTTCAGCAACATTTCAAAGTTGAAGTTTTTGCAAGTTCAAGCAAACAATTAATGATTTCCAGAATACTAGAACAACGCACCTGAAGCGACAAACAAAAAAAATGTCAATTTTTACCACACATGTAGAGAATTTTAGAATGTAGCAAGTTTAGCGAGTTTCAGCATCAATGTGGCAATTTCCACCATGAATTTAGTATGTTCTAGCAAAGATTCAGCAGGCTTTAGCAAAACATTAGCAATGTTCAGCAACAAATCAGCAATTTCGGATAAACATTTAGAAAGTTTTAGCAACAATTCAGCAAATTTTCGACAAAATCTAGAAATTCTGAACAAAAACTTGAATATTTCAACTGGAATTTTGCAAGATTTATATCAGTTTTCAGCTATTCTGAATAAAAAATCATAGTTGAATGAAAAATCCAGCAATTTTTTGAGGAAAACGTAATTCTAAGCTAAAATATATGATTCGGATTTGAAACCAAAATTCAGCTTGCCTAAGCAAAGCCCAACAATTTTCAGCTGAATTTCGCTATTTTCGATGGGTGATTGGCAAGTTTTTGCAAGATTCAAGATTGGCAAGTTTTTGCAAGATTCAACAATGTTCAATTCAGCAATTTCAAACCAGAACTTGGCCAAGTTTCAGCACAATCCAGCTTTTGGATTGTGAAACACTTTTGGAACAAAGTGGCAATGTTAATCAAAATTTAGCAAGCTTCATCATCAATTCAGCAAGTTCAAGTAGATATTTAGCGACTTTTTACAAAACTGTAGCAATTTTCAGCGATACTTCCGCAAGTTGTAGCAAAATTGAGAAATTTTCAGCAAATATTCAACCGTTTTCAATCAAAGTTCAGTGGATCTGAGCAAATCTCAGCAATGTTCCAACACAAATGTAGCAATTTTCAGTTTTGCAAGTACCAGTAAACAATTAACAATTTCCAGTACACTTGAACAATGCACCTGAAGCAACAAAAAAACAATTGACAACTTTTGAGACAAATGTAGAAAATTTTAGCAAAAATGTAGCAAGTTTCAGCGAAAGTTTGTCAAGTTTCAGCATCAATTTAGCAATTTTTTGCATAAATTTAGTATGTTTTAGCAAAAATTCAGCAAATTTTATCAAAACATGAACATATACAACACACAAACATATAACAAACATTTAGGAAGATTCATCAACAATTCAGAAACAGAAACTTCATAGAGAAACGTAATACCAAACCAAAATTCAGCAAACTTCAGCGAATTTCAACAATTTCCAGGAAAACTCAGCAGTTTCAAACTAAAACTCAGCCGGTATCACCACAATCCAGCTATTGGCAACAAAGTAGCAATGTTAATAAAAATTTAGCAAGCATTTTTGTTATCAATTTAGCAATTTTAAATAAAAATTTAGCAATTTCCAACAAAAATTGAGCAAGTTTCAGCTATATTCCAGCAAGTTTCAGCGAAACTTAGCAATTTGCAGCAACAATTATTTTTCAATGAAAATTCAGCGAATCTGAGCAAATCTCAGCTGATTTCAGATAAAAATTCTGCCATTTTTCAGCACAAATGTAGCATGTTTTCGTTTAACAAGTCCCAGCAAACAATCAAGAATTTCCAGCATTCTTGAGCAGTATGGGTAAAATGGTTCTCGGTCAAATTGTCTGAAATTTGGATAGTTTGTAGCTTTTGGTCCACAAAGGAAATGCTGAGAAGCATAATCTATTTGTATGACCAGTTTGCCCCCTACAGGGGGCGAAAGGATGGCTCAGTCATGTTTTTGTGGAATCATTCAGGAGCAAGACAATACTTTTCCGAAAATCACCGAAACAGGTCGATTTTCTATTTGAAGGGTCCAGCTTTTTGTCATAAATTCACTCATTTTAGGTCAACCCCCTTAGAACTTTATGAGCAACATAGGTCGAGTTGCATAATTATCGTTGAAAAGGTTTTTCAACGCTCTTTGCAAGAGTGCTACGCTTTTTCAATTCAAGACAGTCGTTCTTGAAATAAAAAATGGCAAACTTACATGTAGTCGATAATTCAAAAAAAAAAATTTAACTGAACTCAGGTTTAACGATTTTATTTAGCTAGTGTGTGTTTCTAAACCTTGAACTACTGACATTTCAACTATCCTAACAACTTTACTTGGTCTGTTACCCATACATTCTTACACAGAAGAAAAAATTACTTTGGCGTTAGGATGCCCGGATCTTACCAGGTCCGAGGAGGGGTTTTAGCGGGTATCCTTAGGTGGTCATCCTTGAGATAATGAATTTCTACGTTTCAGGTAGTCGATCGTTTTCAAAGATATTGAATGAATTCAGGTTGAAGAATTTTCATTTTGTCAATGCGGGAGTCTCCGATGAACCTTGAATCACCGATGGCGGCCTTTTTTTGGGAGAAGCGAACAAGATGCACTCACGCACACCCTGACTGGGGTGGTACCAGGGTAGTGTGGGACTCACAGTTTCGAAAGGATACCCACTAAAACCCCCCCTCGGACCTGGTAAGATCAACAACTTTACCCCAAAGTACTTTCTTATTCTGTGTATTAGACTGTGGATTACAGATCAATTCATATTGTTACGACATAGGTTGAAATATCGTTAGTTCATAGTTTAGAAACCCTAATAACTTGATAAAATTCCTAAACCTGAATTCAGCTTCTGCCTTCTGCTCGGCCTACTTTACCGCAGTAGGTAGTAGTAGTACTCGAGAAGAATAAAGCAATGCTGCCCTTATATTTATAATGCCCTTCAATGAACCATTCAAAAGTTCAAAAATGGTAAGCCAAGCAAATAGTTGTCCTCGTCACCAATCAAGTGGGCGCTATTTTTGCTGTCGAGTGTACTAAACCTAAGGTTGAAGAATTCGGGTCTCGAGAGATATCTTTACTTGGTGCCGAGAACGTGCCAGTGATAATTTGCAACCACCATCCAACAACTATCGATATCTTGAATCCATAAGGAAAACTAGGATGTTTAGAGACGTCGAACACAAAAGAATTCATAAATTTTCAAGCGTACGTCCGATTTCATATAATAATCGGTCATGGTTTTTCGAATTTTTTGTACCATTTTCAAATTTCTCAAATTTCCTGGATAAAAGATGAAAGCGAGAAACTGCTCCACACGTTTATGTTTATGCCTCTAGCAATCTACACGGTGGACGTAGACACATCGGACCTACACCAAAAATTAAAGTATTTTTTCCGTACGTCCGAATACATTGACTGGTATCATAAAATCGGTCGTGATCTTTTGCATTTTTCCACACCACACTCAAATTTTCTCGAATTTATCAAAAACAAAGCTTGCCACCCCAAAACTTCACCGGCAAAAAGGAACTGATGAAAATTTTTGTTCAAGATGGTCAAGATTTTGTTTGGGGGCAATCAAAAAGATTTATTGGAAAAAACTGACCTACAGTTCCGTTCAAAAAAATTGCAAGTCCATTTGTACAGATAAATCAATGTTCAGTGTTGAAGAAAACAGTTATTACGAACTCTTAATATACATATCTCAAAATTTTGCGAGTTCCTAAAACTTCCAGTGTGAATACCGTTATTCCTATTCATTATTCATAATAGCTAACTAAAACTCAATATCGAATGTGCATAGCTGACTGCGAAAAAGACTGTTTCATGCATATTTTACACATCTTTTACATACTTTCAAAGTTTTTTTAATGTCCACATTTACCACAATTACATCTCATTGAAGAAAACAGTTACTACGAACTGTTGGTACACACCCGTAATTTAGAACTCCGTGAGTTCCTTAAAAATTCATTAGTCATACCTATTATTTACAATACCGAACTAGAAGTCACTATCAAACGTGTATGGCTGGCTGCGAAAAAAAGACTGTTTCGTGCATCAATACTTGCCAATAGAATAGATTTGACTAAAAATACTTTCAATCATCAACAAGAGTAATAAAGAGTATTTGCTGAAAATTTCCGGAAAATAAACTGCTCAACAACTGGAATAACGGTATCGAAAATTTTGCCCTTTTTCAAAATGACGTAACTTTGGATTGACACAACCGATTTTGAATTTGTTTTCACAGTTTTTTAGATCCATTTTTCAGCAATCCATCCCATTGACGAGATGTTGTTTTTAATTCCAATCACTTTTTTACAGGGTGGAATGTAAAACATTGCAAAATTGTGCTGAGTTCCACCGATCCCAGTTTCTGTGAAATTTTTTTTTTCGAATTCTAATGAATTATTCATGAAGCCTGATGTCTAATCTCGAAACGGTTTTTAAATTTTTCAGATCAGATGTCGAACAATGGCTACGTTTACACCGTGGCTTTGGTCCGCGACCTAAGCACTAAATTCGACCCAAATAAATTTACCCCACGTAGTGTAAACGACCGTAGACAAGGACCAAATTAGGACCAAGTAGAGAATATTTCTTCGAGCAAAAACAGGTCGATTTTTATATCAAGGGGGACGTCTAAAACACACATTGACAAATTTCTATCTCCAGCCCCTTCGCCCCTACTCACCCCAACTTAAAAATTTCAAATGACACCACCTACCTCTCGATATATCAAACTGAAGAAAAAAGAAAACTAAATTTTCTCTGAAAACAAATATTTTCAAAATTTTTAACCCCACCCCCTTCTCCCTGAAAATTCTCTGAGTGTACCATTTAATATTCTGGACCCCTCAATTCTCTCTGATTTAGTCAGCGTCATTTTAGATAGCATCAAAGAGAATTTTCGGTGGAAAAAGTACTATCCAAATTCACCCCTTTGCTCTTTCCCACCTCAACTTCAAATTTAACAAAACACCACCTACTTTGTGATACTTTAAATTTAAGGGAATTTAATTATCTTTCTAAATACAATTTTTTTGGAATTTTCGACCTCTCCCCCGTTAAATTGGATATTTGGAGTAGGTATTTTAGGAGAAAAACGGGGTGTTTTGAAAATTTCGATTCGATTACCATCTATTTAATCTATCACAAAGCAGGTATTGTCATTTAAGATTTTTAAGATGAGGTGGGAGAAGCAAAGGGTGGGGGAAACATTTTTTTCCATGGAAATTTTTCTCTCTCGATGCTGTGCAGGATGACGTTGGCTGCACTGAAGAGAAGTAAGAGGTCAAAAACATGAAATTGGACACTCAGAGAATTTTAGGTGGGTTTGAAAATTTTATAAATACCTATTTTTCAGAAAAAAATAATTAATTCAGTTTAATTTGATGTATCACAAAAAAGACAGTGTCATTCGAAATTTCAAAGTTGGGGTGGGTGGGAGCGAGGGGGCTGCAGACAGAAATTCGCCAATGTATGTTCCAGATGTCCCCCTCGATAGGAAAATCGACCTGTTTTTGCTCGAAGAAATATTCTCTACTTGGTCCTAATTTGGTCCTTGTCTACGGTCGTTTACACTACGTGGGGTAAATTTATTTGGGTCGAATTTAGTGCTTAGGTCGCGGACCAAAGCCACGGTGTAAACGTAGCCATTGTTCGACATCTGATCTGAAAAATTTAAAAACCGTTTCGAGATTAGACATCAGGACATCATGTTCGATCAGATGTCGAACAATGGCTACGTTTACACCGTGGCTTTGGTCCGCGACCTAAGCACTAAATTCGACCCAAATAAATTTACCCCACGTAGTGTAAACGACCGTAGACAAGGACCAAATTAGGACCAAGTAGAGAATATTTCTTCGAGCAAAAACAGGTCGATTTTCCTATCGAGGGGGACATCTGGAACATACATTGGCGAATTTCTGTCTGCAGCCCCCTCGCTCCCACCCACCCCAACTTTGAAATTTCGAATGACACTGTCTTTTTTGTGATACATCAAATTAAACTGAATTAATTATTTTTTTCTGAAAAATAGGTATTTATAAAATTTTCAAACCCACCTAAAATTCTCTGAGTGTCCAATTTCATGTTTTTGACCTCTTACTTCTCTTCAGTGCAGCCAACGTCATCCTGCACAGCATCGAGAGAGAAAAATTTCCATGGAAAAAAATGTTTCCCCCACCCTTTGCTTCTCCCACCTCATCTTAAAAATCTTAAATGACAATACCTGCTTTGTGATAGATTAAATAGATGGTAATCGAATCGAAATTTTCAAAACACCCCGTTTTTCTCCTAAAATACCTACTCCAAATATCCAATTTAACGGGGGAGAGGTCGAAAATTCCAAAAAAATTGTATTTAGAAAGATAATTAAATTCCCTTAAATTTAAAGTATCACAAAGTAGGTGGTGTTTTGTTAAATTTGAAGTTGAGGTGGGAAAGAGCAAAGGGGTGAATTTGGATAGTACTTTTTCCACCGAAAATTCTCTTTGATGCTATCTAAAATGACGCTGACTAAATCAGAGAGAATTGAGGGGTCCAGAATATTAAATGGTACACTCAGAGAATTTTCAGGGAGAAGGGGGTGGGGTTAAAAATTTTGAAAATATTTGTTTTCAGAGAAAATTTAGTTTTCTTTTTTCTTCAGTTTGATATATCGAGAGGTAGGTGGTGTCATTTGAAATTTTTAAGTTGGGGTGAGTAGGGGCGAAGGGGCTGGAGATAGAAATTTGTCAATGTGTGTTTTAGACGTCCCCCTTGATATAAAAATCGACCTGTTTTTGCTCGAAGAAATATTCTCTACTTGGTCCTAATTTGGTCCTTGTCTACGGTCGTTTACACTACGTGGGGTAAATTTATTTGGGTCGAATTTAGTGCTTAGGTCGCGGACCAAAGCCACGGTGTAAACGTAGCCATTGTTCGACATCTGATCTGAAAAATTTAAAAACCGTTTCGAGATTAGACATCAGGCTTCATGAATAATTCATTAGAATTCGAAAAAAAAAATTTCACAGAAACTGGGATCGGTGGAACTCAGCACAATTTTGCAATGTTTTACATTCCACCCTGTAAAAAAGTGATTGGAATTAAAAACAACATCTCGTCAATGGGATGGATTGCTGAAAAATGGATCTAAAAAACTGTGAAAACAAATTCAAAATCGGTTGTGTCAATCCAAAGTTACGTCATTTTGAAAAAGGGCAAAATTTTCGATACCGTTATTCCAGTTGTTGAGCAGTTTATTTTCCGGAAATTTTCAGCAAATACTCTTTATTACTCTTGTTGATGATTGAAAGTATTTTTAGTCAAATCTATTCTATTGGCAAGTATTGATGCACGAAACAGTCTTTTTTTCGCAGCCAGCCATACACGTTTGATAGTGACTTCTAGTTCGGTATTGTAAATAATAGGTATGACTAATGAATTTTTAAGGAACTCACGGAGTTCTAAATTACGGGTGTGTACCAACAGTTCGTAGTAACTGTTTTCTTCAATGAGATGTAATTGTGGTAAATGTGGACATTAAAAAAACTTTGAAAGTATGTAAAAGATGTGTAAAATATGCATGAAACAGTCTTTTTCGCAGTCAGCTATGCACATTCGATATTGAGTTTTAGTTAGCTATTATGAATAATGAATAGGAATAACGGTATTCACACTGGAAGTTTTAGGAACTCGCAAAATTTTGAGATATGTATATTAAGAGTTCGTAATAACTGTTTTCTTCAACACTGAACATTGATTTATCTGTACAAATGGACTTGCAATTTTTTTGAACGGAACTGTAGGTCAGTTTTTTCCAATAAATCTTTTTGATTGCCCCCAAACAAAATCTTGACCATCTTGAACAAAAATTTTCATCAGTTCCTTTTTGCCGGTGAAGTTTTGGGGTGGCAAGCTTTGTTTTTGATAAATTCGAGAAAATTTGAGTGTGGTGTGGAAAAATGCAAAAGATCACGACCGATTTTATGATACCAGTCAATGTATTCGGACGTACGGAAAAAATACTTTAATTTTTGGTGTAGGTCCGATGTGTCTACGTCCACCGTGTAGATTGCTAGAGGCATAAACATAAACGTGTGGAGCAGTTTCTCGCTTTCATCTTTTATCCAGGAAATTTGAGAAATTTGAAAATGGTACAAAAAATTCGAAAAACCATGACCGATTATTATATGAAATCGGACGTACGCTTGAAAATTTATGAATTCTTTTGTGTTCGACGTCTCTAAACATCCTAGTTTTCCTTATGGATTCAAGATATCGATAGTTGTTGGATGGTGGTTGCAAATTATCACTGGCACGTTCTCGGCACCAAGTAAAGATATCTCTCGAGACCCGAATTCTTCAACCTTAGGTTTAGTACACTCGACAGCAAAAATAGCGCCCACTTGATTGGTGACGAGGACAACTATTTGCTTGGCTTACCATTTTTGAACTTTTGAATGGTTCATTGAAGGGCATTATAAATATAAGGGCAGCATTGCTTTATTCTTCTCGAGTACTACTACTACCTACTGCGGTAAAGTAGGCCGAGCAGAAGGCAGAAGCTGAATTCAGGTTTAGGAATTTTATCAAGTTATTAGGGTTTCTAAACTATGAACTAACGATATTTCAACCTATGTCGTAACAATATGAATTGATCTGTAATCCACAGTCTAATACACAGAATAAGAAAGTACTTTGGGGTAAAGTTGTTGATCTTACCAGGTCCGAGGGGGGGTTTTAGTGGGTATCCTTTCGAAACTGTGAGTCCCACACTACCCTGGTACCACCCCAGTCAGGGTGTGCGTGAGTGCATCTTGTTCGCTTCTCCCAAAAAAAGGCCGCCATCGGTGATTCAAGGTTCATCGGAGACTCCCGCATTGACAAAATGAAAATTCTTCAACCTGAATTCATTCAATATCTTTGAAAACGATCGACTACCTGAAACGTAGAAATTCATTATCTCAAGGATGACCACCTAAGGATACCCGCTAAAACCCCTCCTCGGACCTGGTAAGATCCGGGCATCCTAACGCCAAAGTAATTTTTTCTTCTGTGTAAGAATGTATGGGTAACAGACCAAGTAAAGTTGTTAGGATAGTTGAAATGTCAGTAGTTCAAGGTTTAGAAACACACACTAGCTAAATAAAATCGTTAAACCTGAGTTCAGTTAAATTTTTTTTTTTGAATTATCGACTACATGTAAGTTTGCCATTTTTTATTTCAAGAACGACTGTCTTGAATTGAAAAAGCGTAGCACTCTTGCAAAGAGCGTTGAAAAACCTTTTCAACGATAATTATGCAACTCGACCTATGTTGCTCATAAAGTTCTAAGGGGGTTGACCTAAAATGAGTGAATTTATGACAAAAAGCTGGACCCTTCAAATAGAAAATCGACCTGTTTCGGTGATTTTCGGAAAAGTATTGTCTTGCTCCTGAATGATTCCACAAAAACATGACTGAGCCATCCTTTCGCCCCCTGTAGGGGGCAAACTGGTCATACAAATAGATTATGCTTCTCAGCATTTCCTTTGTGGACCAAAAGCTACAAACTATCCAAATTTCAGACAATTTGACCGAGAACCATTTTACCCATACTGCTCAAGAATGCTGGAAATTCTTGATTGTTTGCTGGGACTTGTTAAACGAAAACATGCTACATTTGTGCTGAAAAATGGCAGAATTTTTATCTGAAATCAGCTGAGATTTGCTCAGATTCGCTGAATTTTCATTGAAAAATAATTGTTGCTGCAAATTGCTAAGTTTCGCTGAAACTTGCTGGAATATAGCTGAAACTTGCTCAATTTTTGTTGGAAATTGCTAAATTTTTATTTAAAATTGCTAAATTGATAACAAAAATGCTTGCTAAATTTTTATTAACATTGCTACTTTGTTGCCAATAGCTGGATTGTGGTGATACCGGCTGAGTTTTAGTTTGAAACTGCTGAGTTTTCCTGGAAATTGTTGAAATTCGCTGAAGTTTGCTGAATTTTGGTTTGGTATTACGTTTCTCTATGAAGTTTCTGTTTCTGAATTGTTGATGAATCTTCCTAAATGTTTGTTATATGTTTGTGTGTTGTATATGTTCATGTTTTGATAAAATTTGCTGAATTTTTGCTAAAACATACTAAATTTATGCAAAAAATTGCTAAATTGATGCTGAAACTTGACAAACTTTCGCTGAAACTTGCTACATTTTTGCTAAAATTTTCTACATTTGTCTCAAAAGTTGTCAATTGTTTTTTTGTTGCTTCAGGTGCATTGTTCAAGTGTACTGGAAATTGTTAATTGTTTACTGGTACTTGCAAAACTGAAAATTGCTACATTTGTGTTGGAACATTGCTGAGATTTGCTCAGATCCACTGAACTTTGATTGAAAACGGTTGAATATTTGCTGAAAATTTCTCAATTTTGCTACAACTTGCGGAAGTATCGCTGAAAATTGCTACAGTTTTGTAAAAAGTCGCTAAATATCTACTTGAACTTGCTGAATTGATGATGAAGCTTGCTAAATTTTGATTAACATTGCCACTTTGTTCCAAAAGTGTTTCACAATCCAAAAGCTGGATTGTGCTGAAACTTGGCCAAGTTCTGGTTTGAAATTGCTGAATTGAACATTGTTGAATCTTGCAAAAACTTGCCAATCTTGAATCTTGCAAAAACTTGCCAATCACCCATCGAAAATAGCGAAATTCAGCTGAAAATTGTTGGGCTTTGCTTAGGCAAGCTGAATTTTGGTTTCAAATCCGAATCATATATTTTAGCTTAGAATTACGTTTTCCTCAAAAAATTGCTGGATTTTTCATTCAACTATGATTTTTTATTCAGAATAGCTGAAAACTGATATAAATCTTGCAAAATTCCAGTTGAAATATTCAAGTTTTTGTTCAGAATTTCTAGATTTTGTCGAAAATTTGCTGAATTGTTGCTAAAACTTTCTAAATGTTTATCCGAAATTGCTGATTTGTTGCTGAACATTGCTAATGTTTTGCTAAAGCCTGCTGAATCTTTGCTAGAACATACTAAATTCATGGTGGAAATTGCCACATTGATGCTGAAACTCGCTAAACTTGCTACATTCTAAAATTCTCTACATGTGTGGTAAAAATTGACATTTTTTTTGTTTGTCGCTTCAGGTGCGTTGTTCTAGTATTCTGGAAATCATTAATTGTTTGCTTGAACTTGCAAAAACTTCAACTTTGAAATGTTGCTGAAATTTTGCTTAAAATTGCTATATTTTTGTAAGAAATCGCTGAATATCAATTTAAATCTGCTAAATTTATGATGAAGCTTGTTAAATTTTGAATGACATTGCTAATTTTTGGTTTGAAATTGCTGATTTTTGCTGAAAATTATTGAATTGTGCAAAAGTTGCCAATCAGTCGTCAAAAATTGCAAGCCTTTCACCCACGCTTGAGAGTCTTACAGAACCTGTGTATTGCGGGAAGCCTATCTAAAAGGGACATTTCCGGGATTTCTCCGTTGCATTGAAAGTTGTGTCTTTTTTCACTGCATGAACTTCTTTGTCGCTCTCTGTCTGGAATCTGAACGCAACTATGCAGATTTTGACAACTACACATTGAAGAGCAGTTCTCAGTAAACCATAAGCATGAAAATTTGGGAGACTTTCGGTTTCAGGCTATCTTCAACGAGGGATCAAATAAGGGTGAAAGATCCAATATCTTGCATTTTCCAAAAAAAAAATGAACAAATTTTGTTCAAACAGCTTTTAAGAACAAACCTTTCAATTGATGATTGCCAAACTTGGTAGGCTACCTCAAAGTACATCAAGGTTCATAATGCGTAACATATTTTACTATTCCAGATGTTGCAAATGCCATCATGGGCACTTAAGCTTTGAAGAGCCAGAAAATACGTGAATGGCAATTCTTTCCCGCCGAAGAGGTCACTAAATTATGATGAGGAGGTTGTTTTTACGATGCAATGATTACATATTACCATTATTATGATAACCAATCACTTTTTCAACGATGCCTCACAGGGCAGATTCAAGATGGTGCTCAAGAGGAAAAAAAAGTTGACAATCGTATTTCTGGGAATAGTTGGCTTAGGAATTGGCTACCCAGCTCATATCATTTCTAACATTACTTTTTGTAGAAATACCAAGTATTGTGTCAATATCTCGAAGAATCATTCATTTATGGAAAAAAGAGTATTTTTGTTTTTTCTTTCTGTTTTCCCCTACATTTCAAAGATGGTTCAAGGTAATCAAGAACGGTTTGCTGTGACTTCATGAGCATAACACAGTTAATGTATCTGGTGGATTACAGGTCTCCACATGCTTCGGTTATTTAAATATAATTTTCCCTGTATACGCTGCCGGCATGAATGGCGCTGATGGCTACCTTTCTGGATCGGGAGAGTATGGTGCAAAGAACATTTCCACCTAGTAGTATCTTCTCATCAAAAAATGCAAGGTTCATTCCATTTTATGCAACTAGCATCCGGACTACGGTGGCCACCACTACCTAACAGCATTAGCGAAGAGCCACCAATCAGTAGAGACAATTATCGCTATGTAATCCCGAACGTTTACACTTGCGCGTACATTACGTCACGATGTCACGATGGCAACTGTGACATTATACACAGAACATCTATCAAGATGTTAGTAGTTATACAGGATGTTCATTTGAAAAGTTGTCACCCCTGATTTCTCGCCGCCAAAATTTTTCACATGGAAACGCCGAAACAGATCGATTTTTGTTTCAAGGGGGACACCTAGGACACATACTGTCAAGTTTTTATCTTTAACACTTTTTTTCCCACCCCACCTTACTTTAAAATTTCAAATAGCATTACGTATCTTGTGATACATCAAATTGAAGGCAATACAATTCTCTTTTCGCCAAACATATTTATAATTTCTTTAAACCACCCCCTAACCACTTTGGAATCCTCTCTTTGTTTATGAACGGAATAAT
Source organism: Anaspis maculata (assembly GCA_949128115.1). Lineage (NCBI taxonomy): Eukaryota > Metazoa > Arthropoda > Insecta > Coleoptera > Scraptiidae > Anaspis > Anaspis maculata. Next base: position 6,693,838 of record OX421965.1, read on the forward strand.
TTCCCCCTATAAACTCCCGATTCTTGAGAAATGGCCTTTCCATCAGAAACAGGTCAATTCTTATTTCAATAGGCGAAATTCAGTGCCATTTCTGCGCTGGCGCAACCATGCTAGGGGATTTGAGAATAGTGCCGTATGCTAACACATGTAAAAAACGTAATTTCAACATTGTATATTATTGAAACGGCTGGAAATGAAACTTTCAAATAAGCTATGGAAAAAGTGTGTTTCTTGATCTTTCATTGTGTTCAAGACCAGCAATGATGGATCAGTTTAATACACAAGGAGTGAAAATATGGTAACGTGTTCATCAGTTTGTGTGTTTTTGAAAATACCGCCCTACTTCTAGTATTCTTCTCTGCCTTACGGTTGCCGTCCTGTCTGTCAATGGAATGAAACTGCATGTAAACAAATGGTAACTAAAATGTGACTGAAATTTTATCGGGTTATATGTATAATATGTCAGACGATTTGTGTTTTCTGTTTTTTTTTTTTCAAAAATGACGGGCAGTTTGTTGAGTGCCTGGCTGCAAAAACCGTACGAAAAGAACATTACAGTTTCATTTCATGTGCGTTCCCAAAAAACATCACCTTCTAGGCAACCAGTTATACACTGAAAACTGCTTTTTCGTTCTTTTCGGAACATTATACGCGCGGAATTCATTTCTTCGACAGCAATGCACATGGACAACATCATTCCGCATAATCTAGCATGGAAATCAGGAGTTTCTTGTCATCTATTTTCCTTTGTTAAATGGCTGAAAATCTGCAGGTTTTGACTCTACCTAGCTCGCGCAGACGCATGAGTTCCATCCCCTAGCTTTGCGAACCAACAGCGCATGTCGTGCCTTTGAATATCGCATATTGGGTCATCTAAGACGCGTATCTCCAAATTTTCATCTTCAACCCCTTTGCCTTTACCCTACCTTATTTCAAAGGGGTGGTTTAAAAAAATTTAAATATGTTTGACGGTAAAAGAATTTTATTGTCTTCGATTTGATGTAGCACAAGATCGGTAATGCTGAAATTTTAAACTAGGGTAGAGTGGAGGCGAAGAGGTTGAAGATGAAAATTTGGTCATACGTGTCTTAGATGATCCCGTTGAAATAAAAATTGACCTGTTTTTGCTGGAAAGTCTATTTCTCAAGAATCGGGAGTTTAGAGAGGAGAAGTTTCCTTTCAGTAACAAAAAGAGGATTTTTACAAGGGTTAGGGGCTGGCTGGTTTAAAAAAATTAGAAATATGTTCGACGGAAAGAGGATTTTATTTCTTTGAATTCGATGTATAACAACATATGTAATGCTATTTGAAATTTTTAAGTAGGGTGGGGTGGGCGCGAAAAGGTTGAAGATGAAAATTCCGCAGTATGTGTCCTAAATGTCCCCCGAGAAACAAAAATCGACCTGTTTCGGCGTTTTCCTGTGAAGAATTCTGGCGGCAAGAAATCAGGGGTGACAACTTTTCAAATGAACACCCTGTACAGTCCAAGTCCTGTGGGAAATGTTTTGAACAGTGGGTAGGTTTACAAAAATAGAACTCTTACCACTGGATTACTGCTATTAATCAACAAATAAAGCGCTCGCATTTGCCTGTACCGCTTCTCTTGAACTTGATTCTCTGAACATGTTACACTTCAATTTGGTCACTTCTGAAGCGGTAAATACAGCCCCCAGACTTTCACTACTATCACAATAGGCTATGACTGGTAAGAAATCAGAAATGAGCGAATGATTCAACTACACGATTCACAAAAACCGACACGTTATTGATACCGATGACACTGAAACGTGCTTGAAATTCACACACCAAAGTACGAGCGGAGAGCCATCTCTCTCAGGGTGACTACAGTGATCACGACTTGAAATCGGCAAATTAAAGGAATTTTATTGCTCAAAAATGTACCGTTCACAAGGGCAACTGCATGGTGTTGGTAAGCTTGTTGCCGCTTGGTGGCTACCAGTCGCGATTTGATGTCGCAGACACGGCGGTTGCGCCAGAATTTTCGATCGGTTTCGTTTGTTCATGTTGGGTATGCGAAATGGTTATGGTTTATTGTCAGTGGAACTGGTGAAATTTTATGTCACCACTCTTCCTTGAACTTTGGGCGCAGTGCGGCATACAACAAATGCAGGCAATTTTTCAGCGTCGACAATGATAGAAAGACGAGAGTAGGCGAGTGGCGAGGTGACATAGATCATCAGCCGTATGGCGGCTTTACAGAACTTCGTATGTCGCCGGCGACAATCCCCCACTCCACTGTAGTTCAATAATTTGAACGACACGACGACAGAAACTCGTGTCGCGATAATGATATGAAGGGGGGTAGGGAAATACAGGCAGATCGAATCCTATTAGCCAGCGACGCTGTCGCCGGCAACATACGAAGTTCTGTAAAAGCCGCCAGTATGCACCAAAGTGTCAAAAATGACGCGATTCACAGACGACTTGACGTTTTGCAATACCAATTGACAAACTTGAAGTCCCTGGGTGTCAAATTTTGCCGTAAACGCCCCCTACATGCAATCGCCCTGTTCAACGAAAAATTTGGCTCAAAGTAGCTTGAATTTTTACGGTATAGCTGTGCATTTACAATTTTTTTTTATAGGGGACCTACAGATTGTGAAATTTAGTAGTGAACATTTAGGTTTCTAGACTTTCAAAATTTCTGAAAAAAGTCATGTTTTATCAACAATTGAAGTAACAACTCAAATTATCTTGATTTTTATCAACATTTAGCCACCTTTCACGATTTTTTCTGTTGAACGGTTACGGAATAATAGTCGATTTTCCTTTTGCACATTTTTAGGTTAGGTAAAGGAGCCCTAAAATAATGTTGAATGATCTTTTTCACTAAAACGACATATTATTCAACTTCGAAGCATTGAAATTCTTTCAAAGTATTTAATTAAATACATTTGAAGTATTCAAATATTTACAACTGCAACTTCACAAATAACGAATAATCGAATAAATTTCCCAAGTCGCCAATGATTCCTGAAAATCTGGCGGAAAAACGTGGCTACCAAGGAGACTGAGGCCTACTTTGAGGAGAAATTTATTCGATCACTCTTTATTATTCATTATTTAAATATTATTTTGACCAGGAAATAAAAATTATTCATTATTTAAATACTTTTCAAAAGTGTTTTGCCCAGTTCTGCACATGAGAACTATTAGCAGTCCAGCTTCATTACAGGTCCGCGATTGTAAATCTTTCACGGAAAGATGGACCATCCCACATTCCCACACTTTCTATTAAAGAAAAAAACCTTTACAGGGTGAGAAATTGGAGGAAGTCTTCTACAACATCGACTTTCAAAATTCGAAAAACACGCGGTTGCGCAAAGACCTGACGTTCATACTGATGGGATCCCAGAGGAGTCTGGAAATGTCCGGCGGTGGGATGTTCAGACTGAGCAAGCCTCAGTACTTGAAGGTCCGTACAGGGATGTGCGATCATGGAAGATTGAAGTTGCAATATCAGTGCCGCTTGACTTAAAGGAGACCACAACACAAAAATCGAGTCTATATTTTATTTGGCTAACTCATGGGGAAGGTAGTTTAAGACTATACGGAACAAATCTACGTTTTCTAGACGAGTCCCATCAGCCGATGAAACGTTTTGAAAATATTATCGTGACTTCATTTGGGAAGATGTTTTCACCTCCGATTTTCACCCATCACGTTCCCATGGTCTTGTTTTTGCCATTGTCGTTTTGACAAACGTCATTGTCTTCAAACAATCAGTAATAATTATGGCATGCTTGAAACCGTCGTCGTCTCATTGGCAACGGAATTAGGTACAGGTATGCCCGTGAGTAGCTATAGATAGCCCATGAAAATTTGCCCCTCTGACGTCATTGTCGTTCTTAATTTTAACCGCAGCGCCCGCCACGAGATAAGTAAATTTACAAGACCATATGCAATCGTTCTAGTTTTTTCAACTCTTTCATCTGAGACCAACTTGTATTTTGTGTTGTGGTCTCCTTTAAGCAGCCTCTGCTCCAAGCGCCGCAAGTTGGTACTTTCAAGGCAATTTCACTCATCCAACCTCATCCTCGGCTTTTATCACTTCTCGCCACCAAAAGCCGCTAATCTGACGCATTTATTCCAGTTAGTTCAAACGATATACTCGGTCACAACACTCTTGTTATCCGCCAAGACATCAATACAGCGCTGAACTGAACAGCAACAATCTGAATTTGATCTCACTTTCCATTATGAGTTTTTATACTTTTTACAGTTTTTCCAAATAAGTGAAGGGGCCATGAAAAATACGGCAAGGTTGTTGTCTAGCGGACACTACCTACACCTTCATGTAACATACCTTGGAATGTTATTCTGCATTTTTTGAGGGTAACTAGGCACGTGGTTGCCTTTAGTCAACTGCACCTTCCACATGGTCAGCCTGCGCCTCTGGTCCTCGGTGAAGGGCTCCAGCAATTCGGATCTCTCGCACATGCCGGTGAACAGCATCAGACTTTCGTCGGACGGTTGTCTCAACATCAACAGTTGAGTACAGACTGTAACGTGCACAGATTTTATATTATTAAATAGAGAAATATGGAAATAACCACTACAGATAGAAAAATAAAATCACTATAAATCAGGCTTTTTCTTTCGTCAAACTTCCAGAAGGATTTGAAAACTTGGTGCGTTAGGAAGAGCGTTCCTTTAGTGCCCAAAACAGTTTATCCACGTAAATTTGTTGATCAGATCTTCAGGCTACGTTCACTTTTTTTCAGAATTGAGAAGTTTAAATTGATTTGAAGCTAAGTGTTTATTTTCAGGAAAGGGTCCGCCATCTCACAGAAGGATTATGAGTATAAATAAAATAAACTGCACGCAGTCTGCTCCCTAGGAAAGTTACAGCCCTTCAATGTTCAATTTTTAAAATGTTTTTTTACCGTAACTTTTGAACTGTTCAACCGATTTGTAGTAGTTTACTAGTACGAAGTTTACGAAGTTTACTAGTAGTAAACTTTGTAAATTGCAGAACAATTTTTTTCTGCAACTCTGAAGACCTGTAACTTCTTTATTATGCATTTTAGGTATTTACTTTTTTAAGTGAGTCGACTTCTTTCTCATCCTTTATCAGCCTGCAAAGTTTGTCGACTAAAACCTGGACCACCCTGTATAGCTAGGAACTTACTTTTGTAACACCCTGCATATAAAATATAATTACATAAAAAATTATATTGACATTTGAAAGATTTTCAAATTTTACTCATCCTTTACACCAATTTTATCATCGCTATTTGCATAATATCTATCAATTTTCAACTCTGACTACGAGGGGCCAGAGATTCTCAAGACCGGTCAGACATTGAAACATTTACTGACTGTGTGCAGGTTATTTTATTTACCAACACTGTTCGGTGAGTGTTTTGCTTTTATTTTTACAAATTGAGAGAAAGCTGGAGGGGCCACACAAGCCATACTTTCGAAATTTGTGAGAAAAGTCACTTTGAAAAGAGTAGCTTTTAGAAAAAGGCCTTCATACAGGCACCTGAATTTGTTCTAAAGTACCTATGGCGTGTAACACCTCTCATAAAAGCTCTTGCCGAGTCCTTTTTGAATTTCGAATTGATTTTCAAAAATTGCAAGTTGAATTGCGAGAAAGTCAACATTCCAGTCTCGAGATGCTAGTCTTCATAATTGCAATTATTGCAAAAATGAAATGAAGATCTAATGCGGCAAATTCACTTGTGAAGCTGGTGTTTTTTTTTCTTCACTGTATTACGAAGTACAGAACAGTGCGGGGAGCACGCCGTCTGTTTACGAATTTCGTATACGAAGCTTGCGTATTTTCTATTGTATAAACTTGCGTATTTTCATTCGTCTTTGCAATCGGAAACGATCGTAAAAAGTCATGCCCGTGGATGAAGGCCGCCATATTGCTAAAATTTCAGCGACGAGGAGGGAAGATGCAGATATAAACTGCTCAACAAATATGTTGTCGCGAGGGAAAAATTGGTCCGAGTTTGGACCCCAATAACTTTTGAATGACACAAACCATTTTGATTCTGTTTTGACAGTTAGTGAGATATCAATCTTTCTGTTATTCATTTTCAGGAGGTGAAGATCTGGAAGCTCCATGTAAAATATCTACAGGGTGAAATGTAAAACAGTGCAAAATTTTAGCAAAAATAACGGACCCCCATTTTCAGAATAATTTTTTTTCTCAAATGCAAATGAAAGGATTATAAAGCGTTATGTTTTTAGCCCAGGCTTTTTAGCATTTAACATGAAACAAATTAATCCACGTGCAATCTTCACGGTATCGTACCCACTTAACCTTACTTAACAACATACTAAAAGTCCCCAACTTTCCTCCGTGTGCGTCATAATTTTTGAGGGGGGGGGGTCAAAATTTTCATTAAAAAAATTCTAGGACAAGAGTAGTCTAGTCAGTGGCTTCTAATTTATTATATTTGGATACAGTGGGTTATAAGTGAAGCTTATTGACACATTAGATGTCTATGGTCCCCGTGAGGGGAGCTCGGGAGGGGGGCAACTGGTGACCTATGCAAGAAATTTGGTTTTCAATAATATTGAGACAATACTGGCATGCTGGGTATCGTTTCCCACTAAATCTGACCTCGCAAATCCGAATATGACATTTAAATTCTGTTTAAAAACTCTTTCGAGCAATTTTCGGCAGAAAAACGTGATTTTGGGACCAAAATAAAGCCGGTTTTTCAATTTGTGTTATTTTTGCGTTTGAGGCATTAATCATTTGGATTCAAGATTGGATTAATTATATGGACTTTTTTGCATAAGACTATTATATAATAAACGAGACGTAAGTGGTTACAAGGTGAGAAAAATAATTTATTGAAAAAAATGTCGAAGTCCTAAATGTCACTCAAAAATATCTCCGCGCAGTTGAAAAAAATGTATTGTAGCTGTAATATGGCTTTGATTTTATCCTTAAAGGTTCCTTCTTATAGCCAAAACAATTCTCTAGCTTCCGAAGAAAGAACACTCTACATTAAAATAATAATAATATAACAACAGCAACTTTCCCGCGGGTATAGCCACATTTTTCAGTTTCCAGCTGGCTTACACCGAACATCAAACCAACTCGATTTTATAGTATTCAAGAAATGATAATTATGTCGAATGCCTGATGTAAATGACATCGACGGCAGAATAGTTAGAGGGGTGAGTGCGTCTATATCGGCCCCACTATCTCACTTGATTAATCAGTCTTTTTTGGAGGGCGAGTTCCCAACTGCATTAAAAAAATCCAAAGCTGTGCCTGTCTTCAAAGGCAAGGGCTCCGACCAAGATGTTACCAATTATCGAGTGATCTCTATTCAATCACAGTTCGCAAAGGTTTTTGAGCTTGCTTACTATAATAGACTTTTATCTTTCCTTGAAAGCAATAACCTTTTGAATGACTTTCAGCATGGTTTCCGCCCTAAAAGAAATACAACTACCGCACTATCTGATGCTCTCGACTTCATTTACGGCGCTCTTAATGATAAAAAGCACGTTATGGCAATACTGTACGACTTGAGTCGCGCGTTCGATACCGTAAATCACAAAGTTCTTTGCGATAAGCTGTTCAACATGGGAATACGCGGCTCGGCCCTGGACTGGGTGCGGAGTTTTCTGGGTTGGAGGACGCAGAGTGTGGTCATTGGCGCGGCGATCTCGGGAGAGGGCAGCCTTCCCGCGGGAGTTCCACAGGGCTCAATTCTGTCACCGCTGCTTTTTGTTATATTCATGAACGACATCGTGAAGGATCCTGGGGACTCCTGTGGGATGGTTGTTTATGCGGATGACATCAGTGTGCTGTTCAGGGAGCCTCTCGCTGGGAGTCTCGCGTCCAGCGGTACGCGGTTGACGGACCAAATCATGAATTGGGTTGAGGGAAACGGATTGATCCCGAATGTTGCCAAGACCTGCAGCATCCGTTTCCTTCCTAAAAACGCAATCAAAGACACTAGCACCTTAATTAAAACCATGGAGGTTAGAGATAAGGAGACTGATCGAGGCATTCAAATGTGTGCTACTTTTATGTCGTGAAAATTCCGGGAGCCGTCCACTGTTGCTTGCGCTCGTGTGGCAAATTTTGGAATTAGTCATTATTTGTCAAAGTGACTGATTCAATTTGCTTGTGATGACAGTAACAAAACTAGGAGTAGGTAAATTCCTTCTTTATTCCTTCACCGTGTCTTGCTGTGCGCCAGGGTGCACAAGCTCCAATGGAAATGAGAAGGCCCGGTTGAGGAAAAGTGGCCAAAAATGCCGGAGCATGTTCCGACCTCACGCAGTAAGTTCAACTGTATAAACTTTGTACCTACTATACGTGGGGCTCCGATCCGACTCTCTTGGTTCCTCTATGATATATTTATTCTTATCATAATAGTATCTGTTTAACGTTTTGCCTTGTTAAAGGACGAAATGGCTTGTGAATGGAGGAATGCCATCAGGAGGCAAGGTAGACCCCTGACATCGAGAGAAAAGGTTTACAAAGGTGATCCCTGTTACGAACTACATTTTAGAGATGATGACATTGAACGGTATCTGTTTCACAACAGAGCTTTCGGATGGAACAGTCTTCCAGGTGATTAAGAGGAGCATTCCAAAATGGAAGGAGAATGTAGTTCTCACCACTTTTTCGAAACAGCATGAATCGTTTGACCAAAGGGAGGTGGAGGTCCCATCAAAGATAAGGAAAACGAATGAGACTGGAGCTGAGAAGATCGTGCTCAGACAGCCTCAAGACAAGCGAAGCCCCATTGACAGCCATGTTTCACCTCACCTGCTCACCGACAGATACCCACGATCGAAGACATAAACGCACCCGAATATCGACCAATGCTTATTACGGACGAAGAAATTCGATGCAAATTTCCCTCCCATCAGAGTATTGGTTTTCGTGCAAAATTCGTGGCAAAATTGGATTCACATGCTTGCCATATTGATAGTAGATATTTTTAAATGGTTCCCCCAAGGGGTTCCCCCATTACCTTTTCCTTTTGATATAATTATGTATCGATGTTTCTTAGAAAAAATACAAATATATGATCGTTTCCGTTACACCTCGTTCACATAAAAGTTCATGCAGAAAGCATGGCATAAAAGCATCATCAGGGGCCCGTTTCATAAAAGTTCAAACGACAATTTACAAGTGTGTGTAGTCTTGGTAACCCATTGTTGCAACAATTTGTCGTCAAGGTTATACATTTGTAATTTGTATGTAATGTGTCATGCCGTTTGTAGTTTTATGAGACGGGCCGCAGATCTGAACCATGAATAATTACAGAGTTCTATCCTTTGAGCAAAATTACAGTTTCCTGTGAGCCGTCCCCAGATTCCAGCGCCACAGTGTATAATTTTTGAACTGCATTTTTGCGACATAAAATGGTGCCATTTTTTATGACAGAAACCAATGTCGTTCAGTCTCCTTCTCTCTAACCTCCATGATTAAAACCAAGGGTCAGTCTGTCAGAGAGATGGATGACGTGAGGCTCCTTGGACTTCACCTGGACACTAAGCTGACCTGGGAGTCGCATATTGGAGTTGTGCTGAGTAAGCTCAGCTCCACTACATTTTTGATAAAAACTCTCAAGCACTCTGTGTCCGACGACGTCCTCAGAATAGTTTACTTTGGCCTGGTTCAGTCAGTTCTTTCTTATGGCTTGATTTTCTGGGGAAATGCCCGCTATAATCAAAGAGTGCTCAAGGCACAGAAGAAGATTGTGAGAACGATGAAGGGTGCAAACGCCGGGCAGCACTGTAGACCCCTTTTCATAGAGTTGCGACTTCTTACTTTACCATCCCTCTATATTTATCTGTTGATACTCTTCATCAAAGAGAATGAAGCTAAATATAAAATAAATGCAAACATTCACGAACACTCAACTAGAACAAAGGGCAATTTACACCATCCCTTTTCGAGACTTTCCGTCGCCCAGAACTCCTCGAGCCACAAAGGAGCTATATTTTTCAATAAAATAAAAACTGTTGTTGATTATCACCCCAACACCAATGTTTTCAAGAGAAGGGTTTTCAATTACCTGGTCGGTCGGGCGTTCTACACGGAGGAGGAGTTCATGACCTCTTGTTGAACCTTGTTTTAAATGTGTCACTTGTTGTGTTGTTTTTTTTTTAACATGTAATGTGATTGTTCATATGTACTTCAAGACAGGATTCTGTATATAGTTTTTTATAATGCTGTTCATATAGTATTAATTCCTTGACGTGTATAATGGGCATTACTGCCTCTTGCACAAAAAATAAATTCTATTCTATTCTATTCTATTCTAAATGCGTGAAATAGTTGCAGTTATCGATCCTATTCGGAATTTCGATCATTGATGTATTCAACGTGAAAATATCGTGAACTAAAAATCCACAATTTTCAAGAGCAAATTATAATTTTTTTCAGTCAAAAATGCTCACAATCTTTTTAAAACAGAGCTTTAACATTGTATTTATATATTAATAATGTATTGGAAGTCTAGCACAGCACAGGAAGATTTTTAGAGCCATGCTCTGCAAAAAATACCAAATTATTATTATTATAATCTCAAGATCACTAGTAGTAAAAAAAATCGCATCTAGCTTACCATCCGTACTCTAAGCTTATTTTGTCCAATATTAGTTTCGTTAAAAACTCGTCTGTTGATTTCCAAACAATAAATCGATAGTTACCTCGAATACCTACCGATAGTACCTATACCCATCTAAAATAATAGCAAAGTTATCTAGCACCTAAATGGACTTAATACATAAGTTTATAAAAATAACAGATCGTCCTCAGGGTCATACTCAACAAGGTGAGGTAGACTCTCACATGTTGTGTCCCTACAGAACTTACTTACACATTTGCGAATAAGACAAGGAAGATCGCCTGCATCTACATTTCAGACCGCAGTTCTTCTTGCGTTCTGTAGGGACACAACATGTGAGAGTCTACCTGAGGACGATCTGTTATTTTTATAAACTTATGTATTAAGTCCATTTAGGGAGTCCCTATGCAACAGCCCACCGAGAAATCAAACCAACCATTAAAACATCCTACCGGAGAAACAGCCACCGCTCATTTTGCCACGAATTCTGCAACCGTGCAAACATGCTACTGCTAAATCAACACACCGGAAAAAGTGCAACCACGCATTTAGCCACCGAGACCGCTACCGCGCATTCATCCTACTGCTAAAGCAACACACCCGGAGAAACAGCCACCGCTCATTTTGCAACGAATTCTGCAACCCCGCAGACATGCTACTGCTCAATCAACACACCGGAAAAAGTGCAACCGCTCATTTAGCCACCGAAAGCGCTTCAGCAGTAGGATGAATGCGCGGCAGCGCTCTCGGTGGCTAAATGAGCGGTTGCACTTTTTCCGGTGTGTTGATTGAGCAGTAGCATGTTTGCACGGTTGCAGAATTCGTGGCAAAATGAGCGGTGGCTGTTTCTCCGGGTGTGTTGCTTTAGCAGTAGGATGAATGCGCGGTAGCGGTCTCGGTGGCTAAATGCGTGGTTGCACTTTTTCCGGTGTGTTGATTTAGCAGTAGCATGTTTGCACGGTTGCAGAATTCGTGGCAAAATGAGCGGTGGCTGTTTTTCCGGTAGGATGTTTCAATGGTAGGATGATTCCGCTGTGGGTTGTTTAGTGGGCTCCCTTGCAGTTGCAAGACACTATCTTCAAAAGAGTCTCCGGAGCTGGAGGAAGATGCGACCAACTACACGTGGGTGCTCCCGCGTAGCCCACCGTGTTGTTTGTTTACATCTAGAGTACCTTAGCTATTATTATCTAGCAAAAACCCGAGGTTAATCCGAGGTCTAGGAGCCGCGATATTGCGTGAAATGACAGACACACAGACGGACGGACGGACGAATAATGAAATAAAATATCTTTGTTCTTTGTACATCTAGAGTACCTAAGCTATCATCTAGCAAAAACCCAAGCGCAATCCGAAGTTTAGTAGCTGAGATATTGCCGGATACTGCAGACGGCAGTAACAAGAACAAACTATAAGCGCTACAAGTAGTAGCGCTAAAACCATAGAGGAAAATTGCGAAAATGTACCTAGTACCCACTCATACGAGTACTACCAGACCACATTTAGTCAGTACGATGCTGTGCATATTGAACGTAGAACCTAGGATCAATTATTACAGATCAAAGTCTAGGTTAATAATGTTGAAGTGATTTTCCCCACATAATGCGTTTGACGTAACTTCATAGAATCCTTATTGGAATTGCTGGACAATTCACAATGGAGCTAAAAGATACGTCATTTTGAAGCTGAAACTGTAGGGAATCTACTGCATATAATAATACCAAGTGATATTTGGTGGTCGATGCAAAACTAAAATGTTAACTGAAGCATAAGAAAAAAAACACGAAAAAAGTGCCATTATCAAGAAATGGGAGGCATGGACGATTTTGCTCCCGCCAGGAGGCGCTGCAGTTGGTTGGGACCTCTAGGGATTTTATCTAGCCTAGATTGCATAAGCAAGCGCGTGGTGTCAAATTGTCAAATCAATAAACGTCAAATATTTAGAAATGTCACCGTGAACATAAATTGGAATTTTTGAATCGTATCGTTGAATCGTTCATGAGGATGCCGTAGGCTCTTGCAGCGAGGGTCAGGACGCGGCCTCAAACTCCGGGTAAGCTCAGTTTGACTGCCGAAGAAAAAAAATACATTTTTATTCACTTTTATCGTAGACCCGGGCCCGGTATGGTACTCTGGAGAGGTAAATAGATGCTTGAACAAGCCCTTCCTGCTCCATTCTACCAGACAGATGGAGACAAGAATCATCGAAAAACATTGACATTGCTGAGGTGCATGAAGGGATCTAGGTTATGTTGGTTCTATGTTGAAGTTTTGAACTTGTTCAGTTAGGTTATTATGTTCACAGCGTTGTGCGTAGCATACGAAAATTAAACACATGAAATACAGTTCTTCAATCAGCCAGGGCACTTCACTTTATTACAATAATTCAAACCATCACTTTACAGAGAGTTTTCCACACTGCTACAAAATTGTGAAGCCTTCAGGTTTATGGCCTCTTTTGTGTTGTGTCTGATGCCTTGCCATGAGTAGTATATTTTGCTTGCCTACTATCATGCAGCTTACGTCCGGCTTGTAGATGGAAACTGCAAAATGATTTCAAACTCATTGGAATGTATTGATGATAGAATCGGCTTCATTGAGTGGAAGGGCGACTCTTGTATTGGTGATACCAAAATGTTCTTCTGTTCTCGTATAGTATAGTCTAATTTCTCTCTCCGTTATCCATGTGCTTAGGATGAAGCAGGAGTGGATCATTCAGAGCATCCATTTGCCTCTTCAGTAGATACCATATGGAGCCCCTCGGGTCTATAGTAGTAAACAAAAATGAATTTTTGCCTTGGGCAATCAAACTGAACTTACCCCAAGTTGAACGGAGCCCTGCTTAAACATGATAGCTTGGGACCACTGTGGGTTGCATTTATCGTCTCACCGGCCGGGATTTTGTCTCGCACGAACCGCCAGACGGCCCCGCGCTGCTTCGCTCGCATTTGCCCTGCCTTTCAAACGACAAGCACCCGGTACCGGTGACACTAACACCATGCGAGTCATGCGATGACAATAAACAATAAAGATAGGTTAGGTTACGCTCTGACAAGCAATGACAACTGCAAGCTTGACCTTGGACTTGACGTTGACATGACGTTGACATTTGGTCCCAAGCCTATAGGCATTTTGCCGCGAGGCACCGTTGAGTCAACGGTGCACGATTCTGCATGACCGCTGCGTTGCCGCGACCTGACCGGTTCAAACTTTTTACTTGGAGTGTACTTCAACGGTTCGCAATATCAGGGACCGGGTGGAGTGGCCGGTTCAGTGTGGCGGTTCATCTGTCTTATGTCAGAATTGTCAGATCTAACCTAGCGGGACGGGAGCCCGGGAAAATTGGTGGGTTTAGCTGGAACGGAACTGGATTTATTTCATTTGGATACGGATACCCAGCTCAGAGGTTTATTGTTATGTTGATGATGTGTCGATTGTGAGGTCAAGATAACATTCAAGCTTTAAACTGAAACCGCGGTCACCTGACACCTCACCACGGTTAGGACCGATGCATTTTCGCGCTTGAAGGATATGAAAAGAGAACGCAATTGGATAGCAAGAGATGGAGATAGGACCGTTGTTGGAACCGCTGCGGTTCAACGGTGCCTCGCGGCAAATTCCCTTTATGTTGCGCCCTCTGGAATGCGTTTGCGAGAATGCCTCCCATGTCTGTTAGTGTCAAATTTCGGACAAAAGCTATCCCATGTCATTCACTTTGATTCATTATCTTTCATCCAAGACCAAGATAAGAGAAATCGATCGGGTGGTTGAGAACTAAGAGCATTTTTAAGCGGAAAGTGTATTTTGAGGTGTCTTCATCTTTGCCTGTCAAAAAAACAATGACGCACACGGGGGAAAGTTGGGGACTTTTTGTATGTTATACAACAAAGTGTAGTGAACCCAAAACTGGAGAGATTGACCGTGTTTTAATTTGTTTCATGTTTTGCCGTTTTTTCGACTAAAAAGCCTGGGCTATTTAGCTTGCGCCCAGTTTCGAAATTTTTGAAATCGGAAGTCTGGTTCTGACTCTATGATTTTTTCTCTTGGAAGATGCTGATTTATCCTATCGGTACAAAGAAGACTATGTTACTCTGATGATGGGAGGTTGCAATTCACGAATATTGTTGCTTAAACGGTTCTCAGCAACCTAACTCGTAGACCATCTGAAATACCTTGATCAAGGCTTCAAAAAAGGGGCCCATTCAAAATGGGCGACACAGGTGTTTTTCTTAAAAATTGAATTGGATCAGATTTTCACAACTGAAACAAGCTTTCTTTGTGATTTTGACCTCCTGTACTTGATGCTGATGATCATTTTTAGTTTTTGATGATGACAGGCTCCCTAGGCTAACATAGTCTTTTTTGTAGCGATAGGATAAATCAGCATCCTCCAAGAGAAAAAAATCATATAGTCAGAACCAGAGTTCCGATTCCAAAAATTCCAAAACTGGTCGCAAGCCAAAACATCACGCTTTATGATCCTTTCATTTGCATTTGTGAAAAAAAATTATTCTGAAAATGGGAGTCCGTTTAATTTGATAAAATTTTGCACTGTTTTACATTTCACCCTGTAAATATTTCGCATGAAGCTTCCTGATCTTCGCCTCCTCAAGGTGAATAACGGAAAGACTGATCTCACTAACCGTCAAAACAAAATCGAAATGGTTTGTGTCATTCAGAAGTTATTGTGGTCCAAAGTCGGACCAATTTTCCCTTTGCGACAACATATTTGTTGCGCAGTTTATTATGCTAGACAAAGACAAGAAAAATCGACACTTTACGCAAAGTCCACTGTTTTCGTCTTTGTACGGAGCTTGCGGGCTGTGCATAGGCACGGCTGTGGGTAAGATACGCAAGGGGCTGGTCGATTTTTACGAAATACGAAAGTGGCGTGCTCGCAAAATTCGGATACGAAAACGAACTTCGTGACCGTTTGAACGCATGCTCTGCACGGGGCAGAAGACGCAGGGGATTGGGCGATATTCACTATTTACGAAACATGAAAGTGGCGTGCTAGCTAAATTCGTATACGAACACGAATTTCGTAACCGATTGACGGCGTGCTCCCACCACAGTACGCAAATGAAGCCTTTTACTGACCTTTTCCCATGACCTTGATGAATTGCGAACACAAATCCTCCCCGTACGTAACCTGCAGCGGGCTCTGCATCACAGTCTTGAGCTTCTTCAGCGCGGCATTGAGATCGCCGCCGTTCATCACTTCGGTCTCCAGTTCGGTCAGCAGCTGGCCGCGCTCCTTCAGCTTGGCTATGCTGAGCAGCAGCTTGTGACGCGCCCCCTTGGTTATGCCGATCTGTTCGAGCGCCTCCTCGGACAGATCCAGCATCTGGCTGTAGGTGAGGTTGTGGAACACCCAGCTGTACTTGTGCAATCTGAGCGACTTGAGCCAGGCCATGATGCTCTTCATGACTGGCATGCTGTTCAACGTGTGCAGATCTTGCAGGCGCGTTTCCGAACTGCTCGACTGCAACACCGACAGATTCATGAGCGACTTGTCGTTGGACAGGGAATAGCTGCGGGGTTTCTGCGGCGGCTGGTGGAGGTTCTCCTGCGACGACCATTCCTGGGAGACCTTGGACAGGGGCAGGCTTTCGTGCGACGAGCTTGTGGTCTGACCGGGCGTCAGGCTGTTGGAGCGCCTGTTGAGGCGGGCGTTGTTGTCGATGGTGGTGGCATTGATGAGGGTGGCGCTTTCCGGATTGGGACTGGTCGATTCGTCGCTTGATTCGTTGACGGGCGAGTGAACGAAGTTTTCGGGATTCACACGGTGCAACACCTGCAAAAAACAAGTGTCATTAATGAAAAAACCGATACGAACACGTAAACTGGACCAAAAATGATTTTTTTGGGATATTTTGTACAAATATGAATTGCAATATTCGAAAATCGATTCGACATTCGGAAAGTGCTCAACGATAGCTTTTATGAGAGATGTCACAAGCCATATTTTCTATTCATACTTTAGACTGAAAAAAATTCAGCTGCCTGCACAGTGGCCTGTAGGTACCGCGTACTTTAAATTTTCTATTTCATTGTGTATTTGATTACACAAGCCAAACAATGAATATTCGTCTAAAGATATTATTTTGTTTCGCTCTTCAAAATTAAAAAAAAAAAAACGTGAGTGCGTGACCATAGTCACCCTCGGAAGAAGTGGAACTTCTATAGGTATGAATCAATTAGAAAACAACGTTCGAAGAGGTGTTCTTTTCGTACTCCCGCTCCGCTCCCTAACGGTTTGTAGCATCTTGTTTTTTATTATCATTATTATTATTATTATTATTATTATGGGTCACTTGAAAGGCAGAATACTTTCGACATGATTTTTTCACGATTAGACTTTTTTTGTTTCTTTCTCGCTGCGCTCGGCGCTTAAACTTCCATCTCCGTCACATGAAGTCTCACTCATACCCCTAATACAATAAATATCTATCTATTTTCATCAATACTATTCTCCATAAAGTACCTATAATATAATAATAATAATTTCATTTCATTTATTTATTTCATTTATTTATAGTGCCATCGAGAGACCTTGTCGGAGGTAGTTTATATCTCGACACTGTCAATAACGTTACACGCCTTCGTTACATCAACTCATGCCATGAAGCGAATTCGTTCCCATGTGTGGTTCTGCGTTAGTTGTGTGTTGTGATGTAGGCGCGAGGATAGAAGTTCCACTTCCAAAAAAAAAGTGCTACCTACAATCAGCCGATAAATTTAAAATGCTAGATCGAGCGGCACTTGTGACGTCACCGTCCCCCGACCAGTGACACAAATTCGCGGCCCGTCAGCCGGGTGGTTGGAGTGAGATCCCTGGTGAGATTGTGACAGCTCGCCAGTTTGCAGTTACCATGCATGAAACGAGCACGAGCGGGTTGGATCAGTAGCGTACCATCATGTCAATGTAGTACAGTATTGGTGAGGAATTCAACGGTTCCCATGAATGAGTTCATTCAAACTGAAGTTTATTGCTTTGTTACATCAACAACTATTTGTCAAATCATTTTAATCTTTGGGCTTTTGCCATTTACACACAAGTTACCCAATTACAAGAAAATCTCTACGTCTATGTTAATTTCTGCGCTCTAAACGCAGTTTGCCACACCTCCGATCCATACGATTGGATGGGGAACGATGACGACACATACGGCGTATACAATGCGTTTGAAAATGGGAATGAAATTCTCAAAGTTTACTTTTTCTCTCTCTTCTTTCTCCCTGATATTTTCAATATTTCGCAAAAACCAAAAATAAGTACATTTTTATTTTCATTGAACTTTCTGCTCCAGCAAAAGAAAAAAACACTGTATTGTTTTGGTGAAGAAGATGGAACAACACGTTTCTGCGTCGATTACAGAAAACTCAATGACGTTACCAAGAAAGACTTTTACCCGTTGCCAAGAATTGATGACACAACTGACGCCGTCACACGCCGTCTCTGGAGCAAGCTGGTTGTCTACTAGCCCAGGCGCCAGGGAGCAAAAATCAGCTCAATAAGGAAATAATTGTTTCCTGGCTGGAAACTAGCTTAAAACGATCTGTGTGGCTTAGGTTTTGACATACTAATTTCTCCCCTTTCGGAATTGTCGGCGTCATGTCGCCATCATCAACAAGAAGTGCACCAGCGTGGTTTTTGCCGAATATCTTGATTTTGGGCCATCTGACAGCAAAAGATGTAAGAAGTCATTTTGAAACCAATGAAATTCCCTACGGAATAGTCTCTAAACGACCTTTCTGTGACCTATGGTTTTTGAGATAGAGCTTCTGGAAGCAAGAGGCATTGTCGTGAAAGCTCCATGGCCACTTGACTCGAAAAACTAAAATGTCGATGTGACAAAAAAATTTCAAAATGAGATTTCTCGAGAATCCTTCATGCTATAGTTGCGGTGATGGTCTCAAACTCTTTCTCTTGAACCGTTGATTACGAGTATAGAAAAGTCAACAACGTCACATTGTACATATACAGGGTGAACTGAGGGAATCAAATCAGATCAGAGAAATTTTACATATTTCTTCGATCAAGCCTATATGCGACACTCTGGCCTTGTTTACGCGAGATTTAAAACTGGTGTTAAGGTCCGTAACATCAATGTTATCGTCCGCATAAACACTTCTAAACGCAAGTTTCGCAACAGCTGTTAAGCTCAGCTAAATGTGATTTTTAATTGCATTTAGTAAGCGAACAAGTGTTGGCAATCGCACGAAAACGCCCATGCCCATCCGCAGTACACTGATGTAGCGAATGTTGCCTAAAATCGTGGTTTTTAGGCAACTTTCACTACAGAAGTGTACTGCGGAATGTATTTTACTGCCAGGGACTTTTCTCACACGATTCAAGAATAGCGGCCTAGGTTAAGGGGCTGTCGGCTGTCATTTTGGTCGGCGCGCGTAAACACTCCTAACTAACCACTGTTAAAATCTCTGCTAAGCCTCGCGTAAACAAGCTCTCTGAGCACCTAACACGAGAGCAAAATCAATATGGATTTGCTCTATAAGCTTTACTTAATACACTAAAGAAGTGGTCAGCTCACAGCTTTACTGTAAAATGTTTTGAAGGCCCTCTGAAATCGTCAAAATATTAAAAATTTACAGTACCAAGGAATGTATATAACAGTATATTATACACCAAAGGACCAAAGTGAATTTTTAATTTGGGGATTTGGACCCAAAGGGCCCTTGAGCAACAAACTTCACCCAAGGGATCAAAAATTCACTTTGGTTCCTTGGTATATAATATATTGTTACATACATTTCTTGCTACTGTAAATTTTGATAATTTCAGAGGGCCTTCAAAACATTTTACAGGAAGGCTGTGAGCTGACCACTTCTTAAATGTATCAAGTGAAGCTTACAGAGCAATGAATATTGATATTGGACTCGTAATAAGTGCTTAGAGTTTCGCATAGACTAAATCGAAGAAATATGTCAAATTTCTCTGTTCTGATTTGATTCCCGTAGTACACCCTGTATATGTACAATGTGACGTTTTTGAGTTTTCAATAATCTTAATCTACGGTTCAAGAGGAAGAGTTTAAGATTATCACCGCAACTATAGCATGAAAAATTCTTGAGTAATCTCATTTTGAATTTTTTTTTTGTCACATCGACATTTTAGTTTTTCGAGTCGAGTGGCCATGGAGCTTTCACGACAATGACTCTCGCTTCCAGAAGCTCTATCTCAAAGACCATAGGTCGCAGAAAATTGATTGAAAAACTAAACTGTAGGGAATTTCATAGGCTTCAAAATGACTTCTCACATCTTTTGCTGTCAGATGACCCAAAATCAAGATATTCGGCAAAAACCACGCTGGTGCATTTCTTGTTGATGATGGCGACATGACGCCGACATTTCCGAAAGGGGGGAAACTAGTACGTCAAAACCCAAGCTACACAGATCGTTTTAAGCTAGTTTCCAGGCAGGAAATTATTATTTCCTTATTGTTTTCCCTGGCGCCTGGGCTATCGTTAGATCTACGGAGCGGCTACTGGCAAGTGGAAAAGGACCCAGCCCAGAAGACAAGGAAAAGACCGCTTTTGTTTCGTGTGGTGGACTTTGGCACTTCAAGTCATGCCGTTCGGTTTGTGTAATGCCCCGGCGACCTTCAAGAGGTTGATGGAAGAGGTCTTGAGAGGATTGTTATGGAAAACTATTCTGCTGTACTTGGACGACGTGACTGTTCATGGCAAGACTTTTCACGAGGAAAAGGACCGAGTCCAGCAAGTTTTCCGGAGATTACAAGAGGCAGGCTTGAAGTTCAATCCAAAGAAATGTCACCTATTCCAAAGAAAAGTGAAGTATCTGGGTCAAGTGATATCAAAACATGGTGTTCGAACCAACGAAGACAAAATTCAAGCTGTAAAGGACTGGAAGATGCCAGGGAACGTTCGAGAAGTTAGGAGTTTCCTTGGATTATGTAGCTATTACCGCAAGTTTGTGAAAGAATACTCCCAGATCGCTAAACCTCTCCACCGCCTCACAGAAGCCAAGAAAGTCTCCCGATGGACCGAGGAATGCCAACATTCATTCGAAGACTTGAAAAATGCTCTGATAACGAGTCCCGTATTGACACTTCCTAGAGACGAAGGCACTTTCATCCTTGAGGTTCTGGCCTACTACAGCAGCACGTTGAACAAACCAGAACGAAACTATTGTGTAACAAGAAGAGCACTTCCATGCATACCTGTACGGCCGAAGATTCGTATTAAGGACTGATCATGGTGCGTTGAAATGGTAACAAACTTCAAAAATCCAGAAGTACAAGTGGCTCGTTGTATCGAAAGACGACAAGTTTATGACATGGAATTCAGCACCGACCTGGAAAAGCACATTCCAACGCTGACGCCTTGTCTCGACGGCCATGTCCGGAACATTGCAAGCATTGTTTGAAGCAAGGAGATGAGGAAGTGGTGATTAACGTCGTTAAAGTTTTAGAATTTGAATGTGACGGTTTGAAGCTTTCTTTAGAAGAAATAAAGAAGGCGCAACAAGACGACGACATCCTGGGACCTCTTATTGGCTGGTTGGAGAATAATCTAAGACCCGAATGGCAAGAGATTGTGCAGTGCAGCCCGGTGCTGAAAGCCTACCTGGCCCAATGGAAATCTCTTAGATTGAAGAACAGTACGCTCTACAGACTATGGGAAAGCGCTGATGGTAAATGCATCAAGAACAAACTTGTGGTTCCGAAGAAGCTTGTGAAAGAAATCTTGGTCCAGCTTCATGACACTGTCAGCTCTGGTCGTTTTGAAGTGAAGAAAACCATGGAGAAAGTTCGAGAGAGATTCTATTGGGTAGGGTATCAACAGGACGTGGAAATTTACATCAGAACCTGTGAGGTCTGCAACTCGAGAAAAGGACCTCATCGAAGACAACATGCCAAGATGCAGCAATATAATGTGAGAGCTCCATTTGAGAGGTTGGCGGTGGATATCCTTGGTCCACTTCCAGTAACGGAGCAGAGGAGTAAATATTTGCTGGTCGTCATGGATTATTTCTCCGAAGCGACACCAATTTCGAACCAGGCAGCTCGAACCGTGGGGGAAGTCTTGGTGGATCATGTGGTTTCAAGATATGGAGTGCAAGGAAGCAATTTTGAATCGGAAGTATTCCACGAGCTCATGAACATTCTCGGTATCAACAAAACAAGAACCACAGCTCTTCACCTCAGTCCGATGAAATGGTTGAGCGGTTCAATCAGACCCTTCTTGGAATGCTGTCGCAATTTGTGAGCGAGAATCAAAGAAACTGGGACGAAAATATGCCGCTATGTCTTTTGACATATCGTAGATGCGTCCATGGAAGTACAAATACAGCAAATACAGCCCAGCAATGATGGTGATGGGGGAGGAACTGAGACTTCCCGTCGACTTGGTATGTAGCTCCTTTTCCAAAGAATCCCGAAGTCATGCCGAGTGGGTGCAAGAGCTGCAGGAGAGACTATATGGTCAGTGCACAAATTTGCTCGAAGCCACATCGAAACATCAAGTGACCGTATGAAAACGCGTTACGACTGGGAAGCCAAGTACAAAAAGGCGAGTTGGTGTGGTTCTACAGTCGCAGCACTGTGGTTTGATGACTATTAAAGATTGCTGATTTCTTGTGGTACTTTTGGGACAATCTGTTCACAGGTAACAGTCAACAGTCTACTCATCTGCACTCCGAAAATGCGCTCATGGGACTCACCCCTCCGTCGAAACATCTTCAATGGATACAAAAATCGAGACAAAAATAATGTTCCTGCCCGGGGACCGAACCCGGGACCTACGGATACAATTTTTATTCCGTAATGAAACAATTTTATTACACCATACGCCTACTGCCGAAATACTTGTTTTAATAGCAGAGTCTATTCATTAGCGCTGCTCGAAATAGCTTTCACAGCCACCTGAAAGGACACATTAGATGCAATTGAATGCCAAAGTTAACACAATAAAACTAATAATAAACATTTTATGCTGTCTATAAAATACGGCATCCAAGGCTGTAAAACCAGTGAAGCGAAAATTGACCAGCTAAGAAAAATAAAGCGAGTGCTTTCATCGACTCGCTTCAATTAAAGCTTGATTTACGCTTCGAAGTTTAGAACAGTCCTGTGTCTTCGCGACAGTAACGGCACCGCGTCGAGTAGAAATGCTTGCTTGCTTCAGATAGGTATATTGTACAACCGCATCAAGCCCTCAACGACACGCCTTCAATAAAGCTCGATTCACGCTTCCGCATCAATGCAAATTTGCGTCGCGCAACTGACAATAACGACATTCGTTTTTAGTGTAAGCGCGGCTTTGTTGGATGAAGTAGATTCAATGAAGGCGCACCACAGTTGTTTCGGCGAATGCCTTTACCGTCAGGCATTGAATAAAGCTCGGTGTTCACTCCAAAATCTGACGAGAGCTTCGTGGTTGTGCAACAATAACGGCGCTAGCTTCAAGTGCAAACGCAGCTTTATAATAATAATAGCTTTACGCAAACGCTTCGAGCCTGATGTCATCAACGACTCGCCTTAATTAAAGCTCGATTCACACATTCGAATCAATGGAAAATCGTGTCGTGCAAGTATCAATAACGGTAATTGTTTTTAGTGTAAGCTCTGCTTTAATATGCGAAGCAGATATATAATGAAAACTAATACAATTGCTTTTGCGAGTGTCTTAAACTCGGTCTTCGAATTAAATAAAGCTTGGTTTACTGCGGTCTAAAACACAAAACATATAATAGCAATAAATGACTAGAAGATCTAGTTACCAAAGCCAGCAAAACCACAAAAAAAAACAATTCAAAATAAAGCAGTTTCGTTTTTACATAAAAATAACGGCGCTAGCTGCAAGTGCAAACGAAGTTTCAATATAAATAGCTTCACACAAACGCTTCGAGTCGAATGTTCTCAATTACTCACACCTCAATTAAAGTTCGATTTACATTTTCAATTCAATACAATTTTTCTTCAAATGGCTTGGGAATAATAATAATACAATATTACTCAGACGAAAAAATGGGATCACCCGATGATTTATTCGAGGATTAATTACAATGTTGTGTTGCTCAGAATCAATAATGCTGATGGTCTTCAGTGTAGGCGTTGCGTTAATGCATAAAGTGAATGTAGTGAAAGCCAGCTGAAGTAGTTTTGGCAAGTAGTGCCTTTACCGCCGAGCATCAAATTAAGCCTGGTTTACACTATTCACTACACGGCTCTATTATGAATAGCTTCATGCAAAAAGCTTCGAGCCGAATGTTCTCAACGACTAGCTTCAATCCACCTTTCTCATGATGGAAATCACTTGCGCGCATACCTGTGAGCGCATACTCCCGCTAGTACAAACGGCTACTACAGACCTCTAGTTCTGGGTTCACAGGTATGCGCGAAACTCCCGTGGGAAAGGTGGATTAAAGCTCGATTCACACTTCAAAAAAAAATTCAATCTCTGTCGAGCAAGTATCAATAACGACACCGGTTTTTAGTGTAAACGCTGCATTAAAAATCAAAATGTGAAGTAGGTAGAATGAATGCTCACCGTAACTGTTTTAGCGAGTGCCTTAACCTCGACCTTCACCGCCAGGCACTCGGCCAGGCATAAAATAAAGCTTGTTTTTTTACACTTCAAAATCTAACAAGGCAGTTTCGTGTTCGCGCAAGAATTTCAGCGCAATTTTCAAGTGCAAACGTAGCAATAAAACAAATATCTTTGTGCAAGCGCTTCGCCGAGCATTAAGTAAAGTTTGGCTTGCACTTCAAAATAGAACAATTTCTTTTCTATGCACCAATAGTTGCACTAGCTGCAAGTGCAAACGCAGCCTTATTATAAACAGCTTCACACAAATGCTTCGAGCCGAATGTCCTCGACGACTCGCTTTAATTAAAGGTCGGTTTACACTTTCAAATCAATGCAGTCTTGTGTGAAGCGAGTTTCAGTAACGGCATTTGTTTTTAGCATAAGTAAGCCTGCAAGCGCAGCTTCATACTGGGTAAAGCAGGTGCAATAAAAGCTCAATGTAATCGGTTTCGGCGATGCTATGACTCGCTTCGAATGATCAAAGCTTGATTTACTTCACGTGTTCAAATAAATTTTATGTCAAGTCGTCTGTGATTGCTGTAAATCTAGTGAGAATAGCTGGTCATGGATATCCTACCATGATTACTGACATGGATATTCATTTGCTAAAGTTGTGTTTCACAGTCTTGTACTTGAAGCTAGTGCTATATTTGCCAGTAAAGGTGGATTTATGCTCGCAAAAAATAAAAAGAATAAAAATTAGAAGAATAAGCACGGCAACTGCCCATTTATACTCCAGAAATAAAAATAAGAAATAGTTTGAAACATTGCTACTAGGTGTCGCTCGAAACATTAAAATGACAGTCGTCAAAATTTTTAGTTACAGTTTTTAGCGAGGTTTTTAGCTTCATGCTGTTATTGCGGTTATTTTCCTACTTGTTTTGTTTGGTGTTATACGCAGTATCACTAATCTGTAAATAATACTTGAATAGGTAGGTATACAATAGTATATTATTCAACAAGCGGGTAATGATTGCTTCTTACTCATGAGGATGCAGTTTGTCGACACGAGCCTTGGCGAGTGTCGTGAAGCATCCGAATGAGTAATAGTCATTACCCGCGAGTAGAATACTATGCTTTATCCAGTGTGATTGAAAAATGCAGGCATATGCATGCGCGTGATAATGCGTGCATTATTCAATAGGATTGAATAAATAAATTTTTTACATCGCATTATTTCAAATGATTGTCATGTGTATGTAGTGTGGGTACCACACATCTACTTCTCAATCTAAATCAGGGCAGTAATAAACAATTACCACTGATGAGAACTTGTGAGGATAACTGGCAGATGGCGCCACGTTTGGACCGCCGTTACGAAGCAACCCGTGGAAGTTTCTCGCCTACCCAAAGACGGCGGTTTCAGGCAACTCCTGCTACATCGATGTACTGCGGATTGCATGAAAGCAGCCCCCATCGTCATTGGCAAAGCTCGACTGCGTTCGTCACTCGTTCGGCTTATCTTCGAGCAGAAGTTGAAAATATAATATTCAACTTCTTATTTTTATTCCTCAATTTCTTGAGCAGTAGCGACCATAAGTATTTTTTGGGAGGGGCTAGGATCTCGTTATTAACGGAAGGAAATACAAGCCACGAAAGGCTCTAAAACATAGTGTAGAATATTATTCTACATAAGTTGACAGCGTAACTTGATTAATTAATAACATTGAGGATGATTTGTGCAGAATTTAGGGAACATTTCGCCCTCAAAGATTCTTTTACGCCGTCACTGTTGACACATCTGCGCATTTCCAATACGCAACAGTGAATGGAAAGTGAAAGTTGAAGTTCCTTATTCTTATTGTTATTTCTTATTTTGGAGCATAAACGCTTGAATCTGAAAGCTCATTTTCAACATTTTCTTATTTCAATTCTTATCGTTATTTTTATTCTTATTTTTTGCGAGCATAAATCCACCTCAACACAGGATTACCAATTTTTGTAAAAATAGCGCTCTGGATTAAGGCTGGGAATCGAATACGAATAATTCGAGTATTCGAATATTTGGGTATTCAACTACGAATTATTGCAGTGGAACAATATTCGAATATTCAAATTTGAATATTCAAAATTTTGAGCTTTGACATTTGACAGGTGTCAAAAATATTTTTAACCTCTCGAAGCCAGTTCAACTTTACGATGATATAAACTAAAAATATACTAGCCCTTCGTTCAAAAAAAGGGGACCCATGGAATCATCAATCCTTTCACCTCTTCCAGTCAAAAAGACACGCCAAGCCATCAAGAACTATTGGCAAGACAAGGAACATCCCATCAGGTGTCTGCAGTTGCAGCAGGATTTACATGTAAAAAGTTTAATAAACCGAATTTTAAAAAACCCAGCCAATTTTCCAATTTGTTTTCGTTTTGGAGCTTGGCGGAACGAGTTTTTGTTGGCTTTGAATGGCCGCCGTCAAGATGACTTAGATTGAAGACGGCCCTGTGAGGTTTTGGCGTCTAAATGACAATACAGCTCTGCGACCCTCTAGTTGCATTTCCACGTATGACAAAGGGTGGTATTAATAAAAAAAATAAGCATAAGCATTTGCTTGTATTTCATAGGCGTTGCTAGGGAAAGTCTGCTTAGCAACTCCTCAAAAATCTAAGCAAAAAATGCTTATGCTTATTTTATATTAATACTACCCAAAGTCAGTTTTCCAAGATTTTAATATTGATTTGATAAGAAATATAACTTGACTCTCAGAGAAGCCAGTTTCACACTAGGTAAAAAGGCGGCAAGCCTACAGTGCCAAGGTAGACAATTTGCCCAACCAACTAGAGTCAAAGTAGAAGTGAACCTACTATAGCAACTAGGCATTTCAGTGCCCAAAATTTAGGCTGGGCTCATTACAACAATTCTATATACCCAAATTCAGAGTGTTATTTTTCCAAAAATTACACTTTCAAAGTAAAAGCCTGTAAAGTGCAACTTTGGCATAGGAATATCCCAAACCCCAAATAGACCCTGTAATTGCAACAATCTAATTTTTCATATTATAGATTTTAGATGAAACAATTTTATACATTTCAACAATTTTTGAGATTCCAATTTTGCAGATTTAAAAGGTTCCTTTATTTAGGTGAGGACCTGCTGGGATTGAACAGAATGGTCCCTCTCCCTTTTTGAGTTGGCTTTGGAAAGAAACTTCAATTCCAATCCCTGTCACTAGGAACTGCTGTCATTTTGACATTAGTGACAGATTGGATTGGAGCTGATGGGATTTCTTGTCCCTGTGCTTTGTGGTGACTTGGTGAGCATCACAGCTCCGTTAGGGGGTCAAAGGGAGAGGACGACAAAAGGACACCCACCTGTTTTAGCAGGTGCTTGAAGCTTTTCTTGTCCTCCTTGTCGAAGGCGGGATGGATGAACACATAGGACATGATTTCCACACATTCATTGTAGATTTTGAAGGGGGGCGCGATGAAGTCGGCTAGCACGCGCCTTATTGTCAGCAGGTACGAGCTGGCGACCTCCTTGTTCCCGGGCCTGAGCAGCGGCAGGTGCGTGAGCAGCCGGGCCAGGGCCGTCTGCGGGGGCTCCGTCAGCAGCCTGGCGATGAACGCAGAATTGTTGGCATTGCGTTCGAGGAGCTGCGCCTCCGGATTGTTGGCGGCCGTGATGCACTGCTCCAGGGCGTGCTGCAGGAAGCGCGCGTTGGCGAAGGGCAGCCCGGCCATCAGGTAGTACAGCGCCACCGTTCTCTCGCAGCTGTCCCACTTGTGGAACTTGAGCTGGATCTCGTGCAGCTGCTCGCAGAACTCGGAGAAGTTCCGCGTTTGCTGCTGCTGCTGTTGCGTCTGTTGTTCCATTGCTGGAAGAAACAAAAAGGTACACAAAAAGAAACGGGTGGTTTTTTTTTGGGCTGGACGAAGCCAGGGTTTCGATCGTGAATGGCTGGGGGCCGGGCGGCCTGGCTCACCTGCCGTCTGGTGTCTCGGCCGCCTGCTTATTTCATCATAGTTTGGTTTGGTTCGGCGGCTTTGCTGGCGGCGAGGGTCCAAAATTTACCTGCACCAAACACAAATTCACCTCCGATTTCGTACACACCCAAGTGTAGTGAAGTTGGCGCTGGACATGACAGCTGACAAAAAACGACAACAAAAACCACCAGATCTGGGGTAAAAAGTGTCAATCGCAGGCTTTTTTGCCTAAATTAACGAGGAATCGGATAATTTGTGCGATAACGGGCCACACGGTTCGACGCTCCGTTTGATTTTGCAAAATTCAGGCGGACTGCAGGCGGCCTTGCTTTGGTGGCAACGATGAAAATCGACGATTTTCGGAGCGGAAAAGGCGTGACCCTGAAAACGGCCACCAGTGGCGTCGCCAGGCTATGGCAAATGGGGGCAGCTGGCTTTGGTAGCGTAGAGCTGTGACAGCACAACCAACTCCAAATACAAATAACAAATAATGGGAACTTTGTGATCGCACGCAGTCAAAAAATTGCTAAATTCGCGGCGACAAGAAAGAAGAAAAAATATAAAGACATAATCGCCCAAGATTATATTTTACTGCCTTTTGCTGTGGAGACCGTCGATTGTTGGTGCAAAGAAGCCTCTGATTTTATGGATGATTTAGGCACGAGACTTCATCGTGTGACAAGACTGACAGGAGACCCTCGCTGTAAAAAATTCTTGATACAAAGAATAGGCATCTAGATTCAACGAGCCAATGCAGCGAGAGCGAGTGTGATGGGGACCTTCATTCGGTCGGATGATCCCCTTTTTCAGTTTTCCACCAATGGGGAACTATAGTGGTAAACGCCCGAAGTAATGGCGCTCGTGTTCCATGCACCCCAGCTGTCATTAGTGTCATTTTAAGCGTACATAACCTCAACTATGGAAGTGTTATTTCATTTTCATTTGTCAGCACTCAGCATATAACCAGCGGTTTGCGTCACTTCGTGAATTAAAAAGCAGAGGAAAGTCGAAAAATCGACAAACGAAAAATAGCGGTGAAAAAAAAGGTAGTGCCGTGTTAAGTACCAGGCTGCACCTTTGCACCAGCTCTTTTTTTCCTCTCAGTGGGGCTCCTTTCCCCCTCGACTCTTCTTTGAGCATTAGCACTTTTCCCCTTTCCGTACATTTCTTTGAGGGAGGTTATGTACAATAACTGTCAAGAGTGTCAATATGGGTGCATGGAACACGTCGCCCTCTACAATCCGTTTTGCCTATAGTTCCCCATTTATTATTATACACATTCAATGAGAATAAAGATGTCAAAGAAAAATTGTTTTGGTAATTTTTGTGGGCTTTATAAAAATTCCAGGTGACTGTGTCATGAAGGGGATCTCGATTTCGATCATTCCAAAAATAGGAATGGACTGCAAACAGTGGGCAAGAAAGTTTCGCAAAAGAAATTTTGCAGAAGATCCACAAAAGTTTTGAGAACAAAATTATGACAGTTTAGCAAACTACGCAGTGTATTTTCAGCGTCGGGTGGATATGCAACCCCAGAACGAAGTGGAAATGATATCAAGCGAAAGATAAAAGACACCAACGGGACCGGGGAGCAAAATAGGGCTGTTAGGCTGAGAGAAGCTGAAAATAGCGCGTCATAAAACCAAAAACAGGGTGAAATATCGCAAGAAATCGTAAGAAACCCACCAAGACTTTTTTTGTGGTAATACGCCACCAAATGAAAGTAACGGGACCAGGGAGCAAAATAGGGGTGTTGGGCGGGGAGAAACTGAAGAGAGCGCGTCGTAAAACAAGAAACAGGGCAAAAAATCGCTAACAATCGTGAGAAAACATTCAAAAGAACCAATAAACCTCACGAAACAGGGAGAAAGTTGCAAAAAAGCAGTCGACGCGTGTAAAGAAGGAATGAAATATGAAATGCAGGGAAAAAAGAGCGGAAGAGCGCAAGAAAAACAACGCATGAAAAGTAGTTGAAGTACGTTTAAAAAGAAGGAATGAAACACAAAACACAGAAAACTGGGAGAAAGTCGAGAAAAATGGGTAGTTGAAGCGTGTAATTTCTCTATGTGCTTTTCAATTCATATTGGTGTTTTTTTTCTTGAATGGCAATTAGCGTACTGCACTCCGCGTTTTGTGAAGCACATGCAATTTCATATTTATCGCATAGCTCCAATAGGCAAATAACAATACACTGTATAATTTTCGTAGTGTGCTTTTTTATCTCAGCTTTTATTCTCCGCTCAAGTGATATTGTCACGAATAGAAAAAGGTCTAGCCCTTTCCCTACAAGTGAACGGGGCTGCTCTTTATTGTTGTTTAAGCACAGATGAAACCGGGAAAGTGGTAAATGGGAACGCACACATTGTACTGAAGATAATAAGTTAATTAATTATAATAATAAAATGTTATACACCAGACACTCGACGCAATAAACTCGCAGACAGATATTAAAATAGTTCTACTCACATTACAATTGACTGACTTGGACCTGAGGACTCGGCCTCAGTCCCTTAGAGAACAATCCGCATTTATGATCATCAGCAGTACCGATGACCACAACCGAATCAAAATCAATAATCGAATGCCCCGTGTTCAAAGCTTCGAACCTCTTTTATCGAATCGCCCAAATCAGCTCAGTGACGCAGCTATGCCTTGCCGATCTTGCAAAACCTGTCCTAATATGCGATATTCAGCGGCACGAGTTGCGCTGTAGGTTCGCAAAGCTAGGGGATGGAACTCATGCGTCTGCGCGAGCTAGGAAAAGTCAAAACCTGCAGATTTTCAGCCATCGATTTAACAAAGGAAAATAGATGACAAGAAACTCCTGACTTCCAAGCTAGATTATGTGTAATGATGTTGTCCATGTGCATTGCTGTCGAAAAAATGAATTCCGCGCGTAGTGTTGCAAAAAGAACGAAAAAGCCGTTTTCAGTGTATAACTGGTTGTCTAGAAGGTGATGTTTTTTGGGAACACACATGAAATGGAACTGTAATGTTCTTTTCGTACGGTTTTTGCAGCCAGGCACTCAACAAACTGCCCGTCATTTTTGAAAAAAAAAGCAGAAAACACAAAACCTCTGATATATTATACATATAACCCGATAAAATTTTAGTTACCATTTGTTTACATGCAGTTTCATGCCACTGACAGACAGGACGGCAACCGTAAGGCAGAGAAGAATACCAGAAGTAGGGCGGTATTTTCAAAAACACACCAACTGATAAACACGTTACCATATTTTCGCTCATTGTGTATCTAGAACTGATCCATCATTGCTGGTCTTGAACACAATGAAAGATCAAGAAACACTCTTTTTTCCTTAGCTTATTTGAAAAGTTTCATTTCCAGCCGTTTCAATAATAGACAATGTTGAAATTACGCTTTTTACATGTGTTAGCATACGGCACTATTCTCAAATCCTCTAGCATGGTTGCGCCAGCGCAGAAATGGCACTGAATTTCGCCTATTCTATTCCATTGCGGAAATGACCTGGCGTCTGCTGATTTGGACGATTCGGCGAACTTCGACTACACGTCGTGCCTGCTTTTTATGTTCAAGGGATGAACTGCTTCTACCTAAGGCCTAAGGCCCTTATGTCAAAAAAGCTTTTTTCACTGTTGCCTACGTCGAACCCGTGGAAGCCGATCGAGAGTTTCGTATTGGCCGTGCATGACACAAAAGCTGAAATATCTGGCACGTATTCTGTTTCCTTTTTTACAGCATATCTACACTCTGGAAGGCACAATAACCTCCAAGGAGTAATGTCGTTTGACAGCTGTTGGCTAGCTGTCAAACGTTGACAGCTGTGAATGAAACGTCAATTGTCAAAAAAAAAACGTGAGTGCGTGACCATAGTCACCCTCGGAAGAAGTGAAACTCCTATAGGTCGTATCGACGAGGCGGCCATTTTGTAGGAGCTAATCAAAAACAGCTGACTGAGATTTAGATTTGTCACATACCTACATCAAGACTGACATGGCGAAGTTGTCAAGCAATTACAGCAAGACGCTTGCTGACGATGATTTGCCCAGCCGCGAGTAGAAACTTGCGGTGCTGTGTTTGTAGTGTGACCCATTTGAGCTGGTGAATCAAAATCTCGACTACACATTGGATATGATGCAAAAACACAACGCGGGAGGCCCTTGTAGGCCTCTTGCGTTGGGTACAGAAACGTTCTCAGTCAAGCAACTAATAGCCCATTAAGCAGAAGAAGCACACGACCTACCGCACGCAAGAAGTGTTCTCTGCAAGCTTTCAAGTCTCTTGTGAACTTTCTGTTGAGACAATTTCTTCGACTTGCTCGATAAAGCCATCAGGATTTCCGTTGTTCAGATCATTCCTGCGCTCGATCTTCACGGGATATCAACACTCCAGGGTAGTCCAAAACAGTGAAAACCGATGCTCCCATGCGGGAGTAGGTGGCCGAACAGCCATATACACAGCGAACAGAGCACGTATGTGAAGTTAGCTCCTGGGAGCCAGCTCCTCGGAGCTGGCGTCCTGAAGCTAGCTCCTAATTACAGCGGACCAAACAAATTTTGATTATGTTGTCAGAAAACGCGTTTTCGCTGGACATAACACCAGAAATAAGATGTCATCACTTACGACATGCTTACGACGACGCATGATGGGTGATCGATCACCCGAGAATTCCCCTATACTGGAGATTTCTTCTTTGAGAACAATTTTTCCCATCTATTTCAAAATTGAAAATTATGATATTTGCAACTTTTAAAATATACAGGGTGTCGCAGAAAAAACAATCCGTTCACACCAGTTCACGCTCGAGTTCACAGTTCACACACCTCTATAATTTACTCTTCCACACGGCGATTTTTGTCAAATTTGACGCCAAATTTGACGTTGAGTTTGGTTAACTGGGCGACAACCTATCAAGTGAGCAAGAATATTTTTGCTAGATAAAATGGCAGCCGATGAGTTATCACTCGGCGAGCGCTCTCGCTGATAGGTATGTGGCGTTCAGCCGTAGGCGGCTGAGAGCTTAGTAAGCGCTTTGTGCGGATGAACATAGCCATTGGTGACTTCCATCGAGCAAAGATTGATGAGGGGGCACAAAAAACAACCCCAAAAAAAATCCTAAATTCCCAACCCAATATTGAAAAATACATTTGAAAAGTTTCCCATCATACGAATTCTTTGAAAAACTCCCGGAACGTTTCAAACATGAGTGGCTTTCATTCAGCAAAGTTTGATGGGGGGGCACGAAGAAACAACCCCAAGAAAAAATAATTCGAAATTTCCCAACCCAATATTGAAAAATTCTTTTGAAAGATTTCCCATCATACGAATTTTCTGAAAAACTCCCGGAACGTGTCAAACATTGGTGGTTTTCATTCAGCAAAGTTCAATGAGGAAGCACAAGAAAAGAACCCAGAAAAAAAATTCTGAATTTCCCAACCCAATATTGAAAAAAAAATTTGAAAAGTTTCCCATCATACGAATTCTCTGAAAAACTCCCGGAACGTTTCAAACATGAGTGGCTTTCATTCAGCTAAGTTTGATGAGGGGGCACAAAGGAACAACCCCAAGAAAAAAAAATTCGAAATTTCCCAACCCAATATTGAAAAATTCTTTTGAAAGGTTTCCCATCATACGAATTTTCTGAAAAACTTTCAAACCGTGTCAAACATTGGTGGCTTTCATTCAGCTAAGTTTGATGAGGGGGCACGAAGAAACAACCCCAAGAAAAAATAATTCGAAATTTCCCAACCCAATATTGAAAAATTCTTTTGAAAGGTTTCCCATCATACGAATTTTCTGAAAAACTTTCAAAACGTGTCAAACATTGGTGGCTTTCATTCAGCAAAGTTTGATGAGGGGGCACGAAGAAACAACCCCAAGAAAAAATAATTCAAAATTTCCCAACCCAATATTGAAAGAATTTTTGAAAGGTTTCCCATCATACGAGTTCTCTGAAAAACTTCCGGAACGTTTCAAACATGAGTGGCTTTCATTCAGCTAAGTTTGATGAGGGGGCACGGAGAAACAACCCCAAGAAAAGATAATTCGAAATTTCCCAACCCAATATTGAAAAATTCTTTTGAAAGGTTTCCCATCATACGAATTTTCTGAAAAACTTTCAAAACGTGTCAAACATTGGTGGCTTTCATTCAGCAAAGTTTGATGAGGGGGCACGAAGAAACAACCCCAAGAAAAAATAATTCAAAATTTCCCAACCCAATATTGAAAGAATTTTTGAAAGGTTTCCCATCATACGAGTTCTCTGAAAAACTCCCGGAACGTTTCAAACATGAGTGGCTTTCATTCAGCTGAGTTTGATGAGGGGGCACGGAGAAACAACCCCAAGAAAAAATAATTCGAAATTTCCCAACCTAATATTGAAAAATTCTTTTGAAAGGTTTCCCATCATACGAATTTTCTGAAAGACTTTCAAAACGTGTCAAACATTGGTGGCTTTCATTCAGCAAAGTTTGATGAGGTACACGAAGAAACAACCCCAAGAAAAAATAATTCGAAATTTCCCAACCCAATATTGAAAAATTCTTTTGAAAGGTTTCCCATCATACGAATTTTCTGAAAAACTCCCAGAACGTGTCAAACATTGATGGTTTTCATTCAGCAAAGTTCAATGAGGAAGCACAAGAAAAGAACCCAAAAAAAAAATTCTGAATTTCCCAACCCAATATTGAAAAAAAAATTTGAAAAGTTTCCCATCATACGAATTCTCTGAAAAACTCCCGGAACGTTTCAAACATGAGTGGTTCTCATTCAGCAAAGTTTAATGAGGGGGCACGAGAAAAAAACACCAAAAAAAAATCTAAATTTCCCAACCAGATATTGAAAAAATAATTTGATAGGTTTCCCATCATACGAATTCTCTGAAAAACTTCCGGAACGTGTCAAACATGAGTGGCTTTCACTCAGCTGAGTTTGATAAGGGGGCACAAAGAAACAACCTCAAAAAAAATAATTCGAAATTTCCCAACCCAATATTGAAAAATTCTTTTGAAAGGTTTCCCATCATACGAATTTTCTGAAAAACTTTCAAAACGTGTCAAACATTGATGGTTCTCATTCAGCAAAGTTTAATGAGGGGGCACGAGAAAAAAAAACCAAAAAAAAAAGAAATTACCAACCCGATATTGAAAAAAAAAATTGAAAAGTTTTCCATCATACGAATTCTTTGAAAAACTCCCAGAACGTTTCAAACATGAGTGGCTTTCATTCAGCCAAGTTTGATGAGGGGGCACGAAGAAACAACCCCAAGAAAAAATAATTCGAAATTTCCCAACCCAATATTGAAAAATTCTTTTGAAAGGTTTCCCATCATACGAATTTTCTGAAAAACTTTCAAAACGTGTCAAACATTGGTGGCTTTCATTCAGCAAAGTTTGATGAGGGGGCACGAAGAAACAACCCCAAGAAAAAATAATTCGAAATTTCCCAACCCAATATTGAAAAATTCTTTTGAAAGGTTTCCCATCATACGAATTTTCTGAAATACTCCCAGAACGTGTCAAACATTGATGGTTTTCATTCAGCAAAGTTCAATGAGGAAGCACAAGAAAAGAACCCAAAAAAAAAATTCTGAATTTCCCAACCCAATATTGAAAAAAAAAAATTAAAAGTTTCCCATCATACGAATTCTCTGAAAAACTCCCGGAACGTTTCAAACATGAGTGGCTTTCATTCAGCTAAGTTCGATGAGGGGGCACGAAGAAACAACCCCAAGAAAAAATAATTCGAAATTTCCCAACCCAATATTGAAAAATTCTTTTGAAAGGTTTCCCATCATACGAATTTTCTGAAAAACTTTCAAAACGTGTCAAACATTGGTGGCTTTCATTCAGCAAAGTTTGATGAGGGGGCACGAAGAAACAACCCCAAGAAAAAATAATTCGAAATTTCCCAACCCAATATTGAAAAATTCTTTTGAAAGGTTTCCCATCATACGAATTTTCTGAAATACTCCCAGAACGTGTCAAACATTGATGGTTTTCATTCAGCAAAGTTCAATGAGGAAGCACAAGAAAAGAACCCAAAAAAAAAATTCTGAATTTCCCAACCCAATATTGAAAAAAAAAAATTAAAAGTTTCCCATCATACGAATTCTCTGAAAAACTCCCGGAACGTTTCAAACATGAGTGGCTTTCATTCAGCTAAGTTTGATGAGGGGGCACGAAGAAACAACCCCAAGAAAAAATAATTCGAAATTTCCCAACCCAATATTGAAAAACTCATTTGAAAGGTTTCCCATCATACGAATTTTCTAAAAAACTCCCGGAACGTGTCAAACATTGATGGCTTCCATTCAGCCAAGTAAATTGAGGGGGCACGAAAAAAGAACCAGAAAAAATATCTCAATTTCCCAACCCAACAAAATTTTTTTTGGGGTTGTTTTCTCGTGCCCCCCCATTAAACTTGAATGAATGAATGAATGAATGCTGAATGAAAACCATCAACGTTGACACGTTCCGGGAGTTTTCCAGAAAGTTCGTATGATGGGGAAACCTTTCAAAAGAATTTTTCAATATTGGGTTGTGAAATTTCGAATTATTTTTTCTTGGGGTTGTTTCTTCGTGCTCCCTCATCAAACTTGGCTGAATGAAAGCCACCAATGTTTGACACGTTTTGAAAGTTTTTCAGGAAATTCGTATGATGGGAAACCTTTCAAATGAATTTTTCAATATTGGGTTGGGAAATTTCGAATTTTTTTTTCTTGGGGTTGTTTCTTTGTGCCCCCTCATCAAACTTTGCTGAATGAAAGCCACCAATGTTTGACACGTTTTGGAAGTTTTTCAGGAAATTCGTATTATGGGAAACCTTTCAAATGAATTTTTCAATATTGGGTTGGGAAATTTCGAATTTTTTTTTCTTGGGGTTGTTTCTTCGTGCCCCCCCATCAAACTTTGCTGAATGAAAGCCACTCATGTTTGAAACGTTCCAGGAGTTTTTCAGAGAATTCGTATGATGGGAAACTTTTCAATTTTTTTTTTCAATATTGGGTTGGGAAATTCAGAACTTTTTTTTTGGTTCTTTTCTTGTGCTTCCTCATTAAACTTTGCTGAATGAGAACCACCAATGTTTGACACGTTCCGGGAGTTTTTCAGAAAATTCGTATGATGGGAAACCTTTCAAAAAAATTATTCAATATTGGGTTGGGAAATTTCGATTTATTTTTTTTTGGGGTTGTTTTCTCGTGCCCCCCCATTAAACTTTGCTGAATGAAAACCATCAACGTTGACACGTTCCGGGAGTTTTCCAGAAAGTTCGTATGATGGGAAACCTTTCAAATTTTTTTTTCAATATTGGAAATTGATAAAGGGATCCATGGTGCTCAAAATGGAGTTGTATAGTATAAAGTTGTAGTAAATAAGTCTTCTCCAGTTCTCCACCTGTTTTTTATATTGTTTACTCGAGTTTCGGCTAGTTAAATGTATAAAGCCATTTTCAAAACTAATTTGACATAGCATAGAACTTTATGTCTAAGTAATGATGTAACAATGAAGAATAGACGTAACAGGTAAAACAACAAAAGAAAATGAAGGAGAGGATTATAAAATTGGGAGTAGAGCTGGTATAATGTAGATGTTGTCAAAATAGATATAGGTCGCACAATAAGATCTTTCAAAATTAGACTAAATGAGCACCGCAGGGAACTACCTGCGTTCGATATAAAATCAAACTTTACAAGACATGTAGTTGTCGAAGGTCATGATTTTGCTTTTAATTGTTTAAAACCAGTCCAAAAACTTGACAACAGACACCTAATTGAATTTTCTGAAATTTTGCAAATAAAAAAACAATTCAATCTTGATCCAGATAGCCTCCTCAACGAACAAACCGATTTTGACAACATCTACATTATACCAGCTCTACTCCCAATTTTATAATCCTCTCCTTCATTTTCTTTTGTTGTTTTACCTGTTACGTCTATTCTTCATTGTTACATCATTACTTAGACATAAAGTTCTATGCTATGTCAAATTAGTTTTGAAAATGGCTTTATACATTTAACTAGCCGAAACTCGAGTAAACAACATAAAAAACAAGTGGAGAAGACTTATTTACTACAACTTTATATTTCAATATTGGGTTGGGAAATTTAGATTTTTTTTTTCTTTTATCGTGCCCCCTCAATTCACTTGGCTGAATGGAAGCCATCAATGTTTGACACGTTTTAAAAGTTTTTCAGAAAATTCGTATGATGGGAAATTTTTCAAAAGAATTTTTCAATATTGGGTTGGGAAATTTCGAATTATTTTTTCTTGGGGTTGTTTCTTCGTGCCCCCTCATCAAACTTTGCTGAATGAAAGCCACCAATGTTTGACACGTTTTGAAGGTTTTTCAGAAAATTCGTATGATGGGAAACCTTTCAAAAGAATTTTTCAATATTGGGTTGGGAAATTTAGATTTTTTTTTGGTTCTTTTTTCGTGCCCCCTCAATTTACTAGGTTGAATGGAAGCCATCGATGTGTGACACGTTCCGGGAGTTTTTTAGAAAATTCGTATGATGGGAAACCTTTCAAAAGAATTTTTCAATATTGGGTTGGGAAATTTCGAATTATTTTTTCTTGGGGTTGTTTTTCCGTGCCCCCTCAATAAACTTTGCCTAATGAAAGCTACCAATGTTTGACACGTTCCAGGAGTTTTTTAGAAAATTCGTATGATGGGAAACCTTTCAAATTTTTTTTTCAATATTGGGTTGGGAAATTTAGATTTTTTTTTTCTTTTATCGTGCCCCCTCAATTCACTTGGCTGAATGGAAGCCATCAATGTTTGACACGTTTTAAAAGTTTTTCAGAAAATTCGTATGATGGGAAACCTTTCAAAAGAATTTTTCAATATTGGGTTGTGAAATTTCGAATTATTTTTTCTTGGGGTTGTTTCTCCGTGCCCCCTCATCAAACTTGGCTGAATGAAAGCCACTCATGTTTGAAACGTTCCGGGAGTTTTTCAAAGAATTCGTATGATGGGAAACTTTTCAATTTTTTTTTCCAATATCGGGTTGGGAATTTCTTTTTTTTTTGTTTTTTTTTTCTCGTGCCCCCTCATAGGCCAGGCGGTAGGTCATTCTGGATAGAAAAAATTCCGACCAAAGCTTTTATGGTGTCAAACTCTTCGTAAGGTCAGTAAGTATCTACCACTGAGTTTCCGCCCAAAAACGAGTTGTGCTGATTCCTCCACATCTGCCCAAAGGTGAAGGATGTCTTGAAGGTGCAAAAAGACCTGTAAAAGCCCCGTACTTTTTCATTTTATTTGCCTCAATGCAAACGTACAATTCTAACGCAAACATTGGAAGCATTTGTCATCATCTTTGTGCCAGTCTTACTGTTATAAAAAAGATTTCTTTGTGCGGGTCAGATAAATCACATTTAATTGTTTTTCCACACAAGAAAACGATGGAGCAACATGTATTTTGGATGTTTTCTAATAACTTGTACTTACTGAACCCATTCATGGCGTTAAAATTTCAATAACAGCATTTTTGAAGATGTTGCCCGCTAAGAAGTGAATAGTTTTTACCCGCCTGTTTAGCAGCAGTTTTTTCAATTTTACCAAACTCCGTTCTCGAAAATTTTATAGGAAATGACAAGCTGGAACTGTTTTCTGATGATATTATATCTGGCTTAACCACGGCACGCTTTTTAAGAGTGTAGGAAACTGATTCCTTTTTGAGCGGTTCTATTTTACCCGTGTGCGGCCGTGCCTACTTGACATAGACCGGACTGATTACACAAGCTTGGAAATGTACTTTTTTCCAGCTTTAAAACACGACCAATAATGATAAAATAATATATAATTTCTTCATAAATCAATGTACAAAGTCTTGATATTAATGGTCGCATTTCAAAGCTGTAAAAGAGTACATTTCCAAGCTCGTGTAATCAGTCCGGTCTATGTCAAGTAGGCACGGCCAAACACGGGTCAAACAGAACCTCTCGAAAAGAAATCAGTTTTTTAGACTTTTGAGTGCGTGCCGCGGTTAAGCCAGGCACGATATCGTTAGAGAAGAGTTTGAGCTTTCCATTCCTTATGAAATTTTCGCAAACGATGTTTGGTAAAATTGAAAAAATTGCTGCTCAACAGGCGGGTAAAAATTATTCACTTTTTTGCTGGCAACATCTTCAAAAATGCTGTTATTGAAATTTTAATGCCATGAATGGGTTCAATGGATACGAGTTATTAGAAAACATACAAATTACATGTTGCTCCTGGTTTTCTTGTGTGGAAAAACAAATAAATGTGATTTATCTTACCTGCACAAAGAAATCTTTTTTTTCAACAGTAAGACTGGCAAAGAGATGATGACAGATGTTTCCAATGTTTGCGTAAGAGTTGTACGTTTGCATTTAGGCAAATATAACGAAAAAGTACGAAGGTTTAACAGGTCTTTTTGCACTTTCGAGGCATCCTTTACCTTCGCGCGGATGTGGAGGAATCAGCACAACTCGTTTTTGGGCGGAAACTCAGTGGTAGATAACTACTGACCTTACGAAGAGTTTGACACCATAAAAGCTTTGGTCGGAGTTTTTCCCAGATTGTAGTGATTTTACTGACATACCGCCTGGCCTATCAATTAACTTTGCTGAATGAGAACCATTAATGTTTGACACGTTTTGAAAGTTTTTCAGAAAATTCGTATGATGGGAAACCTTTCAAAAGAATTTTTCAATATTGGGTTAGGAAACTTCGAATTATTTTTTTTTGGGGTTGTTTCTTTGTGCCCCTTATCAAACTCAGCTGAATGAAAGCCACTCATGTTTGACACGTTCCGGTAGTTTTTCAGAGAATTCGTATGATGGGAAACCTATCAAATTATTTTTTCAATATCTGGTTGGGAAATTTAGATTTTTTTTTTGGTGTTTTTTTCTCGTGCCCCCTCATTAAACTTTGCTGAATGAGAACCACCAATGTTTGACACGTTCCGGGAGTTTTTCAGAAAATTCGTATGATGAGAAACCTTTCAAAAAGTTTTTTCAATATTGGGTTGGGAAATTTCGATTTTTTTTTTTTGGGGTTGTTTCTCCGTGCCCCCTTATCAAACTTTACTGAATGAAAGCCACCAATGTTTGACACGTTTTGAAAGTTTTTCAGGAAATTCGTATGATGGGAAACCTTTCAAATGAATTTTTCAATATTGGGTTGGGAAATTTCGAATTATTTTTTCTTGGGGTTGTTTCTT
Source organism: Anaspis maculata (assembly GCA_949128115.1). Taxonomy (NCBI): domain Eukaryota; kingdom Metazoa; phylum Arthropoda; class Insecta; order Coleoptera; family Scraptiidae; genus Anaspis; species Anaspis maculata. Next base: position 6,735,089 of record OX421965.1, read on the forward strand.
CGTGTCCTCATCAAACTTTGCTGAATGAAAGCCACCAATGTTTGACACGTTTTGAAAGTTTTTCAGAAAATTCGTATGATGGGAAACCTTTCAAAAGAATTTTTCAATATTGGGTTGGAAAATTTCGAATTATTTTTTTTTGGGGTTGTTTCGCCGTGCCCCCTCATCAAACTCAGCTAAATGAAAGCCACTCATGTTTGACACGTTCCGGGAGTTTTTTAGAGAATTCGTATGATGGGAGACCTATCAAATTATTTTTTCAATATCTGGTTGGGAAATTTAGATATTTTTTTTGGTGTTTTTTTCTCGTGCTTCTTCATTAAACTTTGCTGAAGGAGAACCACCAATGTTTGACACGTTCCGGAAGTTTTTCAGAGAATTCGTATGATGGGAAACCTTTCAAAATAATTTTTCAATATTGGGTTGGGAAATTTCGAATTATTTTTTCTTGGGGTTGTTTCTGCGTGCCCCCTCATCAAACTTAGCTGAATGAAAGCCACCAATGTTTGACACGTTTTGAAAGTTTTTCAGAAAATTCGTATGATGGGAAACCTTTCAAAAGAATTTTTCAATATTGGGTTGGGAAATTTCGAATTATTTTTTCTTGGGGTTGTTTCTCCGTGCCCCCTCATCAAACTTAGCTGAATGAAAGCCACTCATGTTTGAAACGTTCCGGGAGTTTTTCAGAGAATTCGTATGATGGGAAACCTTTCAAAAGAGTTTTTCAATATTGGGTTGGGAAATTTCGAATTATTTTTTTTTGGGGTTGTTTCGCCGTGCCCCCTCATCAAACTCAGCTAAATGAAAGCCACTCATGTTTGACACGTTCCGGGAGTTTTTTTTAGAGAATTCGTATGATGGGAGACCTATCAAATTATTTTTTCAATATCTGGTTGGGAAATTTAGATTTTTTTTTTGGTGTTTTTTTCTCGTGCTTCCTCATTAAACTTTGCTGAAGGAGAACCACCAATGTTTGACACGTTCCGGAAGTTTTTCAGAGAATTCGTATGATGGGAAACCTTTCAAAATAATTTTTCAATATTGGGTTGGGAAATTTCGAATTATTTTTTCTTGGGGTTGTTTCTTCGTGCCCCCTCATCAAACTTTGCTGAATGAAAGCCACCAATGTTTGACACGTTTTGAAAGTTTTTCAGAAAATTCGTATGATGGGAAACCTTTCAAAAGAATTTTTCAATATTGGGTTGGGAAATTTCGAATTATTTTTTCTTGGGGTTGTTTCTTCGTGCCCCCTCATCAAACTTAGCTGAATGAAAGCCACCAATGTTTGACACGGTTTGAAAGTTTTTCAGAAAATTCGTATGATGGGAAACCTTTCAAAAGAATTTTTCAATATTGGGTTGGGAAATTTCGAGTTATTTTTTCTTGGGGTTGTTTCTTCGTGCCCCCTCATCAAACTTTGCTGAATGAAAGCCACCAATGTTTGACACGTTTTGAAAGTTTTTCAGAAAATTCGTATGATGGGAAACCTTTCAAAAGAATTTTTCAATATTGGGTTGGGAAATTTCGAATTATTTTTTCTTGGGGTTGTTTCTCCGTGCCTCCTCATCAAACTTAGCTAAATGAAAGCCACTCATGTTTGAAACGTTCCGGGAGTTTTTCAGAGAACTCGTATGATGGGAAACCTTTCAAAAATTCTTTCAATATTGGGTTGGGAAATTTTGAATTATTTTTTCTTGGGGTTGTTTCTTCGTGCCCCCTCATCAAACTTTGCTGAATGAAAGCCACCAATGTTTGACACGTTTTGAAAGTTTTTCAGAAAATTCGTATGATGGGAAACCTTTCAAAAGAATTTTTCAATATTGGGTTGGGAAATTTCGAATTATTTTTTCTTGGGGTTGTTTCTCCGTGCCTCCTCATCAAACTTAGCTAAATGAAAGCCACTCATGTTTGAAACGTTCCGGGAGTTTTTCAGAGAACTCGTATGATGGGAAACCTTTCAAAAATTCTTTCAATATTGGGTTGGGAAATTTTGAATTATTTTTTCTTGGGGTTGTTTCTTCGTGCCCCCTCATCAAACTTTGCTGAATGAAAGCCACCAATGTTTGACACGTTTTGAAAGTTTTTCAGAAAATTCGTATGATGGGAAATTTTTCAAAAGAATTTTTCAATATTGGGTTGGGAAATTTCGAATTATTTTTTCTTGGGGTTGTTTCTTCGTGCCCCCTCATCAAACTTTGCTGAATGAAAGCCACCAATGTTTGACACGTTTTGAAGGTTTTTCAGAAAATTCGTATGATGGGAAACCTTTCAAAAGAATTTTTCAATATTGGGTTGGGAAATTTAGATTTTTTAGGGGCACGGAGAAACAACCCCAAGAAAAAATAATTCGAAATTTCACAACCCAATATTGAAAAATTCTTTTGAAAGGTTTCCCATCATACGAATTTTCTGAAAAACTTTTAAAACGTGTCAAACATTGATGGCTTCCATTCAGCCAAGTGAATTGAGGGGTTGTTTCGCCGTGCCCCCTCATCAAACTCAGCTAAATGAAAGCCACTCATGTTTGACACGTTCCGGGAGTTTTTTTTAGAGAATTCGTATGATGGGAGACCTATCAAATTATTTTTTCAATATCTGGTTGGGAAATTTAGATTTTTTTTTTGGTGTTTTTTTCTCGTGCCCCCTCATTAAACTTTGCTGAATGAGAACCACCAATGTTTGACACGTTCCGGGAGTTTTTCAGAAAATTCGTATGATGAGAAACCTTTCAAAAAGTTTTTTCAATATTGGGTTGGGAAATTTCGATTTTTTTTTTTTGGGGTTGTTTCTCCGTGCCCCCTTATCAAACTTTACTGAATGAAAGCCACCAATGTTTGACACGTTTTGAAAGTTTTTCAGGAAATTCGTATGATGGGAAACCTTTCAAATGAATTTTTCAATATTGGGTTGGGAAATTTCGAATTATTTTTTCTTGGGGTTGTTTCTTCGTGTCCTCATCAAACTTTGCTGAATGAAAGCCACCAATGTTTGACACGTTTTGAAAGTTTTTCAGAAAATTCGTATGATGGGAAACCTTTCAAAAGAATTTTTCAATATTGGGTTGGAAAATTTCGAATTATTTTTTTTTGGGGTTGTTTCGCCGTGCCCCCTCATCAAACTCAGCTAAATGAAAGCCACTCATGTTTGACACGTTCCGGGAGTTTTTTAGAGAATTCGTATGATGGGAGACCTATCAAATTATTTTTTCAATATCTGGTTGGGAAATTTAGATATTTTTTTTGGTGTTTTTTTCTCGTGCTTCTTCATTAAACTTTGCTGAAGGAGAACCACCAATGTTTGACACGTTCCGGAAGTTTTTCAGAGAATTCGTATGATGGGAAACCTTTCAAAATAATTTTTCAATATTGGGTTGGGAAATTTCGAATTATTTTTTCTTGGGGTTGTTTCTGCGTGCCCCCTCATCAAACTTAGCTGAATGAAAGCCACCAATGTTTGACACGTTTTGAAAGTTTTTCAGAAAATTCGTATGATGGGAAACCTTTCAAAAGAATTTTTCAATATTGGGTTGGGAAATTTCGAATTATTTTTTCTTGGGGTTGTTTCTCCGTGCCCCCTCATCAAACTTAGCTGAATGAAAGCCACTCATGTTTGAAACGTTCCGGGAGTTTTTCAGAGAATTCGTATGATGGGAAACCTTTCAAAAGAGTTTTTCAATATTGGGTTGGGAAATTTCGAATTATTTTTTTTTGGGGTTGTTTCGCCGTGCCCCCTCATCAAACTCAGCTAAATGAAAGCCACTCATGTTTGACACGTTCCGGGAGTTTTTTTTAGAGAATTCGTATGATGGGAGACCTATCAAATTATTTTTTCAATATCTGGTTGGGAAATTTAGATTTTTTTTTTGGTGTTTTTTTCTCGTGCTTCCTCATTAAACTTTGCTGAAGGAGAACCACCAATGTTTGACACGTTCCGGAAGTTTTTCAGAGAATTCGTATGATGGGAAACCTTTCAAAATAATTTTTCAATATTGGGTTGGGAAATTTCGAATTATTTTTTCTTGGGGTTGTTTCTTCGTGCCCCCTCATCAAACTTTGCTGAATGAAAGCCACCAATGTTTGACACGTTTTGAAAGTTTTTCAGAAAATTCGTATGATGGGAAACCTTTCAAAAGAATTTTTCAATATTGGGTTGGGAAATTTCGAATTATTTTTTCTTGGGGTTGTTTCTTCGTGCCCCCTCATCAAACTTAGCTGAATGAAAGCCACCAATGTTTGACACGGTTTGAAAGTTTTTCAGAAAATTCGTATGATGGGAAACCTTTCAAAAGAATTTTTCAATATTGGGTTGGGAAATTTCGAGTTATTTTTTCTTGGGGTTGTTTCTTCGTGCCCCCTCATCAAACTTTGCTGAATGAAAGCCACCAATGTTTGACACGTTTTGAAAGTTTTTCAGAAAATTCGTATGATGGGAAACCTTTCAAAAGAATTTTTCAATATTGGGTTGGGAAATTTCGAATTATTTTTTCTTGGGGTTGTTTCTCCGTGCCTCCTCATCAAACTTAGCTAAATGAAAGCCACTCATGTTTGAAACGTTCCGGGAGTTTTTCAGAGAACTCGTATGATGGGAAACCTTTCAAAAATTCTTTCAATATTGGGTTGGGAAATTTTGAATTATTTTTTCTTGGGGTTGTTTCTTCGTGCCCCCTCATCAAACTTTGCTGAATGAAAGCCACCAATGTTTGACACGTTTTGAAAGTTTTTCAGAAAATTCGTATGATGGGAAACCTTTCAAAAGAATTTTTCAATATTGGGTTGGGAAATTTCGAATTATTTTTTCTTGGGGTTGTTTCTCCGTGCCCCCTCATCAAACTTAGCTGAATGAAAGCCACTCATGTTTGAAACGTTCCGGGAGTTTTTCAGAGAATTCGTATGATGGGAAACCTTTCAAAAGAATTTTTCAATATTGGGTTGGGAAATTTCGAATTATTTTTTCTTGGGGTTGTTTCTTCGTGCCCCCTCATCAAACTTTGCTGAATGAAAGCCACCAATGTTTGACACGTTTTGAAAGTTTTTCAGAAAATTCGTATGATGGGAAACCTTTCAAAAGAATTTTTCAATATTGGGTTGGGAAATTTCGAATTATTTTTTCTTGGGGTTGTTTCTTCGTGCCCCCTCATCAAACTTAGCTGAATGAAAGCCACCAATGTTTGACACGGTTTGAAAGTTTTTCAGAAAATTCGTATGATGGGAAACCTTTCAAAAGAATTTTTCAATATTGGGTTGGGAAATTTCGAATTTTTTTTTCTTGGGGTTGTTTCTTTGTGCCCCCTCATCAAACTTAGCTGAATGAAAGCCACTCATGTTTGAAACGTTCCGGGAGTTTTTCAGAGAATTCGTATGATGGGAAACTTTTCAAATTTTTTTTTCAATATTGGGTTGGGAAATTCAGAATTTTTTTTCTGGGTTCTTTTCTTGTGCTTCCTCATTGAACTTTGCTGAATGAAAACCACCAATGTTTGACACGTTCCGGGAGTTTTTCAGAAAATTCGTATGATGGGAAACCTTTCAAAAGAGTTTTTCAATATTGGGTTGGGAAATTTCGAATTATTTTTTCTTGGGGTTGTTTCTTCGTGCCCCCCCATCAAACTTTGCTGAATGAAAGCCACTCATGTTTGAAACGTTCCGGGAGTTTTTCAAAGAATTCGTATGATGGGAAACTTTTCAAATGTATTTTTCAATATTGGGTTGGGAATTTAGGATTTTTTTTGGGGTTGTTTTTTGTGCCCCCTCATCAATCTTTGCTCGATGGAAGTCACCAATGGCTATGTTCATCCGCACAAAGCGCTTACTAAGCTCTCAGCCGCCTACGGCTGAACGCCACATACCTATCAGCGAGAGCGCTCGCCGAGTGATAACTCATCGGCTGCCATTTTATCTAGCAAAAATATTCTTGCTCACTTGATAGGTTGTCGCCCAGTTAACCAAACTCAACGTCAAATTTGGCGTCAAATTTGACAAAAATCGCCGTGTGGAAGAGTAAATTATAGAGGTGTGTGAACTGTGAACTCGAGCGTGAACTGGTGTGAACGGATTGTTTTTTCTGCGACACCCTGTATATTTTAAAAGTTGCAAATATCATAATTTTCAATTTTGAAATAGATGGGAAAAATTGTTCTCAAAGAAGAAATCTCCAGTATAGGGGAATTCTCGCGTGATCGATCACCCATCATGCGTCGTCGTAAGCATGTCGTAAGTGATGACATCTTATTTCTGGTGTTATGTCCAGCGAAAACGCGTTTTCTGACAACATAATCAAAATTTGTTTGGTCCGCTGTAATTAGGAGCTAGCTTCAGGACGCCAGCTCCGAGGAGCTGGCTCCCAGGAGCTAACTTCACATACGTGAACAGAGCAAACTACCATCTTCTGGGTCATTGAAAACATGAACTTTAGGTTTGTTCGCGTCGCATGAACCTTCTGCACTTTTCTGCCCTAAGTGCACTTTACCGTTCGCGTCGCAGAAAAAGTACAGTTCGGTGGTGTTCGCGTCGCCGAAAAAGTTCTCAGTGCCAGAAAAAAGTGCTGCACCTTCTACACCCAGTCGGAGGGTGGTGCCAAAAGTGCAGAACCCAGAAAGTTTGCCATTTATGACATTTGGATGATTTAGCGCCTGATTTGACGTTAGCTTCTGTCTGTACGATGGACTTGTGGAAAGTTTCTGAAGAAGGAGACCTCGTATAGTTTGGCGATCAAAGAAGAAAGATCCACCAGGAAGTGGAGAGACTTGTTCTACATAATTTTTACTTGCCTTCTTCATGGTGTTGAAATATAAAATTGAAAATGTCCGTTTCTCTGTCATCGTCCTCGTCGGAAGAAGCTATGCGTGCTTTCCACCTAGCCCAAAGTTCGGTACACCTGCCATTTACGCATGTGCGGGTGCCAAACGGTGCTTTCCATCTTCGTGTTCCTACTCGGTTCTGCGCCGTTCATTGGATCACTTGAAATTTTGTGCCACACCATGGAACATGTGCCGTCTGGTGGTATTTGTACCGGTTAGGTGGAAAGCACCCTATGTTGTGTGTAATCAGTCCAAACATCATCATAAGAGCGTTTCGGTTCTGCTTGGCGATTGCTTTGCTCTTGGCACAGCTCTTGGCTTTGCTCGACATTTTACAAATGAATTCTGAAGCTATCACTCAGAATTCGGAAAGTGTCAACACTGTCAGCTATCAACTATCAAATCTGGCGCTACAAGATTTATTGCACTAAACCGTTCGCGTCGATTTGGTGTTTTAATCTGCACCAACTACACCTCATACATGTACTTCAAGGTTCATATGAACTTTTGGGTGCCAAAGGTTCATGCGACGCGAACAAACCTTTTGTGACACTCTAGTTGATGTGATAAAAGTCAGTTTGATTAGCCTCTACAAAATGGCCGATTTTCAGGAGCGTGACGTCACGTCGATACGACCACGTTCGAAGAGGTGTTCTTTTCGTACTCCCGCGCCGCTCCCTCACGGTTTGTATCATCTTGTTTTTCTTATTATCAATCTTATAATTATTATTATTATTATTAGTCACTCAAAGGGCAGAGTACTTTCGACATGATTTTCTCACGATTAGACTTCTTTTATTTCTTTTCTCGCTGCGCTCGGCGCTTAAACTCCCATTCTCCGTCACATGAAATCTCACTCATACCCCTAATACAATAAATATCTATTTTCATCAATAATATTCTCCACAAATAATCATGCGAATGTGACATCGTGACGGATTTTCTTACTGTACCTACGATTTTCCCGGTTATATTACAGCACGGTGGAAACTGTGTTCTGGCAGGCACAGCATGGCAATCTAATAATCTCCACAAAGTATAAGAATGTCGTTTGAAAAACTCGATCCGGTATTGATTTTAATTGAAAAAATATAAAATACATAGGTATTTACATAGTTATGTAGGTAGGTACCTCGTGAATGTGATTTAAGGTAACTACGTGGTTCTAGAGTTCGTACGATATTATCTTCTCCAATCAAAATAAAGCCATAGGTTAAATTGAAATATTGACAGAATTGATATGAGTATTTCCAGTTATGTGCTCGCCGCCACCGTACTTATATTTAGAATGTCACATTTAATTGAGGTGAAATCAAACCATTCAAAAAATTAACAAAGAATAATGTCAAAAATCAATTTCCAAACATGAAAACTTGATTATCAAACCAGTATGATATCATCGCTGTACAATCAGCTGACATCTAGAACATTAAGCAACTGTTTCAGCCTCAATTGTCGAAAATTCTTCTTCCCCTCTGGGCTTTAATCATCCACCCCTGCTTTTCTGCTTAATAGGTACGTACATAGGTACCTGAAAGTTGTGTCCACATTTGGGTGTGCGGCATTCGATTTTATTTTTGAATTGTAAACGTCCGTTGAAGAATATACCCAGGGCCGGGCCTGGCCTATTTGCCGCCTGCGTGCCACCGAAAAATTGCCGCCCCCTCACCGGCAGTGGAGAGCCCCACCAAATGCGGGAATGAGAAGAATCCTTTGAAATTCAACTTAATTATTATATTACCGCCCCTATGACTTGCCGCCTGCCGTACTCGCCTGCGCGCTGGAACGCACTGCACGCCTGCTAGACCCGGTCCTGAATATACCTCCCTATCCCTATAATAAATCACATCCGCTCGAATCTATTCAAGCCAAGTCGAGAGCCATTCTTGTCGGGCCAACAGTACGACAACACGAAGAGCAGTCCAGTGGCGATTAGTAAAAAATAGAACCGAACGCGACGAACGCTGCAACAGCTTATTCTTTCATTTCCTGGGACGACGCTGGTCACCCCGAGGTCAGACAAGACAACGTTACAGCACATCGTCATCGTTACAGGCGTTCGTTACAACCACTGATGCTATGAAGCAATTTCACTCCCATGTGTGGTTCTGCGTTAGTGGTGTGTTGTGATCTAGGCGCGAGAATAGAAGTTTCACTTCAAAAGGAACAGCAAAAATAGAGTGGTTACAATGGCGGCAGAAGAGGAAAGTGTACGATGTTCAAGTGCGAATATGAAATAGTTAACGTGAATAAATCACATTCTTCCGTACTTAGATCCACTCAAAATTGCACAAGGAAGAAAATGGTGGTAGAATCGTCACTGTCAAATGTGCGGCCAAATTCCATATACCTACCGTAGACTGGTGTTGTGCGCCATTTCATGATCACCTGTACCTATTTGGGTCCTGTACAGATAACGGCCACACGCAAATCCAAACGAAAAAATAGGCAAATCACTCAGAATGGCGTGTGGAATGATAATCTGAAATAAAATTTGCGGATTCAGAAATTTTTGCAAAAAAGATAAAGAAGGAACAACGCGTTGAAAAAACAGTTGAAGTTTCTGGATGTTGTTGTATTGTTGGTTGCCTACATCACTTCAGTGGAAAATTAGAGCAGGTACGCCACAGTGACTTATCAACAAAGAATGATGCGCGTGGGCTTGAGATGGGCACCGCAAAGAAAAGTAGTACGACTTAAACAATTCAACTGCAGAGAAACTATAAGTGTGATCGTAATTTCCCCCTCGATGGGGACTAATCATCATGAGTAGAAGGCAATAGACTGTGTTTCGTGGTTGTAAAAAGTGTTAAAAATGTAGCCGTTGAGTGTACTCGACCCGTTATTTTTTTGAAAATCAAAAGTCATAAAAATCATGCAAAAGTAATAACATGATTGGAATGGATGGACCTTTTGCTGCTATTCAAAACCACAACAAGCTCATTCAGCTGATTTTTTTGCAGAGTTACAGCGATCTGAAAATAGGTCTACTTGGCATGCCTTCATCAGGGACGATGAATTGCCTAAAAAGCTTTTCTTCTTTGAATTCTTCAATTTTGGACGGATTTTGATGAAAACGGTACCAAGAGAAAGCCCTGATTAGGACAATTAAAACCGTTTTGAATAAGCGAATTTACGAGAGGTCACAAGCTATACTTCTGATGGTTGAAAAAAAAAAAAGGCGCCAACTGTAACAAGAACGTAGTAAGTATCTAACAAAGCTCCAATTTTTTTTTTGTTAAAATATGGCATGCGTCACATCTCATAAGAGCTCTTGCCGAGTAGTTCTCCAATCTTCACATGGTTTTTGAAATATAGCTTCCAGGACCAACAAGATCTAAAAAAAACATAATTTTCCAATCTAAAATTGAATCAAGGCGTGTTTAAAAAAAAACAAAAAAGAATTTATTAAAACTATAATCAGCAATATACAAACAATTTATTTGGACAAATTAGCAATGTTTTTGTTATTTTGTACAAACTAAATGAGAATTCAGTCTGAGTTACAACCTAAATAATTATCATAATTACAAAATAATATGAAAAAAAATCAGATCCTATCGTAGGTTTCCGCCGTAGTGACTGCATTACTGTTGCAACCGCTGAACAGAAATATGATTCCGTCCTGCCGAAAAAATCAAAATCAGTTTAAAATTTCCGCCTGTTCTTTTTTGCGACTTTTCGAAGCGACATTAAAAAAATTACCTTGACCAATCCGGGCAGTCCTCGCCAGAAGTCGATGTTGGGGATCATCTCGAGTCCCCGCGCCCCCCGCATTAAGTACAAAACGGCTGCCCCGCCGACCAAATAGCCCAAGGCCACGATCAGGAACAGCACCAGCAGCACGGATCCGGTGCTCATCCCCGGATGTTCGGTCATCACACAAACGTGAGGTGAAGCCAGCGCCAGTTCCTAGAAAAAAAACACAAATATTTCATAATACATAATATTGTGATAGTTATGTATGCAGGTATAGAGTGCTATCAACCGAAATTCCGTTGAGAGTTGGCTTTGGAAACAAAATTTCAGCAATTGCATCTTGGATTTCATCAACCAAATGCAGGACCAGCTTTATAGTCCAGTCAAATTAAGCAAAAATCGGGCCAAACCGGAAATAAATTCGGAAGTTCACGAAATTTGATGGTTCGATGCAGAATTTAACGTAGAATAACATACTGAAATTCCCGGAAATTCCAGGGCTTGGATTTTTTTTAGGACCAATAAAAGAGCGTCATCTTTGAAAATGTTCGATTTTTTCTAAATAACTTGTAAACTATTACCTTCAGAACACAAACACCAGCGAAGCAAATGTAGTCCGTTTAATTCCCAAGAGATCAGTACCAAATTAATTACTTTGTAGTCAATAGTCTTTGAGATAAAGCGTCTTCAAGAACGCAGTGAAAATTACTCAAAATTTATTTCCGGATTTTACGGAACAATCTGCATGGTATCAGTGCGGGGGCTGTAACGTGGATAGCAAATCTGCGGATTTCAATGTGTTTTACATGTGTAGAAAGCCAATTCAACATTCGGTATCACAGTTTTGTCTAGAAGTCGCCAACTTCAAAATGGTACTTTTCCACGACCTTTGGAATTGATACTTGATGTCCCGAAGAATCCCTAAAAACCGATTTTTTCATACCATGCCATTCGCTTAATGTTTCATGTAGAGCAAAACTATTCAAGGAATGTGTGAAAAATTAAATATCAAGAAAATAGCATGTTTGGAATCTTTTTCCTAGTGATGGTTCTTGAGTTATATGGGTTGAAAGACTAGAACGATCTATTTGAAAAAAACATAGATAGTCCGGATACTAATTGCTAAACACTGTACGGACCTTGCATTTGATGATACAAAATGCCACTTAGCAGACGTATTAAATGTAGGTACTTATGTACTTTTCACGTCCACCAAATGGCATCTTACACCTCAAATGCAAGCTCCGTACAGTATTCAGCAGTTAGTGTTCGGACTACCTATCATCTTTTCTTAAATAGGTCGTTCTAGTCCTTCAACCCATATAACTTGAAAACCATCACTGGGAAAAAGATTCCGAAACATCTTATTTTTTTTTGGTATTAAATTCTTTACATATTCCCTGGATAGTTTTGCCCTACTTAAAAAATTAGGCAAATGTCATGGTTTGAAAAAAATCTATTTTTGGGAATTCTTCGGGACATCAAATATCAATTTCAAAAGTAGAGGAAAAGTACCATTTTGAAGTTGGCGACTTATAGACAAAACTGTGATACCGAATGTTGAATACGCGAAATTCAGTGCCATTTCTGCGCTGGCGCAACCTTGCTAGGGGATTTGAGAATAGTGCCGTATGCTACCACATGTAAAATAGTATATTACATAACAAGCAACGAAAGTGATACTTTTCGCATGAGTGTGAAAAATTACGCACGAGCGCTAGCGAGTGCGGTAATCACACGAATGCAAGAAAAGACACTTTCTTGCGAGTTGTGTACACTATTTTTCCTTCGACCGACCTATTTTCCCTGTTCGACGTCTGCTCATTGACGATCGAAATATTAAAATACTCATGTCAGAAGGCGTCACTTACCGATCCTACTTACTGATATTCTATTTTCTAATGAATATTTTCGAATGCTGTATTGCCACTTTCTCATTTTTATGAAAATTAAATTAAATTACCGAAAACCAGATGAAGTTCCTTCAATTTTGAGAAATTTCACAACAACTTGCAATGCTGCTCGACATTGACAGTTGCTAGGGATTTTTAGATATTTTGTTCAGATTTACCTAGTTACTAAAACTGAATTATTTCAATCCCTCTTGATTTCAATGTCACAGATTCAGCCAACATTCTCACGCGATTTGTTGTATCTCTATTATTATTGATTACTGGAAATTCTCAACTTTGAACAACGACCATCTACTAAGGGCGAAGAAGCATCAGTGGCATGCCCATCAGGGAAGTATGTGGCCCAGGGACGCCCCCCAAATGCTGGATAATGGAAGATCGTTTGCCGTGGAACTATGTTTGGCATTGAAAAGCGAAAGCAAAAGGCACTAGTGACGATATTTTTACTTTCGCGCACAGTGTTTGCAATTGGAAAGTTTCGCGCCTACTATACCGTACAGAAAGTAACGTTTTCGTGGGTGGTCGTAGGAAAAGCGTAATTTCAACATTGTATATTATTGAAACGGCTGGAAATGAAACTTTCAAATAAGCTATGGAAAAAAGAGTGTTTCTTGATCTTTCATTGTGTTCAAGACCAGCAATGATGGATCAGTTTTAGGTACACAAGGAGCGAAAATATGGTAACGTGTTTATCAGTTGGTGTGTTTTTGAAAATACCGCCCTACTTCTAGTATTCTTCTCTGCCTTACGGTTGCCGTCCTGTCTGTCAATGGCATGAAACTGCATGTAAACAAATGGTAACTGAAATTTTATCAGGTTATATATGGGTTATGTGTATACCCCATATGTATAATATATCAGAGGTTTTGTGTTTTCTGTTTTTTTTTTTCCAAAAATGACAGGCAGTTTGTTGAGTGCCTGGCTGCAAAAACCGTACGAAAATAACATTACACTTTCATTTCATGTGTGTTCCCAAAAAACATCACCTTCTAGGCAACTAGTTATACACTGAAAACGGCTTTTTCGTTCTTTTCGGAGCACTATACGCGCGGAATTCATTTTTTCGACAGCAATGCACATGGACAACATCATTCCGCATAATCTAGCATGGAAATCAGGGGTTTCTTGTCATCTATTTTCCTTTGTTAAATCGATGGCTGAAAATCTGCAGGTTTTGACTTTTCCTAGCTCGCGCAGACGCATGACATGAGTTCCATCCCCTAGCTTTGCGAGCCCACAGCGCATGTCGTGCCTTTGAATATCGCATATTGGCTTTCCAAACATGTAAAACACATCGAAATCCGCACATTTGCTGTCCACGGTTCATCCCCTGAACTGACACTATGCAAATTGTTACGCAAAATCCGGAAATAAATTTTGAGTAATTTTCACTGTGTTTTTGCAGACGCTGTATCTCAAAGACTATTGGCTACAAAGTAATGAGTTTAGTACTGATCCCTTGAGAATTTAACGGGCTACATTTGTTTTGCTGGTTTTTGTGTTCTAAAGGTGATAGTTTACAAGTTATTCAGAAAAAATCGAAAATTTTCAAGGATGGCGCTCTTTTATTGACCATAGAAAAAAAGCCAAGCCTTGTAATTTTTGGGAATTTCAGTATGTTACTCTACGTTAAATTCTGCATCGATCCACAAAATTTCGTCAACTTCCGAATTTATTTCCGGTTAAAACCTATTTTGACTGGACTATTAGGGTGTGGCGAGCAAGGTGACCGCCTCGGGCGCTAAACTTTGCGGGGGCGCCTAAGCGCCCTTTATCTCTTCATTATCTCGAAAAAATTTCACCTGCGGCGCTTTTTTTTGTTGCAATTTGTGCAATTTTCAACTATTATAAACATTTTTGTTATAATTTAAAAAGAAAATCGCTTGATATTTTTTCATTCATAAAAGGGCGCATTACAGAACTTCGCCTTGGGCGCCAAAAGCTGTAAAGCTGGCCCTGACCAAATGACAAAGTATTTTGACAGTAAAACCAGCTACAACTGAAAATATTGTTGATTGATCTCATGATACCTATTTTATTATCGTTTATTAAAATTGTTATTTTTATTTTATTTTGTTTTACACTTTTTTACTATTTATTTTATGAATAATTGATAATCAGGTATTAATAAATATTGTAGGTACCTACTTGAAATTGAAAAAATACTTACATGGGTATCAGTGTTTATGACTTTAAGCAGAGGCTGATTGAAGTTGTCACATATCAGATGAATGGTAGCTGTTACACTGTAAAGTTACAACAGAATATTTAAGACGTATTAGTGGCAATTCTGTAAAATTTGAAGGCCTCTTAAAATTTTTAAAGGCGTCGGTCACCTAAGAACGATCAGAAATGGGCTTCACGATTGGCTGATTTTCTTTTAACGGCCTTTAAATTTAAACAGGTTTGATACAGAATTGGCCCTAATGTGAAAAAAAAAATGTTACAGCCAAAAACCGTGGTCCCAACCAGTTTTTGACCTAGTCAACAGTCGTCCCGGGTGATATCGACCTGAGAAAAGTTTGAAAATTCATAGCGCCTGACTGGGAAGTGGTGGAAAACTCCGACTGCAGGCAAAATTTTATTGTCTTATTGTGTTGCTTCCTGTCCAACTTGGTCAGAATCCATCGCGTAATTTCCAAGTTTTTTAATTGGAACTAGTCGAATCAACGGCTCGACAGTTATCATAAGATTAAGAACACACATTTTTTATTTATTTATTTAATTGTTTTATTTCACGAGGCGACATTCAGCTATAAGCTCTGCTCCAACATGCAGCCTTGGGGACAGCACAAAATATCCATGGATGTAGCGGGATTCGAACCCACACAGGGCAGCGCAAAAGGCTTGGCTTGCCATCACCTATACCACTCGGCCACCACCGCTCCTGTCACTGTCATTGTAAAACAACTGCTAGTGTTTCAGCTCTTACACCTTTCTTAATGACGTTTGTTTTTGAAGATACTTCGCCCCCCACTATTTTCTAGTAATCACTATTAAAAGTGATTTTGTGGAACTGTTTGTGACAGACTTATCAGTAAAAATTATTAATTAGTGGGTGTGCACTGAATTTCTGCTTACGATACAGGGTGAGTCATATCATTAATCACAAACACCCGGTTGTTTCCACTAATACCTGTAAAATATTCCGTTGGTTCCAGAAATAATTTAGAATATGACATGACTCTTCTCGTTTCTATAGAAAGAAACGTAGTGTCGTTTTTTAAGGAAAATAAATTTTTGAGATTTATTAATCACCCTGTATGTTGAAATAAAGTTCAGCGCCCACCCAGTGCTTGATATTTTTCATTGATTAGTCTTTCACTAGCAGTTTAACAAAATCACTTTTAATAACGGAAATAATGAGGGGCCAAGTTCCAACCATTGAGCCCCCTATCTAAAAAAAAGTCATTCATATTTTTGACACCCTGTATAGTTGGCAACACTGAGGCTTTCCACTTTTTTACCTCGCGTGAAACTGGCTTGCCCAAAAGTAAGGTTATGTTTCTTATCAAACTATAAAAATGACTCAGCGATATACCTTGTGAGGTCTTCTTGCGCTGAATAAATATTGTATTGTATACTGACATCAAAATATTGAAATCCCGGAAAAGTGACCTTGTCATGCGTGGAAATGAGACTGGGAGAGGGGACAGAGACGTGATACGGTCGTTTAGACACGGGCCGGCAGAAAATCGTCCCGTGCGAGACCCAAAATGAGAGCAAACAAATTATTTCATTTTACTCTTCAATAAAAAGGAAAGCTGACACGACGTATCGCAAAAAACTTTCATCCATTTGTGGCGGAAATGCGCGAAAAATGTGTTTCGTAAGTGGCCGGACGACATCGTGTGTCGTCGTGGATTATTATTGTGTCGAATATCGCCGGTGCTGCCAACCACGAAGTTTTGAGAATTTTCTATATTTCAAATTTGGAAACTTGAAATCTCCCAGTTAACTAGGATCACACTTAGGGTGAACGTACTATATTCCGAGTATCCGAGTCCAGATCAATAAATGGAATCCACTCAAGAACATGTAAGAATATTTTGAAAAATTAATGACGTTTATTTTTGAAGATATGGATGAGACTTTGCTCCCCTCTATTTTCGTTATTCAAAGCAATTTTGGAGAACTGTTTATGATGAACCAATCGGTGAAAATGACCAACCACTGAGTGTGAAAATAAGATTCTATTTCCAAGGTGATTCATGATTCTCAAACATTCATTTTCCTTCAAAAATACAACTAATTTTTTCTGTGAAAATCAGCAGAGTCAAATCTTGTTCTAAGCTATGTTAAAGACCAATGGAAAATTTCACAGGCAGTGGTGAAGAGAACTTTTTTTTAATATGTATAATATCACTCACCCTGTATCGTTACAGAAATGCAAGGCCCACCCATTGGTTGATGATTTTTACTGATTAGTCTATCCAGGAAGTCTAACCATTGAACCCCCCTATCAAAAAAAGTCCAAACTTCACAAACAGTTCCCTAAAATCATTCTGGATAGCGAAAATAGAGAAGGGCTAAGTCTCACCATTTGACGAATGTTTTTCATTATCTTGAGTGGATAGGTCGCGGGAACAAAAATGGCGCGCCAAAGATGGGTATATGGTATAATGTTTTCACTAGTACTTGTGACTACCATTTTCTGTAGGTGTAATAAATTACATAGATATTAGATTTCTTATCGGTTTTCAGTGTTCGATTGCCCAATTTTTCGTTTTCATGCCTTGATCACGTCGAATACGAACAGTGATTCATAAGGTTGTTACAGGGTGATCAATGGAACAGTGTAAAATTGCCGAAAGTTCAGTACGAGCGCGATTTCCAAAAAAAAATATTTCATGCATTCCAATAGCACAGTTATGAAGATCGGTGTTCCAGCTTCAGTAACGTTTTTGAATTTTGGAAATCGAAGGTGAATTGCCAAAGATATTGATCATTTTGTGCCGCCACGTTGAACTTTCAAGAAAAAAGAAAGTGGTCCGATTTCATTGAAACTTGGAACACACTCATGTCTGGTTCAAGTAATTGGAATTTCAAGGTCAAATGTCACTTCCGATCACTTTCGAATCGCTATATTGAACTTTTCACATGAATGATTCAGTTTGAATGAAACTTGAAACACACTAAAATCGAATCATTTACATAAAAGTTCAATGTGGCGGCTTGGAAGTGACCGAGAAAGACATTTGACCTTGAAATTCCAATTGCTGAAACCAGACATGAATGTGATCCAAGTTTCAATGAAATCGGATCACTTCTTGGGAGTTTAACATGGCGGCACAAAATGATCAATATATTTGGCAATTCACCTTCGATTTTCAAAATTCAAAAACGTTACTGAAGCTGGAACACCGATCTTCATAACTGTGCTATTGGAATGCATGAAATATTTTTTTTGGGAAATCGCGCTCGTACTGAACTTTCGGCAATTTTACACTGTTCCATTGATCACCCTGTAGAAACTTTATAAAACATTGTTCGTATTCGACGTGATCAAGACATGAAAACGAAGGATTGGGCTATCGAACACTGAAAACAGACATGAAATCGCTGACGGCAATCGAAAGTTATGATGATTTTAAAAATTGTCTGAATTTGCTTGTCCCCTAGATTTTTTTGATGTGTGTATTATAGCTCATTTTTTTTTCAAATGGCATGCCCCTAAATTTATAACGTTATTTGATAGCTTTTTTATCCTTTTTCATTTTTACTAGGGGTACCCTACCCTTAAATTTCATTTTTCTCGAGATACACAAATGTGCGATGACACAACAAATGTCAAAATGAGGCATTTTGGCTACTTTGATTTTGTTATTGGATAGAAACATTTGAAAAGAGTTACTTTACAAAGATTTGAAAGATTCCATGGAAAAAGAAATTGGTAGTACACAGACCAAACAAGAAAATTTGAAATTTCAATGAATAAATCCATTTTTGTGTCTTATTTAAACTTTTCAAACTGTCAAATTGACAAGTATGAAGTATGCCTACTTGACTTACATTTTGGCGCGTTTTAAATAGTATTATAAAATAGGGGGCATTTCATTTGGGAGAAAATGAGGATGGGTAATGACTTTAGGATTGGATTTTTTGGGATCACCTGTACATACAATCATAAGTTAATAATCTCACATTGATCCATTTTTGAACAGCAGCTTGTAAACAAACTCATTGGCATCTGGGTTGGCAGGCTCGAAGCGTAATTGACTGGCATTACCTATGCCGACTGGTTCTTTGCCTTCTTCATATCGAATCAGCTGAAACCCAGAAATACAAAACTCAACAACTCTTTTGAACCGGGTAAACGACAAAGTAAGCCGGAACCGAAACTTACGGAACCTGTGATTGATACGCTGTGGTTCGAGATCTTCGGGATTCCATGCTGGTCCGAATCGAACACTGCGTCGGTGCATCCGTGAAAGTAGTACGTGACCGTAGAGGTCTGGTTGGCGTTGGACTTCTTGTCTTCAAGAAAGGTGGGCTGTTTAGGGTCCTTGTCCACGATCAATTTTGCTATGTCTATTTTGCTGTACGAGCTGAGCGAACAAAGGCACGGGCTCTGCTCGACGCACGCATTAGGACTCGTGCAGCCGGAATACGATGCCAAAAGGGCGAGGATTAAGACTAGAAAAATATTAGCCATGACTCATGTTAGAAAAATAAATATCGTTTGAGGTTAGGTATGATACTTCTGACGGCCGCTGTCACTTCCGAAAAGGTATACCCGTCAACAGTCGTGTATGCTCGGAAGGTGATGAATTGTCGAATTTCCACGATGCGCTTCGGCGGCGCACCTCTGGCGCATCTGTCATCTGTCAAATTCAAATCTCAAAAATACAGCGTGTTCAACAATGATTGTCCTTGCCGCCTTTTCGAAATTTGGCCCGCATTCATTAGACCAAGGACATTAAACATGCGCCGTTTCAAGGAAATCATTTTGGAATACCGTAGTAACGAAATTGATAGACGTCACGTCACGTCACGTCGACATGACGTCTATCAATTTCGTTACTACGGTATTGCCGAACGATTTCATTGAAGCGGCGCATGTCTAATGCGGGCCAAATTTCGAAAAGGCGGCAAGGACAATCATTGTTGAACACGCTGTATTAGAAAAAAATCAGAAAAAAAAGGTTGATAACTACACAGCTTCTATTATATTCAATGACCGTGCTGTTTCACCTTCAGTTCGACTTTGGTTCTGAGCTAATTTTTGCTACAACGGCTATTTGTGCCAGAAATCGGTGAAAAATCGTGGTCTCGTGGCACTAGTTGTGGTGACACTCTTTCAGTAGGTATGTTCGTAGTGCAAGCGGTACACACCTAAAAACACATCGATACTGCATTTTGGAGTGCAGTAACGAGATTTTGTATGGGCATACTTTATACCAAGACAAGCGATTTGACCCGCAGCACTCGATATTTTGCCCCTTAGGGGGCCAATGGGGGCCCTCCAAATTTTCAAGATGCAAGAACTTTCACATGACGATCATTGAGTATCGTCATGTATGTCATAAATGAAGCTTACGGGTCTATTGATAATGTTTTCATCGATTGTCGTCGTCTCCGATTCATTCTTCACATTTGAAAAAAAAATTCTTTGGCAAAGGTCAAAAAAACTGTTTTTATTTTCTCTTCTATGCAAGGAGACGATAAATTTATATGTTCTGTTGCGTTCCCAACTAAATCGCATTCCCTAAACCTAATTATGAAGAAATTTGTCTTGTAATGGTATTTTTCAAAGAAGTGCGGGTGACCTCTTCAGTACCTCGGGAGCGCACAATGTGACCCACCGTAAAGTCATGCCACCATACATGTAGCACACGCCAAAAGACGCCCACCGTACATTGTCCCACCGTATTGGTTGCAACCTTACAAATACCCACCATCATACAGATCCACACTAAAGTCATCCCACCATACATGCAGCAAACCACACATGCACCCACCATCAATAAATTTACACCATAATCGGGTCCTACCACAATTATACCCACCACAAATAATACCCACCGTAAATTGATGCAACCATAATGTGTCCCACCGTAATAAGACCCACTCCGATTAGCCCAGAGCAGACCCGAGAACGAAAGCCCGTTGCCCGCCGCTACAGCCACCGTGTAGTTCGGCTATCGGCTAGTAGATGGCGCAGGCAGTTACGTAAGTATTTCAAATTTCAAGGAAGGGTAAAGAATCCTGTATCACGATGTCTGTATAAACGTCGAAAGAATCAAACCTGCTTATATGCCTGTGGAGGATAATAATTCAACCAAACATTCTGAAAAAGTCACATTTGCAATCAATTAATTTCTTTCGAGGGGAGCATTGCGGTGTGCATGCAGTACATGCTGTGTAGGTACCCCGTATTGTGTACACCCAACAGGATTGCAATTTGGTAGTATGTTACGCTTATTGTAACACTACACAGGCTCAGACCTCTTTACATGCGGCCAGCCCGGAGAAGGCCAGCCACAAACAATGGACCATTTAATCAATATACCATGCGATCAACAAAATTCGGAATAGGGGTAGGCTGTGACCTGGTCAAATTTCAGGATGTCAAGCTGCTTTCGGCCAGGGCACAGCCTTACCCCAATTCCGAATTTTGTTGATCGCATGGTATGTACAAACTTGCGAAACCCCTGCAGCCCTGGAAATTTGACCACTCACATTTATTAGGTACATTAAACTGTTATATTTGTACACACATCAATCTTCTTATGGGTTGGACACGAATAAATAAATAAATAAATTAATTGTTATAATTAATTTATATTGTTGTACCTAATTTTGACATAACAAATAGAGAAATCAAAATACAGAAATTGATTACATATTCATATAAAACTATAGCATAGTATTCTCAAGCGGCAAGACAAGAGATTAGGTACTATATCTAGTATTATCTAGCAATAAAGAGCATAGTGCTAGATTAGATATAGATGCTAGATATTCATATACGTTTTATAATGCACAGGAAAATTATGTTGCATGTTGATTCAGATGAAATATGGCAATTAAAATTTTTCTAATGAGGTACCTACATTGTGCTTGATCCGTGTTCTTCTTAGCAAACGATAGATATTAATATTATAACCGATACACAAATGTCGTATCGACAGTGTTCTATGTATGGAATATTAACAACCACGATTAGTGAGTTGCTATGGAAACATCAAATGCTCAGGCGACTTAATATTCCATGATTTTCTCTCAAGCAAGGGTAGTGGGAAAATCATATACCACGGTAGAGAAGGCTATTATTTCCTTCGGTATCTTAAATCCCTCGCCTACCTCTGCAAATAATAGCTTATTTCTCTATCTTGGTATATAATACAGGGTGGCCCAACGAAAACAGAATAGAGGGGTTTTCGGGCATTTCACCTAATTTTTTTGAAAAAAAAACTCGGACAGGTCGATTTTAATAAGGGGGACATCTGAAACATAAATTGGAGAGTTTCTATCTTCGGCCCCCTCACCCCCACTCACCCCAACTTCGAAGTTTCAAATGACACCACCCACCTTGCGATACATCAAATTAACGAGAATTAAATTCTCTTTCTGAATAAAATATTTCTATAACTTCCAACCCCACCCCCTTCTTCCTAAAATTGTCTGAGTTTCCAATGTAATATTATTGACCTCTTAATTCTCTTCAGTACAGTCAACGTCATCCTGCACAGCCTCGAGAGAGAAAATTTTCTGTGTAAAAAGTGCCACCCAAATTCACGCCTTCACTCCCTCATCCCAACTTCAAAATCTAAAATGACAGTTTCTACTTTGTGAAACATCAAATTGAAGGGAATTGAATTCTCTTCCTGAATAAAATCTTTTCAGAATTTTCAAAAAGCCATCTTCTTCTTAATATACTCAGAATGCTCAATGTATTGGGGAAGGGGTTGAAAATTTGAGGAAAATTGTTTCCAGAAAGAGAAATCAACTACCTTTAATTCGATGTATCACAAAGTAGGTGATGTCTGTTAAATTTTGAAGTTGGGGTAAGGGAGAGGAAAGGGGTGGATTTGGGTAGCACTTTTCTCGAGACTTTTCTCCACCGGAAATTTTCTCCTCATAATTATGCTATTTATGATGACGCTGATTAAATTGAAGCAGTGGCGTAACAATAAGGGGTGCAGAGGGTGCATGGCGCCTCGGTGCCGAGCAGAAACAGGTGCCGGTGATTTTTGTGGAAATTAAAAAAATCTCAGGCGCCGATAGGTAGGAGAAGGTAGTTTCAATTTTCAATTAAAGTTCTCTAATTTTCTCCATTTACATTATTTATTTTTTCTCAATATCCATCAACTGCTATGATGCTGCTAATAGTACTAACTAATAGTAGGTAGGTATTTTTAATGAAATTTATTGACGAGTTTATTGATTTGTCTTATTGTCTCATATTTATCAGCCGATTTTATGAAGTTATTGAAATACGTTGGAAAGCAGTCATTTCGACAGTTCACACAGTACACAGAAAGAGACTTTTTAGTTCCACATTTTTCCCTTAACCTTTATTAAATTTGGAGTTGAAGTTCAAATTGAATCTGATTTTTGTCGACTATGGACGAGAAAATCCTTGAGAAAATCCGTATTATTATGAGCAATATTATTATTATTCGCAAAAAAATCGCGCGCCCAAGAGTTCAACATGATAGATAGGCGCCAATATCCAACGCACTTCGGCGCCAACTGAAGTACCTAGTTACGCCACTGAATTGGAGAGAATTGAAATTTTTCATTAGTGGAACGATTTTCATGAAACTTGGAACTTACCCTTATCTCGTATGCACATTCAATTTTCAACCTGGACTTCATTTCTATCAATGACAAATCTGCACTAAGAAATATGGAGGTGTAGTAGGATGCTGAAAAGTTATTGGAAAAATTTTATGTCTTTTAATTTTAGAGTTATGGAGGGACAAAAGTTGGTCCTTTGATTGCTTTTATTTCTTTTGTTCAAAAAGATTTCAGTGAACTGTTTATGTAAAAATATTGAGTACAAAAAATCAATCTCTGAATCTGTATAGAATTTCTGTTTTCTATACAGGGTGAATCATTAACTACAAAAATTTAGTTCTCCTAAAAAACCGGAAGCAAAAGAATTCTACTAAAGTGAATTGTGTTTTATAGTTTTATTGTGCTCTACATAGGTTATATGGGACCAATGTGGCTGTTTTCGGGCACTTAGAGAAAAAATAATAGTTTTCAAGATCCCGATGATATGTACCTACTTATTTAGGTATATGATATTGCGTCTGATGATATTTATACAAACCGAACTTCACGTCATTGTCTTTCTAGCGTACTCCACTAGAAATGCTGCTTTTAGCGGCATTTTGATGTCCGTCTGTCCGTCTGTTTGTCTGTCCGTCGGTCTAACTGTTTGTCTTATCAATCAATTGCTCCCGAACGAGAAGACCTAGCAAAAATAGACTTCTTGTGTGTAACATGTATTTACTGAAGAATGGAATTTGGAGGAAAAAAATTCTCAAACCGTCGCCATCTTGATCCGCAATGTCAAATTTTCTCAAAAGTGATCCGATTTTCATCAAACTTGAAATACACTTGAATGTTTTATATGGAGAAGTATGATTTTGATGTTTTTTTTTGATCCGCAACCATTTGTCCGCCATGTTAAAATTGGTTAAAGTGCGGTCCGATTTTGATGAAAATTGGACGGTATGCATTGATGGTTTTTATGTTAGTTCTACGAGTTGCGCCATATTGGCGTGCTACATGGAAATTAATTTCCAGCTGTCACAAAATCAATTTATTCAAATATTTTCTGAACAAGGGGTTTCCGATGTGACTGAAAAACTTGTTGATGGAAATCGGTTTTTGTTAGTTCTTTTCTACAAGTAGGAACTCTTCCAAAGAAAAATGTACCGAAAATGCTATTAAATTTTCAAAATTTGCAAAAAAAATTGAAATTTTTTGAATTTTTTCTTTAAAAATTTGGAAACAGATAGCAACGCCTATACATATTTATTCAAGAAAGTCGCATACCGAAATTGAACTTTCTATTTTCAAAAAACCTAGGTACTAAAAATGGTTTCTACTGATTCATTTTTTTATGTTTACTGGAAAACCATTTTTGGTACCGTTTTTTTCAAAATAGAGAGTTCAAATTCGGTATGCGACTTTCTTTAATAAGGATTTATAGGCGTTGCTATCTAGTTCTCAAATTTTCAAAGAAAAAAAATCAATTTTTTTTTGCTTTCGAAAATTTATTTTAATAGCATTTCCCGTACATTTTTTTTGAGAAGTTTCTACTTGTAGAAAAGAACTAACAAAAACCGATTTCCATCAACAAGTTTCTCAGTCACATCGGAAACCCCTTGTTCAGAAAATATTTGCATGAATAAATTGATTTTCTGACAGCTGGAGGTTAATTTCCATGTGGCACCTCAATATTAGTACAGGAAAAATAGTAAAAAAATCGGCCAAACCTCGGAAAAAATATGGACGTCCTGAAAATTTGATATTCTGTTCAGAATTGACTGCTCTACAACATATCCAAAATCGCCAAAAATCGCACACGGGGGTTTTGAGTTATTGGAGGGGGGGTAAAAAATTGCAACTTAGAATGGAGGGGATGAAACTCGTCAATCCATTGGAAGCAGCTACGTTATAATTCGACGTATCATATCCCGTTGATACCATTTTGGCACAAAAAAGGTCAATCACTGTTGAAGGGGGGTCGTGGGAGGGCGAAGCCCTGCTAGGTGGTCCATTTTGTTTTTCTGGCCATGTAGAACCGATCACGACAAGTTTGGTATCTTTTCCGACTATATTCAACCTCCTGAACTCGAATCCGATGTGTTAAGTTGAATGAAAACAAGTTTGAACAAGTTAACTTGGAAAAACTTGTTTTTTCTTTGACAATTTTGACGAATTTTTTTTGCACTGTTGAAGGTGTTCGTCTTTGAAAAAATTTCAGAGGCCATTGAATTGAAGTGTATTCTTCACGAAAATCATCTACTCGATGTTCGACTTTGTTTCTCGAGTTTGAAAAATCGATTTGAACTTGAATCGGCCCGGCGCGTCGTCTACTACTGACCAGAACACTACAGCATGCACCTTTCAATGAAAATAGCTCAAACTATTGAAGAAATAACAACTGATCTCTGGGAATTTGATGATCTGTGCAGAATTGAATTCCCTATAACATAAACAAAGCCGCCATGAATCGCACTGCTGGGTTTTGAGTTATTTGAGGGGAAAGATAACAGTTCATAGAGTACGAATCTTGACAAAATGTTATCCTCCTCCTCGAATAACTCAAAATCCTGCGGTGCGATTGATGGCGATTTTGTTTATGTTATAGAGAATTTAGTTCTGCACAAATCCTCGAATTTTCAAAGATGAGTTATTAGTTTTTCAATGGTTTGTGCTACTTTCATTTAAAGGTGCATGTTGTCGTGTTCTGGTCAGTAGTAGAAGCAGCGCCTGGCCGATTCAAGTTCAAATCGATTTTTTAAACTCGAGAAACAAAGTGAAACATCGAGTCGATGATTTTCGTGAAGAATACACTTCAATTCAATGGCACCAAAAATTTTTTTTAAGATGAACACCTCTAGCAGTGAACAAAAAAATCGTCAAAATTGTCAAAGAAAAAACAAGTTTTTTCAAGTCAACTTGTTCAAACTTGTTTTCATCCAAATTAGAACATCGGATTCGAGTTCAGGAGATTGAATATAGTCGGAAAAGATACCAAACTTTTCGTAATCGGTCCTACATGGCCAGAAAAACCAAATGGACCACCTAGCAGGACTTCGCCCCCCCAAGACCCCCCTTCAACAGTGATCGACATTTTTTGTTCCAAAATGGTATCAACAGGATATGATGCGTCGAATTATAACGTATTTGCTTCCAATGGATTGACGGGTTTCATCCCCTCCATTCTAAGTTGCAATTTTTTACCCCCACTCCAATAACTCAAAACCCCCGGGTGCGATTTTTGGCGATTTTGGATATGTTGTAAAGCACTCAATTCTGAACAGAATATTAAATTTTCAGGACGTCCATATTTATTCCGAGGTTAAAATCTATCTTTCTTGTACTATATGGCGCTAGTCGTGGAACTAACATAAAAAACATCAATGCATACACAAGACACGACTAGGTTCTAATTTTCATCAAAATCGGACCACTTTAACCAATTTCAACATGGCGAACAGAATGGCGGTGGATCAGAAAAAAAACATTAAAATCATACTTTTACATATAAAACATGAGCGTATTTCAAGTTTCATGGAAATCGGATCACTTTTGAGAAAGTTTGACATTGCGTATCAAGAATGGCGACGGTTTGAGAAGTCGATTTTCGCTAGGTCTTCTCGTTCAGGGGCAATAAATTGATAAGACAGACAATTAGACCGATGGACAGACAGACAGACGGACATCAAAATGTTGCTAAAAGCAGCATTTCTGGTAAAGAGCGCTAGAAAGACAATCACGTGAGGCTCGGTTTGTATAAATATCATCGGGTATACTCGAAAATGTTGAATAAAGAAATTTGACATAGCTAAACTATGGACTGTCATACCTATTTGGAGTAACGAGACCTGTGAAAAAACCGGTGCCAAACTATATTTATAGTGAATTTTGTTGTTTGTCCCCAAGGTGGGAAAACCACTCGAGTCTCCTTGGCGCAACGACTACTTTCCTTGGGTTTGTATTTTCGGAGATTTCCAGAGCAGAAATTTGTGAGGTTAACTAAGGTTTTTCAGAATATTTTCCGCACGTTAATTTCCAAACTAATTTTTCTATTCAAGGCCAAAGTAACTTGCGTGATGAACAATACTAGTGAAATAATAGTATATTATCCAACAAGCGGGTAGGTAATGATTGCTTTTTACTCATGAGGATGCAGTTTGCTGACACGAGCCTTGGCGAGTGTCGTAAAGCATCCGACTGAGTAATAGCCATTACCTGCGAGTAGAATACTATGCTTTATCCAGTCTTATTGAAAAACACAGGCATGTATTGCGCGTGACAATGCGTGCATTATTCAGTAGGATCGGATAAACCGAGGGATAAACGTAGATTAAACAAAATTCCAGACTTCCAGTGTTCAGTGACAAACAAGCACCCTCTAACAAGCACGAATTGGAATTGCACGTAATAAACAAACTTCAAACTTCATTCTGCATGTGACGTCGCGATCAGTTGGTTCCAAATGTCGCGGCATGGTTAACGTGACATCGGCTTATTTACGTCATAGGGCCGATTTATAAAGGAAACTCGACATTTTGAGTACCGGCCTTAAGGTGCGTTCAGTCAGCTTATTTAAGGTGCGTTCAGTCAGCTTATTTAGCCGCAAGTTTTAGTTTTAGTCGTAAGCGCAGCGATGCTCATTGGCTGTCATGAACCAGCCTCCTCAGATCAGCCAATAAGCGATGCTGCGCTTACGACTAAAATTAAAACTTGCGGCTAAATAAGCTGACTGAACGCACATTTAGCCGCAAGTTTCAATTTTAGTCGCAAGCGCAGCGACGCCCATGGGTCGCGGGAACAAAAATGGCGTGCTAAAGATGGGTATATGGTATGATGTTATCTTCACTAGTACGTACTTGTTGATACAATTTTCTTCAGTTGTAAAGTTGTGATACATAAACTGCGCACCAATTGAAATGGGCCACCCAAAAATTTCAGTCAAATTCAAAATGTCGTAGCTTCAAAGGAGGTTGACTAATTCCAAAACTTTTGTATTCCTTGGATAGCTCATTTATTGTGCTATAAGATTTTTTTTTTACGGTGGGCGGGTATCCGTGTAGTCACTGGCAGTACCTCCTTAGCGCCGTCTTAGTAGTAGGCTAAGAGCGACGCCGGGTGATTCCCACACCACCCACCATTTTATGAACACATCAACAGCGAGGTTATTAACACCCTTTTTTCGGTGTCCTTCTCGTTTCACAATTTTTCCCTTGACGTGACTGCACGGTGGTACACGCCAAGGTACTAAAGAGCGCATGAAAATTTTCACCTGGCTCAGGCCGGATTCGAACCCACGATCCTTGGAATTGCTGCCAAAGACGGAGTCCGCCGCGCTACCGGCCTTCACTTCATCTAGCTATCATCTATCTTCCTTCACACCTATCTTCACATCTATCACCTTCACAAAGCTATCATCACTTGGGTTACGAAAAAATCCATAATGAATACAAACAGGGCATCCAAACTGTCACGTGCTGTTACTAATGGATTTTTTTGTAACCTAAGTGACGATAACTTTTCAGGTGAATGGGGGCGATTTTCTTCATTCAAACATGCAGGAGGACTATTGATTTTGACGCCAAAAGTTTCTAGCCAAATGGACTGAAAGCCGTTGCAAATTGGTCACAATGAGTTGCTCTCTCAAAAACAGCTGTCAACTTAATTGCTGGTTCCCACAAACAGATTCCAGAATACTGGCCATTTTTGGGTTACATTTTGGTAGAGCCCCCTATTCTAAGTTCTGATCTTGAACAAATTTTTATCCTGTATCGTCCTGACTTGAAGTTTTGGCTTCAACACAAGCCCCATAGGTTGGAGATCGATCAACATCGAGAAAAGTTATCACCGAAAGCCTGAAATACTACTTTTTCCCGTTTTCTCTGTAATACAGGTTTCCTAAATTGAGCGTCTCTTTCTGGCCCGTGACGTCACGTTCGATTGCGCAGTAAATCGTCGCAGTCCTAGCCTACTGTGCCAACATTGCCCTGATGCCATAAGCCGAACGTGTGTTTTGATGGTGTTATTAGGCATTTCCACATGACGTCACGAGCTCGTCAGTGTTGCCAACCTAGTTGAATTTATAACGTCAAAAAAGTGTTAGGGAACAACCCGCGTTGTTATGATTGTGAAAAAAATACTTTTTTGAGATTTTGGATACAGTAGGAAGCAAGTTTGTGCGTGATAATTGTTCACGAAACTCTGGCGCTTCGATCAATACTGATAGTTAGAGATGTGCTGCCCCAAATAGCTCAATAAACAAAAAAGTTTGGTGGAGTGCTTAAATCATTTTCGTCGAAAAAAAAAGAAATCCGTGGCTTTTTCGGAAAACTAGATTCCTAGAAGAAAAGAGCATCTCAGGAAGTATCTCAAAGTGCCAAGAAATGCGACTCAAAGACATCCGGGAAGGAGAAAATATGCCAGTTTATATGCCTGCCGATAAGGTAAAAAGCTGACTAAATTGTTAGAATACAGAATAAATGTGAGATGATTTTACAAATTATCCATTACTAAGCGCCCTTCTGATTTCAGAAAGTATGGCTGTGGCAAAAACTGTGACCTGTGGCGATCGTGAAATGGGAAAATCCAGCGACCAAGGAATTTCTAAGTTGACCACAATGTTACCTCAAATCCTGCTTACAAGAAGAAATTTCAGGATTTTTTAAGCAATGTGTCTTGCCGCGATGAAGCCATCAACTGAAAATTCAAGATTGTCAAGTCAGGTGTACGATTTGGTCAACAGACGATGAAGATACTCGCAGCCGATCCCATCTGGCTCACATGTGCTTATATATATCACAGAAAATATTACAACTACAGTGAAGTAGAAAATGGAAACTATTGTCAATTCAAACATCTAGGCTTGTGAAAGCAATGGAGAAAGCATGACTAGAGATGTAGAGGGCTCAATGAACGTGAACGTTGGGTTGGAGTTTGGAGTGGTTGAATCTTTTTTTTGAGGAAAAAATGAGAAATTCATGGTTTTCTCGAAACGCTGGGGCTCGTGGAAGTACGAGGCATCACAGAATGTATCCCAAAGCGCCAAGAAATGGAAAGGAGGAAGGAAGGAAGGAATACACTTGAAAAAATATACGGAGGTTGTACCGATAACAATTAGGATGGGTAACTAAATTGCTGTAATACAGTTATGATGTTTGCACAAAATTATCTGTTGCTAAGCCTATCTAGTTTCAGGAAGTTCAAGAATTGTGGCCTTCGGCAATCTAAAAATGGGAAAATCTACGGACTGAGGAATTGCTACGTCGACCACAATTTGAAGCTTAGAATCCTCAATAGAACAATGAATATTTGTATTTTTAAGAAATGTGTCTTGACACAATCATGTTGTAGTTGAAAATTTAATATCGTTAAATCAGGTGTAAAATTTCTGTCAAGGAGGGCTCCGGTGACCGAATACATCTTCGGTGGCCGAACAGCTGTTCGAGTTAAACTTCCATGTTTTGCCTCTGTCCTCGCCTCTGTCCATATTCTACAACCGAAGTGAAGACATTCCTGCACTTTTAAAATATAAAATATAAACAAAAACTATTGTTTGTTTCTTTAATCCAGCAGTAAAAGCTGGGCCTCAAGTATTTGGGTGATTGGGTAGCACAAACCGAAGAGGTACATACCTAGCCCCACACAAGGCATATCACTCCAGCAATGCCGGGAACGTAAACCCCCAACATTCAGGTGAGGTTTGGTGGCAAAGTTCATGCCCAATTTTGTCGGAAAATATCTAGGAGGGAAAATATGAATTTTCACCACTACCCTGTGCAGTTAACCCAACATGTTTGGCTTGCTTTTTCACAAAAAAACACACTTTTCCACGAGAACTTATTTTGCAGGCGCATTAAGGACATTGCTTTGAACTTGATACAAAAGTTTCAAACTCAAACTCAAAATAGTAGGTAGCCGAGGAAAAAAATGCAGAAACTGGAACTCCGTAAGCGCCCTGTAGTTCGGTTGTTCCCGAACATTATTTGGTTCAAATTTGGCGGGCAATTCTGGACAGTTGGCAACACTGCTATGACGTCAATGGAAATGCCTAATTATTAAGACAGGATTCTGTATATAGTTCTTTATGATGCTGTTCATATAGTATTAATTTCTTGACGTGTATAATACCCATTACTGCCTCTTGCACAAAAAATAAATTCTATTCTATTCTATTCTATTCTATTGATATTTATACAGTTTTCACAAGTAGTTATGGAAAATAAATGTTGTGGGCCACTATACAAGTCCACAATGTTATATAGCGAATGTGTCCCTAAGCATGGATCCATAAAATACGACGTGACACTCGAAGAAGCAAAAAGAACCACAAGCCCTTCAGCGTTATAATAAACTGCGCAATAAATATGTTGTCGCGAGGAAAAAATTGGTCCGACTTTGGACCACAATAACTTTTGAATGACACAAACCATGTCGATTTTGTTTTCACGGTTAGTGAGATCAGTCTTTCCGTTATTCACCTTCAGGAGGTGAAGATCAGGAAGCTTTATGTAAAATAATTACAGGGTGAAAAGTAAAACAGTGCAAAATTTTATCAAATTAAACGGACTCCCATTTTCAGGGAAAATTTTTTTTCACAAATGCAAATAAAAGGATCATGAAGCGTGATATTTTGACTTGCGCCCAGTTCTGGAATTTTTGAAATCGGAACTCTGGTTCTGACTTTATAATTTTTTTTTCTCTTGGAGGATGCTGATTTATCCTATCGTTACAAGAAAGACTTATGTTAGCCTAGGGAGCCTGTCATCATCAAAAACTGAAATTGACCATCAGCATCAAGTTCAGGAGGTCAAAATCACAAAGAAAGTTTGTTTCAGTTGTGAAAATCTGATCAAATTCAGTTTTTAAGAAAAACAGCTGTGTCGCCCATTTTGAATGGGCCCCTTTTTTGGAGCCTTGATCAAGGTATTTCAGATGGTCTGCGAGTTAAGTTGCTAAGAACCATTTAAGCAACAATATTCGTGAATTGCAATCTCCCATCATCAGAGTAACATAGTCTTCTTTGTACCGATAGGACAAATTAGCATCTTCCAAGAGAAAAAAATCATAAAGTCAGAACCAAACTTCCGATTTCAAAAATTTTGGAACTGAGCGCAAGCTTAAACACAACGCTTTATAATCCTTTCATTTGCATTCAAGAAAAAAAATTATTCTGAAAATGGGGGTCCGTTTAATTTGCTAAAATTTTGTACTGTTTTACATTTCACCCTGTAGATATTTTACATGGAGCTTCCAGATCTTCACCTCCTAAAGGTGAATAACGAAAAGACTGATCTCACTAACCGTCAAAACAGAATCAAAATGGTTTCTGTCATTCGAAAGTTATTGGGGTCCAAACTCGGACCAATTTTTCCCTCGCGACAACATATTTGTTGCGCAGTTTAGTAGGGAGCTTCCTGCTTAGTTCATCAAGTATCAATAATTCAAGGGTACACTTGGCCACATTTTTGCGTCAAACACTTCAAATTTATAGTGATGGCTATAATACACCATAAAAAATATTAAAAGTGGGACATGGGACACGCATTTACCTGGGCCGCTATTCTTGAATCGTGTGAGAAAAGTCCCTGGGAGTGAAATACATTCCGCAGTACAGTGATGTAGCGAATGTTGCCTAAAATCGTGGTTTTGAGGCAACTTTCGCTACAGAAGTGTAGTGCGGATTATATAAAACTCCCAGGGACTTTTCTTACACGATTCAAGAATAGCGGCCCTGTGCTTTCTGCGCACGTCCATATATCGTTGATATGTCCATTACAAAATAGTTGTATACGCGCATCAAATGCCTCTCTGGCAAATTCTTCTCTGCGGAATATTCATTTGCAATATTCATTGAGAAGTTCTTATATTTTTTAGCGACTTTTCCACCATGGTTGGTTTCAAAATTCAAAAAATAAAACGCACTTTTAACACGGCCGAGCAATGTAAATACAAATGGCGCGATCACTCATGGCACACCGTGCGCAGAACGTGCCAAAAACAGCTGCGCGGAATCGCGGATTCTTCATCTTTCTTTTGAGGAAACCTGTATTAGAGGAGATGGATGGAGATAAACTTGGAAAACCATTCCGAGACACAGGTATACCAGTTCCCCAGAACAGGTTAGAAAAAATTTTTTTTCGTCGATTGGGAGGGATCCGAACTTTTACAATTTTGCAGTATTTCAATGTAACGTTCTGTATAAATAACAGAGTATTGTACCAAAAATGGAATGTAGCATCAGTGGCGAACTAAGGGAATTGGGGGCCCGGGGCGGAATTGTGAGATGGGGCCCCTAAGGAGTGAAAGTTGAGAATATGAAGGGGGGCCGGCAGACTTTTTGGCACGCCCTGCCCCGCCGTAATTGAGCAAACGCCTAAGAAACAAAAAATGTGTTGTTAACTTGACTATAAAACACACAGTAGCGCAGTCAGAATTTGAGGGCGGAGAGGGCACAGGCAACGGTGAGGGTGCAAGTCAGGAAAAAGTAGCACCGCAGAAGAAATTTTTTGGGCATAATAATAATAATAATGATGCTGATGATAATCGGTATATTTCGTGCGTTTTGCGATTTCGGTTTTCGACGTTTTCACCAAAATTACTTGATAATCAAACTTCTTCTCAGAAAATTTTTGCGCTTCTTGAAAATTTTCGACAGAATTTTTTTCTGTATCGGTTTACTGTGGAATAAAGTGCCATGGGCGCTTGGGAGGTAGAGGGGTGGTCTCATTCGCCACTTTCGCTCCCCTTGGCTATGCCACTGACCACCAGTACCTACAAGAAGTTTTCGGTTCCAGCTTTGGATGTTGAATTGGATTTGGACTGTTGACTCAATGCTAAAACCTACTCGTATATACAAAATTAGGAATAATATGAATTTCTACTACCTGCAGCACGCAGACAAGATAATTTTGTTGTTTTGTCTTTCCTCTCTTTTGAAAAGAAACAATATAATACAAAATTTCAAAAGGCTTGAGGCCCCTGGCACTGTGATATCCGGAGCCGGGGCCCCTAAAGCCTAAAGTGAAAATAATTCGCAGAGACTCCGTGATACAGACACACCTCTATTGCCTGTGTGTATAAGGCCCCCAAACCTGTTGTCATGGGGCCTGCCAAGGTAACTTTAAAATGGAAAAAATAGGAAAACAATGTTTCTCACCTAAGTAATATGTAAAAAAAATTGATCATCGAGGGAAAAAATTGAAAATTTTGGATTTTATCCCAATTTTTTGCAGTATTTTTCACCAACAAGAGGAATTGGGGGCCCCATCAGATGAGTGAGGCCGCGGGGCCCGGGGCGGACCGCCCCCCCTTAGTCCGCCACTGTGTAACATCTTATAGCACAATAAATGAGCTATCCAAGGAATAAAAAAGTTTTGAAATTAACGTATGGTCCGAAAGTTTTGGGAATTTTTTTAAAAGCTAATAACTTTTTTTTGATAGTTTTGATTTTGTAACTTAATATTGCAAAAACTAGCATCATCTTAACAATTTCAAAAAAGTATTCAATATATTGAAGATGGGCCATTATCTTTGATGGCTTTCAGTTTTCTTCTGCCATGTTCGATCATCCTCTGGACAACAGCAGGATTAATTTCTCAGAGCTCCTGCCTCCCAATGTACCGCAAGCTCGATCAATATAAGATTTTTGGTAAGTATTGAGCAGGATAGTATACGACAAGGTATGGGAAGCTGCGAATGAAGACCAATCACGGCGTCACATTTTTCAATGACATTAGAGAATTCCGCATTTGAAGAGGCACTTCGTTCTCGGCTCCGTTGTGCTGGCGTGCCTGCAACGTTGCCATAGCGGGTGCCAGGGTGACGGTTATGTTCCCGCGACCTATAGGCTCTTACGAACCAGCCTCCTCAAAACAGCCAATAAGGGATGCAGCGCTTACGACTAAAATTAAAACTTCCGGCTAAATAAGCTGACCGAACGCACTTTTAGTTCTCAATCATAAGTTTTACCACCTATTTATTCATAAAAAATATTTATTACAAATTTAAAAAGTTACGCACACAAAAGGTTGAGTTATTTATTTTAAGTTTTTTGTCATAGAATCAAACTTGTTTCAATACAGCTGGTGATGATTTTAGATAAGAATAAAATTCTTGGCAGGTTTTTTTTAAATTATAGGTACTAACCGTGGGTCGTGGGTCCCACAAAAGAGATAATACGAGATCCAGTTGATTCGATTTTTGTTTGTCAATTTGTAGCTGACTGATCAATGAAAATGCTGATTCAAGTAGTTATGTGTCAATAGTGAAAAGATGATGGGTCTAGTACAGATTTCAGGCATTTTCTGTGGTTAATCAACTAGCATTCAGCAGAAAAAAGTTCAGTCAATCTGCGTCCACAATGGAGTATTATACTAAAAAATTTTTTGATTGAAATGAAAACTACATTGAAAAATAATTGACCCGTGTTTTTTTATTCAGTCAAAAACCGTATCGTTTGGGCGCAATAAATAAATAACATCAACTATTTAGTTCGAACGTCACAGCGAGTACCGCCTATTCCGCCTGTGTAAATGACGCAGAAATAGGCAGAATATAGGAATTTCGTTTTCCGTTTATTTATTGCGGCCAAACGATACGATTTTTGGCTGAATAAAAAAATACGGGTCAGTTATTTTTCTATATTAGTTTCTGATTCCATCGAAAAAAAAAATAGTTTTGCAAAAGTATAATACCTACTCCTCGACCTACTCTATTCATTCATTGAAAAAAAGGCTCTTTAAACTGTTGCATTTTGTGCTGAGCAGACATAAAATATATTCAATTGAAATACAAAAGTTTCCATGTTTGAGATTGTTGATGTGAACGTGTCTGAACACTTCTACCCGGCGACTTTCTGTCGAAACATTTTGATTATTCGCACGGTTTGGGAAAAAGGGACGGTACCGTTCGAAACGGGATGTATGGTCACATTAGGCATGGTGCGCATTCTTAGCTTGAATCGACTCTGGAATCCCAAAGATGCCTCCGGGATTTCTCTGCCTCCGGGCCATGGTCTGGGGTAGGTATCGTGTTATAGGTAGGTACATAACATAAATACAAGCTTATCTCTGATGCTGTCTGGAGTGCACAGTACAGTTCCGGATTATAAGAGACATTATATGCTTCTGAGATCCCACTAAGTAAACTTGATAAATAAATACTACCTACTGGAAGCCCCCATGGAGCCCCCCTGCGTTCCCCCCGTTATTAAACGACGTAATTGCACTGCCTGCGCCATCTACTAGCCGATAGCCGAACTACACGGTGGCTGCAGCAGTGAGCAACGGGCTTTCGTCTTCGGGCCTGTTCTGGGCTAATCGGAGTGGGTATTATTACGGTGGGACACATTATGGTTGCATCAATTTACGGTAGGTATTATTTGTGGTGGGTATAATTGTGGTAGGACCCAATTATGGTGTAAACTTATTGATGGTGGGTGCATGTGTGGTTTGCTGCATGTATGGTGGGATGACTTTAGTGTGGATCTGTATGATGGTGGGTATTTGTAAGGTTGCAACCAATACGGTGGGAAAATGTACGGTGGGCTTCTTTTGGCGTGTGCTACATATATGGTGGCATGACTTTACGGTGGGTGTTTTTATATGGATCCAGTACCTCTTTTCCAAGAGCATTTCTTTCTATGTCCCCACTGGATATCACTCGTAATTTTTGCAGGAATGGAGACCTCGAACTCTTTTCTTGGTAGTTGCGAAGCAACATGACTCTAAAACGCCCAAGGGAGCCCAAAAAAAATTTTTTTCTGCTGGGCCGTCCAACTTACGATATTTTCATTTCATAGTAGGAGATACGCGGACCAGTATTCAATCCAGGCTGCAGGCGCAGGCGATTTGGTTTCAACAGAAAATATTCTTCCTCGTATTCTTCCATGTCGTGTTTTATTGCAGTACAACAAAGCGCAGAGTCGTTAGGTGTAAGTAGGTATATTTTCCGGTAGAACTTATTCACCTAGACTAGATCTTATTTATTTGCGCGTCTCCCCTACTACAAAATCAACATGCCAAAAATTTGACGGCCCAGCAGAAAAAAAAAAGTTTTAGGGCTCTCTTGTGTGTTTTGAAGCCATGTTGCATGGAAATTACTAAGAAAAGAGTTCAAGCTTCTCAAATCTGCAAAAATTGACAGTCTTATCCATTAGGAACATTGAAAAAAATGCTGTTGAAAAAAGTGTACTGAAGAGGTCACCTCTTCTTGGGAAAATTATATTGCGAAAAAAATGTTTTCATATTTGGGCTTACGGAACGTGATTTAGTTGGGAATGCAACAAAACATACGAATTCATCGTTTCCTTGCACAGCAGAAAAAATAAAAACAGTTTTTTTGACCTCTGCGAAAGAATTTTTTTTTCAAATGTGAAGAATGAATCGGACACGACGACATTTGATGAAAACATTTTCAATAGACCCGTAAGCTTCACTTATGACATACATGACGATACTCAATGATCATTTTGTGAAAGTTCTTGCATCTTGAAAATTTGGAGGGCCCCCATTGGCCCCCTAAGGGACAAAATATCGAGTGCTGCGGGTCAAATCGCTTGTTTCGGTATAAAGTACGCCCATGCAAAATCTCGTTACTGCACTCCAAAATGCGGTATGCTTTTGCGTACCGCTCCCACTATCGTTTGTATACCCGGAATAGTTCGGAAAAAAGGGAAAAATGCGGTGGTTTGTAGTGAATATAAGAAAGCAGCTCTACTCGGTTGTACTGGAGCCTATGACTGGAGCACA
Source organism: Anaspis maculata (assembly GCA_949128115.1). NCBI lineage: Eukaryota > Metazoa > Arthropoda > Insecta > Coleoptera > Scraptiidae > Anaspis > Anaspis maculata. Next base: position 6,772,969 of record OX421965.1, read on the forward strand.
CCGAACCTGGCCAACACAAACGAACAATCTAATGTCAATAATCGTTGGGTTTACCGAGTACAGTCGGTGGCAATAAAAAAATACCATTACCAAGTACAGCTACGGTCACGAAACAGTGAACGCAAAATTCGGTCACTGGGGATTGTGGAAAAAAGCAATTTCAAGCGGCGATCGCACTGAAAATCAAGCCTCGAAGTGCTTGATGCTCAATTTCTCAATGACTGAACGTTCAAAAGTATATTCCAATTCCAATACCTACCACCCTACCAGTTTTGTTTGTCATAAAACTCATATATTTTTTTGTAACAGCGTTGAGTGGGAATAAATATACAAAGAGGCGTAACCTTTTTGTCATTACAGGGCATTTTCCTGGCCATACTGCACATGTGCGAGGTGCAAGTAATGGCGGGATATTGAAAACAACCGGACAAACCAGTGCATTTATCTACCCAGATTTGTTATAAACAAAATTTCTGCGCAGATGAAATATTATAGCATATTTTATCTCAAAAATAAACTAGCGCTGGAAATCTACCGTGTTAAATTACATTACAGGTGCATTAGAGTAGGATTCGAAGACTTTTGTCCGTTTTTTTCAAAAAGCCCGCCTAAAATTTAGCGCATGTCCCTGAAATAATTGCTCAGGACAAGCCCCTATTCGGGCCGACCAGGACGACCAGGAAAAACATAACTTGTTTAAAAATGCTCCGTTAAAAAGTTACAGGGTGTTCAAGTTGACTTTTTAAAATCGAATTTTTGACATAACTTTTGAACAGTTCAACTGATTTTGTTCAAATTTGAAACAAAGTTAACTGGAATAGGTCTCTATCGAATAATAGCAAGGTATTTGTAATGTAACCCTCTTTTTCGATCTTATTGCTTTAGTGTATCCTGGGCGGTGGCACCATTCTGTAATGTATCCTGGTTGACGATACCATATGATCCTGGTCACGGCACCATTCTGTAATGTACCAAGGTCTTGGCACCAGTCTGTCGTGTATCCTGGTCAGGACATCATTCTGTAGTGTAACCCTTTTTTCGATGTTTGGCTGCGATCGTCGTTGTTTCTTCCCTTCCCCACGTCGTTCACATTTTTCCTACGTTGTGTTGAGTTCTTACTCGAGATGAGAATGTGTCGTTGGGGATGAGGTTTGATTCTTGAATGAAACGCGAATGAAATGCAAGCAAAATGGATGTTTTATTGGAAATCAATTGCAAAGTTTTTGAATGAATTTGTTTCTTTTCTCAAAACACCTACTGACAGTGATAAAATGACAAAACATGGATAAAGAACAACAAAATACAAACGAGGATGATCATTACAGATTATTCACAACAATGAAATGAACACAAAATCAGATTTACAAAGCAAAACAAGAAATCATAAAACATGGCAAACTGTCAATTTGATCGCAAAGGAAAAGTGACGTATTCGCTGACAGGCACACATGGGAAGAACACGTCAAAGAAACCCATGCATACAGCCTGGTTGGTTGCTGAAAAATCCCTTCCCAAATGATCTGAACAAAAGTCAAGTGTGAATGAGTCATGATGAAATGACAGAGAAGTCACTCCAGTGATGCATTGATTAAGTCAGCGTGAAGCGGTGCTTGAACCTCTTTGAAAGTTTGTTTCGTTTACAAGTTATTTACGTAACAACAAAAGGAAACTTCACGCTCAACCATTTATGTTACACTTTACAAACAAAAGAAGTCAAATTGATAGATAAGTAAACAATGAAGAAATGATCGATAAACAAGTTAATAAATCAGCCAGAAACAAATGACATGTAAACAAGTGGATAAATCAGCAGGAAACAAATGATCAGTAAACAAGTGAATAAATCAGCAAGAAACAAATGATAAGTAAAGGTGTAAGTAAATAAACAAGAAACAAATAAGAGATGAATACGTACATGAATAAAAAAGAAACAGGTGAGAGATAAATAAGTAGAGAAGTTGAAGTTGGTCATACTCTTTGTAAGCAATTGACCTTTCCAATTTTAGGAGATAGAAAATACATGGATTTTCGAGGTCACCTTTGACATTTGACGTTTGGACGTTTCGTTTCTGACTTTTGCGGGAATTTTGAATCGGATAGCTATACTGTTCCCATTATCATGTGGGGATAGTCACTAGAGCCCATAAGGGAGTTTTTAATGGACGAAGTAATAGAGTTTTTTCGTAGTAAGATGCACGTGTCTGGTGCAGCGTGATTCCTGCTGGTGCTGGTGCTGGTGCAGCCACACTTCCATCAAGTTTGGGTCTTTCGTGAACCGGTGCATGGTTATGCTGGGTGTATTCGTCTTATTCTCGACTCGCATAGAGCGACACAACACCCTTGAACCATTTCTGTATCTTCTCAGTTTTCCACTACATATAACACACTTATTGGTAAGAACGAGGGTAAGAACAAGTGAAATCATGAAATCCATGCTGAAATCAAATAAATACACGACAGAGCGCTTGTCACATTTGAAAAATTTCCCATTGTCAGAAACGAAATGTCATATCTCAAGAAACATAGGGCGCTTTCCAATAACTGCGACAAGACGGATACACAATGTCAAAGTGCACTTGCCAGCTCAATTCTAAACTCAGCCTCGCCAATGTTTCGATTGTGTCGACATGTGGTGCTATTACTGCTATTAGAACGCTAGCTGTGTCGAATTGTGTCCATATGTGTCCAATTGTGTCCTTATACGCCTTATTGGGAAGCGCCCAATGACCTCGATTAACCGTATCTTATACGCATGACGTCACAGTAAAGAGAGACAACGGAAAATTGGAGACCTCAATTGGAAGAAAGGAGTATCTTTAACGCATTCGCCCGAAATTCCCCAGAAGTTACCCATCAAAAACCCCACAGATACATACTTACATTCAAAACAGAACAATGGTTAGTAAACAGTAATCACATACAAGTAAATAACAGTAAATACAAGAAAATCGACTCGAGCCAACCTGTGGCCCTCTCTTCGTCGTTATACATAATTTCCCCCCCAAATAAGGAAAGGTTAGTAGACTCAACAAGGCAGATTCATACAAGAGGTGGACCCCCCCCCCCAGGACACGGAGAAGCCGCAAGTCTCTCTTCCCTTCCTTTACTTTCAGGTATAACCCGACAATGAACAATGAAATGAAAATGAATCATAAAAAGTACTGTTCTCTACTTAGCAGCTGACTTTGGGCGTAGCAGAGTTTCTTTTTGTCATCTTACTGTTTGTGACGTAACTTGTGGAAAAGAAACAATTAATGGAACCTCGAAGTACGCGCGATAGCGCGGCCTTGAGGTCACGTCATGAGTGTGCAAAAAGCACACCCACTAGATTTACGGCTGTTGCCGTCAACATTGAGATCATTTGGGAGTAGATCAATTACACAAAATTCAAAGCTGTGCGAAGCACCTTGATTTCAAAGGGGAAAAACTGCGGGTTATGCAAGCCTGTTGAGAACAAAGCGAACAAAGAATTTCAGGTTATGTACAATAATTTCACGGACAAAATAGGTATCGAAATGCATGATTTGGTGAGTGGGTGGAAGCCAAAATTACGGTACAATAATCAAAGCAAAACTGACCTTAAATACGTGAAAACGACACACACCGGAGCACTTGAAATCACGTGTTCCGCACCACCACAGCTGATTCTCTTCTCCCCTGCCCGCGACTGCTGCTCGCCCGGCTCCCGCAGCGCCATCTCCCTCTTTTATCGGCAAACGCTACGAACGTCAACGACAGTACCTACTCCAGGTACCAACGTACTAATAAAACAAAGGGGGAATACCACATATTTAAAAAAAATTCAGCGGCGTAGATAATGGGGGGTGTCTTCGTCTTCATATTTCCCCCCCTATTTTTCCAAATTTTTCTTATGGGTTCATGACACCTAACGGCCACACGCAAATCGAAACTAAAAAATAGGTAAACCGCTCAGAATGACATGTGGAATGATAATCTGAAATGAAATTTGCGGATTATCCCGGAATTTTTGCAAAAAAAAAAGAAAAGGTAAGGAACAGTGTAAGTCTCTAGATGTTGTTGTATAGTTGGTTGCCGACATCACTTCAGTGGAAAATTAGAGCAGGCACGAGGTACAGTGACACATGAATTACCAACAATGTTGTGCGTAGGCCTGAGATGGATACCGCAAAGAAGAGCAGTACAACGTAAACAATTCAACTGCAAAGGAACTTCAAGTGTGATCGTAATTTCCCCCTCGGTCGGGACTAATCATCGTGAGTAGAAGGCAACAGAGTTTGTTTCGTGGTTGTAAAAAGTGTTTACAATGTAACCGTCAAGTGTCATGGACCCTTTCTAATTTTTGGACTCTAATAAGAGATATTTGGGTTTGAAACTTTGGAAAACATCTCGAAATCGCCACTTTCAATGTGCTCAAATTTTGTTTTTCTGAAAACTTCTCATTTCTCAGAAAAAATGGTGGTTTATCAACTTAGAAATTTTAGAGAACCTATTTTTGCTGAGAAATCATGAATTTTTTGGATTCTAATTTTTAGGCCTTGGAAAGTGACAATTTTGAGACGTTTTCCGAAGTTTTAAACTCAAATATCTCAAAAACGAAGCCTCTAATCAAAATTTTGCAAGAGCAACTTTCTTCTAAATTGAACGTAGAATCCAAAAATAAGAACAATTTGAAAAAAAAGCTAGGGGTGTTACAAATAGGGGGGGGGAAATATGAGGACACCGCCCATTATCTACGCCGCTGAATTTTTTTTCTCTAGATTCTTGACATTCCTAGAGAAAAATTCTCTAGTCTACAACCGCAGAGTTCTCACCTCACCATGTGGGTAACAGCAAGCGAATGTCTGGCCAAAACCGTCATCAGTGTCAGAAATGTCAGTTTTACACTCAACTGTAAACACTAAAATTTCGCTGGCAATTGAGCATAGTTTCGACAGCTTCGTCTGGAGGCCGAAACCGCTGTTATTTGTACAATAATCAAGAAAGGAAAATTAACTATTATTATTTCAGATCGACAGTCTAAATGAATCGAAATGCAGGTGCGCCTGCAGAGGTATAGAGGCGTCCGTTGTTTGGCCACAAATTCAAAGCGACCTTGAGCGGTTTTTCAGCTGGAACAGGGCAAAAGGTCGGTGCTTCCAATGGCAGGATCGCTTTTTTCGAAGCGACGGCTCAGGCTTCTCCGGTATGAGTGTACGAGCGTCGCAAATAGTAATTTTGCTCGACGCCACTTTGACGTTTGAATGTGCGTCAAAACAACTTTTTGCCGATCGTTTTTGAAGTGCTGCATTTCCGCTAGAAAGCTGAACTCGGCAAAACAGTCTCGGATACCTCCACAACGGCAGTCCGAGATTGAGCATTGGTCACTTTACTCCGGGACATCCTGTGTTCAGAAAGCATCATCTGGTATCGTGCACAACACATGTGCCAACAACATTCAATAATGCCGCGTTACAACTATCAAATTATCATCTAGAATATTGAAATTAGACAGGAAGTTTCCTTTCATTTGCAGAGATAACAAACCACTTATACGAGTGTTTGAATAATTACTTTATTATTATCATAGAGTTTATTATCTAATCTTCAAAAATAGAGGAACATAAATTTACAGATCACATTCAAGTCAAAGTGACTCTTATCAAACATTTTCAATGTTTTGATTAGAGCATAAGCGTACACTCATTAAACGTTCCACATAACTATATTTGTGGATAATAATTTACAACCTTTTTTTTTTGTAAGTTAATTGATAAATTTAGAGTTTGACTTTACAACAATAAATTTTTGTGAACAATTGGGCTATGGCCGGGACTTCACGTCAAAATAATTGGACTAGTTGTTTGAATAAATTGGACTAGTTGACAAAATAATTCAACTAGGCATCATTTCCTCTTGGGTAGACAGAACATTTCCGGCTTGAATTCGACCAGGGATTTGAGGACTACCGTCGCATCTTTCCGGAGCTCTTTGGGAATGGCCGGATCTGGAACCATCACCGCTTGCATCCCGGCAGACACTGCGCCTTTTATTCCGTTAGGGGCGTCTTCAAATACCAGAACCTAGGAATAAGAGAGAAAACTCTATCATCCGAGGGTCGTTTTTTCAAGAGTGATTCTAAACTGCTTGACAATTGAACTGCAACACCTAAAAATTAGGTGCGTTTTCAAATTGAGATAGCTCGAAAAATATCTGACGGATTCCAGAAATTCAGGCATGTGAGGAAAGATCATTTCTTTGACTATCGAGTGCTGGTATTGATGATAAGGTTGATTGCACAATTTGTCATATACAGGGTGCCAACGGAGAGCGTGCAGATATGGGCAATCTTGCACCTTGTGCAACTTTCGAAAAAAAAGTCCGAGATTTTTTCTATCGCGTGCTTTTGAAAGGTTGAATCATTATGCCAATCGGTTTTGGAATTTTGATCCTAACTTTTTTTTTCAAAAAATTGTGCTCATATTTCTGAAATATGCACTTTCTGATTAAGAAAAAGAAATAGAGACATTGTTTGTTTTCAAACGGCGTCCATATTGAATTTACTCACGAAGATTTCCATTTGAGCCTCCACATCCCCTAGAAACTACCCCTTTTGGGACACCGTCTCACAACAAGATATGCAATGCTTCATTTAAAAGGCCTAAGAAAAGTACTTATCAATAATTGGATTGAAATAAGTATACTAGGATGACCTCACACGTACAGCTCCCTAAAAACCACCCCTTGACTTCAAGGGACAGGGTTGGTATGATAAGACATGCAATAGATGAAAATTCCAAAAAACGTCTTTTTCAACTGTTCATAACGTGTTTCAACGTCTTTCACAACTAAAAAAGTGATGCTACACGATGACCCCTTACGTAGGTAATCCCAACAGTAGCTAACCTCTCGAAAAAAGAACTACCCTTTAAAAAACCAGTATTTTCGCAATACCTCATTTGTTAGGATTTTAAAAAAATCTGTCGCAATAGTTTGCCGCTACGATGATTTTATTCACATATCTACCCGAAACTACCCCTTCAACTACCCCTCCAATATCGCATAGCCTCTACCTTGATGCGTTATTTACGAGTTGAAAGAACTTCTGCCTACTAACCGTTTCATTGAAATGATGGTGTTTTCTACGATGATAGTACAAAACCTTTCCTGAAACTACCCCTAGCGATCGCTCCTTTAGTAAAAGGTATACAATATACCTCATTTGGAAGCTCATAGAAGGTGCGATTGAATAAGTTCAAAATGATTTCGCGATGACCTTACACGCATCAAGGTAAAGGCTATGCGATATTGGAGGGGTAGTTGAATGGGGTAGTTTCGGGTAGATATGTGAATGAAATCATCGTAGCGGCAAACTATTGCGACAGGTTATGAAAAAATTCCAACAAATGAGGTTTTGCGGAAGTATGTACTGGTTTTTCAAAGACCCTACGCAGAGGGTCATCGTGTAGCATCACTTTTTTAGTGGAACAGTTGAAAAAGACGTTTTTGGGAATTTTCATGTACATATTGCATGTCTCATCATACCAACCCTGTCCCTTGGAGTCAAGGGGTGGTTTTTAGGGAGCAGTACGTGTGGGGTCATCGCAGTATCCTTATTTCAATCCAATTATTGACGAGTAATTACCTTATGCCTTTTAAATGAAGCATTGCATATCTTGTTGTGAGACGGTGTCCCAAAAGGGGTAGTTTCTAGGGGATGTGGAGGCTCGAATAAAAATCTTCATAAGCAAATTCAATATGGACGCCGTTTGAAAACAGACAATTTCTCTATTTCTTTTTCTCGATCAGAAAGTGCATATTTCAGAAAATTGAGCACAATTTTTCGAAAAAAAAAGTTAGGGTCAAAATTCCAAAACCGTTTCGGCATAATGATTCAACCTTTCAAAAGCAGGCGATAGAAAAAATCTCGGATTTTTTTTTCGAAAGTTGTACAAGGTGAAAGATTGCCCATATCTGCACGCTCTCCGTTGGCACCCTGTATATGACAAATTGTGCAATCAAACTTATCATCAATACCAGCACTCGATAGTCAAAGGAATGACCTTTCCTCACATGCCTGAATTTCTGAAATCCGTCAAATATTTTTCGAGCTATCTCAATTTGAAAACGCACCTAATTTTTAGGTGTTGCAGTTCAATTGTCAAGCAGTTTAGTTGACTTGACTGGGCAAATTTTCTAGTTTAGCATTGTGGATTTGCCGTCTTTTTACCTGGTGTGGGAAAGAAAACAGTTGTTATGGGGAGAATTAGCATATTTTCAGCATGCGCCGGTTTTTTGACAGACGGCAGCCACAGCTTGACAGTTGACGGCAAAATCCTTGGACAAAAACGTCAAACACATTTAATAAGAGAAATTTAGGTTAATGACTGGTGATAAAACGACAAGGAAAGTTTGAACATGTTAAAATGCAAGAGAAGGAAGGCTCGTGTGAGAGCAAACAAGCATTGTGCGTTCGGTGGTTGTTTCAGTGACTGGCGATGAGTTTTTGTCGACGCAAGCGCCATCTACTGAGATATTCGCAAGCTAAACTTCACTCTTGTCATTTGTCCGAGGATTTTTGACAGTCGGCACTGTCGGCAGTCGACAGTCGCGGGATCCCAGGGGAGCCCACTCAGCGGTCCACAGCGAAATCAGTCCGCAGCTCAAACATCCCACCGGAAAAAAGCCCACGACTCATTTATCCCCGAGTTCTCCCACCGCGAAGACATCCGCTGCTAATACTATTCACCGGAAAAAAAGTCCACCACGCATTTATCCCCGAATTCTGACACCGCAAAGACATCCACTGCTCAAGCGGTCCACCGGAGAAAGGTCCACCACGCATTTATCCCTGATTCTTCACACCGATAAATCATCCCACGGCTCAAATTTAATGTCCCCCCCCCGGAAAAAAGTCCACCGCTCATTTAGCCACTGTCATATGCCGCCCACACCCATAGACTATATGGGCGGGTCCGGACAGTGGATAAATGCGTGGTGGACCTTTTTCCGGTGGATCGTTTTAGCAGTGAATGTCTTCGCGATGGTAGAACTCGGGGATAAATGAGTCGTGGAGTTTTTTCCGGTGGAACGTTTGAGCAGTGGATATCTTCGCGGTGTCAGAACTCGGGGATAAATGCGTCGTGGATCTTTTTCCGGTGGGACGTTTGAGCTGCGGGCTGATTTCGCCGTGGACTGCTGAATATGGGAGCCCACTCAGCGGTCCACAGCAAAATCAGTCCACAGCTCAAACATCCCACCGGAAAAAAGTCCACGACTCATTTATCCCCGAGCTTTCCCACCGCGAAGACATCCGCTGCTAAAACGATCCACTGGAAAAAAGTCCACCACGCATTTATCCCCGAATTCTGACACCGCAAAGACATCCACTGTTCAAACGGTCCACCGGAAAAAGTTCCACCACGCATTTATCCCCGAGTCTTCACACCGATAAATCATCCCACGGCTCAAATGTCCCCCCGGAAAAAAGGTCACCGCTCATTTTGCCACTGTCATAAATGCCGCCTATACCCATGGACTATACAGGGTGTTTCGGTGACCTTGCATAATACTTCGGGAGGTGATTCCTCTTAAGAAAATAAGTCGAAAAGTGGCAGTAACATTTTTCACAGAAATGCTTCCTAAGGGAGTTACAGCCCCTCAAAGGTACGAAGTTGAAAAAAGTTTTTTATTATTTGCTAAAAAACCGTCGAAGGTAGGGGGTAGTATTAATATAAAATAAGCATAAGCATTTGCTTAGATTTTTGAGGAGTTGCTAAGCAGACTTTCCCTAGCAACGCCTATGAAATCCAAGCAAATGCTTATGCTTATTTTTTATTAATACTACCCAGGGACTTGAAATTTGGTATAGAGAAGTTTCTCAACAGTACAAATGTACATGCAAAGTCCTAAACAAATCTAACCAGTGGCAGCGAAATTAGTGAGGATTGGGATTATGTTGAAAATTATTTATGACACGTCCTTGTTTTTTCACTTTCACTTCATAACGATGCATCCTACGGAAAAAATGCAAGAGGAATAAAAGTTTTGGATTAAACCAATCTATCGAAAACATCAAATTTAAAACTCTTACCTTTGACAGTTTTTGATCAAATAATTGAAAACTTTGTTGCATTTTGTACTTTGAGGAGCTGTAACTCCCTCAGGGAGCACTTGAGGAAAAAGCTTTACTCTTACTTTTCGACTAATTTTTTTGAGGGGAATCACCTCCCGAAGTATTATGCAAGGTCACTGAAACACCCTGTATATGGGGGGTCCGGACAGTGGATGAATGCGTGGTGGACCTTTTTCCGGTGGATCGTTTCAGCAGTGAATGTCTTCGCGGTGGTAGAACTCGGGGATAAATGAGTCGTGGACTTTTTTCCGGTGGGACGTTTGAGCAGTGGATATCTTCGCGGTGTCAGAACTCAGGGATGAATGCGTTGTGGACCTTTTTCCGGTGGATCGTTTTAGCAGTGGATGTCTTCGCGGTAGCAGAACTCGGGGATAAATGCGTCGTGGACCTTTTTCCGGTGGGACGTTTGAGTTGTGGGCTGATTTCGCCGTGGACTGCTGAGTATGGACCCCTGAATATGGACCCCTGAATATGGACCCCTGGAATGGTGTTTTTTGAGGGGATTTTTCTTACACAAACTGCCTGTGCGATTGGTAGGATTGGTTCTTTACGCAAAATTTCGAAAATGTTGAGGTGATTGGTGGAAAGTTTTAAAAGTTCTTCCGAGAAATGACTGACCCACGATATTTTTGTAGGCACAGAGAAACAAAACACTAACGGCTCCATTATTGACATACTGTCATGTGGCCGGCCCTTACCAGTGCTGTCAATTTCTTGAAATTTTGCATTAGCCCTAGCGAACTAATGCAGCATGAAGACAAAATGCCTTTGGCTTTTCAAAAACAAAACGTGAACGGCTTCATTTGACACTGACATGGTGAGATGTGACCTATCTCCCGACATACTTGATTCATTCGTTGTTGCACAGATTGTTTCGCCCATTAAGCCCATTTAAAAGTGACCCGTATACGTACTTCTTTGGGATTGGGATTGTCGGGAAACCTGCTGGCACAGACTAGGAAAATGTCCGGGGCCGGTTTTCCGTGCTTGACATCTTTATCCGTGCTGCCGCAAACGATGTGATGGAACAGCTTGAACATGTCTTGGTGGTTGGCAGTTTTCCTTTCCATTGCCTCAAGAGAAGAAGACGTCGCCACGGCTATCGGCACTTTGTTGTCGTAGAAATGTTGCACCAGTTCTTTTGCACCTTCAAAAGAATCATCTTATTCGACAGGGAACATTGAGGCTGCCTCAAAATTGATGGCGGAAAAAGTAAAGTCACGGACCTCTTGATCAAGCTGCTTCTGCTAATAGCTACCACGTGAATGACTCTTCAATGGATCTCCAGAAAGCAGGCCTTGGACCGCCTTTTCTGGAGATTTTATTAGTTTTTTAACTCACTGAGTTTGTCATCATAAATTCCACCAAAGTCAAACTGACAAAAGTGACAAAGTATCTTATTTTAAGATTATACAGGTGTCCCGAAATTAGACCGCAATTTGACCAGTTTATTCTACGTCAAAAAATAGGAAGAAAAGTTCCAATAAACATGGGTCGAATAATGCCCCCTAAGGGAGCTAGAGCGCCTCAAAGGGGGAAACCTGATGATGTTTTTTTTTGCAAATTTCTCCAAAACTTGCCAAGATAAAATGACGAAGTTTGGTTTGACCACTACATGTTATAAGCCTGAGGTAATGCTGTGAGAAAGATTTCCACATTTCATCAGGGACGTCCCACAAAGGGGGAACGGGGGATGAATGTAACTCCATTTTTTTTTTGTTCATGACTTTTTCTGGGTTTTGATTAGAAAATCTGGATAATCAAAGTTTTTTTGTGGAAATGAGGTCCTCTTGTACTTTGTACTATTCCGATAAGACGCACCGTTTTCGAGATTATAGTCACTTCAAAGAAAACTTTACCTGAAATTCTCCTCAAATTTCCAAATCCCGATTACAAAAATCACAGCAATAACACCAACTGTGTTTTCTTGGACCCTCAAACCTCCCAAAAAAATCATTGCTCCAAAACCGTGTTCTCTTCGAACACATCGGTTAAGGGACCAACTGAATGGTCCGGAGGCATTTTTGAAGAAAAATAATTTCCAAAGTTTCTGACTCACTCTGTATACAGGCTGTCCCGTTTTTCAACGCTCACTATTGGTATCTCGGAAACGGTAAGAGATACAGAGTCGGTTAAATTACAAAAAAGTTGCGCTATTTTAGGACTATCTCAAATACATCAAGATATCCAAGATATCTTTGATCATTTCTGAAATATCTCAAAAAAACTGAAAAATGCCGAATTCGAAAGTCTCAAATCACTTCTTTATTATGACAGCTATCGATTTGAAAATTGGTATTCTGACATTTTTGGAAGTCCTTGATCGACTGACGTCAATAATTTTTTCCTGCACTTACTAGTTTTTGAGATATGACAGCTAACTTCATTTTTTCTTATGGACACCATATCATTTATTCACCCTGTAAAACTCATCTTTTTTTCTCTTTGCAAAGATATAAAACACTTGCAGCATTTCTGTCAAAATAACTTGTAAAAATTGGAAAAACTATTTCTGGGGCGAAAAAATCGAGTTACCGCTTCGGTTGCCATGCTCTCGTGGCATATAAACAATGGCATTCGGTTGCCATGGTCTGTTGATTTTGGAGAAAGTTGAGTTACATTCCGTTTTTATGTATTTTATAATGATAATAAATAACAATAAAACAAATACAAAACCAAGTATAACACAAAATAACAATCAATAGCAATAAACATTCATAACTCACAATTACTTCAAATGGAGTCCATTTTGCGGGGAACGCTCAAAGATCGAATTTATAATGGTTTATGACAGAATATCTCAAGGGAACCAAGAGCTGGAGGCAAGGAGTTGATGATGCGTTTCAGTCAATTAACCCGCACGATATCAGCGCAAACGTTGAAAATATGGCTGAAAGGACACAACTCTGCATACAGCAAAATGGAGTCCATTTCGAGCAATTGTAAATTATGAATGTTTATTGCTATGTTATTTTGTGTTATTCTTGGTTTTGTATTTGTTTTATTGTTATTTATTATCATTATCAAATACATAAAAACGGAATGTAACTCAACTTTCTCCAAAATCAACAGACCATGGCAACCGAATGCCATTGTTTATATGCCACGAGCGCATGGCAACAGGTTATTACAGGTTATTTTGACAGAAATGCTGCAAGTGTTTTATATCTTTGTAAAGAGAAAAAAAAGATGAGTTTTATGGGGTGAACAAATAATATGGTGTCCATAAGAAAAAATGAAGTTAGCTGTCATATCTCAAAAACTAGTGAGTGCAGGAAAAAATTATTGACGTCAGTCGATCAAGGACTTCCAAAAATGTTAGAATACCAATTTTCAAATCGATAGCTGTCATGATAAAGAAATGATTTGAGATTTTCGGATTCGGCATTTTTCAGTTTTTTTTAGATATTTAAAAAATGATCAAAGATATCTTGGATATCTTGACATATTTGAGATAGTCATATAATAGCGCAACTTTTTTGTAATTTAACCGACTCTGTATCTCTTACCGTTTTCGAGATACCAATAGTGAGCGTTGAAAAACGGGACACCTGTATAGGAAACAAAAATTCAATACAGGTCCAATGGTCGATTTTCCCTACTCATAATATAATTCTGCCACCATCAGTTTATTCAATTATTTGGAAATAACGGAACTTGAAGGGTTCGAAGGACCACCCTTTGACCCTTAATAACTTCAAAAATAAAAGTCCAAGAATTTTTTCAATATTTTTTTTCTGGATCCCATGTGTTGTATATTGTTTTGGTCCGACACTTTTGAATCACCCTGTATGTACCTATAGTGTGCTTCCTTCCCACTTTTCTCTTCAAAGTGCACACTTTCAAAAACGAGCAAGCAAGCAAATAATCCAAACATAATCTGGGTGACAGGAATGCCTACCCGCCGGAGTTATACTTGGCCAATGGTTCTCAAACGTTCGTATTTGCGACACTTTTTTCTGGGTGATGAAATTATTCTGGCGCAACAGTATGATGAAAAATGTATTCCTACTAAATGAAACTATCACTCGCGTAAGGTTACGAACATTTTCTAGTGGGAACATATTGTACTAGTCCGATCCTGGATTTTGATCCACCTAGTATACGGCATCTTGACAAGTTCCAACAAAGGAATGATTATTATAGTGGCCAAATTCAACAAAATATCTTGGTACGTTTCACTAATACCGCTCATCAAAATTTTGCACCAGACACCTGACGCACAAAACTTCGTAATATCGTATCTTCGTAAGCAATAATGGACATTTTTATTTTATTTTGTTGATCTTGATCTGGACTCCCTTTGGAGTCCTCTATCTGCTATTATTGGTGTATGCAAGGTCACTCATGAATCACCTGTATAGTTCCTGGCAGACAATAGCAAAAAGGTTCTTGGATTTATTGTCAAAAAGCAAGGAATGTCACAAGTTTGACAAGAAAAAAGAAAATATGTAGGATAGATTTCTCAGAAGAGAATAAAGCTGGGTTCCCAGATGCGAAATTCGGACAGAAATAGCGAAATTTCATGTCAAAGTCCTCATATCCCTCACCCTTTAACTGGGCTTTTTTGCCTGTTGGGTGCAGTACAATAATAATAATAATAATAATAATAATAATAATATTGTAAGGTGACCAGACGTTCCGATTTGATCGGAACTGTACCGTTTTCCGGAGACACTTTCCGATTCGACTTTCTGTTCCGTAAATGTTCCGATTTGAGTATCTATTCCGTAAATGCTCCGATTTTCTATTTGAGCAACAAACATTTTGAAAGATATCCCCAAATATCGGTGTATTTTGCATGTCCATCCAACAATGAACAGACGCGGAAAAATGAGGAATAGATGACAGATAGGTGCCTGCTTGGCTTGGACCTTCTAAATCAGTAAATATAAGTTGGCCACGCCCCTTTTTCGGAAAAAAAATCACCTGCGGTGCATCTTTGCCCCCTGGACCCCCCATGTCCCGATTTCTTGACTGACAAATCTGGTCACCTTATCATATTGGCTAATCAGAGCCCTCGAATTCAAAATTAATTTGACATACAAAATCGCATTTTCTATCCCAATATTCGCATCTGAGAACCCAGCAACCCAGCAAAGAATAAAAACGGAATTTAGATAGAAAAAAGTCAAAATAGCCTCGAAAATGGCTCTATGGTTCTTGACTTCTTGATCAATAATAGTACTTGATGGGGATGATGGGCAATGGTAATCAGATGGTAATGGTAGGGGTAGCTGAGAGGGTGCTCCGTGATCGAGAGGGCGCTTTGACAGTCGCTGTCATCATGTTGATGAAGGAACAATACCAGTGCTCTCCCTAGGGCGCCAAATTTGAAATTGAAAATGTGGAAGTATGCTACTCAAGTATCGATTGTTGCATCATAAAATGACAGAAATATAAAAGGACGGCGCCTTGACGCTCACCACCTTACCAGGCATCAGAGGTGGGTTTTTCAGCTCTTCTTCCACCTTCTTTTTGTAAATCTTCAAAAACTCCTCGACTGTGTACGGCAGCTGCAGCTCCTCGATCACAATCCTCGCCGTGTCTTGCTCCGGAGTGCCCAGCACCTTGACTTTCACGTCCTTGGTGTAGGTCTTTCCGAAAGGCCTGGCTATGTCCTGAATGATCTTGTCGTAGACCGTTTCGGATTCTTCAAGAACAAAGTGATATGGGATTTTTCGACATAGAGAAAAACCGATTCTTACCCAAAAGCAGCCCGTCCATGTCGAAAATTACGTGTGTCACTTTGTTGAAGCCCATGATTTTTTCACAAGTGAATTTTTTCCAACTTGAATTTTTTAAGACTAGAATTTTTTCGCACAGCCGATAGCGCAGGACGGGGCACCAGAACGGGACTGCTTTCCGAAACGATCGACAGGGGAATGACGGTAATAAAAGGTGTAAAGAACGAAAACGAAACGACCGCTAAAATGAAACTAATCGAAAAAATCAAAAATGACGTAAACGTGACGTAAACGTCACCGGATTTATCGCGGACGATACATTCAGAACAGAAGCTCGCCCTCGAAGGCAAAAATTCCGAATGCACAGCTTGGTATCTTTGAGAAAGATTTAGAGCTGATCTCGCATGCCGGGTGCGACTCCAACCGCAACGTTTTATCAGAAAAACAATCGTAATAACATTCCCGAAATCAGACTTTTGACTGCTTAATGCATAACGTCGTCCAGTGTGGCGGAGCACGCGCTCGCGCTTTGACCTTGACTTTGCGTCTGACACACAGATCATACATGACATTTCACAGCTGTCCAGATGACAGTGACACTTGCATAACCTAACAATTTGTTTGCAATTTCCAACCATGTTCCTAACAAACGTTTTGTTGAAACGAGCTAAAAGCAAGTAAGTTTCAATCTGCCATGAAAATTTGCATTCCCAATTCTAGTTCATATCAGTCTACTGTCGTAGTAGTAATGTGAAAATGACTCTTTTTGTAATTCCACAGGAGAGTGATGGTTCAAATGGAAAGCATGGTCAGCGGGCACACGTTCAATATAATCCGAGAGAGGCTCGCCGACAAGCTCGAGCTCATCAGATTCGACCCTTTCAGTGAGTTCTTTTGGCTTGTCGCAATTGTTCCTGTCTTCCTTGGGGTAACTTGAGAGTGATCCGACAGAACCCTTCCTTTCATCTTTTGATCTCTCTCCTTTGTACCTCAGCTCAGTAACGTTCAAAAACAAGAGTCTGTGCTTCTTTTTCTATTCCACCAAACGCCACACTTTGTTCTAATTTAATGCGTTTGTTCCAGTCATGAGAGAAAGCCTGTACAAGGAAAAGAAAAAAGTTCGGAGCTTCAAAGAATGAGAGAGAAAGTACTGGAGTCTCGATCGGAGCAAGCTGCAGCGAATCAGTAGTATTAATGGATGTTGGATGTTCTATATTGAACAATAAACCGTTTCGAATTTGAAAATGTCCCAGTTTTTGGACTTGAAGTTGATCTATGATCCAGGAGGTTGGACAAGTGAATTATAGAATTATAGTGAAAGCACAGAATACCAATAAGTGCTTCGCACAGAAGCCGCACTCCGGTCGGCTCCTTTGATGTTTTTGGTTCACCGCTAGTGACCTCGAGCACTACTGATTTAAAAGGCCCATCGTATGTGCTCGGCACACTCGTGATGTTCCGTCGATGTGTGCGACGCCATTGGCGGGTTGGCGCCCGCCCGAGTTATGACAGTTGTCTGTTTGTGTTGTTTGTTGACAAGGATATAACCTCAACGGTACCTACCTGACAGACCTGTGTCTGTGATTCTCTGCTTTCTTACTCTCCACATCGCATAGCAACAATAGTGCAATAGTGCAAATAAGACAAAGTGCAATAAGACATACATACACTGTTTTGTGTTATGGAAATCGGAAGAATCGGGCACCGTTACTGTCAGAATAAAATTTGTATCCAAAACCCACATAGCAAGCGGTGCCCCATTTTCTCTTTTTTGCGGAAAGTAGAGGATTCTCCTCAGCCAAGGTCACACGAAGTTATCACCAATTTACCACCAGAAAACCGTCCAACAGGTGAAACACGAACACAGGTACAGTTGAGGTTAGCTTCTTGTCAACAAACAACACGGAGAGCCACGCGTAAAATGACATATGGCAACCGTCATAGCTCCGGCGGGCTCCAATCCGCCAATGACGCGTCGCACACATCGACGAAGCCTCACGAGTGTGCCGAGTACACACGATGGACCTTTAAACCAGTAGTGCACTTCTATCTCGCTCATATTTTTGATATCCTTTTCAAGTGATGCTTCTGTGCCAGGCACTTATTACTATTCTGTGGTGAAAGTATATAATATAAAGTAACATTTTATAATATACTTTAGCATGCCACGTATTATTAGCAATGTGTAGGTGTAGGTAAGTTTTTACAGCTTTCGTAGTTTCTGCAAAAATTGCCGCGAAAATGCAAAAAAAAGAGCTAGTTTTGGTTAAAATGGCATTTTGATCAAGATATTACAGATTGTACAGGGTGTTTGCAAACTTGGGGTAGAAAATTGAACCACAGTTACGGAAATGTTTCAAAAGTATCACAAAAATGTTGGAAAAAATGTAGGGTTTTTATTTTTGAAAATATATGGAGGCTGAAAAGGTGATCCTTTGACCCCCTCTGTTTTCGTTATTTTGGAAGATTTCAGTAAACTCTTTTTTAACAGACCAAAAAGCAATGTTTTTGAACCTTTGAATGTGTTTTGTAGTTCTATTTACCATACAGGGTGAGTTGTAAATCCTGGAAATCCAGTTTTCTTCTGTGCAGAAAATTTCATATGAGAACCATGACTTTGTGTTGTATTAAGATATGTCACCAGAAATCTAAAATTGGTCAACATGGCTTGTCTAATGTCTGACGACAAAATCTGTCACAGAATGAATTGAAAGTAACTAGCCAGAATGTCACTTGATGTCATTAATATATCTGCTTGCCAAATGACATAAAATCTGTCATGTAATATAAACCGACACCAACTACATCAATAAAAACTCTCAAATATCTTTCAAAGCATTGAAATTTAGCCAGGGTGTCATTAAGACGTCACTAAAAGTGTCTCAAATTGGTCAAAATAGCTCGTCAAATGACTAAAATCTGTCATAAGTGTTACCGTTTTATGAATTAAAATCAACTGCATTTATAAAAACTATCAAATGGCGTTGAAACCATTGAAATTCAGCCAGAATCTCACCTGATATCTTCAAGATGTCACCAGAAGGCAAAAACTTGTCAAAATGGCTTGTCAAATGACTAAAATTTGTCACAATATGGATTAAAACCAACTATAGTATGTAATCTGTATTTACCCGGTATTTTCCCGAGCGATATTTACCCACCCTACCCAGTTTGACAAAAAAGTTGACACTGTCGACAGCTCGGTTGACAGTGTTGACGGTTGAAGCACAGATGGGTTGAAGGTTGAATGATTTCTTCTTCCAAGTTATAAGGCTTTATAAACATAACCTCCAAAGCACTTATTACTATTTTGCTGCTGTGAGCAAAAAATCCTTATTGTTTGTTGTTGTTTCTCCAATTGTCAATCAAAAATTAATGAAAATAGATACCCTATTAGAGACCCGATTTTGGGTAAATACTGGGTATTTACCCTTAAATATAAAAACCCGGGTATTTTACATCACTGAATGTATGTTTGGTCAGGTAATACACCTATCCCACCCATAGACATCCCACCGCGATATCAACTCGGGAACCCCCTGCGTGCGCCGGTGTCATGGGGAAATTTTGCTTGGGGTTTGGACATAATAGTGCGTTCTCCTAACCCGACGGCGCAGATGCAACATGGACGCAACTGTCGCTATTTAGTGCCAAATTTGAAACATCCAGACAAATATCGATTTTTCTATGGAACACCAGGCTATTTCATGAATAAGCCTCCAGATAGATACAAAAAAGTTACTAGAAATGTGAAGGAGAACCAGTCGCAAGCCAAATTTCTATTTTGTATAGTTCTTTTTTACAAAATAATGGAAATATTGGAAGTTCGTTGCTTACTTCGCAAATGATCCACAGTCTGTTGATCGCGATGCTGTCAGATTTAGCAGTAAGTATGTGGATTTAGCATGGCCGCCGTTACCAATAATAATTTATATTGCAATTACTGTCACCTGAAATAGTCACTATAAAATCAATTTATTTTGCAAGATGTTTCCTTGCGCATTTCTAGTTTAGAAATCTGACACCATACTGCATGAAAATTCAAAATTTGAAAATTGCTATATCGAAATAATTGAAATTTATATTTCTTGTTCACTTGGCAACCCCGAACAAGGCTTCTGCCGTTCTCCTGCCTGGCTTCTGGGCCGGAAAGTTTTATGCAATCCGCAGTACATTGATGTAGCAAAGATTGCCTAAAACGTACCGTGTGAGAGTGGGTCTTGCGGCTCGCCTACCTTTGGCCCCAGAGGCTTTCAGTTAGAGGAGAGTCAGAGGGGGCCCTGATCAAAACTTCCACTCCACGTGTTCGCGGAAACGGAATAAAATGAAACCTTTTTCTTCATCGTATCGACTCTCGGTTCTACACTTGTTATGAGGCAGTGTTTATTTCCATTTTTTCTTGTAAGAACCGAAAGCGTACCTTCCTATTCCACCTTCAAAATGATTGTTTTTAATTTTTAAAAGATAACATCAGATAAAATAACATCAGACTCACAACTCACAAACAGTAAGCATCAATATTTGAAAATTTCACTTACACAAACGATTATTGATAGGTTTTCTAATCATGTTACGTGTTAACAGACGCTATTTGTCTGGAAGTTTCATATCAAGCGCCTAAATAGTACGCGCATGGGCCCGGATAACACGTAAGATACACAGTCCTATTGGCTATTCTGGTAGTAGGTTGTTTAACTTATAGTAGACTAAACTGCACACTCGACTGCACATGTTCAGTTCATTTTCTGTTGATTGTTTACAAAGGCATTTTTGAGGTTAATTTTCAATTTTATCTGATGAGTGTCATACATTTGATCCTGCATACCATAACCATAATTACTATTAATTTTAGTTAGGTAGTTCCAGTTTTTACTATGGTTTTCAATGCATAAATGCATACTGTTGCAATGCAATGACAAAAATGCGAAACTAGAGAATTGACACTGACAGTAGATAATATGCACCGATATCCGTCAGACTTGCCAACCTCAATTTTGAATATAGTTATATTGCCTGCGCACTGGGTCCAAAATTGTCCGACGGGATAGGTGTATTTACCATCCATTTATCATTTATTACAAATTGTGCTTCTGCAAGGTGCAAGTCATGGAATGATATGCAGTTGGAAACAAAGTATCTGGGGTTCAGTGTCATGAAGGACACCACGAATTTCAAAATTCCAAAAGTAGAAATGGATAGCAGACGGTGTTTTTGTAAAGAAAAATCCACGTTTCCCGAAAGGCTTCTGCGCATACCTGTGAAAGTAGGACGTTGTCATATCTCATATCCCGACAACAAGTTGACAACACTGTAATACGGTGTGCGTGTATCGTGTGTAATGATAACCTCCTTGGTGTAAAGGGCCTGCCACACGCACAAGCTTTACCTCGCGCTTACTTGTACGGTATAAATTGCGCAAGTAATACGGAACACTTAAGTGGCTTGCACGTGCTACCGTTTTGTCGTCCACACGCACGGGCTTCCCGATACATGCCAGTTTGCACAAGTAAACGCGAGGTAAAGCTTGTGCGTGTGGCAGGCCCTTAATGAGACATCCTTGGTGTAATGACTGTAATGTCACGCAAATGGCAGCTGACAGCGCTTGACGTCGATTTGATGTTTCGACAGACCTAACCTCATAATAACGCTCTTATTTTGGTGATCGCCTTGCAGCTCGTTGTGTTTCGTATCACCTGAAGCTTTTCTGCGTCTTTTTATTGCCATACGGCACGTAACATTTCATTCTGAACAATATTAAATGTTGAATGGTTAGGATGTTCTGTTTGTTTACATTTTGATTATTGATTGACAGTTGCTATTGACAGTGACACTTCGTGCGTCAAAATTGAAATTACTGCGCTCTGCAGGTATGCGTTCTCATGTATGCGCTGAAGTGATGTACGACGTGATGGTAAACGTGGATTGCTCGTTTTCTAACAGTGATCAGTGGAAAGTTTGGAGATGCAAAGAGGTATAGGCGATTTACATTTAAAAAACGCCACCTGGTGTAGAGTTCGGTACTTGATCGTCGAGGACGTTTTTGCGAGGAAAACATACTCCGACGTCTAGTAGCCTAGGTGGGCACTAGTGGATACCTGTAATACCCACATATTGACATGGAAATTTGACAAGTAGAAATAATCTGAAAAAGGGGTTTGCATTTGTGTCTCTTATTTCATGTTATGGTTAGCGTATTTAGCAGGTTTGTAGATCTAGCTTCAGAGGTGCGCAGCTGAAAGACTACGCCCCCAGCAATGCACTACATTATTGCGATAAAAAAAGACAACGTTTACGTCGCGAACACAGAGCTTGTTAGAATGAAAAATGCGGATCTCCAGCTGAAGTCGAAGCAGGAAATTTTTAGAAAAAAGCGAGGGAAAAAGGTAGGTGGTGGTTGACTCTGCACGGCCAGCCCGAGGTGATTTTTTCTTGGCTGGCAGGCTGGTCGACGGGCTTGTGTGTTTCCCTCCGTGCGGGTGTGACAGAGTCTGTTGCTCTTCCTTGGGCGGAAGCTATGGATGATTTAGAGAAAGGTCTGCGACGACGCTGGTCATCAACATGGGGCCCAATAACGAGCCTATGGGGTCCCAAGGGCTCACAGGAACGAAAGTTTGCTTGTAGCGTACTGCACAAGACAGCAAAGTGACAGTTTTGACATGCCACCAATTGACGTAACCACCGCCGTTGCCGGACGGCAACTTACACCAGTTCTAAAAATTAATTCCCTAAAACTTCCTCGACGAAACGGCCATTTTCCCCAATGGGGCTGTATAGGCAAAACAAATTGTAGAGGGCGACGTGTACTATGCACCCATATTTGACATTCTATAAAATGATGGCAATGTCACATTATGTCACATTTGAAGTGGACGGTTTGAATTTAAAAAGTTGCTGAGGTGAAAAAGCGCTCCGCTTCGAAGGAGAGGTGAAATAATTGGCGCCAAAGTAGAGAACAGAAGGGTAGGTCCCTGAAGAAACAAATAATAACAATAATAACCTATTGTGACGCTGCTATTTGGGGGTGAACGAGTTCTCTCCCTGACTATGTCGGGTAGGTATAGATACCTAATGATCTGGGACCCCATATTTTCTAGCAGAGAGTAGCAGAGTGAAGAAAATGCAACGATGATGAGGCAGGTAGGATACGATAGTATGAAACTTTCCATAGTTAGGGATTCCAAAGTACCTACCTAGTACCTACTTCTATACAATCACAAATTTCGGTGTTTGCTCAATAGTTGTTTGAGAAGGCGAGTCAGTATGAGACAATTGTATGAGGTTTAGCATCAGCACTCTTT
This sequence comes from Anaspis maculata, assembly GCA_949128115.1. NCBI lineage: Eukaryota > Metazoa > Arthropoda > Insecta > Coleoptera > Scraptiidae > Anaspis > Anaspis maculata. Next base: position 6,796,047 of record OX421965.1, read on the forward strand.
GGACCGAAACGTAAGTAATGGGCAGCCTGTGGGGGCTTAGCATCAGAACGTTATGCCAAGTCTGGGGCACTTGGAGGTAGGTCGGCTGTTACCGGCACGTCCAGGCTACAGGGATCTGGTAGAGGATAATCAGTACCTTGGGCCGTGTATGGGGTTGACCTGTGAGTGTGAGGGCTTGGCATCGCACGTTCAGCCCGAATCAGAGGACAGGCGAATGAATCGTCTAGCTGTACCGGACAGTATCTGACAACCATTTTGACTTTTCGGGGGATGAGATGTTGACGGTAGTCATTGACAGCAACGGGCGAGTTCAGCAAGTTCCATGGTGGAACCCGTAGATCTAGTTACCAAATATAAGCTGCTGGACGGCTTGGTCGATCCACTATCTGATCCACCGCTACCATAAACCAACTGTGGTGGAAAAAATGGCGATTTGGTAGCTGTGACCGTTCGAGAGGCGCATGCGGCATTCACCGATGGCATCCACCATAGGACCTGCTGAACGCGCCCCATGTCATTATGGTGACAGCGGTGCATAGTACAATGCGCCATTAATTCAGGCTTTTGCCGCTATACAGCCCCATAAGGTCAATCGCCTATTCGCACCGTGCACGACGCCAGCGTCACCTGGCGTCCGCAACTTTGTAGGCGCAAAACGTCACTCATGTCATAAATTACAGATGGCTGAACTGTCATTAATGACAGATCGCTGGCCTGAACTGTCATTATTTTGTGGTTAAGTGCTTTGTCAACATAGACTTTGTCATTGACAAACTGTCAGTCAACCACGTGGCATCTGTTGTGACAGTTGGTTGTCAATTATTTCAATTATTTCCACTGTCAAATTGACATAAATGACATCAAACATCAGGAAATTGACAGTCCAATCACGCAGTGCCGAGCCATCAATGTTGCTCTTTTTGTCCACATAAAGCGCTGTGATCGGTTTCGTTACCCCCACTCTGTACTTCGCACGGGGCGAATAGGATAGGCTATCTGATTTCAAACATACACCCAACTTCATCTAGTTTTGCAATGTCTATGGGCGAAGTCACCTGACAGTGGATAAATGCGTGGTGGACCTTTTTCCCGTGGATCGTTTTAGCACTTTTAGCAGTGGGATGTCTTCGCGGTGGTAGAACTCGGGGAAGTAGCTGTACTCGGGGATAAATGAGTCGTGGACTTTTTTCCGGTGGGACGTTTGAGCACTGGATATCTTCGCGGTGTCAGAAGTCGGGGATAAATGCGTTGTGGACATTTTTCCGGTGGATCGTTTTAGCAGAGTGGATGTCGTCGCGGTTGCAGAACTCGGGAATAAATGAGTCGTGGACCTTTTTCAGGTAGGACGTTTGAGCTGTAGGCTGATTTCGCCGTGGACTGCTGAATATGGACCCGCTTTTTCAAGAAGTTAACTTTATTTTCAAGAAAAATAATAATAAATATTATATTCACGATCACGAGCCGCCACTGGATCACGTTAACTGTCAACGTGGTCATTAGTGGGAAAGGGAAAGGCGGCACTGGCTATAAAAGCTGCGTCATCCCCTCTCCGAATCTCTTCTTCGCGTGAACGTCAACGGGTAGAGAACGAAACGTAAGTACCTTTGAATATTTTATTAATTATTTAATATTAATGTTGTCCCATTGAACTTTATTCGAGCCTGCAATAATGCTTTGGACATATGAACGTAATTGCAGCTCATTTGCATCATTCCTTCTAGTTTTTAAGCTAGTTTTCTGTGATTTCAACTGGAACACACGTGGTGGTCCAGACGCCGCCCAATTTGGTGGCATCCCGGGCGAAATTGAATGATGAATAACTCATTTCTTTCGCGGTTTCCACCAGAGAGCTAGCATACGCTCAATGATGGCCAGAAATTCTGATATTTTCGCCTGGATAACCAAAAGTTTGTACATAACCTCAAATGTTCAAAATTGAAAACGCTGCCTCGGACAAGACTCCGAATTTGTATTGAATTATTGAAACCATGGATTAGAACTGAGGAAGGCTGCGACAGGAGAATTCCATCGCTAAATTTGTGTTGAAATTTTCATGAATGGTGCAGAATGGCGGATTCAGCTCCAGCCGGTGGTGGACGCGGCGGTTTCAGAGGCGGCTTTGGTGGCTCCCGTGGGGGCGGCAGGGGCGGCCCCAGGGGACGCGGTCGCGGCCGTGGAAGGGGTCGTGGTCGCGGCAAGGAGGACGCCAAGGAATGGACTCCGGTCACCAAGCTCGGACGTCTGGTCCGCGACGGGAAGATCAGGTCGCTCGAGGAGATCTACCTGTTTTCGCTTCCCATCAAAGAATTCGAAATCATCGACTTCTTCATCGGGCCCTCTCTCAAGGACGAGGTGAGTTCCTAGCTCTAAGCTTCTTTCATTCATTTACAGTTTCCAACTTGTATGTTGACCAACTACAATGATGAATAACTCTATTCTTTCGCGGTTTCCACCAGAAGGTTCAATCGACCTCGTGATGGTCAAGAATTCTGATCCAGTTGTGTCGTGTGTGTTGTGTTGTGATCCAAACGTGTTGTTGAATCACAGTCGGTTTATTGTGTTTCTGAATTTTACAGGTTCTGAAGATCATGCCCGTGCAGAAGCAGACGCGTGCCGGGCAGCGTACTCGTTTCAAGGCATTTGTCGCAATCGGTGACAGCAACGGGCACATTGGATTGGGCGTCAAGTGCAGCAAGGAAGTTGCCACGGCTATCCGAGGTGCCATCATTTTGGCCAAGCTTTCTGTCGTGCCAGTCCGCAGAGGATACTGGGGCAACAAGATTGGCAAGCCCCACACTGTGCCTTGCAAGGTGATCTTGATTTTGAATTTTATTTCGTGTTCTTTTCCCAAGAACTGTCAATGTTCGTATTTGAATAATAATATGTGGTTCGTAAGGGGCGGCTGCTGAAATTTTACTTGTCAACAGTGTTGCTGCACACCTCAATTTGTCAATTACTTAAATGACGAACATAAGTCTGAGATTAGAAGAAGTTCTTGTAGGAACAGTTTGATCTCAGACGCGCCTTTCTTATCTGACGTACAGGGTACAGGAATAAACTGTTCAACATATTTGAAATGTCTATCGAAAATTTTACCTTTTTACTTCTCATCGAATTTGAAAAATAAGAAGGTAATCGCAAAAAAAATTTAAATGATAAAACGTTGAGATCTGTCGAAACAAAAAAAAAAACGTGTCAGTTACCTCAGGTTCCACCAAAATTTTAAGAGCAGATAAAATCTATCACGCTGATAGTTGCTATGCACCAGTCAATAGGATGGCCAGTTGCTTAGTTACTATCAGAGTGATAAAATTATCGCGTTGATAAAAGTTTGGTGGAACCCGAGGTTAGTGTGTTGGTATGTCAGGTTTTTTTTGTCCCTCGATTTATTTCCAAGCCGTCAAGCCGATTTCAGCCAAATTTGGTATGCGCGTATGGTCGGCGGGAGAAAGAAGAAAATGAGCTTTTCACCGTGATCTGTCAAAGGGAAAAGTCACTGTCAAAAAGTGACAGAAGGTTTTGATGCAAGAATTTTCGTGTCTGACAGCTCATTCTGAAGTCCTTGAGAGACTATTCAGAACATGTGACAGTTATGACATATGTCATCTATCAAAAGTTACAAGCTGTCAAAAAAAAAACTTTACACCTTCGGTAACTCGATAAGTACCGAACAGATTTCAACCAAATTTGGTTTGCGGCAAGAGTACCCGCCAGGGACTTGACGGAACATGGACAGCTCCGATAAAAATTTAGACATCCAACTTGGAAAAAAAAAACATTTTTTTCCTGAAAACTGGTAAAAATGGGCTTGTCCCTCGCTTTTTTTCAGGTTTTTGGAGCGATTGCAATACAACTTTGTGAACATGCGTCGAATAGTAGCCAGACGTGAAAATAAGCTTTTGGCTCCGAAACATTAATCAGGGGCCAAAATTTTCGATACCGACATTTCACATGTTGAGCAGTTTATATCTGGAAGATTGAACCATCAATTGACGTGTGCAGCTGACATTTTTTGCACAAACTTGATTTCCACAGCCACCTTGAAAAAGCCAGCGATGACTTCCATTCAAAATGATGAATAACTCAATTCTTTCGCGGTTTCCACCAGAGAGCAACAACGCTCCATGATGGCCAAGAATTTCTGACACAAATTTCCATTATCAATCTAAAATCATTTTTTATCGGTCAATTTTCCTCATAAATTGTTACACAAATATTGATTGTTTTGTAATCATGATTTTTTTTATAAAAGGTTACTGGCAAGTGCGGTTCCGTGACGGTGCGTCTCATCCCGGCGCCCCGCGGTACCGGCATCGTGTCCGCCCCAGTGCCCAAGAAGCTGCTCCAGATGGCCGGCATTGAGGATTGCTACACGTCCGCCAGGGGCTCCACTGGCACGCTGGGCAACTTCGCCAAGGCCACGTACGCCGCCATCGCCAAGACCTACGCCTACTTGACGCCTGATCTGTGGAAGGAGATGCCGCTGACCAAGACGCCCTACCAGGAGTTTGCCGACTACCTGTTCAAGAACCATCGCCAGGTCTTGAACAGCCAGAAACCAACTGAAACCGTTTGAGTTCTTCAGTATGTCTGAGGCATGCGACTCCCGCTGAGCGGGGTCTCGCACCATCAGCACACACCTGAGTTGCTGTTTGCTCAGCAATTCACTCAAAAGTCATCATTATATCTGTCACTGTGACAAGAAAAGATCTAAAAATAATAAAACTACAAAAATAACTTATTGACAATTTTGTGCAATTTTTTCAATAATTCCTCCCATAAATTTAACTAAGCCATTGAGCGTGAATAAGGTATAACCCAATATTGTACACTGACAAAAAAAAAGGAACTACTGAAAGCTCTGATAAAAAAATCCTGCCAACGGATGAAATCCAGCCTAAAAAAAATGCGGAATTGAACAGTTTTTACTGTAACTTGCTAACGTTCCCATTTCTAGAGAAAAATATTGAATATGTGTCCTAAATCACCATGTGCAGGTGTCTTGCAATAAGTGTTGCAAAATTAACAGGTATGAAATTTGTAAAATATGATAACGAAAACCATAGAAATTTGGCAACATGGCAATAACTTGTCATAAAATACGTCACAATGCAATTTTAAGCCATCAAAATTTGCCAAATAATAAATTCAATCTATTAGAATGTTACTGGAAACCAGTGGAATCTGGTTGAAACAATACGTGGTCAAAATATCAATAAAGAAACAATGCAAGCGGTAAAGAATACTAACTGTAAAAAATAGAACCGAACGCCGCAACAGCTTATTCTTCCATTTCCTGGGACGACGCTGGTCGCCACAAGGTCAGACAACGTTACAGAGGCGTTCATTACAGCCACTGATGCCATGAACCGATTTCACTCCCATGTGATGTGTGGTTCTGCGTTAGTTGTGTGTTGTGATCTAGGCGCGAGAATAGAGTTCCACTTCAAAAATACAAAGATGTCACTTAAAATCACAATTTTAGGCAATGATAGGTACAGAGGTGTTCACGCGAGACGGATATCCCCCCCCCCATAAAAACTTCCCTTTCAAAAGAGAAAAAAAATTCCTGTAACAATTTTTGCCGTAGTTTCTGAATATGTCAAGTATAATTTTCTATTTCGTCCCGTATACAGGTGACGCAATTTTTTTTAATTTTTCAGAAACACTACCTCATTACCACAATCCATGCACATTGTTATTCTAATTACAAACATGCATTAAACCTCTAGATTTTTTCTGACAAAAATTGAAAAATTTACAATGCCATCTCCAAAAACATCTATTTTTTGATAAGCTAGAAGGGCTGATCCTTCTAGTTTGGGGGCCGAGATGGTAAAGGCCACAGCTCGGGCCACAGACTCTGATACAGAATACGTTTTATTCAGGGCCGTCTTCAGCGGGCGTGCAACTCGTGCATGGCACAAGGGCGGCCAGATTAGGGGGCGGCATTTCGGGGTAGAAATGCGTTTTTTTCTATTTTTTTGCTTTTTATATTTTACCTCCTCGGCCGCCCCTGAACATTTTGAAATTTTTGTTTGTTTTTTTTCATATTTTACGCTTGCGGCCCGGCCGCCCCTGAACATTTTTTTAAAACGATATGGTGGATACCTACCTTTAAAACACGTGAATGTGAAATCAGATTTTGCAAGATCCTTATTGCTAAATTCTTGATTTCTACCAAAGGGCGGTGGAATCGTAAATCGATTGGTAAGTACAGTAGGTACGATCGCGCGCAAAATAAACGGAGACAGTGTTTCGCGCGGAGTGTACTGATTTTATGAATTTTAGCCTTCTTGTCACTGTGACACCAAGCCAAAATTCATAAAATCGGTACACTCCGTTATTGTCATATACTTAATAAATCTATATGGCTAGCCTGCCGGATTTTGCTTGATATTTTTGACCCCAACATGTGCCGAAATCTCGGGCTAAAAGTCATTACGGCGCAAGCGCGAGACTGTGGAAGGGAGGATGAGGGGAGTACATAGCATGTACATAGCGCGAACAAATTCGAATCGACTGGTGCAGAATGACCAATATAACAACGAAAAAATGTACTGCTGACTTTCATTCAATTTGTCATTTTGACAGCTGCAGGGGTTTTGAGGTTATAACAGGCAGTGAATTTTCATTTTTTAACGCTAAGTTCGTACAGAAAGTTACAAAAAAACCCGTGAGCATCTGGAGGAGGCGTATTGCACGTACTAACTGACTTATTTTGATAAATTTACAAGAATCTCAAAGATGCGATTTAAAAGGTAAGTCGAGTATAATCTGGAAAACACTCATCTTCTTAACAATTGTTGTAGAATGAGAATTTCCGTCAACCAAGTGAGATTGCATTGGAAAGGTACTCGCATTCACCTTTCTTCATGGTAGATGCATAATCATCAGTCAGAGGAATGGTTCTTCGACTTAATCCACCACAACATCCTCATGTTGAGCAGCTCTCTCTGAAATGATGTGTAATAAATAAGCCCTTTCATAAAGCTCTGAGAGGGAAAACCAATTTAATCTAGATGTAGCTTTCAGATATTGGAACTTGATGATGTTCAAAAGCTGTCAAGTGCAACAGGCAACTGAAATCGGAATACTCATCTTTCAACGTTTTGTGGAAGGAAATACATTTGCTTAATTAAAATGATTCACACCTGGTTTGTCCATTGAAAAGGAAAACATGACTTGCATTATTAAAGTATCAATGCTCGAGTGCAATAAAGGTTGTGTCAAATTTTAGTTCTGTAGCAAACATATCTAATTTTCAAGGTAGAATTAAATGCAAACCTAGTTACTTCAAGGAAAGAATGTGATGGGAATAGGTATAGCTCCAAGCGACTATTTAGTTACCAAAACCCAGGTGAGACAGCCTTTATTTTGGCTTGCAGAACACATTTAATAAGTGACAACTGAGTATTATCCCAAGTTTGTTTCTCGGTAATACTCGGTATACAAATAATTGCATGGAACTATTATATTTTGTAATGCCATCATGTCTGAAAAACAAAGCTTTCCGACTACTACAAAAAAAAACAGTTTGCTCACAACCAACAATACATAATATAATGGTTTATTTTGTAACTACTACTGACTATTTTCCATCACATCCCATTTCTAAAGGGGTTTGACTGGGATTTTTACTGTAGGTGGAACAGCTTGATATGTACCGAACTTCTTTCCAGTCTACTATGTACATTGATTTGCGATGCATCACATCAGAAAAGATGACTTAAAATTTCTGGGTGCAAGATGTCTCAAACTACTTCCTATACTGGAAACGTCGTCTTTAGTTTATTGGCTAGAATGGATTTTTCGGGTAACTATCGGTGTACATACCATACACAACCATACCAAATATGATGCTAAAAATTTTGGGGTAGAAAATGTATAGAGAAATGTTGACGCAGTTAAATTTTTCAATACATTGTAATTTTACACGAAATAATCCAACTTCAAGGTTCAACTTTCATCATTTCTGACAGGGGTAGATGGGCTCCCCTGGGCCGGTGAGGTTTGTAAAATTTGGGCCGGTAGAATAAAACACCTTCATTTTACGATGAAAGTTTTGAGAAGAAAGACCTGCGCCGGGGAAATGAACAATTTTTCAAGGCAGTGCACTGCATTTAGCGGCGCCCCATGCAATCCAACTTGAAAAGTTATTGTTCATCTAAGTAGGTTTTCTCAACCTCACAGGGAACACTCGACATTGGGCATTTTCATTACATTATCTTCAGTACTGCCGCGCTTGATCCCTTTATTGCCATCATTGTGGGCCAAGGGGGAAAAGCTAATTTTTCTTCTGGGCCGGTGAGATCTGTAAAATTTGGGCCGGTAGGATAAAACCAACACTTTTATTTTAAAATGAGAGTTTTGAGAAGAGAGATCTGCGCCGGGGAAATTAACAACTTTTCAACGCAGTGCGCTCAGCGGCGCCTCATGCAATCCAACTTATAAGTTAGTTATTGTCCATCTAAGTAGGTTTTCTCAACATCACAGGGGTCACTCGACAGTGGGCATTTTAATTCCATTCTCTCAAGTACTGCCGCGCTACTTGACCATTATTTATTATCAGTGATCACCGCCTACCTAGCATGAGTAATCAGCGAGGAGCCGCCAACTAATAGAGATTATGTCCAGTACCGAGCACAGCGATTTCCACTCCAGGGGGGCTCACGTTTTTCTAATTTCGTGCGCAGTCTCGAAAATTTTGATTTGCGGATGCGTCGCGTCAAGGTGACGTTGACAGTTGTCACATTATGTACATGCACATCTATCAAGGCGTCAAAATCAAGCTAGCATCATACCATGCGTGCCAACACAACACATTTTTCCCACAGCTCAGTCGAATGAAAAAAGCCGTTGAGTTGATCACAGCTACTGGGTTATTTTTCAGACGAAATTTCCAAGCTTTGTGGCGACTGTTATTGATCAAAAATACTTGGATTGCTTCCTCTTAGTTCCTAGGCCGGTTTAGGTCACCCCATCCACCCCTGTTTTTTTGACAATTTATATTGCGTAAACGGTCGAAGTAGTTTAGCCTTGATTTGGCGCCAATTACCTCACAGACATCATCTATTCACTTGTTAAATTTCAACCAAATCCAACCAGTTCCAACGGAGTTATGGACGTCGGCTCCGGCCTCCGGCAATGGTTTTTTAAGGTCGCGATCTCTGTAACTCTGCCGCCACGGTTGGATTTTTTCAAGATTTGAGTTATAGGTAGATGATGTCTGTAAGGTAAGACGCACTATAACCGTTTGCGAAACATAAATTCTCAAAAACGAAGAAAGTTGAAATTTGAAGTAGGATATTTTCGTAGAAAAACACAGGGGTCCCTATGTCTTGCTGGGAGTTGTGCTCTAACATAAATTTTGTCTTGACCGCATCATCAGCTACCCAAACCTAAAATGTACATGAAATCTGCAAATGCGCATTAGGTTCAATCGGTCGTTGCTCTTTCGCATTAGGCACGAGCTGTTGTTCGTTCTTTCTTTTACTGGGACGTAATATATTGAATTATCTATATCAAATACCTAAAGAGCGCTTTTAGCGTATTTTTGGTTGCAGCCTTATTACCTTATTTCATATTAGTTGGTTTTTCGTGAAACATTCGAATAAATTTTGAAATTCTAAAAGTAACTACGTATAATCAAACTGTCTTAGTGTCGAATATCTTAGTAAAGCTCCACTATATTTCTCAAGTCAATAATGAACCCCAGAAAGACCGTTTTTCTATACGTATCCAATAACGGGGCTCCAAGGTCATTTTTGAGGAACTTCACAAACTCCTCAAGTTTTTGAGACCGCGTAAGTATTGAATCGTGGCTGCGGTCGTCAGGTCGCACTTTGAAGCGGTTGTGTTTGGAGAACTTATTTTTGTAGTGCAAAGTGTCAAACGCGTCACATTACGCTTTCTCATTTGCAATGCGATGCTTACACTGCAATTAAGCGTTTGTGCTGCGAGCCGCGAATCTTTCCTTTGCCTCGAGGCGATGCTTTGGAGGTCAGTTATATGCAACCATCTTATCACGTCATTATTCGCATCTCTCAAAATTCTTTTGTCACCAGGCGCATTTCTTAACAGCTTAAGCGTATGGTAGACATCGTAGATTTTCTTTGGAAATTGTTGGTTTTGAAATTCAAATCGGCCCCCAACTGGTTTGTTATGGCAATATTGACAGGTGCTCCATCAAACGGTATGGAACATGATGTGACTCCTGTTCAACAGTGCAAAATGGTGTTTCATCAGATTTTCTTTTTCAACCCCATACATATTTTTTCATGTAAAGATCCCAATGGTACTTTCAGCCTGCGTTTAGAGCCACGGTTATTACACCGACGACGTTCTTGGCCAATGGAGTGTTCTTGTCCTCATTTGACACATTTCTGTTGGTTTTCAAATCAACCCCGCCCAAAAAATGATTCCTGTCAAAAATTAATTGATCCTTCATCAACATTTCGTACACTAGCGATGGACAGGGAGCTGGTGCCTCAAAACTTACGTCATAAAATACATTATTTTAACCCTGTAAGTCTGATGTGCGTTGATAAGGTTGTTGAAATTTTTCATTGGCCGCATTCGTAAGTCACAACACAACAGTTGTGGAGCACTTCTACGCCATTGGTCAAAATTCAAATTTTGACGAATCGCGTGGATGTGCTCCACAACTGTTGTGGCTTACGAATGCGGCCATAGTCTTACATGTCAGACCGGGGGCTTTAGGCTGGTATGGGCTTGTCAATTTTCGAAAAATGGCCAAAACTTACATTATAAGTACATGAATGAAACCAACGGGCTTTTGTGTGGGAACATCCCCTCAATAAAAAATCGGGTCGTGAGACAAAATTTTTGGGGGCTTTTGGTCCATAAGACAAGTTTGAAATTTTCAAAAAGGGCCAAAATTCACCCCCTCCTGAAGATTTCCCCTTAGACATAATTTCAAGAATGAACAACGATTTTCACATGATTTTTCACGTAGGTTTCGAATCTGTCCACAAAAACTTTCAATGGTAATTATATGGCTTACAACATCGAAAAAAATTCTCAAATCGGACACCTGTATTTTAACATGGAAATCGATTCCGTTTTTCATCCTGATTACAAATATATATCACACTTGGTGGGTTAGTCAACAAAACGCCTGTGAAAAAATTTATGAATTTCGGTTCTTTTTTGAAAATTTTAAACTGGCCTTATGGACCGAAAGCCCTCAAAAATGTTGTCTTACGACCAGATTTTCGATCAAGGGGACGTTCCCACACAAAATCCCGTTGGTTTCATTCATGTACCTTATGACGTAAATTTTTGGCCATTTTTTCGAAAATTGACATGTTAAGACAAAGAAATTTTTAACAACCTTATGAACGCACATGAGACCTACAGGGTTGAAATCATGTACCTAATGACGTAAGTTTTGAGGCATCAGCTCCCTGTCCACAAGTTATGTAACTGACTTTCGATTTGCTCTGTCTCTCAGCGATGGCGTCAAAATCGTGCTTGGGCAATCCTGGGGCACCGTCTATCTCTATCCTAGTGAACCAGCTTCTTATTGTTCTTGGATGGGGCAATATGTTGCCCTGTTGCCCTACGTTTTTTTGACGTAGTTGTAAACTTTGGTCGACTAAAATTGCAGGGTAAATACGAAGCGCCTGATCTCAGGACTGTAGTCAACGACGATAGGACGCTCACCCAACGACGATTCTCTTGTTCTTTTTTATACGTTTCATAAACTCTCTCAAGCTTTCCGGTATGCCAGTCTGCAGAGAAGAAGCACATGATAAATCAATCATGAACAAAGTGCTGTGTGAACAATTAAAGAAAAAGGCCCGATGAAAGGGGTATTAATTGACCCATCGTTGGGGTGGACTACATCTATTTGAAAGCAAACAGGAACGGTACCTACTCAGACATTTTGAGAAAAATCAACATCAAACTAATAAGAACAGGGGCTAAATGAGGTTTGATACCAAACGAACTCAAACAAGAAACACAATTTTATTGTTTGCTCTTAAGCAAACTGTAACTCAAGCTGAACTGAATATATGTGCTAAATAACTACAAAGGCAATAAAAACTAAGGGCAGGTGCTGAACAAATGTATAACTTCGCCACAGACCAATGATGCAATGCAATAAATGATGCAATAAATAACACAAGCCCATAATTATCATGTGCCTTATTTCCCCATCTTGCAGGTTGAGTTAAAGCTCCATGGACAAATCTGATGTGAATCAATCTTGTAACATTCCATGTTATTATTAGGCACATTTGTTTTCCATCACCATCACCTGGTCCATCACCTGAAAGCTACACCAGATTTAATTGGTTTTCCCGCTCGGGGCTCTATGAAAACGGATTACTACCCATCGTTTCAGAAGTTGAAGAACCATTTCCACTCTTGAAGACTAGCCATTGCAATGCCTTCCCGACTCAACCCAACTTGGTTGCTAGAAACTCCGTTTCTAAAACAATTCAGAGAAAATAAGTTTTCAAGACTCTACCAGTGGAAAACTTACCTCGCTTTTTCAATCGCATGTCTGGAATGTTCGGAAATTCAGCAAAATAAGTCATTCACTACGTGCACTATGCCTTCTTCAAGCTTTCGCGCACCAAAAGAGCGTTTCAAACTTGTTTTGGTTACAATTCACGATTTCCTACTTGTTATAACCTCCAAAAGTTTAATAATTTTTGCAACTGTCAGAATGTCAAAGTGAATGGTGAATTTACTAAATTTTTCATGCCGCTATGTTGGCCCTTCGTCCACGTTCGTCTATGTACTCCCCTCTGTTGCTTTATATACAGAGCATGCGCGGTGATGACTTTTAGCCCGAGGATGTTGGGGTCACTAAAATATCAAAGGCACGCTATATACTCTTTGTAGGTATATGGTTATTGTTTATTATTCCTAATAGACACGAGAAGAAGTCAGGCCGTCAGGCGTCTTATTTTGACGTTATTCTATCTTATTCACGAACCGGTAGGTGTTCGTGAATTAACTTTCGTTTATTTGTTTATTATAATATCGTTACTGACTACCTACCTACTTAATAAAAAAAAAAATGGTTCAAAATGCGACAATTGCAATTCCAGTCGCTGTTCCTGTTATTTCCATAAAATAAATTTAAAATTAAAGAAACTATATACAAAATTTAACATTTAAAAAAATGGAGAAAGGGGCGGCCTAACAGTTTTTGCACGAGGGCGGCCAAATGTCTAGAGACGGCCCTGGTTTTATTCAATATAAATATATTCTATTAATTGACCATATTAATTATTCAAAGCGCAGTCGCAGATCGGGGAGAGAGACAACCACATGTGCTGGGTTGAAACTCCCATAAGAATATGCATGTTGAATGACTTTGTAAAATGATCAATTCAAGGTGCAAATTGACAACTTCAACGAATGTATAACATAGCAAGTGTGTAAAAAGAAATACCTGATCTACTTTTCACCATAATGAAATGGAAAATCTTGCTGTGAAGATTATGCGAAGCATTTTAAAATGGGGTTTTTTGAATCCAAAACAATTTCAAATTACCCGCCATATTTTATTGCTTATTGCTTCACAACTTCCGCTAACGAGAATTTTGACAGCGCTTGAAAGCGAATCGAGCGTCAGCCGTCACGTAAAAGTATGGTTAAAAAGGTTAAAACGTCCCAAGAATAAAGAAAACACCTTGAAATCGTGAATTCTGACAGCGACAGCAAAGTTCCGTTTTCTATGCATGCTGTGGCGCGCGAGATCTTCTACTGCAGTGCGCATGGTTACAGGCACATACCTAACTTACAAATGACTAGTGGAAGGGGAAAGTGAGAATAATTAATATGGTCTATCTACAGTACTTACTTTAGACACACACTCATCCGATGGGGCGAACCCCAGTTCGTACGCTTTCCCACTTATTCTTGCACTCGTCGCGGTTGTTCATCGATTTCGTTATCGATTAACCTATTCTTTGATGCGCTCCTAATTATAAGCGTTCCCTCTCTTCTTCACTCGTGACAATATGTCCAGCATATTTTGTTTTACCATTTAGTCCTGGCGGTATATTAAGCAAAATTTCATAAAAATGGCTCTAATTGTGACAAAAGTGTGAAATTTGGTGTGTGGACTCCTAAAAGCATTGAAAAGGTTTTTAGAAGGGGAGCCAAGAAAAATTTTGATTTTAATTTTTTAATTTTTTGTGACGTCATTTTTTTTTCTTTATTTTTCTTTTTGAAACTATTTGAGATTTTCGACTTTTGTCTTTGTACTATGGTGATTAATTGCTTATTCCAAGAAACGGAAGAGAAAATTTGCAAGAAAAATTCATTGAACTGAAATGATTACGTTTTTTGTAAAAATCAAACTTTTTGAGAGCTGGTGACAAAAAAATGTGCAACAGTTTTCCAAAAGCTGAAACTCTGGAGTATGTTAGATTACTCAATAACATCCATGAAATAAACAGCCAGACACGGGTTCATTAGAACCTGCTCAATCGGCAGCCAAAAGAAGTCCGAAACGTCCGAAATGCCCGCACGGACAGTTCTGACAACGCACAGCTTTGTTGTCCGACGCACAGCTGTCAGCTGTTGTATGAGTTACGGCTATGACCACACCTAAGTATAGACAATACAAATAGAAAAGACCAAATGTCGTCACGGATTTTCACGGTTGCGTAGGAACCAGGCGAGTCCATCATTCAAAAAAAGGTTGGCTGATTTTTGATGCCCCAATATCCGTGACGAAGGTGATGATAACATATTATGGTCTTCTCTATTTGTATTGCCTATACCGTCCGTTTTTTTTTCTAGGCCCCAGCGCGTAGCGCCTTTATTATGGGTTCCACACCCAACATGTTATATATTTTTGAAATCAGAAAAACAAAATCTTTCGATTGATGGTATGTCAAATTTTTTTTGACAGATGTCATTTTTTGACAATTGACAGAATGGTACTTGTGATACATCATTTCAAAGCCCATTCAATTCTGAGAAAAATTGTGTCTTCATTTTTGGAATAGGATGTCTTTCACAGCTTCTAGAGGTCTTCAAATAGGAAAAATTGTTGAAATTCAGAAATACTCAATAAGTACGTAAGTATAGGCAAAACAGGTATTTTCAATAATAACTAATGATAATAATCAATGATAAATCACAATGAAACGAAAAATGTCCCGAAGGAGTTACTCGAAATGTCTGTCTCCTTGTTCCTTGAATGAGAGATTCAACTACCGGTGAATTGGAACTGCCAGCCCAACGCGATAGTATCCGAGGTGGCCAGGTATGACCCCCTCGATTTTTTTTATGAGCCTATCTGAAAGATAAGGTGTTTATAGAGTCTCCCGCTGATTTGGACGATTTAAAATCAGAATATTATCATCAGTTGATAATAAAAATACCTTTTAATTATTGAGCAGGTATTTCTGAATTTTAACAATTTTTCCTCTTCAAAGATCTCCAGAAGCTGTAAAAGACATCCTATTCTAGAAATGAAAACACAGTTCTCCTAAGAATTTTATGGGCTTTAAAATGGTGTGTCACAAGTACTATTCCGTCAATTGTCAAAAAATGACATCTGTCAAAAATTATTTGACATATCATCAATCGAAAGATTTTGTTCTTCTGATTTCAAAAATATATAATATGTTGGGTGTAAAACCCATAATAAAGGCGCTATAAGCTGGGGCCTAGAAAAAAAAACGGACGGTATATGCCGATCAGCTTTTAAATTCAGCACTAGAACGGTAATTTTTGCACGCCAAGTTGGCAATTTTGCGATATTTGGGGATGCTCAAATTTGTAATGTTGGATCAATATTTCCCCAGATGACCTTGAATTCGTATTGTCAATCGAGTACACCGCTGTTGCAAGATTGTATATGAACGCTCAAGACGTCTTGATTTTGGTAGACTTTCTCCAGTTTAAATGGGCGACTGGTGAACAGTTTTTTTTGAATAAAATAGTGAATCATAATATACCATCATATTATATACTAGGTTGAGAAAACTGTTCAAATGTATGGTCAGAAATGAAGGCCTAGTGTCTAAAACCTAGAACGGCTCGGCACTCTGTCACTTACCTGCCATTCTGACAAGATAACAGTCATAACAGCCAAGGCAACACTGTAGCGGAATATGATGCAAGAAGACGCCAGAATAGGCGAAATTCAGTGTCATTTCTGCGCTGGCGCAACCTTGCTAGGGGATTTAAGAATAGTGCCGTATGCTAGCACATGTTAAAAGCGTAATTTCAACATTGTATATTATTGAAACGGCTGGAAATGAAACTTTCATATAAGCTATGGAAAAAAGAGTGTTTCTTGATCTTTCATTGTGTTCAAGACCAGCAATGATGGATCAGTTTTAGATACACAAGGAGCGAAAATATGGCAACGTGTTTATTAGTTGGTGTGTTTTTGAAAATACCGCCCTACTTCTAGTATTCTTCTCTGCCTCACGGTTGCCATCCTGTCTGTCAATGGCATGAAACTGCATGTAAACAAATGGTAACTAAAATTTTATCGGGTTATATGTATAATATATCAGAGGTTTTGTGTTTTCTGTTTTTTTTTCCAAAAATGACAGGCAGTTTGTTGAACGCCTGGCTGCAAAAACCGTACGAAAAGAACATTATACAGTTTCATTTCATGTGTGTTCCCAAAAAACATCACCTTCTAGGCAACCAGTTATACACTGAAAACAGCTTTTTCGTTCTTTTCAGAGCACTATACGCGCGGAATTCATTTTTTCGACAGCAATGCACATGGACAACATCATTCCGCATAATCTAGCATGGAAATCAGGAGTTTCCTGTCATCTATTTTCCTTTGTTAAATCGATGACTGAAAATCTGCAGGTTTTGACTTTTCCTAGCTCGCGCAGACGCATGAGTTCCATCCCCTAGCTTTGCGAGCCTACAGCGCATGTCCTGCCTTTGAATATCGCATATTGGCATTTCATGTCAAAATTTCCTAACCTCACTGGACTTCGCCACAAAAAGCCCGTTTTCACGAAACTTGGTCTGTCAGCGTCCGTTACACCCTAGGGAACATGGCCAACCGCGTTTTAATTTCTGCTGAATTTAAAACGTGATCGGCATATACTTACCTCTCTTCATTAGATGGTTTCATTTCGCAAGGCTTCTCTGATTTTTTTCCCCAAATCTCTATGTCTCTACGAGCGATTCATTCGAACCGTAACTCAGACAGCAGCTGACACTGCTGATATATTTGCGTCAGACAACAGAGCTGTGCGTCAGACAACAATGCTGTGCGTTGTCAGAACTGTCCGTGCAGGCATTTCGGACTTCTTTTGGCTGCCGATTGAGCAGGTTCTAATGAACCGGTGTGTCTGACTGTTTATTTCATGGATGTAATAGGCTACTTCGTTTGGGCAGGTGCGCATGCTTGAAGGCTCCAAATTTTGTAGACATTCGTACACCTGTCAGTTGAATGGCAACGCTGCATGCTCTGTATGCTGGCGGCATATTCAGGGTGAAAGGAAAATAAAAAGTTGAACCCTGTACCTGCCTGTACCTCAAGAACAAAAATACGTGACTACATGTTAATGTTAATCGTCAAAAATATTTCTAATTCATTCATAATTTGGTTTCATAGCTTTTAAGAGCTGTCTCAAACTTAGAAAACGACGTGAACGTTTGTCCACACTTCATCATCATAGGTAACGATCGTCGAGACTGAGACAATCGCATTTACTACCAGCTGTTGACTTGATAGCCCGTCCGCAAAACGCCATCACAATAATTTCGCGTGTACCTTAAAAATATAAGTTGGACGCTAAAAGCTGACGTCATATACACACTATGACGTTTCGCGTGCACCCAATCTTCGAATTTGCTTACACGTTAGCGTGTACCTAGACACAGCGTTGCAAATAGGCCAGACATAGCCCAACTCATTGACAGAGGGCTGCGCAAAGCTGCACTCAGAATCACCAGTGCCTACAGAACGGTTCCGCATGATGCAGCAGCAGCAGTGCAGCACGAGCGCTCTCGGGTATCCCACCCTTCGCCCTAAACAGGCGAATTCTAGAATGCAGGTCAGCCAGCCTGCAGGTCAGCAGAAATCGTACCTATACCCCATTCACTTGCCTTGTGGAACACATACCTACCCACTCATATGCCTTCTACGTCGGCAAAATATTCTTGCAGGTCGGCATACAGGCCGTTGCTGTCACCTTCTCCGAGCACTTCCAGACAAATTTCGTGGTCCTCCAGGTCCTGGGACTTTTGCTGCTGGCGATCAAAGTGGGAAAATTTTGCAGGTCGGCTAAAATTCTTGCAGGTCGGCACACAGGCCGTTGCTGTCACCTTCTCCGAGCACTTTCAGACAATTTTTATGGTCCTCCAGGTCTTTGGACTTTTGCTGCTGGCGATCAAAGTGAGAAAATTTTTCAGGTCGGCAAAAATTCTTGCAGGTCGGCATACAGGCCGTTGCTGTCACCTTCTCCGAGCACTTCCAGACAATTTTTGTGGTCCTCCAGGTCCTTGGACGTTTGCTGTCGACGACCAAAATGCGAAATTTTTGCAGGTCGGCAATAGTATATTACATACCGAGACGGGAAATACATCATTACTGCTGAGGGCACAGAGAGCTAGCCCGAAGCAGGAATGATGTATTTACCGTCGAGAGTATGTATACTATTTTACTCACAACCATGTACCTACTCAGCTTGCAGGATTACAGGCGTTAATTTTGCCGAAACGTGGTTCAGGAAATACTGATTAACACACTTATTGTTTGGTTGGATGCATATTTTGAAATTTCCCTACTAAAGCTATAATTTTTTCACTTTCTCGGGAGGTCGGCAATGGGTCACTACCCGAACTCCTACTAGGTATGTAATGAATCAATTACCATAGTGGTTGTGAGTAAAATTTTTTGCCTACTTGCAAAAATTTCGCACTTTGGTCGCCAGCAGCAAAGGTACAAGGACCTGAAGGACCACGAAAATTGTCTGAAAGTGTTCGGAAAAGGTAACAGCGACGGCCCGTGTGCCGACCTGCAAGAATTCAGGCCGACCTGCAAAATTTTCTCACTTTGATCGCCAGCAGCAGACGTCCAAGGACCTGGAGGACCACGAAAATTGTCTAGAAGTGTTCGGAAAAAGTGACAGCAACGGCCTGTAGGCCGACCTGCAAGAATTTTTGCCGACCTGCAAAATTTTCCCACTTTAATTGCCAGCAGCAAAAGTCCAAGGACCTGGAGGACCACGAAAATTGTCTGGAAGTGCTCGGAGAAGGTAACAGCAACGGCCCGTATGCCGACCTGCAAGAATTTAGGCCGACCTGGAAAATGTTCTCACATTGATCGCCAGCAGCAGACGTCCAAGGACCTGGAGGATCACGAAAATTGTCTGGAAGTGCTCGGAGAAGGTAACAGCAACGGGCCCGTATGCCGACCTGCAAGAATTTAGGCCGACCTGCAAAATTTTCTCACATTGATCGCCAACAGCAAACGTCCAAGGACCTGGAGGACCACGAAAATTGTCTGGAAGTGCTCGGAGAAGGTGACAGCAACAGCCTGTATGCCGACCTGCAAGTATTTTTTGCCGACGTAGAAAGCATATGAGTGGGTAGGTATGTGTTCCACAAGGCAAGTGAATGGGGTATAGGTACGATTTCTGCTGATCTGCAAAATCGGCTGACCTGCATTTTAGTGACACCCGAGGAAACAAGCCTAGGAGTGCCCACCAGCATCAGCAAACCAGAAAGCAGAAACAAGGTCAGGTCAGAGAGCAGTTCGTCGAGCAGTGGCAACGGCAGTGGAACGCCTTGGTTCAAAGTTGGATGAAAGAAATACTGGGGAGCCTTAAAAGCCTCAGCGTCAGGACAACGCGGAACACGCTCGTTTTCATTTACTACGTTTCCATGGAGAATTGAAATCGATTTGAAAACGGTATCGGGATTGAATACGGAAGTTCACATAAGTGGTTCGAACTCGGTATTCAAATCGTTTTGAATTCTGTTTACATATCTGTCATGTGAGTCTAACCCTAACCTGAAACTATCCCAACCTAACGTATCAAAGAAAGTGCAAGTACTCTGCAAACTGCAAGTGTGCACAAGACAGAAGTGCAGACAACAGCCGCAAGTATGAATGCGACCCTCGATGCGACCAGAACAGCGGTTTCACTCATTGCTATTTATCAGTTTCTGTTTGTTGATGTTTCGATCCAATCCGATTGGGTTTCCATGAGTATTATTTCGATCCGATCCCGATACGATCCCAGAATTTGCCGAATCGACCTTGAGACTCAAATCGATTTGAATACGATGTTGCAAGCGTTTACATGCAGTTTTCAATCCCGATACCGTTTTCAAATCGATTTCAATTCTCCATGGAAACGTAGTAAATGTAACGGTCCATCAAGGCAGCGGAAAGACCTCGAAGAAAAACTGGGCCGGAGAATCGCCGCCGACAATCTTGTTCATGAGATGCTCAGAGGCAAAGAGCAATGGATCGCAGTATTCGCAGTTAATAGTTAGCAGTTTTTAGTTTATAGCAATATAGGTAGTTTGATTTCCTCCACCTAATATAGCCCAAAATATGAATCTTTTTTGTTATATTCATTTCCGTTATTTACCTTCGCAAAAACAAACACATGACAAACACAAACACAGAAACGTCACGTGCATGCCACGTGCCGTGCATCCCACGGTCATGTCACGTTTGACGTTTGCCTCTTGAAAATGTCAACCGCCGGCCATGTTGCCATAATGTGACGTCACACTTCTTCGGTCTATTGGTAGAGTTGGGGACTTTTAGTATGTTCAACAGTACACCTTACCGGACATTACTGTCAAATTTCCAAGACTCCAACAGTTTTTTCCCTCCAGCTTTCCTTATTTGACTGGCCTATAATCGCGGCTAGAAAAACCTGAAATTTTCCACAACTAAAGCCGCTCTTACACAGTGTAATAGTGTAATACTACCAGACGTCGACAATTAAAGGTGCGTTCAGTCAGCTTATTTAGCCGCAAGTTTTAATTTTAGTCGCAAGCGCAGCGACGCCCATTGGCTCTTATGAACCAGCCTCCTCGGAACAGCCAATAAGCGATGCAGCGCTTACGGCTAAAACTAAAATTGCGGCTAAATAGGCTGAGCTGACTGAACGCACCTTAACAATTAATTATTCAAACTTTCAAGCTACTGCGATTAGGGTATTTCTGGCGACCACAAGTCATCACCAGCAAGTCGAATTGATGTTCGCAAAGCATATTTTCCATCAGAGACGCTCTGGAGCGCGATTCTGTACTTGCCTACCGACACTTGTCGGTATCGGCCGACAGCTTTAACGACACTTGTCGGTAGGAGCGATTCTGTACTTGCAAATGTGACCGATGCGACCGATAGTTGTCGTTCCGGACCGACAGTTGTCGCTCAGCCCACCGACGGGTCTTGAGGCCATCGGTAGACGAAAAAGCTGTCGTTACGCAAGCGCATTATAAGTTTTTAGCCTGTTTATTGTTTTGTATTTGCGATTTGTAGGTTTACAAGGGAAAGTGTTCGCTTCGCATCACGCAAAGAATACGCATAGGTACCTACTTATACCTACTTAGTATACCTAGTTCTCGACGTAGGTATTTGGTAGATGTATGGTAACTACCCCCCGTGCATATAGGTACCTATACCTAGTATATGGTCCTCCGTGGTATGATCTAAGACAACCATCAACCGCCAATAATTTTCAACCGCGTCCGAATGAATTTGGTTGATACAAACATTAATTGCAAATTCGTAGCACAATATCGGTGGGTGGCGTTTTGTTCGAATGAATTCGAATTTATTAGGTACGGAGATAGGTTGCCAGTTCAACTCTCTTTGTAGGTTTTGTCTTTATTTTTCTCATAAATATTTATTGAAGGCTGAGATGCTGGGCTTCAACATGCTATACCTAGATTCTAATTTCGGTAGGTAGGTATACCTACCTACTTAGCGTCCGTCGTGAGAGAACGTCAAATTTTGCATGCAAAACCAAGCAAAATTACTACGCAAAAACAGTTGAAAAATTGGGGAAAAAGTTCCATCGATGTGGGATCATTATATCATATTTCACTCGATATTTCATTTGTCTCTTCCTCGATGTCTCTGTTACAAATTGACAACAATAATAAATCGCAAGATACATACGAACAATATGAACTAACATCTGCATTATACGTTTGCCAGCCGCGCACATAAACGGCCGGCGCGCAAAGCTAGAAGTTGGTTAGACTACAAACACCGATATACCTTGCGATATATCTAGTATGATGCGAACATTGCAAGCAATAGGTCACCACCCAACTTCACCTCTCCAATAATCTAGATAACATTTCCCAGAACTATCTGTAATTATCTGTCACATATCTTATCTAGATCAAAAGGGTTATCTGTGCACAACACTGCTCTCCAATTTGCCCATCTGAAGCGCGTGAAGCACTCATATTTTCATATCCTATGAACACTCCATACAACTGAATGTGATGACGATGGCCAAGACTCTTGCAGAGTGCCTTTTTGAGTCGCAAAAACAACGTGTCAACGGTGTCAACTAAAGTTTTTTATTCGTCTATAACAATCGTCACGTCAACAATTATATCTAATAATGAAACAGGTGAACTGAAGTATTCAATCCCAATACTCCCCCTAAAACTTCAGGGTGTTGTAGGCTTCACTCCTAATTCTTGGGTGATCCTCTGATGTGCAGTTCTAGGTAACGCTTTCGTGTTGATATCCGAGATATTACTTTCGGAACCAACGTGCTTCAGCGCGATTATTCCACCATCGATTTTTTCGCGCAGGAAGTGGTGTTTTATATCGATGTGTTTCGTGCGGGAACGGTATCCTCCGTTGTTTCCCAAGTGTATTGCTCCTTTGTTGTCGCTGTAGATGGTTGTTGGATGGTTGACAACGTCTTCTGGTAGGATGTCGGTTATCAAGTTTCTCAACCAGGGGCGGCGGAACCGGGGGGGCCAGGGGGGCCTTGGCCCCCCCAATCCTAGATATCAGGGGGCCATGCCCCCCCAATATTAAAAAAGTCCGATAATTTTTCCTTTTTTTACTTACCTACAACAATATCCATTTCAAATGATAAATTGGGTAAAACTGGTATAAAAGCTTCTTTTCCATGTGCCAAGAAACGATCGAATTTCCGTATCAAGAATTAAATTCGTGGAAGTAATAAATTACGCACCCCGAATAGAACTCTCAGTTTTTCAGGTCTTCGCCGTTTGAAGACTTACTTGAGGTCAAACATGACTGCAACAAGATTGAACAGCATCGCAGCTTTAAATTTTCATCAAGAAAAAACTGATGAAGTTGATTCTAAATCAATAGCAAAAGAGTTTATTTTGAGAAACGAAAGAAGGAAAAGCAAATTTGGGGTGATTGTCTAAACTTGTCAATATTTATTATTGCTGACCTTTTTTTTTTCAAGTTTTGTGTCTAAATTTATTTTTATCAGGAATAGGCATCGTTTTTTTTTCAGTGCAATTATTGTTAGTTCAGAAATGTTTTGATTCTTGTGATTGTTCAGTGTTCTCTTTTTGTTTGTTTTTGATAATTAATATTGTAGGATTGCAATAAAATTTATCTAGTTTATCTTCACGATTCACTTTTGAATTTGTAACATCACATTTTCTCGAGTTTTTGGGACCAAATAAAAAATTGGATATTTTAAATCTCTGCGAAGAGGGGCAATTTAGGTGAGAACCCCCCCCCCCCCAATTTGAAAAAAATCGCCTGCGGCGCTTAACCGGGGGGCTGCGGCCTCCCGGGCCCCCTGCTTTTCCCATTAACCATCTGAATGATTGCCCCCCTCAATATTTATGACGTTCCGCCGCCCCTGTTCTCAACCATACAGCTTCTTGGACTGCTGCTGACAAGGACATATACTCGGCTTCTGTTGTCGATATTGCAATGGTCGGTTGTTTCTTACAGTTCCATGCGATCAAGTTGCCGAATAACTTGAAGAGGTACCCTGTCGTCGAGCGCCTATCTTCAGAATCGCTGGCCCAGTCTGCATCGCAGAATCCTTCGAGTTCGTTTCCTTTATCACCGAATTCCAGTCGATGATCAACGGTGCCTTTCATGTAGCGTAGTACTCGTTTCACGGCTGTCCAATGTGGACGACCCGGATTATTGTTGAATCTACTTAGTAGACCCACGGCAAAGGCTAAATCTGGTCGTGTCAGTTGACTGGCGTAAATTATTGATCCAACAACTTCTTGGTAAGGAATTCGTTGCATTTCGATTTTTTCTTCTTGACTGATTGGTGCCATATCTTTGGTCAACTTCTGGTTGCAATCAACTGGTGTTGAGCAAGGATTACAGTCGTTCATATTGTAGCGTGCCAAAACATCAAGAATATATTTGGATTGGTCGATCCATATTTTCCTTGTTTTTCTGTCTCGGGTGATGGTCATTCCGAGACAATATTTAGCTTCGCCCAAATCTTTCATCGTGAAATTTGATTCCAGATTTCTCTTCATTTTCTTCGTTTTTTCGTGATTGTCGCTAAAGATCAAAAGATCATCCACGTAAACTGCTACTATCAAACTTCTTGGATTCTTCTCATCAAAGTAGATGCATTGGTCGGAATTTGATTGTTTGAGGCCGAATTTCTTGAGCACCTTACTTAGTTTCATATTCCAAGCTCTACTTCCTTGTTTCAATCCGTAAATCGCTTTTTGCAGTTTGCATACTTTCGTTTCTTGACCTTCAACTTCAAATCCTTTAGGCTGTGTCATATATATCTCTTCTTCAATGTCGCCGTGCAGGAAGGCCGTTGTTACATCCATGTGAGTGATGTCTAAATCGAATTTGGCGGCCATTGCTAGCAACATTCGAAGGGAGGTATGTCGAATCACAGGTGCGTATGTTTCGTTATAATCTATTCCATGTTTTTGTGAGCAACCCTTGATTACTAAACGAGCCTTGTGTTTATGACTGTTACCATCTGGGTTTTTCTTGAGTTTGAATACCCATTTACAGTTCAAAACTTTACGATTTTTTGGCTGATCACACAATATCCACGTTTCGTTGCTCATCAGTGAACCGTATTCGGCTACCATAGCTTCTTTCCATTTTGTTGCGTTTTCACTGTTCTGTGCTTCTTCGAATGTTGATGGTTCTTCCTCGGATATTTTCGTATTGTACGTTACATAATCGTCCCATTTTTTTGGTTTGCGGAGTCGCGATGATCGTCTTGCTTTGTCTTTATTTGCATTTGTGTCTTCGTTTGAATTTTTTACGTCTTCGATGTCTTTGATCACGTTTTCTAATTCGCTGGTGTTGTCTTCTCCGCTGGTATTTTCTTCTTCGGTGATATTATCATCTTCCGTGATGTTTTCTTCGATGACGACATCTTCTTCGCTCAAAGGTATAAACGTGTCTTCCTTTTTCGATTCTTCTTTGTTTTTCAGTTCGTTGAATTCCTTTTCCAAGAAAATAACGTCGCGTTTCACGATTACTTGACGTGTTCTTCTGTTGAATAGTCGATAACCTTTGGTACCTTCTGAGTAGCCAACGAAAATACACTCTTCTGACTTTGAGTCCCATTTTTTGCGTTTTTCTTTCGGTATGTGGGCCATGGCTTTACATCCAAAGATCTTCAAATGTGAAACGTTTGGTTTTCTTCCAGTCCAGGCTTCTTCCGGTGTCGTATTTTCCAATGACTTTGTTGGGGAAATGTTGATTAAAAACACAGCAGTATTTGCGGCTTCCGCCCAAAATCTGGTGTCCAACCCTGCCTCGAACATCATGCAGCGTCCTTTCTCAACGATCGTACGGTTATATCTTTCGGCGACTGCATTTTGTTCCGGTGTGTAGACAACTGTTGTCTGATGCTGAATACCGGACTTCTTCAGAAAATTCTTGAATGCTTCGTTTACGTATTCACGTCCATTGTCCGTTCGTAGAATTTTGATTGTTTTGTTCGTTTGATTTTCGACAAAATTCTTGAAATCTTTGAACCGCTGAAGTACTTCGTCTTTGGTATTCAAAAAATATATGAATACTTTTCTCGTGAAATCGTCGATAAAAGTTAAGAAATACCGCGATCCTCCAAATGACTTTTCTTGCATAGGGCCGCAGAGATCTGAATGTATCAGTTGTAACGGTTGTGTTAGCGCGGTACACATAAAGACGGCAGCCTTCCGATGAAGGCTGCATTAAAACAATAACTCTTGGATTAGGAAAGCAGCAAGCGACAGTCAGAAATAAAATTCACAACAACAATCAAAAACTTTAATGCAAAACAAAGAAAAAAAAACACAAACAGACAGAATTACAAAACAATAAAAAAAAAACAATGTGAATTAAATGAAATGAAAAATCCGAGTGGTTCTGATCGGGGGCAGATTCGCTGGCGCCGAGTGGCGTCCTGAAAACGAGACGAACTGCACTGAAGGTATACACCCCGGCAAACGGGAATAAACGGTAAATGGTAAAAACAATGGAAAATATGGAACTTACGGGATCTTATTCGGTGGCGGCGTCGTCCTGGCGGAGTCCGAAGGCGGCGTCGTGGTGGATGGCCGTTCTGGTGGTGGATTTCCTGGTGAAATGCACGAGTGCCCGTGTTCGTCACCAAAATGGCGGACGAACGACTCGATCCCGTCCGAAACTGGAGCTTTGTGTGCGGCTGGCTGATCCAAGCCGCTCCCCGGTGAAAGCGGTGAAAACTGCCGCTTTCTGGACTTGGAGATGCTGCAGAGCTCCTCCAGGAGTCACTATCGGACGCGATGGGCCTTGGATGGGCTTCTGGTCGAGTACGAATGTACGCCGATGGCACGACAAGATGGCCGCGAGAACGATGACCAAAAAAAAGACGGCGTAGCTTCCCGCTCGACGTACGGAGATCAACGCCGCTTCGAACGAAGCGGCAAAGGCACGAGCGGAAAGAAAGCCGAAGAATGCCGAAGACAGCCGAAGAAAGTGCTGGAGCTCGTTTACGCTTGCGCCTGACAGCCAAGTGCCAGGCACACCGAACAGGGGGTGAGGGGTGAGGACTTGGACGACACAGGGATATTTTGGGTTGCATACCCTCAGGGCACACGAATGCAGTGTTCAATGAACGGGGCCGAGACATACTCCCCACCAAAATACCACTCGGGGTATTTTCAAAGTTCAAAAATTAATGAAATCAAACATGATACAAAAAGAAAGAGCATAGTGAGAACAATGACGGAAGTGAAAACACAGAATGCTCACTGTCCTGAAGGGAGGGGACAAAGTTTGACCATTGGGCGTCGCAGAACGTCGCGTTGAGTACGGACATCTGCGACACGACAAATGCCATCTTTGCCGGGGAAGAGTTTTGAAATTCTGCCTAACCTCCACTTCAGAGGGGGAGCGTTTTCGTCCTTGATGAGGACTAAAGACCCCACATCTGCGGATTCAAGGTGACGTGACTTGTGCCACTTGCCGCGTTGGTACAGCGTGTGTAGATATTCGTCGCGCCAACGCGCCCAGAAACGCTGTTGCATGGATTGGACCAACTGCCATCGCGACAACCTGCTGATCTTGAGGTGGGACAAATCTGGGTCAGGTGGGGCCGTTAACGGCTCGAGCGTCAAAAAATGACCAGGCGTCAATGGGCACAGATCATTTGGATCCGAGCTCAGCTCCGAAAGTGGCCGTGAGTTGAGCAACGCTTCAACTTGGGTGACCAACGTGGTCAGCTCTTCAAAGGTGAGTATTTGATCACCTATCACGCGAGATAGATGAGTTTTGACAGCTTTTATGCCGCTTTCCCACAGCCCGCCAAAGTGGGGACTGGAGGGAGGAATGAAGCGCCAAGTGATGGCTTCGGATTCCGCGGCGAGTTGCATTGACGTCGTCAATTGCCTATGGGCTCCGACAAAGTTTGTGCCATTGTCGCTATAGACGGTAGAGCAGCGACCGCGCCGGGCAATGAATCTGCGCAAGGCAGCGAGGAAAGCATCTGTTGAGAGATCGGAGGCAACCTCGACGTGCAATGCCTTGGTGGCGAAGCACACGAAAAGACAGATGTACGCCTTCGTAGTTCTGACACCGCGAGCGCGTGACATGAGGATTGGAAAAGGGCCACCATAGTCGAGCCCGACGCAGCTAAAAGGTTTTAGCTGAGAAATTCGCGCCGAGGGGAGGTCGCCCATGGTGGGAGAAAAAGTTTGCGGCTTAGTCCGGAAGCACCGGTAACACGATGCAAGATAGTGCCGTACCGCGCGTCGCGTGGACAATATCCAAAAATTTTGCTGCAGGAGATAGCAGGTATTGTTGAGTCCCGGGTGGCAATGTCGGGAATGAACTTGTCGAATGACGAGTCCTGTCAAGACGTGACGAGATGGAAGAAGAGCAGGGTGTCTGGTTGCAAATGGCAACTCATGACAATGCTTCAAACGTCCGCCGACGCGGAGAACATCGTCACGATCGAGAAAGGGTGAAAGTTTTCGAAAGGGTCTTGAACAGGGTTTGCCGTTGCGTAACGACGCGATTTCGACGGCAAATACCTTCTGCTGTACATGTTTGACAATGTACAACAAGGCAAAATGGAGTTCTGTATCCGAGAGAGGTCCTGTGAACTTCTCATCGGACTTGCATTTGCAGAACCGATAGAAATAGGCGACAGCGCCCTGAATCTTCCGTAAGGAGGATATGCGCAAAAAGAGGTCGTCGATGTCAATCGGCGGCGGCTGCGGCACACGCACGACCAAAGCGAGCTTTCGCTCTTCAGACGCAATGTCTGGGGAGGACACGGAGAATTTGTCATCCGGCCATGTGTCATCCGCTGATGACAGGAAAGGTGGGCCAGACCACCAGAGGGAGCACGAAAGCATGTCTTCGGGAAACAATCCGCGCGAAGCTGGGTCGGCGGGATTGTCCGATGTTGAGACATGTCTCCAACACTGAGGCGGGACACGCTGTTGAATATGCTCAACACGGTGAGCAACAAATGTTTTCCAGCGGTGCGAAGAGGAACGCAGCCAGCTGAGAACAACCGTAGAATCGGTCCACGCAAATATGGCATCGAACTGTACGGTTCCTGCGAGCGCTGCAACGGTGAAGGCAACGAGATTGGAAAGTAGGACCGCTGCACACAATTCGAGACGGGGTACGGTCAGCAATTTGACTGGAGCCACCTTTGATTTGGCGGTTAGGAGACGAATGCACAGTGGTCCAGATTTCAGAAAATCTGGCCAAAAATCTGAAACTTATCTAACTTGTTCAGAACAAAATCGTGAATACAGAAAAAATCATCAAAAAAATCTCATTGGAAAATGGGGTAATTTTGAGGGGGCTAAATTCAAAATAAATTCAAAAAATTCCGAAACTCATGGAACTGGTTCATAAAAAAGTCGTGATTACAAAAAAAAATAATAAAAAAAAATCTTTTTGCAAAATGGGGTTGATTTTGAGGGGGTTAAAGTGAAAATAATTTCGAAAAAATCTGAAACTCATGACACTGGTCCACAATAAGGTCGTGATTACAGAAAAAATTATCAAAAAAATCTCATTGCAAAATGGGGTTGATTTTGAGGGGGTTCAAATCGAAATAAATTAGGAAAATTCTGAAACTTTTGAAGCTAGTCCATAATAAGGTCGTGGTTGCAATAATAGATAATAATTGAAAAAATCTTATTGGAAAATTGTGTTGATTTTAGGGGGTTGAAATCGAAATAAATGAGAAAATTGTGATACTCATGGAGCTGGTCCGTGATCACAGATGAAATAATCGTGATTAGCATTCATCTCCAAAGTGAAAGAAAAATTGTAGAAAAAAAAAACTACTATCAATGCAATAATAGGCAAGCTGCGGCATTATAGTATTCTTATTCAAAACTGAGTTGATTTGAGGGGGATAAAATCGAAATTAATTAGAAAAATTCTGAAACTCTAGGGACTGATCCATAATAATAAGGTCATTATCACAGGCAAATTATTTGAAAACACTGCATCGCAGGATGAGGTCTTGAGGGGTTTCAATTAATTAGAAAGAAATTGGAAAAACTCTGAAACTTATGAACCTAGTCCATAGTAAGGTCACGATTCCAGGAAAAATTAATGAAAGAATCTCATTGAAAAATTAAGTTGATTTTAAGAGGGTTGAAATCGAAATCAATCAGAAAGTTCTGCTCTTTATGGACCTGGTCCATAATAAAAAGAAATAATTATAATTAATCACTATTATAAATGGAGAAACATGTAAGTATACGATTAACAGCATTGACTCGTATACCTACTCACTCATGCCGTCTGCAATAATGTTCAAAAGGGTAGGACGGCAGTTTTCCAATCCATGATAGCACCCTCGACAAGATCATTTGTGATATTACCGGTTATCCTTTTTTCGCAGCTCCGATGGATAAAAATTAGGAAAGAGTGACCAATGTATCTGTCATCACGGTAGATTTGATGATGAACTAAATTCTATGGAAGGTCAGGGAGTCCAGAAAATGTTAAAAAAGGTAACCCTAGAGTCCGTACATGATGTGATGAGCGACTGTCCAGTTTTTTTTTTTGCAAAATTCGGCCTCATAAAGGACTTAGGAGACACAGTCCTTCAAAATTTCAATTTAATCTTGGTTTCCTACTAATGAATTATAAACGCGTTGCCAAATTAGACTCTAGGTTGACAGAACAATGTTTTGAGTGAATATTCAAGGAAATTGCAACAGATTTGAACAAGTAATTCACAATTTAAGGGACTGAAGGGTCACAAAAAAAGGTCGAATCTCAAAAATCCAGAGATAGGTAGTGATAAAAGATATGCCGTCACCATGTTCATTTCACTAAACGTTACGTTTTCTCTCTCGATGAGTACCTAACTATTTTTTTTATCTTACTCTAAAATGCACAGATGCACGGCACGCACCACATCGGAAAAAAAAGATTATTTGCCAATGGAGCACTTTCGAGCAAAAACTGTTCATACTACTTCATTCATGGAATGTTGTAGTATCTCTTAGGGTATAAATCTCAGTGGGGTTGTGTGGCGACTTTCTTGTATTTTTCAAGGAACTTTTCAAAAAACTCGAAAAATCAACTATATAAATAATAATGATATTGAATATTTTCAAATTTGTTTTTAGACTGACCATATATGTCAAATTAAAGTACTTCCTTTGAAGATCATTTTGTGAAAGTTGCAAAGCCGCAGTATAATTATTAAGCTAGCACTTATTCCTTAAACTTTGCGAGCAAAATAGGGTAACTTTGACTCCGAAAAAATTAGTAACTTTGAGGGGCCAGAACAGGTGAGTTCCTGGAACAAAGTAACTCATATTCCAGAAAAGACTACCTACACTATTTCTTTACGTGCCCACAAAATATGAAAGTCATGCAAAATACTTAAAAAATTTGATTTTTGGCCGCATTTATTGAATTTCGGACCACTGTGGAATGGTGGGAACACCATTTCGAAGGTAACGAACGTACAACACGCTCGCGTACCCAGATTCCGATGCGTCGCAAAAGGCGTGCAACTGGCACCTGTCTGCAGGCGACGGAAAAGTATGCCGTGGAATTTGCAACCGCGAAAGTTGCGATAGCTCGGATTGAAAACGCAACCACTGCTGACATACGATGTCTGGAGGGGTGTCGTCCCAATCAAGGCCAAGTTTCCATAACCGTTGGATTAAATGTTTGGCGAAAAATGCAACAGGGCACAGAAAGCCGAGCGGATCGTAAATCCGAGCCACCTCCGACAAGATGGACCGTTTTGTGCACGGTAGTTCATTTGGATGAACCGTGAATGAAAAGGTGTCTGTTGCCGCTTGCCACTGGAGGCCAAGAATTTTTACAGTATTGTCAGCAAAGTCACTGAAAGTGGACGGCTGAGTTCGAACGTGATCAAGTGGTATGTCTTGCAGCACATCAGGGTGATTGCTTGCCCACTTGCGCAATTCAAAGCAACCCGATTGGAGCAGGTTGATTAGCTGCGTTTGTAATTCCCGTGCTGATTCCACGGAGTTCGCACCGCAAAGTAGATCGTCTACATACAAATTACGGCGAATTGCCTGCGAAGCCAATGGAAACTTCGAGGCGCTTTGTTCTGCCAAGTGAAGCAACGTGCGAACCGCTAGAAACGGTGCCGAAGAAACACCATATGTAATGGTGTTCAATTGGTACGTTTCAATGGGTCGATCAGGGGAGAAACGAAAGCGAATGAGTTGATACTTGCGATGTTCGGGCGAGATAAGTATCTGCCGATACATCTGACGGATGTCACAAGTAAAAACGATCGGCTCACACCGAAACTGCAGTAGCAAAGCTGCTATGTCCTGTTGTAACTTAGGACGGACGAGAAGCGTCTCGTTGAGAGATAAATGATTCGGCGCTTGCGCCGAAGCATCAAAAACGACGCGAATTTTCGGCTTGTCGTCTTCGATCTTGACGATCGGATGATGAGGGATGTAATACGCCTCAGAATCTGGAGGTTCTGCGTCCAGCAAGGTCATGTGACCTAGGTCGAGGTAGTCGCGCATGAATGCTATGTACAGATCACGGAGTGTGTCCTGACGGACCAGGCGACGTTCGATAGCTAACCAACGGCGGTCAGCCATAGACCTGCAATGTTCAAAGGTGGGGGACTCCCTTTTGAAGGGAAGCGAAACCCCAAAACGACCTGACGGACAACGGTAGACAGAGTCCCGGAAACAAATTTCTGCACGTTCATCATCTGGGGACAAACGTGTTTTGGACGATGGTGACGAGATTTCCTCTACTTCCCAAAATTTGTGCAGAGACTCGTCGATTCCAGTTGGAGTGCAGACCAAAAAGGAATGCAGAGGTTTTGACGGGGTTTGAAAGGGACCGAGAAGAGCCCAGCCAAAAATGGTGTTTATGGCAACAGGCTGTGACGGACCTGACGAGACGATTCCCTCTTTCACGACTGACGGATAAACGTCGGCGCCCAACAACACTTGAATGGGGCCTGGCTTGAACCATGTGGGATCCGCCAGATTCGATAAGTTCAAGTGGAATTGATCCGGGTTCAAAGCGGTGTCTGGCAGGTTACCACAAATCCTGCGCAGGACAATTAACTCCAATTCAGGGATTGGGAGAGACTCATCATCAGCCTTGACCTGGCAAGTGACTGTGCCACACGTCGAATTGGCGGGGGTGAGACCCAAGCCAAAAACGGGCACATTGTGATTTGATGGGGATAGACCCAATTTGCGCACGCAGGAGTCCAAAATAAACGATGCCTGACTGGCAGGGTCTATGAGCGCACGGAGGCTTTGGTAGCCTCCCCACCGGTCACGAACGTGAACGATTGCCGTGGCCAACAAAACATGAGCTGCCTTGAGGCTTGAGGCGAGATTCGTCACCGAATTCGCGACATTTTCTGGAAGACCAGGGGAAACGATTTGCGGTAATTCAACTGGATTCGATAAAGAACTGGGTGACTCATGACCTGCAGTTCTATGTGGCTTGGGGAAGTGCAGCAAGGTGTGATGCCTTGCGTGGCACTGCCGACACGAATACGACGATGGACATTTTGGAGCGCCGTGATTGGTGCTCAAGCAGTTGAGACAGAGCCTTTTCTGTTTGACCGCCAAATATCTGTCATTTGGGGACATTGACAGAAAAGTCTTGCACGCGGTGACTCTATGACTTCTCGCCCCACAATGAGAACATGCTGACTCATGCGACGTCGCTGGGGCAGATGAAGTCTGAGACACCAACGTATGTGAGGCCCACGACTTGCGGCTGACCTCGGGCTTCACGGTAACGGTGTTTGCCCGTGTGGAGCGGGAGTTCGATTGCGTTTTAGAATTTAAGGCAGTTGCCTCGAAAGCCTTGCATTGGTCGAGCACGAAAGACTTGACGTCTTCGTATTTGGGGAAGGGGGTGCC
The DNA here is from genome assembly GCA_949128115.1 of Anaspis maculata. Lineage (NCBI taxonomy): Eukaryota > Metazoa > Arthropoda > Insecta > Coleoptera > Scraptiidae > Anaspis > Anaspis maculata. Next base: position 6,829,872 of record OX421965.1, read on the forward strand.
AGCTGACTGCACCTCGAAACGTTTTCGCGTCGACTCATCGAGTTTCTGGAGCAGCATGCTCGACAGGGTGAAATCCCACAGGTCGATATGCGGATACTGCTCGAGCGCCACTAAATTTTCGTTGAACGTGTTCACAAGATGGCGAAGCGCTTGCGCGGAGTCAGATGTGACGGAGGAGGCGTTCATCATCGACTGCCAGTAAAAAGTGACTAGCACGCGGTCGTTCTGGTATCTCTCAACCAACGAGTCGAACGCAATTATGTAATTATCTCCCGTCAATGGCAGGTGTTTAACCATTGAGAGAGGTTCACCAGATAAAGACGAGATCAGATACTGAAACCGTTCAATATCTGAGAGAGACTGGTTTCTGTGTATTAACGCCGTGAATAGATCATAGTATGGTGGCCATGATTTTAACTTTCCGTCGAACAACGGCAACGCGATTTTTGGCAATCGGACATTGCTCCGGCCTGTCTCGAACCAAGTTTGCGAGGCTTGGCGAGAGAGCGAGGAAGTCGGCTCTGAATTCGCAAACGAGGCTTTTACCGCAGCAAGTTTGCCATACAAGCTGTCTGCCCGGAGTGTACGTTCAAGAAATGTAGCCTTCTGCTCCTCGGAGGCACTGGGGAGAGGGGCAGTGTTGACCGTGCTCTTGAAACCGTTGTAAATTTCCGCCGCAATGTCAAACGTGGCTAAAAATGCCGGTTGGAGGCTTGGCTCGGTGGTAGCTGTGACGCCTTGTTCCAGAAGGGGCTCAAGGCGCGCAATAGCTATCGCGATGGACGATAAAGTTGCGTCCATTGTGTACGACACAAAGAAAAATGAAAACAAAGCAACTGACCCTTAGGTTGGCGTACCTGAATGGCGAACCCAACCCAGGTGAAAAAGTGCGAATGAGACGGGCGAAAAACGAATTGATCAACACGCTGGACCAACGCACAAGTGTCACGTGGGTTTGACCCGTGACTTTAAAGTTTCAATAGTGAGGTGAATTAAATTCCTGACTGTACCATGCTTAGCCTGTATCCGGCTACGAAGGACCAATTTATATGTTAGCGCGGTACACATAAAGACGGCAGCCTTCCGATGAAGGCTGCATTAAAACAATAACTCTTGGATTAGGAAAGCAGCAAGCGACAGTCAGAAATAAAATTCACAACAACAATCAAAAACTTTAATGCAAAACAAAGAAAAAAAAACACAAACAGACAGAATTACAAAACAATAAAAAAAAAACAATGTGAATTAAATGAAATGAAAAATCCGAGTGGTTCTGATCGGGGGCAGATTCGCTGGCGCCGAGTGGCGTCCTGAAAACGAGACGAACTGCACTGAAGGTATACACCCCGGCAAACGGGAATAAACGGTAAATGGTAAAAACAATGGAAAATATGGAACTTACGGGATCTTATTCGGTGGCGGCGTCGTCCTGGCGGAGTCCGAAGGCGGCGTCGTGGTGGATGGCCGTTCTGGTGGTGGATTTCCTGGTGAAATGCACGAGTGCCCGTGTTCGTCACCAAAATGGCGGACGAACGACTCGATCCCGTCCGAAACTGGAGCTTTGTGTGCGGCTGGCTGATCCAAGCCGCTCCCCGGTGAAAGCGGTGAAAACTGCCGCTTTCTGGACTTGGAGATGCTGCAGAGCTCCTCCAGGAGTCACTATCGGACGCGATGGGCCTTGGATGGGCTTCTGGTCGAGTACGAATGTACGCCGATGGCACGACAAGATGGCCGCGAGAACGATGACCAAAAAAAAGACGGCGTAGCTTCCCGCTCGACGTACGGAGATCAACGCCGCTTCGAACGAAGCGGCAAAGGCACGAGCGGAAAGAAAGCCGAAGAATGCCGAAGACGGCCGAAGAAAGTGCTGGAGCTCGTTTACGCTTGCGCCTGACAGCCAAGTGCCAGGCACACCGAACAGGGGGTGAGGGGTGAGGACTTGGACGACACAGGGATATTTTGGGTTGCATACCCTCAGGGCACACGAATGCAGTGTTCAATGAACGGGGCCGAGACAGGTTGCGTCGTTTGATGTTTGCTTGTTTGAAACGGTGTACGGTGTTGCTTGCCTTGTATGCAAGGGATACAAGTTGATTTTCGTTTCGAATTCAACCCCATTCCGTCGACAAGTCTATCCATTTTCGTTAGGATTTCATCGCTCGGATGTCCCAATCTTCGATGCCAAATTTCGTGGTTTTCTTTCGTAGTCGTGAAATTCGCTTGATTTTTAGCCCGATCAAGTTTGTACATGCCGTCGATTTCGCTTGCAGTAGCAACTAAATTATCGTGATGATCGTAAATTGCGCATTTCTTATCATTGAAAATGACCGTATGTCCACGTTTGGTTATTTTGCTAACAGACAATAAATTCGTGGACAATTCCGGTACGTAAAGAACGTCTTTGATTTCAATCGTTTCAGATTTTTCGTTATTTCCGATCTCGAATTTAATGTCACCAATTGATTCAATTTTCAATTTCTGATTATCAGCTACGGTGCAAGTTCCGTTCGGTTTTTCTTTTTGATCCGAAATTAAACTTCCGTCGTTTGTGAAATGTGCTGTAGCTCCTGAATCTATATACCAATCATCTTGATCGACATTGTTTACAGAAAAAACTGTATAAAAAGTTCGATGAGAGTTTCTGTCACTTTGCGTATTATTTTTTGAAGAATTTTCTCGCTCTCGTTTCAAGCGCTCCTTTCTTTTGAAGCAATTTCTACCGTAGTGACCAGGTTTTGAACATTCATAGCAAATTGGAGCTTTCTTATCATTTCCGCGATTTGATGCATGCTTATTCAGGAGTACTGACTCACTCTTGTGATCCTTGTCGCTCATCTTGACGTCTTGCAGTAGCTTCGTTTTGATTGCATCAGCCGTGATTTTTATTCCACTCGATTCGATGCCCATTATCATCGGTTTATATTCTTCTGGAAGTCCTGCTAGCAGCAAGGTGCCAATCCAGTCGTCTTTTACTTCTAGTCCGATGTTCGTTAATTTGTGAGCCGTTGTGATGATCTCATTCACATATTCATCGACGGAGTCGCAATTCTCCAAGTGAGTGGTTATCAATTTTCTTAAAAGGCCTACCTTCCGAGTCAAGCCGGAGTCATCAAATGCCTTCTCGAGGTTATCCCATGCTTCTTTGGCGGTTGTGGTCGTTTGCACGTGGACGTAATTCACGGATTCTAAAGAAAGGATGATTTTCGCTCTTGCTCTTGTTATCTTCTTGGCATCGGTTTCCGTTCCTAAAACACAATTCCAAAGATCTTCGTGTTGAAGATATGTTTCCATGGCGAATTTCCATGTTGAGAAGTTTTCTCGTCCTTTCAATTTTTCGAGTCCCGGCAGCGTCGATTGTGCAGCCATTTCTCCGTTTTGTATCTCGTTTTCAACGTTGACCGTTTTATTGTGGGATTAAACTTTTGGTTTTTTAGCCATTTGAAGGCCCATAACCTCTTGCAGAGTGCCTTTTTGAGTCGCAAAAACAACGTGTCAACGGTGTCAACTAAAGTTTTTTATTCGTCTATAACAATCGTCACGTCAACAATTATATCTAATAATGAAACAGGTGAACTGAAGTATTCAATCCCAATAAAGACATAAATGTCAACTTCAAAAATCATCCGTTAATTCAAAATGGCTGCTTTTCATTGGCTGGTCTCTCACCGTTTCATGACCGTTTCGTTCCACGTTTCGTATCACTGCACTTGAGCGAGAGTCGTCGTTTGCACCGACAAGTGTCGGTAGGCGGTGAGTAGAGAATCACCTCGACGTCTACTTGTCGGTGGCGCAAGCGACAACTATCGGTAGTGAACGACACCGAAAACTGTCGGTAGGAAAGTACAAAATCGCGCTCCTGGAGCGCGATTCTGTACTTGCCTACCGACACTTGTCGGTATCGGCCGACAGCTTTAACGACACTTGTCGGTAGGAGCGATTCTGTACTTGCAAATGTGACCGATGCGACCGATAGTTGTCGTTCCGGACCGACAGTTGTCGCTCAGCCCACCGACGGGTCTTGAGGCCATCGGTCGACGAAAAAGCTGTCGTTACGCAAGCGCATTATAAGTTTTTAGTCTGTTTATTGTTTTGTATTTGCGATTTGTGGGTTTACAAGGGAAAGTGTTCGCTTCGCATCACGCATAGAATACGCATAGGTACCTACAATTACCTACTTAGTATACCTAGTTCTCGACGTAGGTATTTGGTAGATGTATGGTAACTACCCCCCGTGCATATAGGTACCTATACCTAGTATATGGTCCTCCGTGGTATGATCTAAGACAACCATCAACCGCCAATAATTTTAAACCGCGTCCGAATGAATTTGGTTGATACCTACAAACATTAATTGCAAATTCGTAGCACAATATCGGTGAGTGGCGTTTTGTTCGAATGAATTCGAATTTATTAGGTACGGAGATAGGTTGCCAGTTCAACTCTCTTCATAGGTTTTGTCTTTATTGTTCTCATAAATATTTATTGAAGGCTGAGATGCTGGGCTTCAACATGCTATACCTAGATTCTAATTTCGGTAGGTAGGTATACCTGCCTACCTACTTAGTGTCCGTCGTGAGAGAACGTCAAATTTTGCATGCAAAACCAAGCAAAATTACTACGCAAAAACAGTTGAAAAATTGGGGAAAAAGTTCCATCGATGTGGGATCATTATATCATACCTATTTCATTTGTCTCTTCCTCGATGTCTCTGTTACAAATTGACAACAATAATAAATCGCAAGATACATACGAACAATATGAACTAACATCTGCATCCGTCGTTTGCCAGCCGCGCACATAAACGGCCGCGCAAAGCTAGAAGTTGGTTAGACTACAAACACCGATATACCTCGCGATATATCTAGTATGATGCGAACATTGCAAGCAATAGGTCACCACCCAACTTCACTTCTCCAATAATCTAGATAACATTTTCCAGAATTATCTGTCACATATCTTATCTAGATAAAAGGGGTTATCTGTGCACAACACTGCTCTCCAATTTGCCCATCTGAAGCGCGTGAAGCACTCATATTTTCATATTCTATGAACACTCCATACAACTGAATGTGATGACGATGGCAAGACATAAATGTCAACTTCAAAAATCATCCGTTAATTCAAAATGGCTGCTTTTCATTGGCTGGTCTCTCACCGTTTCATGACCGTTTCGTTCCACGTTTCGTATCACTGCACTTGAGCGAGAGTCGTCGTTTGCACCGACAAGTGTCGGTAGGCGGTGAGTAGAGAATCACCTCGACGTCTACTTGTCGGTGGCGCAAGCGACAACTATCGGTAGTGAACGACACCGACAACTGTCGGTAGGAAAGTACAGAATCGCCCGTGTAAAAGCAGCTTTAGGCCGAGGCGCACATTGAAGGGAACTGTCATTAGTGTCATAACAGAAAAATGCTAATTAGGTTAGGTATTAGGTAACTGACACTGACAGCTAGACAACAGACAAGTCGCGGTCGGCGTTGTATAATTTACAACAATCGGAATTGAAAGAGTATTAAATAAAAGTGCGAACCGGACAAATCCGGTTTGGAAATCTCGAGTGAGTTGCTAATTTATCATTTTATTTATGAGCCTGGGACGAAAATCGCGACGGCGCTTTTCGAAAACAGAGCCAGCTCCTTGCGATTTTTCTTTTGTTTGTGGTTGTGACAGAGCGTTGACAAGCGTCTGTCACTCAATCCTCTTGACTTCTGTCACTTCACCTGTCACTGCGTTGAAGTAATTATTGGAAAATGACGGAAAAATTACGATATTTTGCAGTAATGTAATCGCGGAAAGCACTGATCAATCGGCTGGTTGAATTTCGCTTTCAGTGCGTTCACGTCTAGCGGCCGGTGCGGTACGAATCGAGGCTGGCTCGGCCTGAATTCACTTGAATGTCTGATTAGTAGCTCCCTTCTGCCTAAATTGAGGTAGCACTTTGACCCCATCCAAACGAAGCCCTGACCGAATTTTTCCTATCTCAGATATGGCCGGAATCCGCCGATCGGCTTTCACGCTCTTCAAGAGCTTCGCCGCAGCTCCGCCGAAACAGAACCTGCCCAGATTCGTAAGTTTCTTTTTTGAAAAAGATCTCTCGAAGCTTAATTGTTTCAAGTGTTGCTGGCGTCGGCATGTGATTCAAACATGAGCGTAATAGAAGCGTGTCTTTCTTCAAAGGGGTTCGTGGCCTGCGCCATGGCCGTCAGGAGCTTATCGACGATTGAGGTGACCAAGAACATAACGCTCATTTCCAACGACAAGAAAACCGGCAAGATTGTGGATCTTAAGCTGGAAGTTCCGGAGAAGAAACCGCTCGTGGTGATGCTGTCTTGGCTGATGGCGCGTAAGAAGCACATCATCAAGTATGCCGATTTGTACTTGAACAGGGGCTACGACGTGATGAACATCAGCATCAGCCCGTGGCAGCTGCTGTGGCCCGTCAAAGGCACCCAGGTTAGTGCCAAATATATTCCATTCTGCTGAAGTATTCCATCATTGCAAAATTATGGCATAGGTGGCATAGGTACTTGCACTATTATTTCAACCACAAAAAAGGACTAGAAAATGGTGTCGTTGAGGCTATCTTAAGCTCCATAGTTTTCCAGACTACTCGACAGTAGTTTGGGATTTATTTGTGTTTTTCATAAACAGAGTGGGTTGTGGTGATGCTGATGACAAGTGATGTCAAAATGTGACCTTTTGTTTGTTTTGAATTTTGATAGTGGCTATTCGCGATTTCAAAAATCTAGACGCCCTCTGACGGCTGAAATGGCGAACCTAGTTTGTAAGTTTTTACGTCATTTCTGTTCTGTCGCTTCTGTCAGATAGCCATTGACAATCGCGCGAATCGCCAAAATACTCGTATAGGTGATCGAGCTATTCAAGAAAATGGACTTTAGTCAAATAGCGATCAATAATTGATTAACCCAAATACCACAAATACAACTATTATACAACGCTCGATGACAGGTGACAGAAAAACTTACAATCCTCCATCTAGAGAGACCTGGGATCTAGTCACCCAGAGAGAGACGTAAGCCAAGTCATTGAGCGAGAGGGTATAGAGAGAGAGAAAGCTAGAGCACTAGGGTATTTGCACGTCAGGGTGTGGTGCAATTGCTTGTTACTAAACCACCCTGCGTCACAGTCAAAATGCATGACACGAGCTGTCAATATTTTTGTTGAGGTTATTAATTAAGTCGACCGTTTCATCTTTCAACACAGATTTTGTCACTAAATTTAACAGAAACTCTTAAAAACTGTTTTAGGCATGTATATTGTGTTCCATACATAGCAGATGCTTTCGTACACCGTATTTCAAGTACTGCTGACATTTCGTCGAACGTAGGTTTCATCATCCAACTCATTCCCTCGAACACAAATTCCGTTGATCGTTGAATGCAGTAACCGTCGACGTGGTGACCCCATCGTGAAGATAGATTTGTGATTGCCGTAAGCGTAGTAGGTATATTATGTATTTCAGTAGGTACTGGCCCCGAACAGCTGAAAAACCCAAAAAGTACAATAATAGAAGTTCATCAATTTTGCAAGATTCTATACCTGATGGTTTCTTCGGCAAGGAAAACATCACATCTTCCCGGCTCTTGTACTGCTTCACGGTGCACCTTTTTTGTTTTGGCATTTTTAGCCCGGATTTCGGCGATTTCGGCCTTATTTCGGCATGCAAAATAATGACAATTCAAATTTGTAAACAAATCGGGGAAATGACAAATGTCAATAGCAACCACGCCCACCCCAGCTAACTATGTTTAAAATTTTGACGAGGCCAGGAAATGCCGAGACGCTGACAGAGAATACCGATATATCCCTTTCATAGCTTCGTCACTCTATGTACAGTCTCTCTACCTCCATCTTGTTTACAGCGCCCCCATCGGTAGTTAAAATCGCGTATTGAATAGAGTGCACCAACCAAGTGTGATGCCAACTGAAAGTTGATAAACAATATCAAAGCAAAAGCATTGAAAGAAGCAAATAACTGAACTCTTATAATTTGCGTGCTATTCTAGTTACCTGAGAGATTTCGCTTTCAAGGTTTCAAGTTTACAAACGTGAAATATAGAAAATCCCCAAAACTTTCCGGTTGGCTGCACTGTACGAAGGTACAAAGCGGAGCGACTTTTTTTCGCCAAACTCGCCAAAACATAGAAGACCGCCAAAACTGCGTGAGCGAAATTATTCGCACGTGCTCTTGTTCTCGAAGGTGTCCAAATAACGCGTAAATAACGCTTTATGTAGAAAAGGTTAATTTTCAAAACCATCAGAACTCCAAGATGTAGCTTTTGCAGCTTTTCCAAAGTTCGTGAGTTCTCCAGACTTGTCAGTCAAGCTTTATTCCAAGAACATACAGTTCTAACCCACTGGCTGAAGTTGCGGGAGACGAGATTATTCGGAGGTGTTATTGAAAGTGTTCACTAGACGCGCGAACAAAGCTTTATCATGGTAAGGTCTATTTTCAAAAGCCATTAGAATTCCAAAATGTAGTTTTTTGCAGATTTGCTCGCAGATTTGACATGTAAGTCAATCTTTATTTCAAGAAAATACCGTTCTACTCCACTCGCTAAAGACGCGCGAAACGAGATTATCCGCACGTTTCTTTGAAGGTTTCCAATTAACGCGTAAATGAAGCTTTATGTTAATAAGGTTGATTCTCAAAGCCTATCAGAATTCCAAAATATAGTTTTTTGCAGTTTTCTCGTGATTTCACATGTGAGTCAAGCTTTATTCTAAAAAAAATCCCTTCTGAATCACTTGCCAAAGTTGGCAAAAGTCTCAATTGACAGAAAATAGTCTAAATTACTGAAATAAACTTTTATCTACAAGCGTTAAATAATACCCGCCACTTTTAGCACTTCGTCATGGGCGCATCATGGGCGACGTGAAAGAATGATGATTCTGCGCATTCCTGTCATATTTCCAATAAATTCTGACATTTACCAAACATTTCAAAGACCATTGTAGATAAAATCCTGTACGATACACGCGTTAAAAGTGTCTTATTTTGTTCGCGGGGTTGCTCTACTCGCTAATGCTCGTTTCGCAAGCGTCCCCGCTCACAAAATAATACCTGTCACTTTTAACACTCGTATCGTAAATAGCTATTATATCTGCTCTGCGCATTTGAGAGTAATAATAATTATGGATTTGGAAAAAGAAAAAGAACTGGTTTTTAGAGGTTAGCTCGGGTTAGACGCAAACAAGTCAGAATTGAGACTTGGTGAAACAGTAAAAACTGGTTAAAATGAACCGTATTTCTCTAATCTGACTAATACCCTTGACATACTGGAAAACTTGATGATCATTAAGCGTAAATTACGATATAAATGACCAGTGTGTCACGTCGTCATTTACTTAATGATCATTTAGAACGTCATTTAGGACCTTAATGGTCTTAACTAGGAGTAACCGTAATCGCCGAATAATCGCCGGTGGTCGTGCATCATCGCCGTGATTTTTGAATACCATTGGCCAGCTTTTCTGCAATGAATCGCGATATCTGTCATTTGTCATCAAGTCCGTCATTTCAGTACGCCATTCAGATACGTATTTCTGGAATGGAGGAACTGGATTTTGTGTCTTGCTTCTTGCAACAACATCTCTTGTAGCAAATTATGAGATAATAATGCCCGTAGTGTGCACGTATAAGCACGTACGAAAAAATAAAATTTCCAAAAACATAACAAATGACCTCCTATTCGCGGAATTTGGATGATACGAACATTGCAAACAGGCAGAAGGATATAGATTGGTGGCACTTTATTTTTGGGCAAAGTCGAATTTATTGATGAGGAGATAGGTTTCCGTAAGTATACGTGAGACAGGTAGGTATATAATTCCCGTAGCGTGCACGTATAAGCACGTACGAAAAATTGAAAAATCTCATCGCTTTACATAAGAAATGACCGCCTGCACCTGTTCGCGAAAGTTGGATGATACGAACATTGCAAACTTGTAGCACAGTATCGGTTGGTGGTACTCTATCTTTGGCAAAGTCGAATTTATTGATGAGGGAATAGAGGTTTCCAGGACGTCCGTTAAAAAGTTGTAATGAAACCACACGATAGATACAAACATAATAAACTATAACATGCATCTGTCAGTTGCCTTGCTATTTGCCAGCCGCGCACAATAATCAGGGTCGCGCTTAAAAGCTGGTTAGACTATGGGGCTATGCGATTTTGATCAGGTTATTGACTAAATCATCAGTTTCTTATTCTTCTTTTCCTCCATTTCTTTCGACTCAATAAAAATTCAACATATATATTTTGGCAACAAATAAAGATTGTATGATGTGGTGTGAACATTGCAAGCAACAATTACTTCGTTATTTGCTTGCAATGTTCACACCACGCTTTCTTGATTGAATGGAATCTAAGCTAAATACCACCTCACACCTCACCGAAAATATAAAATTAATATTATAATTATAGATAAAAAGAGCAATAATAGCCCAATACTCCGGACCATTCGACCATTTGACATTGACATTGACATTTTGGGGGAAAATAATGATCATTAAGGCTCATTAGTACCTCCCCTTGATGTCCGCAACCTGACATACATAAAAGTTCCAAAGGAATTGCGCCAAAAGTACTGAACTTAGAAAAACCTGCGTGGTTTCAAAACACGTCTTTTATGGTAACTTGAGCCGCTGGGTCGGTGTCGTAGAAAACAAAGAAGCAGTAATTTCGCGAAATATTTGCTCCTGTTGTAAAGGGAATAAAATCAACCTGCACCTGTCAGGGCGACAGCCCAAGTGAAAAGGCGTCATTTGAAAGTATGCCACTAGAAATTGGTGATAATTGCGGTCCAGGTTTGAATCCCGTTGCTTCCTTTTATTTTTTTTTCACGGAAATAATGGGGTATGTTCCAACATAAAGAAACCGTTGAATTTACCTGATATTATTAATTATTGATAGTCAAAATTTAATATAATGCAGTTGGAAAAAAAATTATTATTATTTTTTTTTAATTACGGCCTCCTAAAAGTACGTTCAGTTTTGCAGAAAGTTTTGAACTCCTAGATATCGCGCGCATATTTTAGACCAATGAGGATCAACTTCGAATCACATCGGCAACATCGCAATCCCTCCCACTTATTCTGACAGATTTGATTTGACATATCGTTTTGTTCTTGTTTGCATTTAATGAAAGAGAGGTTATGTCCGAAAACTTTATGCGTTGATTCGATATTTTATCTTCAACATTCTTGATTTCGTGCTACTTGCTTTCGTCAAAAGTGCCTTTAAGTTTGAAGAATGGATGCTGGTTATGTGGAAGCAAATTCCACCAATTTGCCGAAAGTGGATCCAGATATGATGGATTCATATTATCGGCAGAATGCAAACTACATGATAGCTGGAGTACAACATGTAAAAACGCAAAGGTAATAAGGAGCACTTATTTTAATCTCATATTTAGATTATTATCAACAACCACATTTAATGATCCATTTTATGATACAGATCTGGTCGGCAAACCTACACAGATGACGCTGTAGGGTATGTTCAGCTAAGAAGGGAACATCCCCGTTGCATGATCAAAGCACGAATTACTCCTGAACACAGGGTTCGTCAAAGAGCTTACTTAGTAAGTGCGACCATTGATGAAAATGCAGAGGAAATAGTAGAATGCCAATGTCATGACTGCGCTGCTAGTGAAGGTTTGTGTTAATTCGTAGAACATTTTTGAATTTCATGATTTGACAAGTGATTTGATTAACTATCTGTGGGTAATGCTTATATATTTGTCTTTTTCTTTTAGGGGGTTGTAAACATGCAATTGCTTTACTCTTTTGGCTGCTGAAAAAGAATTACGAACCAGCTGTAACTTCAACAGTGTGTTACTGGAAGAAGTCAACACTTTCCAGAGTGGGCACACTGGAACCCGTGAAAATTGCAGCGATACCAAACAGAACCGTTGCACCACTACCACCCAAGTCCAACAGCTTCTTGAACGCGGTAGTTGAAGAAGGAATAAAGAAGTCGAGTAAGGGCTGTTTATTCAGTTTCTTCCGGACGACAAATACTTTGGTAGAGGATGTATCACTTCACCATTTAATGTCGAAGTATCTGCACAGTGTAGTTCATGGAAGTGCCAGTGATTTTATTGATTTTTGCAAGACAACCCTTGATCCAGATACTTGTCTTCACCTTTGCACAGCAACTGTGAACCAGTCGGACTGCCCAGAGTGGTTTGCTGCAAGATTTGGAAGAGTCACAGCTTCAAAAATCCATGAAGTTGCACAGTGTCAAACTTTTGATGGAACTCTTGTAGAGACAGTGCTAGGAGCTACAAAATTTATGCAAACGAAAGCTATGAAAAGAGGTATAATTTTAGAGCAGCAAGTAATTAAAGTCGTTTGTAATGAAAGAAAACTTGTTTTCAAAAAATCAGGAATGGTATTGAAAAAAGACTATCCAATATTTGGAGCATCACCCGATGCTGTGACAGATGAGTTTTGCATTGAAGTCAAGTGCCCATCAAAAGCAGCAACAGTGGAAAATTTTGTCAAAAACGGAAAAATCATGCCTAAGCCCTATGCACAAATACAGTTGCAAATGTTTTTGTGCGAAAAATCTAAAGGGCTATTTTGCGTGGCTTCACCAAATTTTGAGGAAAATAAAAAAGTGGAAGTGATTGAGGTAGATTTAGATGTAGATTTTTGTCGAAGTCTCATTGTAAAAGCGGAAGCTTTTTGGAAAAAGGCAATCTTTCATAGACTTGTTTAAGTTTAGTACCTATTCTATCTCCGTAGATTTGTCTTGTTAGTGAAATAAGTTTTGTTGTGAATCACCTCGCATGTACATTGTGAACGAACGTATCTAAGTTCCATCCTCAATGGACATATTTCATTTGTTTAATTTTTGTTGTTTCTGACCTCTGCTCTGCCGTGTTTTTCATTAAATTGAAAACGCCTACAGATTGCCTTTATGCATTTTCATTCAATATACTATCTGTTTTTTTTAAACATCACCTCGTAGAAATTTCATTATACCTTTCACATCAGACAAACCATATGTTCCACTCTATATTATGATATACAGGGTAAATGTTTTAATACATTAATTTGAGGACGTGATAGGGATTGAAAATGGAAGGGACTTTCCCCAGAAAATAGATTTCTAAAGTGCCTAGTAGCGGAGAAGTCCTTCAAAGTTGGAAATTATTTACTTTTTTTTCGCATAATGTGTTGACCGTTCAACCGATTTGGTTCAAATTTTTCAACCCTATTAAATAATGTACGCATTATCACGCGCATACATGCCTGCATTTTTTCAATAAGACTGGATAAAGCATAGTATTCTACTCGCGGGTAATGCCTATTACTCATGAGGCAATCATTACCGGCTTGTTGAATAATATACTATAACCAACGGTAACTAAAATAAGTCTATCAAATTAACGCGTTGCATAAAAAAAAATTCAAAGGCGGAGATTTTACATGGTTTTCCCTTTTTTTGGCCCCAATGTTTTACCCCTACTTATTTTCGAAAATTGTTCATAGCTTTGAATTCTAGGTTGTTTGGAAAAAGTAACTCTTGCAAAATTTTGATCACAGTCTCCGTTTTCGAAATACTATTAGTCTGAATGTTTGAAAAACATGTCAAAAGCACCACTTTCAAGAGAATAAAAATGATAATCCAAGAAAATTTATATTTCTTCAATGAAATGGATATTTCAGGTGTTTTAGATTCATATACCAATACTGAACCTGAGAAGCAAATTTCCAGAAAAATAAATTTTTATTCTCTCTAAATTGGCGTTTTTGAATTTTTGACATGTTTTTCGAACACTCATTCATATTTCTCGAAAACGAAGCCTCTGATAAAAATTTTGCAAGACCAACGTTTTCTTCCAAATCGAACTTGGAATTTATAATTTGAACAATTCTCAAAAATATAACTTTTCTCTTACATCTCTTCCTTTATCTTGAACGGTAAGACCACTACGGGATAATTACGCTAGGATGGACCACCTGTATATGTATAAATTACTTTTATTCAATAATAGGTACCTATTTGTGTAACAAAGGCCCCTGGAGATTTATTATAGAACAAGCTACTATCACAATATAATCTAAGTGACTAAGCATTTTTGTCGGAATACAAGCATGAGGAGCAATCATTTTGAATTCCCTAAGTCGTCTGATCACTCTTTCAATATGAATCCTTACAGAAGCTATTAATTTGCTTTGTCGCACTTGAGCTTTTGTCTGCTTCTCACTACTGCTCACACTCGGAGGCCGCACAAGAGTACAATTTTTCTTCTCTAGTAGAGGAACTATCTGTTTGAATCCCCTGTCGGCTAAAACTTGACAGTTTTGAGGAAGGACATCCAAATAACCAGACTTGGTTACAATCTCCAGATCTGATGTCCTACCACCAAATCCAGAGGACACAAAGTTCACTAAGCCATTTGGTGTGGACGAGATGAGATATTTTGCCGTGTTGCATGATTTGTATTGGCTCCACGTCAAGGCTTGATGAACTGCTCCGGAGGGCTTTTGGATTTCAATCTCAAAGCAGTCGATGATTGTCTGCACATTTTTGTAATTGGCCCAAAACTGTTGAGGCAGTAATGATCTAATTTTAGATGCAGACGGCCACACTATTAGTTCTTGAAGTAGACTCGCCATTTTTGGCAGGGTTTTATTGAAGACTTTTGACGGATAGTTTGACTGATAGCCAAAATCTATGGCGAGCCTCTCAAAACTATCATTTGTCCTTATTTTTTTCAATGTTAGGAGAACATCCATCTTGTTCAACCCTTCGTTACACAACTTTTCTACCAGGAAATAAGCATCTGGTGGCAATCCGGTGTAGAGACGAGGGCTATTCTCTATCTTCCCAAGCTCACCAGTTCCTTTGAAAGGAAATGGAGGTGTGAAACTCGAGCTGCCACAATCTGATGATGGGTAGTATGAACCATTATCAGATTTCACACCTTTTCTAGGTGATGACACATCACTGTCACTATTCTTTTCCACTGATTGTGGCACACACTTTTTGGCAATTCTAATGTTCGTATTTGTGGCTTTATCAACAGAATCCTTTCTGAAGTCGGCTAGAACTGCTACACTCCGAACTTGCCAACTCGTTTGAGTTGCTTTTGTTTTTGTTCTTGAGGTCAGCGGCTTCGGCTTTTGTAGTTCAGCGTTGAATACTTCGAACTTTCCCGAAGGCGATTCTACAGAAAGTGGACGTGTCTCTTTTGTTGGTGTCGTAGTTGTGGCTGATGATGAAGGTCCTGCTTCAGATTCAAACAATTTTCTTCGGGCTCCATGCCCTGGGAGCTTTGCTGCTTCTGAAGGAACAGTTTTTAATCTTTTTGGAAATAGTTCTTCAACTATCTCAGTTTTTCGCTTTTCGGCAGATCTTGTAAGCTGTGATTCCTCGTTGGAACCTGTGACGGGTCCAAGGTCTCGGGGAACGATTCCTTTTTTAATAGTCAGCTTCCCACCAACAGTTTTAAAGTATTGCCAGTTGTCACAATCAGTTTGAAGCTGTTGTGAAAAAAAAAAACAAATTTTGTTATTCGCTAAAAGAAAACGGCATTTTGAATAAGACTTACGTTGAAGTGATCTTCACAGCAGAAAACTTCTGATGTGCTGGGAATTTTCGAAGTGTTCCTGGCAGCTTGATACCACAACTTTCGCACTTCCATATTTCTAGGCACCCTTATAAATATCTTTCGAGTACAATTTAAGGAGTTGTTTGTACATCCTCGAAAAAAGCAGGATTTTGTGCTAGCCATATTTAAAACAAATCAACTGGAAATACTTGAATCGCCTTAAAAATTCGAAAACGCAAAGGGTAAGACAGCACTGACAGCTGTCAACTTATCTGTCATGGCGAATGGGCGGTGATTACGGGATGCGGTGTTGCCAGATGATCGTGTGACGTCAGTTGCTCGTGACGTAGATTACACTCGGTTTTAAAGGTGGGCGTTGCTCCCGCCACAACTTTATGCGTCTTTTACGGCCGTAATACACAAAATTTATCGAAAAAAACTTACTCACGTAATTAAGGGGTCAAAATAGTCTATGTTTAATAAAGAAAAAAAGTAGAGGAACATACCCCATTCTTTTTATAAAATATCCAAAGTAGAAAGTGTAGGTTAAGACACCAAAAGGCTGGTGAAAGTGAAATCCTATTGAAATTCGAACGAAGAATGGTTCAGGGAGAGGGAGACTAGAATCTAGATCCAGCTCCATCCATATACTGACCATGGTGCGACGTTTTCCTTGGTGGAGGAACGAAGAGATCTTCGGTGATCAATAGATAAACGAATAGATAGATCAAACGAATAGATCAATCGCGGTGATCGATCCCATTCGTCAAGCGCATGCAAACCATCCTCCGTTGTTGGCGTTGGCAAGTCTTTAGAGGTCGAAAAGGTGATGAGGAGATTCTCTCATCTGTAGTCCATACAGCTAATTTTGCTAAAAATTTATTGTTCCTTGCAACGCACCTATTTATAACAAGGTTCAAAGAGTGTAGATACCGTAGATAGTTTGTTTATATGGTGGAAAATATCAACCAAAGAATCAACTATCTACGGTATCTACACTCTTTGAACCTTGTTATAAATAGGTGCGTTGCAAGGAACAATTTTTAGCAAAATTAGCTGTATGGACTACAGATGAGAGAATCTCCTCATCACCTTTTAGACCTCTAAAGACTTGCCAACGCCAATAACGGAGGATGTTTTGCATGCGCTTGACGAATGGAACCGATCGCCGATTGATCTACGAACGAAAACGTCGCACTATGGTCAGTACCTATATGGATGGAGCTGGATCTAGGAACCATTCTTCGTTCGAATTTCAATAGGATTTCACTTTCACCAGCCTTTTGGTGTCTTTACCTACACTTTTTACTTTGGATATTTTATAAAAAGAATTATTTCAGTGAAAAAAAAATAAAAAGGAAGCAACGGGATTCGAACCTGGATCGAAACTATCACCAATTTCTAGTGGCATACTCTCATAGAACGCCTTTTCACTTAGGCTGTCGCCCTGACAGTTGCAGGTTGATTTTATTCCCTTTACAACAAGAGCAAATATTTCGCGAAAATTACTGCTTCTTTTTTCTCTACGACACCGACCCAGCGGCTCAAGTTAACATAAATGACGTGTTTTGAACCCATACAGGTTTTTCTAAGTTCAGTACTTTTGGCGCAATTCCTTTGGAATTTTCATATATGTCAGGTTGCGGACATCAAGGGGAGGTACTAATGAGCCTTAAGGTGCAGTCTGTCAAGGGTATAACGTGCCTATTCTGTATCCCGCAACGAGCTTGTTATGCGCATGCTGTCTTTGTCTGTATTAATGAATCCCCTAGGATCTCCCTCTCTATCTATCTGCGTTACCGAGTCGTTACGAGATATAGGAGGTAAATGTTACAAGTTGTACTTTTGAAACTAAGAACAAATAGCCCCATTGGGAGCCTCTAACATCTGTAACTCTCAATTTTGCATAAATAGGGCTATTGACCTTTCGTTTAATCTGACAGTAATTATTATGGGCCGTATTCATACCTCGCTTTTAAGCTAAAAGCGCTATTAGAGCGATGCGCATTTAGGGGCATTTCTCATATTTCAGTGTTCAAAAATACATTATTGCGATTGGGAGCGATTGTATGTACTTAATTGCAATTAATTTGCGAGTTAATTTGTATTTTTGAACACTGAAATATGAGAAATGCCTCTAAATGCGCATCGCTCTAATAGCGCTTTTAGCTCAAAAGCGAGGTATGAATACGGCCCTATAACGCCAAGTTTTATTCCTTATTTCCAACTAGCGAAATTTCTTTTAAAAACTACTCAAAAATTATTGAAAAATTGGGATCCTTGCAATGCTTGTAGCAAAGAGGTGTCTCGAATATCGCGCCCTCGGGGTCCAGGGCAGTCCAGCAGTCCACGGAATTACTTGAAGACTGCAAAAAAAGGGTCCTCATATACAGCCTGTCCCGGAATTAGTGTTACAAAACTCACGGGGAGATAGGAAATTAAAAACTAAGGGGACTTTTGTTAATAAACATACCCTCACAAACGTATAATAACGGAGATACAGGCCTTCAAAGTTGTTTTTTAAAAACAGTTTTTTTTTGCATAACTTTTGAACCGCTCAACCGATTTTAGTCAAATTTGAACTCAAGTTTACTGAAACAGGTCTCTATTGAACAATAATAACGCATTTCATCAAACATTTTTAGGGGCGAAGATAATAGGGGGTGTCCTCCCTCTTTTCTCCCTATTTTTGACCTCTCCAAGTATTTTTGGATGTTGTTTCAATTTTTGCATTTTACGTTCAATTTAAAGAAAAAAGTTACTCTTGCAAAATTTTGATTAGGGGCTTCATTTTCAAGATACTTGGGTTTAAAACATTAGAAAACATCACGAAATCGCCACTTTCCAGGGCCCAAATTGTTTTTTTTTCTGAATTTCTGAAAAACTCCATGTTTATCAGCGAAAATGATGGTTTATCAACTTGAAACACCCAGAAAACTCATTCCAGTTGACGAATCATGGGTTTTCTTGAATTTTAATTCTTAGGCCCAGGAAAGTGCCGATTTCGAGATGTTTTGCAATGTTTCAATCCCAAATATCTCTAAAACTAAGCCTCTAATCAACATTTTGCAGGAGTCACTTTTTTCTTTAAATTGAACGTAAAATCCAAAAATTGAAACAATTTCCAAAAATATTTGGATAGGTCAAAAAAAGGGGGGAAAGGGGGAGGACACCCCCTATTATCTTCGCTTCTAAAAATGTTTGATAAAATGCGTTATTATTGTTCAATAGAGACCTGTTTCAGTAAACTTGAGTTCAAATTTGACTCAAATCGGTTGAACGGTTCAAAAGTTATGCAAAAAAAACTGTTTTTAAAAAACAACTTTGAAGGCCTGTATCTCCGTTATTATACGTTTGGGAGGGTATGTTTCTAAACAAAAGTCCCCTTATTTTTCAATTTTCTCTCGCCCTGTGAGTTTTGTAACACTAATTCCGGGACACCCTGTATATGAGGACCCATTTTTATGATATACAGGTCATATGTCATATGCCCCTCTTGGTTTCGTTATTCTGGAAGATCAAATAATCTGCTGATGCCAGAATTGTGGATAAAAAATATCAGTTACTGAATGCTTACTAGATTTATTTTATACTAAGTACTTAGCTAAGTATACAGGGTGAATCGTGAAATAAAAAATCCCCCAAAAAAATTCCTTGGTACTAAACCATGTGTTCTTCTGCTCGATATCGGTTGAGGAAGCAAGGTTTGGAGGCATTTTTGAACAAAAATTATTTTCGAGGTTTCTGATTCACCTTGTATAGAAAACAGATTATTGTACGTTTACCTCGAGTGTGATTCTAGTCACCCTAGAGCTCCGTCATTTGAATCCGGTTTCGATAAGCAGGTTGTGGATTTTCAACTGGAAAACTTTCGTAAAATTGGGAGAATAAATTGTTAGAGCTTGTTCAATAACCAGTTACTTCTTGTTTAAAAAAAAAATGGTGAAATTTGCAATTTTTCCAGGATGGAAAATTCGAAAACCGTTGGTTTGATTTCAAAAATTTTCTTCTCAAAAATTAATTTAGTCCTTTCTCCAGTTATGACTCGCAGTAAGTCTGCACCATTGAATGAATATTCCGTGGTGCTCACCGCATGTCGGAAGTTTGCTCTGCGTTTTTTTTTTGAAATTGCGGAATGTGTAAGTTCTATTTTGCGAAAATCGCCGCCGGAAAACCGGAATCGTGTCGCATTTGGAAATGGGCCTACACGACGCCCAATACAATCTACTTTTGCTATCAATTGAAAATTTTCGAAAAAAGTCGATCCCCGGACAGGAAAGCGCGTCTGGCTACAGTCCTGCATCAAACGCGGGTCGTCCTGGTCAAAACCCGGGTGGGCGGCTGTCTCTGGTGGCAACGGCCAGGAGAAAATTAAAAAACTTATAACGCCCGACTAGAAAATGGTGGAAAACTCGAACTGCAGTCCTAGTTTGGTTCTAATGTTATGTTGCTTCTAGCCGAATTTGGTTCCAATCCATCAAATAGATTCTGAACAATTGAATGGCAAACTTTTAAACTTTGACATTTTTCAGTTATTGACAAGTGACAGATAGTTCAAACCGTTCTGAATACAGCCTTTTTAAGGCTTCAAGTGACATATTGCAAGTCAAGATCCGTGATATTAAGCTTCTGTCATTTTTTTTGATAGTGACACTTTGGTTTGACATATGACAGCCAAAACTAATCAGCTCATTTGACAGCAAGACCTGTCTGTATACCAAATTTCAAGCCGATCGGGTTAACGGTTCGGCAGATATCGTCTCAGAACGGTCTTCCTGCATCATCACATAACTTTCCCTTCCGAGTGAAGGGACGGGTCGAAAAAGTAAGCCAGTGAGTATGAGAGTATGCCTTTTTCACGTACGTGAGTCTGAGTAGCGCATTTTCTTGAAGAGGCATATTGTGAATGTAAAGAAATTTGGTTGAAGGAGAAAAACCATTATTTGCCCACTCTCTTCAATGGAAACTCATTGTGATATTTTGTTGTCGGAATGGGGTACTTGCCAATGAAATAGATTTGAATGAAGATTCATTCAATCAACAATACTTTTTTGTTTGGGGGCGACAGCAGGGGCGGCGACTAATTAACAGTAGCCTATTTTTTCCCATTTTTAGTCGGCTATCCATATAAAGCGAAAGAATTAAATTGTTATGTCTTCGGGTTTATGTTTTTCATTTATCTCTTACTTTGAGGGCAGCGTGTGGGGGCGGAAGCATTCGGCAAAGTAAGTGTTGCACAGTTTGAGTTGGGAGTTTATAAATGTTTGAGGGAACATCTCAATCAGTAACAATTGTGAAAGTTGCACTTTTTGTCGTTTGGGGGCGGAATCTGGGGGCGGCGACTAACCAAAAGTAACCTATCCTTTCCCATTTTTAGTCAGCTGTTCATATACCGAAAGAAATAGATCGCTATGTCTTCGGGTTCATGTTTTTCATTTCAAAGTGATTGGGGACGGTTTTTAGCAATGTTTTCCATGTCGGCGGCGCATATTGAAGATGGAATGTTTCTGGGCCTACGCTTATAAGTGGCCACTATGTATTGTTCATAAAATGAGAACACCAGAGCATTAGGTCTGGGAGAAATTGCAATATCATGTTATTTCAAGTTGATCCAGGGCGGTTTCCTTTAGTTGGCGGCGCAATATAGACACTCAATATAGCCTAGCTCAGCTTTGGGAGTGGCAGATCCCAGAGTGGCAGCTATGTAACAGCGAAAAAATTAGAAAGCTAGGGCCGGGCGTCTAGTTTGCGAGGAGTTCGAGGAACGGACGGACGGACGGACAAAGCGGTTGCAATAGCGATTTTAATTTTTTTGACGATTTTCAAGATGGAAAATGCACTAAAAACTGTAGTTTTTAGAGGGTCAGACGCACAAAAGCCAAAATTAGAACTAAGCAAAACAGTAAACCGTTAACTAATATGACTACTTGTCTGAGTGAATATCCTAATTTTGCTTGAAAAAAAGATCAATTAGAGAGGTGCTTCAGGAGTTACACTTTTGTAACTTTCCAGGAATAGCCCCAATGAGAGCTTCCAACATCTGTAACTCCAACTTGGCATAGAGACCTTTCCTTTAATCTGACGGTACTTATTAACAGGAATTCCAACACACGGAATTTGTTTTCAAAACAACACGGAAACTGTTACAAAATTGCTATTAGATAAAGAGATCCATGCAAAGCTTGTAGCAGAGATACAGTACAATGTAGAATCAAGTAAAAGTCTTCTGCACTCTGTTTTTCAAAGAATTCACTTCCAGTTTTGTAGCCTAGGTAGAAGCCAGTCTCAAAAGTTCGAATTTAAAAATTTTATCTCAGTTTTTTTTAATGCATTAAAGAGACTTTTTTGAATTTTTAACGTGTGAAATTTTAAAAAACCAATCGGGAATTCGTGAACCGCTTGACAAGAGCTTATCTGAGAGGTGCTACACTGTATACTTGAAAAAAAAACGGAGGCCCCAGTGAAGAAAAATTGTAGGGGCCCACATTTGAGCCTTTTTTGAAAGCCACGAAAGTATAGCTTGTGACACCTCGTGGAGCAGCGTTTCGTATGGACAACTCAAATTTCAATTTGAAACTGGAAAATTGTTTCGTTTCAAGCTGCATTTTGGCTCCTGGTTGCTTGATAAGAGCCAGAAGATCAACCGAGCTATCCTTGTCATGAAAAAATATTTTATCGAGCAAAAAGCAACAAAAATACCAACTATCCACTTGAACCATCCAAATTTGAACTTAAATTTTATGAGACATATTCACGCTGGACAGTTTTCTCGTTAAAATTTGCAGGGCCAGATGCCTGTTACTCTATTGTCTTCGTTGAGAGGTCCCGTGACAGTCTCGACGACGCTGTATGATTAGATCGTTTTACACGTCCTCTGCTCACGGAGAGGACGTGTAATTCATAATCTTCACTTCATAAACATAACGTTCCAGTCAAAATAAATCATTATTCCAAGGAATTTTCCGCTTGGTTGATGGATATTTTCTTAAGTACATAGTTCGTGGATCTCAGTTCGTTGCAGTAATTGATTTTGTAATTTTGTATGTACTCTTCGTATTTCTGTCGACTTCCGTTGTATTTCCATCGCATTCGAATCGAGGAGTCAATATTAAAAGCCAGATTACAATGAAATTATCTTTCTTTTTTAGCTTGTGCATTGAACAAACTCGTTGGGCGTCGTACAAAGTTCAACTTAGCTATATTCTCTAGGTCACGGATAACAAGACATCGTGCTTGTCTCCCTGCTCAAAGATAACAAATTCAAAGTACCACACTTTTATATCACGCTCAGTAGAAAACGATTCATTCTTTCTTACGTTCTAGCTCCGGTCTCCACCAACATGGAGGGGAAAGTATTGTGATCGTGCAGGTAAAAAATCGGATGACGACGGAAGTCTCTCAAAACGATTGAGACCATTTCCTGGAATGCCCTGATTAGTTTTCGGTTGTCATCTGTCAAACGGAAGGGCGACCCTCAAGAAATGACAGAAACTATTCCTCAGGGGGCTCAACGTGCGGCGTGTCATTTGAAATACCTTGAAAAACCGATTACCTTCAGAATCGTTATCAGTAATGCTCCTTCTGTCACTTGTCAAAAGTTATAAAATAAGGAAGTTTATTTTGATAACAAAACTACCCGATGGATTTTATCAAAGTCGGCAAAAAGCGGGGCAACAAAATAAAGACACATTTTGTCATTCAAACCCGTTGTGCCTTTCTGTTTTCATATGGGACTTACGGAGTCCCCTTATTGTGTCTTAATGCAAACGTCGTTTGGAGCCCTAATCAGCCAGCTCCCTTATGGAACTTTGAGAGCTGTCTTGTGCATTTTCGCTTTTTGTTTTCAGAACCCTATCAGTTCCCTTTGTGGCCTCATGTGTTACTTATAGCCCCACTGAGAGTCCTTACTTATAGCCCCTTTTATCTCTTAGCTTTCGTAGCTGTAGAAAACCCCCTTGTGATAAACTTTTCTTCGTCCCTTAATACTCGCCGGGAAAGTTTTGTGGTGCCACAACAATGATTTTTTTTTTGTTTTTTTTGAAATTGGAATTGGATGTTTTGCTCTCAAGTAGCTACTATGTGGGTGATACGAAAAACTTATCTTGGCGAATACGCAAGTGTAAAGGTGCGTTCAGTCAGCTTATTTAGTCGCTCTTTTAGTTTTAGTCGTTGTCGTAACAGAGAAGAGCGTTCATACAGCAAGATTTAGTCGTAAGAATTGACCAATAGGAGCTCGAATGATACTGCGCGAACCTTCATCTTCATACGGTCCGTGTTCATAATGGGTAGTATTAATATAAAAACTCGTAAAAAATAAGCATAAATAAGTATTTGCTTACATTTATGAGGAGTACAACTCCTCTGAAATCGAAGCAAATGCTTATGCTATTTTTTTATTGATACATACAACCCATTACCATCACCATCCATGCTCATACCTTATACCGGTAATTACGCAACCTGCAAGTCGGCATCATACGACAAAGTTCGCAATTCTTACGACTAAAATTGAAACTAAAACTCTGTATGAACGCCGCGCATATGACGCGTGCTTTCTACTTTCAAATTTACGACAACGACTACGACTAAAACTAAAACCAAGCTGACTGAACCCACCTTAACAATCAATTTTAACAAGCCAAAACGGTAGAGCCTTATCAGAACTTTTTGTACCGGGTGTCCGCTTAAAGGTTTCCTCCCTTTATTTTCCATATTTTCGAAATATTTTTGCCGTTCAAAAACTTTTCTTGACTAGAGTTTTATGAGCTTTTCGGATCTGCAAAAACATTTTTTGTCCAGTCAAATTAAGCAAAAATCTGGCCAAACCGGAAATAAATTCGTAAGTTGGCAAAATTTGGTGGATCGACGCAGAATTCAACGTAGAATAACATACTGAAATTCCTGGAAATTCCAAGGCTTGGATTTTTTTAAGAACCAATAAAAGAGCGCCATCCTTGAAAATTTCCGATTTTTTCTGAATAACTTGTAAACTATCACCTTTAGAACACAAAAACCAGCGAAGCAAATGTAGCCGGTTAAATTCTCAAGAGATCAGTATTAAATTCATCACTTTTTGGTCAATAGTCTCTGAGATACAGCGTCTGCTAAAACTCAGTGAAAATGACTCAAAACTTATTTCCGGATTTTACGTAACAATTTGCATAAAGTCAGTTCAGGGGCTGTAACGTGGACAGAAAACGTGTGGATTTCAACGTGTTTTACATTTTTGGAAAGCCAAATCAACGTTCGGTATCACACTTCTGTCTAGAAGTCGCCAACTTCAAAATGGTACTTTTTCTTGACCTTTGAAATCGATACTCAAAGTCCCGAAGAATCCCCAAAAATCGATTATTTTCATACCATGTCATTTCCCTAATTTTTCAAATAGAGCAAAACCATCCGGGAAATATGTGAAGAATTGAATACCAAAAAAATAGGATGTTTCAGAATGTTTTTTCCAGTGATGGTTCCTGAGTTATATGGGTTGAAAGACTAAAACGACCTATTTGGAGGAAAATATAGGTAGTCCGGACACTAATAGTCCGGATGTTAAGAGCAAAAAACAGGGGGTACCCTGCATTTCGAGGTAGAGCGAAGCCCCTTTGCATGTGTGATGCTTGGACCCTCCCGGATCCATAATCATCGGTAGCCACCGGCAAAAATCGTGCAGGCACTGTATACAGGGTGAAGCAGAAAAAAAATTAAGAAAATTTGTATTTCGTGAACCAAAACGGATGGAGTCGCGTGAAACACTATATCTGTTCCAAATTTTGCGCTTATCAAGATAAAGAAATCCGTTTTTGATTATCTTGTGCCATTTTTGAAATATCGGGGAAAGAAAAAAAAAGAAAGCTGAAAATTGCCTTTCCATAAATGGCTGAAAATTCTAGATAAAGAGATGCGATTTGGTTTGTATGCTCTGAGTTATGTTTCAAGTGAAATTCGAGGAGTAGCCACCTGGGAAATCACTGCGGGCGCTGTTACAGGGTGAGGCAGAGAAAATTGAAGATAAATCGTATTTCGTGAACCAAAACAAATGGACTCACGCGAACCACCAAGTTATGTTCTAAATTTTGCTTTTGACAAGGTGTGAGTAATAGTTTTTGAAAAATCTCATTCATTTTTTGAAAAATCATCATAAGAACTTTTTCTTTTTTGAACTTTATTCTTTTTTTGTATGGCTGAAAACCCAAGATATAGACGTGCAATTAGGTGAGTATGTCAATAGTGATGTTTTTCGTGAAACGCGATTGAAAGCCACCGGCGCCAGTACTGCAGGCGCTGTATACAGGGTGAAGCAGAGAAAAATCTAAAAAAATCATATTCCATGAACCGAAATGAATAAAGTCGCGTGAACCGCCATATGTGTTCTGAATTCTGCTCTTGAAAAGATGTGTGCAGTAGATTTTGGAAATCTGGTCGACATTTGTGAAAAAAGTGACATGAAAACTTTTTCGTTCTTGAATTTCTTTTTTTTTATGAACGGCTGAAAATCAAGGATAAAGGGATGCAATTTTGTAAGTATGTCGATAGCGATGTTCTACGTGAAACGCGACTGATAGCCACCGGCGCCAGTACTGCAGGCGC
The DNA here is from genome assembly GCA_949128115.1 of Anaspis maculata. NCBI lineage: Eukaryota > Metazoa > Arthropoda > Insecta > Coleoptera > Scraptiidae > Anaspis > Anaspis maculata. The sequence continues at coordinate 6,856,050 of OX421965.1, forward strand.
TGTATACAGGGTGAAGCAGAGGAAATTCTTAAAAAATCATATTTCGTGAACCGAAATGAATAAAGTCGCGTGAACCGCCATATGTGTTCTGAATTCCGCTCTTGAAACGATGTGTGCAGTAGTTATTGAAAATCTCGTCGACATTTTTGAAAAAATTGACATAAAAACTTTTTGGTTCTTGAATTTCTTTTTTTTTTATGAACGGCTGAAAATTAGGGATAAAGAGATGCAATTTTGTGAGTATGTCGACAGTGATGTTTTACGTGAATCGTGATTGGTGATCACCGGCGCAAACACTGCAGGCGCTGTATACAGGGTTAAGTAGAAAAAAAAAATCGTACCTAGTAGTTCGACAGGGATGATGTCGTGTAAACCACCATATATATTCCTGATTCTGCAATTATGATGATGCAACAAACCACTTAGATAGCTTGATTCGTTTTGAAAGAATCGCGATTAAAATTTTATTATTGATATAAATTTTTGATAATAAAAACTGTAATATTATAATGTGTATAATGAGTAAAGTCAAATTGAAAATATTTTATCCATGGGAAGGGAATGGTCGACGGCAACATGCTCATGATGCTCACAGCATTTCCCCGTTGAATGGCAAGACTGATTCTTTGAATTAGGTAAATTTTTGAACGTGTTTTTCCAGTCACAGCTTTCAATCTTTTTCCTAATTGGTCCACAAATTGTACGCTCTCTTTGGACCAAGGGCCGAGCGTTTTCACAGAAAATTTCTATCCTTGAATTAGTTGGATTCGACGTCATTTCTTAAGTTATTATCCTGGTGTTAATGGTATCCCAGGATATGTGACAACTCAGGAACCTCATGACTGACTAGAAGCCACTCTGCTAAAGATTCATTGCACCCACTGATCCAAGTCAAGTCTTCTTCTTCGGGAAGGAACATAAAAGAAAATACCAAACGAGAAACAGAAACTACAGATGAGAGGAAAGCGGCTCTATATGGATGTCATCAATTTTTTTTATCCTAAGTCCTCCATATTGGATATTGGACTGGTAAGGAAGCCATTCGTAATTGGTTTCGCTCTAATTTTATATTCATCACTTTCTCCAATGTTGCAAATATGTGGCTATCGAGCTTGTTGATTGAGTCATGGAATCCATTCAAGGGCGTAGTCCGAAGAAGGTAGTTCAATTTCGGGATGGCCAAGCAGTGGCGAAGCAGATACTATGCTGTGTGCGTATTTAGAAGCTTTAATCGATCGAGTAATAATTTGAGTTCTGTTATTTTTTCAATCATAATAATTTCTGTAGATTCAGCGCTCTACGGTCTACCTAGTAGTCTAAGATTTTTTGAATCTACTTTGATCACAGGTAGGTGGTTTTCGAAGGATTTGAAGGTTTCACAGTTGAAAGATGAGCAGAAGAAAATTTCACATTTTTGATCATTGATGTTAGGTCTAAGATTTTCACAATTTTCAGATGCAATTTTGAAATTTGCAAGAATTAAATCTGGAGCTCCTCCTAAGGTACCATCATCTAAGTACCATGCATTGAATTTACAATTAAGTTGGTTTAGAATTGGCTGAATGGCAAGGTAGAAAAGCACTGGTCCAGTGGGATCCCCAGGGATCCCCTTGTTGAGCTCCAACTTCTGATAAAATCTTCTCATCCCCAAATGATAAATATGATACATTTCTGTAATACTGGGATAAATGGAAACAAAACAGGAGTATGTTTTCAACATGCTGTCACGCTCTATTGAGTTCAAGGCATTTTGAAAGTCTATTTTGAGTATCACCTTATTTTATGTTGTTATATTATTATCTTCAATGAAACTTCGGCACACATGTATGATCTGATTCAGATCCTCCTTTGGTTGCAAAACCGACCTGAGCGGGACGAAGGTAGTTTCCCACTGATTCACGTACCATTTGGCAAGCAAGCTTGGCTGCTAAACGTCGAAGAGTTGTGCCCACAGCTATGGGACGTATCCCTCCATCTCTTTTATTCAAAGCACATAGTGAGGCTCCATAAAGTACACATGTTTGGATGAACTTGGCCCGATAACATGATCTTTATTTTATTTCATTTATTGACTTATCAACGAATTTCAATTGAATATCAACAAGAACCAGAAAAATCACACGTATAGGGTACCGTCAAAAGCACAATATCACATACATTAAAATTTTTGTCATTCAAAAAAACTCGAAAAAAAAAGGACTTCATGAACTCCGTAAGGGCTCTTTCATAGCCTTGTCACTTTTTTTGGATTTACAAAAAAATTGTTGTGTGTGATACAGTGCTCCTGACAGTACATATCAAATTGGAATTATATTCCTATATACATATAATAACCACATATCTTGAAATTTTTCACCATTTGCATTCATTAAAGAAAGAATTTTCATAGAAAAAATCTATGCGCAATAACTGTAGTACATATTTGAAAACGGGATCAGACATCCTGAAACAGTGTTTTGCATCTTAATAATTTAAAAAAAGGAATATATACCTATAGTGCTTCACGCGACTTTATTGGTTTCGGGTCGCGACTCACCATGAGGTATAACTTTATCTCTTTTTCTTTCTGCTGTATCCTGTATATAGCCCCCACATTTCTGACACCGGTGGCCACCTGTTGCAGTTTACTTGGAATATACTTTTTGACATAGGTGCGTGACGAATGGCATCTCTACAGCTTCAACTTTCTGCCAATACAATCACTGGAAAAAATCGATATCAAAATTTTGATCGCGATTCTTTCAAAACGGAACAGGGTATCTCAAGTGGTTTTTTGCATAATAACAATTGTAGAATCAGTAAAATATTATGGTGGTTCACACGACCTCATCCCTGTCGAACTACTATATAGGAATGATTTTTCAATTTTTTTTCTGCTTAACCCTGTATACAGCGCCTGCAGTGTTGACGTCGGTGATCACCAATCGCGTTTCACGTAGAACATCACTATCGACATACTCACAAAATTACATCTCATTATACTTACTTTTCAGACGATCATAAAAAAAAAGAAATTCAAGAACGAAAAAGTTTTTATGGCGATTTTTTCAAAATTGTCGACAAGATTTTCAAAAACTACTGCCCACATCTTTTCAAGAGCAAAATTTAGAGCACATAAGGCGGTTCACGCGACTTTATTCATTTTGGTTCACGAAATATGATTTTTTTAAAATTTTCTCTGCTTCACCCTGTATACAGCGCCTGCAGTACTGGCGCCGGTGACTATCAATCGTGTTTCACTTAGAACATCAGTATCGACATACCCTACAAATTGCACGTCTATATCTTGGGTTTTCAGTCATTCATAAAAAAAAATAAAGTTCAAAAAAGAAAAAGTTCTTGTGATGATTTTTCAAAAAATGAATGGGATTTTCAAAAACTATTGCTCACATCTTGTCAAAAGCAAAATTGGGAACATAATTTGGTGGTTCGCGGGACTCCATTCGTTTTGGTTCATGAAATACGATTTATCTTCAATTTTCTCTGCTTCACCCTGTAACAGCGCCCGCAGTGATTTCCCAGGTGGCTACTCCTCGAATTTCACTTGAAACATCACTCAGAGCATACAAACCAAATCGCATCTCTTTATCTTGAATTTTCAACCATTTATGGAAAGGCAATTTTAAGCTTTCTTTTTTTTTTTCTTTCCCCGATATTTCAAAAATGGCACAAGATAATCAAAAACGGATTTCTTTATCTTAATAAGCGCAAAATTTGGAACAGATATGGTGCTTCACGCGACTCCATCCGTTTTGGTTCACGAAATACCAATTTTCTTAATTTTTTTTCTGCTTCACCCTGTATACAGTGCCTGCACGATTTTTGTCGATGGCTACCGATCATTATGGATCTGGAGGGGTCCAAGCATCACACATGCAAAGGGGCTTCGCTCTACCTCAAAATGCAGGGTCATTCCTCTTAACATCCGGACTATAACTGCTAATACTGTACGGACCTTGCATTTGATGATACAAATGCCACTTAGCAGACGTAGTGAATATACTTATGTACTTTCCACGTCTGCCAATTGGCATTTTACACTTAAAATGCAAGGTCCGTACAGTATTCAGCAGTTAGTGTCCGAACTACCAATCTTTTTTCCAAATAGGTCGTTTTAGTCTTTCAACCCATATCCCTCAGGAACCATCACTAGGAAAAAGATTCTGAAACATGTTATTTTTTTGGTATTCAATCTTTTACATATTCTCTAGATGGTTTTTTCATACTTGGAAAATGAAGCAAATGGCATGGTATGAAAATAATCGATTTTTGGGGATTCTTCAGGACTTCAAGTATAGATTTCAAAGGTCGAGGAAAAGTACCATTTTGAAGTTGGCATCTTCTAGACAAAAGTGTTATACTGAATGTTGAATTGGCTTTCCAAAAATGTAAAACATACTGAAATCCGCACATTTCCTGTCCACGTTACAGTCCCTGAACTGACACTATAGTCCGGACGTTAAGCGACATGTATGGGACCCACCTTGCATTTTAGAGACAAGCGACGAAATTTCGCACACTTGTTCACTAGACCCTACTCTTCGATTTAAGAAATGTTGCCAACATCTGCGGAAATCGTGCAGACACTTTATACAGGGTTCAGTAGAAAAAAAATTGTTGAAAAATCGTAAATCGTGAACCATAACCGGTGGACGTATGTAAATCAGGATATTGATGACTGATTTTGTGCCCATGAAGATGCTGCAAACAGTTTTGAAATATCTTGAGGCGTTTCCGAAATACGTTGGAAGAGGTGAAATTTCTTCAACTTTTTTCTTTTTCCAATAAATCAGTTGTTTTTGGAGATATTGAGCTGCAACTTGATATTCCGGCAAACAAATATGTTTTCAATGAAACGCGATGTCAAGCCATCGACAAAGCCTGCTAGATACGAAACTAAGATCTTCAACTTTTTCTCCATCGTGAGCGCCATCTTCAAATTGCCCTTTATGAAATTGTTGAGAAAACAACAGGTAACGACTTAATTGGACACACGCGTTTATTTTATTATGAAAAACCAGGTCCTGAATTGCAGCAATTACCTCTTCGGCCAAGAAACGTTATCAAGTTAGTTTTTCTTGATTTCCCTCAACTCAGGTGATAACCATCACCAAATGGAACTTTGGATCGATTGGATGTTGACGACATTATAATCCACATTATTTTGTACAGCCAGTCACTAAATTTCATTATTATCAGCCAAGTGGTATTTTTTTGGCAAACAGTTGAACAAAAATTTTGCTTCAATTTTTGTGAAAAAAGCAAAAACGGCAGGGTCACGTCGTCCCTTCAAACCCTATTGAAGCAAATCTGTTATAAAAAATGCTACCAATTGATACTAAAAGAGTTCGGAGAAATTTCTGCTGTAGTTTCAAGTTGAACCGAAATGGATTTTTCCATCCTACTTCTGCAGGAGGGACATCGAAAGTGTTGTTACAGCTTAATATTTGGAACGTTTTTTGTTGAATATTGCCAGAAACGCTTCAAGTATAAGCTGTAGCAACACTTCACACGTCCCTCCTGCTAACTAAAATGTACCTAACAATCAGTTTGAGCTTGGCTTCAAGCCACAAAGCACATTTTGGGTATATATTTTCTTTAATCGGGTTTGAGGGCAGAAGGTGACCCTGCATTTTTTGCCCGTTTCACAAATATTCAAGCCGACTTTTTGTTCAACTGTTTGCCAAAAGAACACCACTTGACTGATGATGATGAAATTTGGTGACTGACGTTGCAAAACAATGTTGATTGAAATATCGCAAACATTCAATTGATCCAAAGTTTCATTTGGTCATGATTGTCACGTAAGTTGAGGAAAAACAGGAAAAACGAACTTGATAACGTTTCTTGGGCGAAGAAGTTATTGCCACAATTCAGTACCTGGTTTTTAATAATAAAACATCGTGTGTGTCCAATTTAGTCGTTAACTGTTAATTTTCCAACAATTTAACGTAAGACAATTTGAAGATAGTGCTCACGATGGAAAAAAAGTTGAAGATCTTAGTTTCGAATGTAGCAGGCTTTGTCGATAGCTCCGCATCGCGTTTCATTAAAAACATATTCGTTTGCCGGAATATCAAGTTGCAGCTCAGTATTTCCAAAAACAACTGATTTATTGAAAAAAGAAAAAAGTTGAAGAAATTTCACTTCTTCCAACGTATTTTGGAAACGCCTCAAGATATTTCAAAACTGTTTGCAGCATCTTCATGGGCACAAAATCAGTCATCAATATCCTGATTTACATACGTCCACCGGTTATGGTTCACGATTTACGATTTTTCAACAATGTTTTTCTACTGAACCCTGTATAAAGTGTCTGCACGATTTCCGCAGATGGTGGCAACATTTCTCAAATCGAAGAGTAGGGTCTAGTGAACAAGTGTGCCAAATTACGTCGCTTGTCTCTAAAATGCAAGGTGGTTTTACCCGCCGGACTACTATGCAAATTGTTACGTGAAATCCGGAAATAAACTTTGAGTCATTTTCACTGCGTTCTAGCAGACGCTGTATCTCAGAGACTATTGACGACAAAGTGATTAATTCAATACCGATCTCTTGAGAATTTAACGGGCTTCATTTGCTTCGCTGGTTTTTGTGTTCTAAAGGTGATAGTTTACAAGTTATTCAGAAAAAATCGAAACTTCACAAGGATGGCGCTCTTTTATTGGTCCTAAAAAAAAAGCCAAGCCTTGGAATTTTTGGGAATTTAAGTATGTTATTCCACATTAAATTCTGCATCGATCCACCAAATTTCGTCAACTTCCGAATTTATTTCCGGTTAAAACCTATTTTGACTGGACTATTTCTTTACGTCAACAAAACACGGCGTTCATTTTTAGCGCATTTTCCATCTCGATGAAAATCGCTATTGCAACCGCTTTGTCCGTCCGTCCGTCCGTCCGTTTTTCGAACTCCTCCCAAACTAGACGACCTAGCTTTCTAATTTTTTCACTGTTACATAGCTGCCACTCCCAAAGGAGGGCTAGGCTATATTGGATGTCCATATTGCGCCGCCAACATAGAGAAAACCGCCCCCGATAAACTTGAAATAACATAATATTGCACTTTCTACCAGACCTGATGCTCTGGTTTTCTCATTTTTTTGAATAATACATAGTTGCCACTTATAAACGTAAGCCAAGAAACATTCCGTCTTCAATATGCGCCGCCGACATGAAAAAACTGCTAAAAACCGCCCCCAATCACTTTAAAATGAAAAACATGAACCCGAAGACATAGCGATCAGATTCTTTCGGTATATAAATAGCTGACTAAAAATGGGAAAGGGTAGGCTACTTTTCGTTAGTCGCCGCCCCCAGATTCCGCCCCCAAACGATAAAAAGTGCAACTTTCATAAATGTTACTGATTGAGATGTTCCCTTAAACATTTAGGAACTGCCAACTCAAATTGTGCAACATTTGCTCAGCGGAACGCTGCCGCTCCCACACGCCGCCCCCAAAGTAAGAGATAAATGAAAAGCATGAACCCGAAGACATAGCGATCCAAGTTTTTCGCTATATGAATAGCTGACTAAAAATGGAAAAGGATAGGCTACTTTTGATATGGCGCCGCCTCCAGCTTCCGCCCCCAAAAGAAAAAAAGTGCAACTTTCAACAATTTTCACTGATTTAGCTGATAATGTTACCTCGAACATTCAACAACTCTTGACTCAAACTGTGCAAGAATTTCTTTGCCAAACTCTGCCGCTCCCACACGCCGCCCCCAAAGAGAGGGATAAATGAGAGATAAATGTAAAACATGAACCTGAAGACATAGCGATCTAATTCTTTCACTATATTGATAGCTGACTGAAATTGGAAAAAGATAGGTCACTTTTAATTAGCCGCCGCCTCCAGCTGCCGCCTCCAAACAAAAAAAAATGCAACTTTCACAATTTTCACTGATTGTCATATTTCCCTTACATTTAGAAATTCCCAACTCAAACTGTGCAACAGTTTGCCGAATGCTGCCGCCCCCACACGCTGCCCTCAAAGTGAGAGATGAATGAAAAACTTAAACCCGATGACATAACGATCTGATTCTCTCGCTATATGGATGGCTAACTAAAAATGGGAAAGAACAGGCTACTTTTGATATGGCGCCGCCTCCAACTTCCACCCCCAAAAGAAAAAAGTGCAACTTTCAATAATTTCCACTGATTTACATTTTAATGTTACCTCAAACATTCAGAAACTTTAAACTCAAACTGTGGAAGAATTTCTTTGCCAAACTCTGCCGCTCCCACACGCCGCCCCCAAAGTAAGAGATAAATGTAAAACATAACCCTGAAGACATAGCGATCTAATTGTTCCGCTATATAGATAGCTGACTAAAAATGGGAAGAGATAGGCCACTTTTGATTAGTCCCCGCCTCCAGCTCCCGCCCCCAAACAAAAAAAAATGCAACTTTCACAATTTTCACTGATTGTCATATTTCCTTAAACATTTAGAAACTCCTAACTCAAACTGTGCAACAGTTACTTTGCCGAATGCTGCCACTCCCATACGCTGCCCTCAAAGTAAGAGATAAATGGAAAACATAAATCCGAAGACATAGCGATCTAATTCTTTCGCTATATGGATAGCCGACTAAAAATAGGAAAGAATAGACTACTGTTGATTAGTCGCCGCTCCCAGCTCCCGCCCTCAAACAAAAAAATATTGATGAGTGAAAGAATTTTTATTCAAATCTATTTCATATTGGCAAGTACCCCATTCTGATAACAAAATATCACAATGAGTTTCGAATGAAGAAAGTGGACAAGGAATGGTGTTTCTCCTTCAACCAAATTTCTTTACGTTCATAATATGCCTCTTTGAGAAAATGCGCTACTGAGACTCACGCACGTGAAGGCATACTCACTTGTTTTATTTACTCTGCTTCAATAGTAGTTTTCATCATGTCTAGACCGCATGCTCACGTTTCTTGCTGGTCGGCAAAAATTCGACCTTCGCGTGCTTGCTAGACTCGCACAGCTCTGTAATCATTCTCCCCACTCTTTACCTCTGGTGCTAGCCGACCCGAACTGTCAAATATTGCGCATGTCCACTGAAACACAAAATTGTCACGAAAACTACTATTGGCTATTTCGTTTGGGCAGGTACGCATGCGTAAAGGGGCCAAATTTTGAAAACTATCGTACACCTGTCAGTTGAATGACAACGCTGCATGCTCTGTCTAGCCCCCTGACCAGCTACTGGTTCCTGGCTGTCACTTTTACACACACTTTTGTTTTATAGGGAAATTTGTTATTCACTGCCCTGTATTTCAATGACGTATAAAAAATGTTTTTACAGATCCGAAAAGCTCATCAAAACTAACCAAGAAAAGTTTTTGAGTTGAAAAAATATTTGGAGAATAAAGAAAATAAATAGGGGAAAACCTTTAGGCGGGACATCCTGTACATATTACGTAATTATTACGTATATCAATGCAAAATTTGTGAACCGTTGACATTGATGAAAATATGTATGAATGTAACGATTGACATTTGAATAGAATAGATGGTACACACCGTCATGACATGAAGTATGAATGTTGTTTTTTTTCTGCAGTAACATAAACAAAATTTTGAAAATGTTCTGTAGCCATCCATACGCTAGGCTTTCTGGGCAACCCCAAGTGCTAAAGTCAGATGGCCCCAGTCGTAAAAATCCTTTTGTAGGTATGGCTGAAGAACATTTCAGTTTCGTTCAGGTTACCTCAGTGAAAAAAAAACAGCATTTAGCTTATGTTCGTGATAATAGAATGTGCATTACATAAAAATGGAAAAGTGCCAATAATGTCAACAACAGTTATATGTAATAAAATTAAAAAATATAACTATCGCTGACATTGAAAGCGATGCAATCGTTGTAGTAAAATCGCGATATTGTTTGTGTTGTAGAACATTGTCCGTCTACTCCATGAATTAAAGTCTGGAGATTTGCTCCCTTACTCTTTTGCCCCATCAAATAATCAAGGGCAATATTATTTCTTTATTTTTCTGTCAAAAACTAGTGACTTTCTTTGCTTTTCAATAATAAATCTACTCATTGTCAAATAAAATCTAGGGAAATGGAATACATATTATCTTTTTTCTGTCAAAACTAGTGATTTTTTCTATTTTCCAACAATAAGTCTAGGGACTTTTTTGCTCTTTTCAAACGAAAATTAGAACAATAGGTGCTTTCCTTTTACCACAAAACTCACTGATCTGATCCAAGTTAGAAAGAGAAAGAGCGAGAAATCACATGCTCGAAAGTGAGATACCACTAACAACTTAGGTCAAGGATACTTAGTTCAGGTTGTAAAAGGAATACCCCTATGGAGTATTATACAAAAAAAATTTTTGATTGAAATGGAAACTACATTGAAAAATAATTGACCCGTGTTTTTTTATTCAGTCAAAAACCGTACCGTTTGGGCGCAATAAATAAATAACATCAACTAAAGTGCTCGCCAATTGAAATGGTCCACCCAAAAAATACAGTCACATTGAAAGTGTCATAACTTTTGAATAAATTTACTACTTAGAATCGTTTTATGTTTTCTAATTAGCTCACGTATTGGACTATAACATGTCATCGACTATTTTTGGTGCAAGTGTTTCGTATTAATTATACAGGGCCCTCAATCAGGTACCGCAAAAATGGAAAAGTTTGCACTGGTCCCATTTCACAAAAAATAGTTTTTGGTTTTCTCCAAGTGTTTCAGGGGAGTTGTTATAACCATAACTTGAATCATTTTTGAAATTTTTTGCCTATCTGCTTCAGTTACAGGGTGATCTCAAAAATGTAACCTTTTAGTTTTGCAGTAATAACTTTATTCGTTGTTGGCCGATTTTGGAAAATGAGGGCTCTTGTTGAAGCTAAAGGCTCAGGTCAGAAGGATCGAGGATCAGAATTGACTTTGGATAAAAATTCTGGAAAAGGGATTGAATCAAGAGTGACTCAAATGACAAACTTGCTAGAGATCCGGTTTAGGAAAGGTATTAATCAAAAACAACTTGTCTTCAAACAAACCATTCTTTCTGAACATTTTAATGTGTTTCTCATTTGTATGGAGTAAAAATTGTGGCAATGAATCCAAATCAGAAATGGATGCTTCCAACGAAGAATACTGGACATTTTTCACCTAAAAATAGACGTAACCTGCGTTACGAAGATCATAACTGGTGCCTGTCTCTTTAAATGTGAAGGAAACATTCGACAATAAGAAGGTAACCTGGGTTACGTGCATTTTCAGTCGAGGAAGGTCCGGTATTATCTTCTGAAAAGTGAATTTGTAAAATAGGTTCCGCATCGACAATTTTCATCACTCAAAATCGGAAAACATCTCAAAATGTTCGGAAATAAAAGTCTGTTTGGAGGCAAGTTGATTTTTATTTAGTTCTTTTCCTGAACCTGATTTCTAGGGTGCTTCATATTTAGGTCACTTTTGATTCTTTCGCTTTTTCAAAATTTTGTGTCTCCAGTCAGTTCCGATCCTCGAGCCTTCTCATCTGAGTCTTAAGCTTCAACAAGAGTCCTTATTTTCCAAAATCGACCAACAATTGAAATAGATATAAATGCCAGACCAAAAAGTTGCATTTTTGAGATCACTGTGTAATTGGAGGAGATAGACTCAAAATTTTGAAAACTGCCTCAAGGTATAGGAAAAACATCTTTCCTAAAACACTTGGAAAAAACCAAAAACCATTTTTTGTGAAATGGAACCAGTCCAAACTTTTCCATTTTTGCAGTACCTGATTGAGCGCCCTGTATAATTGATATTAAAACCTGTACCAAAAACGGCCCATGACATGTTGTAATCCAATCCATGAGCTAATCAGAAAACATAAAACGATTCAAAATAGTTCATTCATTGAATGTGATTGAATTTTTTGGGTGGACCATTTCAATTGGCGAGCACTTTAGTTCTGACGTCACAGCGAGTCACCGCCTATACTGCCTGTGTAAATGACGTCAGAAATAGGCAGAATATAGGAATTTCGTTTATTTATTGTGGCCAAACGATACGATTTTTGGCTGAATAAAAAAATACGGGTCAGTTATTTTTCAATATATATAGTTTCTGATTCCATCGAAATTTTTTTTTTTAAAGTATAATACTCTATTGTTTCTCTCCGGCTAAGAAAAATTATCAATTACGTATCAACGTTTTGATAATATGAAGTATAATAGCTCCTAGATAAATCAGTATAATTTGTAATTTTGTACTGGTATGACTGAAATGAACATATTTGTTAAGCATTGTGAAAATATTTATAATATACTTCAGTAATTTTCTATATGGTTAATCAATATGAAAAGACTAGAAAAACTAGCCTTGTAGCTACCGATTATTTCCATTATTGATGTGAAGCGATGAATGTAAACTTGTGTGCTTCCTTTCTAATGTGTGATTGTTTTTGCACGACTTCCATCAATTAATAGTCGTGGTGAAATAAAGAATTCTAAGTTGAAATATACAGGGTGTTAGGTGTCGGTTATTACAAACTTTGAGGGATAAATAAAAAAAAAATCTTCAATTTTCTTCGAACTGTTACAGAATGGGAAGTGTCACATAACAGAAAGATAGCAATACATTATAAAGTTACAAAACAAAAGAGTACCTAATGTATGTACAATTCAAAAATAATTACTTGTTAATAGTTATCACAGAAACATTTTGTTCAAGTATCCAATGCATCACAGTCTAGATATCCCTTGACAGAATAAAAGTTATGCGCTAAAAGTAATAATTTAACTTTGCTTTTGAATAAAAGAAAATTGTCGACTCTCTTGATGGCTAAGGGTAATTTATTATGTGATAATTTACTTGACATTACGAATGGACCCTTGGCAGAGCTACTCAACCGATGTGAAGGAATATCAAGGTTCAAGTTTTGTTTTAAATGGTTGATTCGCCATCAAAAATAAGGCCGAAAGAAAATGAAAGTCATGGTTCTAAAATGCCTCCTTAAAAAGATACAGTGTTGAAGTTGATTTTTTTAAATCGTTTTTCACCGTTACTTCTGAACCGTTGGACCGATTTCAATCAAATTCGAACCAAAGTTTACTCAAATAAGTCTTCATCGAACAATAATACCACGATTAATCAAAAATATTTCAGGGGGAGTGAATAATAGGGGGAGGGGAGGGTGCCCCCCTTTCTTCATTCCTATTTTCACCTCTACTGATTATTTTTCGGAATTGTTAATATTTTCCGATTCTACATTCAGCTTAGAAGAAAAAGTTACTCTTGCAGAATTTTGATTAGAGGCTTCTTTTTAGATGATATATTTATGTTTGAAATCTTGAAAACATGTTGAAAACTCCAATATCCAGTAAAAATCATGTTTTCAAATTTGAAATTTTCGGCATATCTGTATTCCATTTTGGACTGCAGTTTGAAAATGTGCTTGTTTCATTTAATATCAAATTTTCATAAAATTCAGATCTGCAGAAAAGTTTTGAATTTTGAAATCATGAATTTTGCGTTTTGAGCTCATGTTTTTAAAAGTTGTAACCTGAATATCTCTAAAACGAAACCTCTAATCAAAATTTTGCAAGAGTACTTTTTTCTTTTAAATTGAACGTAGAATCCGAAAATATCAACAGTTTCAAAAAATTTCAAGAGGAGGCGAAAATAGGGGAGAAAAAAGGGGCACCCCCCCCCCCCCTATTATCTAACTAACCCCCTGAAAATGTTTGATGAATTGCGGTATTATTCTTCGATCAAGACTTATTTGGGTTTGGTTCAATTTTATTTCAATCGGTTTAACGGTTCAAAAGCTACGGTGAAAAAAAGATATTTAAAAAAATTAACTTCAACGTTATGTTTTTAAGGAAGCATTTTATAGCCCAGGCATTTTAGTCTAAAAATCGTGGTAACCCGTAACAAATTCCCTCAAAGCTGAATTTTGGTATATATGTTCTATTGGACCTACGGAACAACATATCAAAACACTCGGACTTACACCCTCGTGCGTCCTTTGATTTTCATCCTCAAAGGTCAAGTTCTAAGAATTAGAGAGATACCTATCTCCAAGCTGTTCCTGCAAGTGAACGGAGTATCCGATCGATAGAAGATATGTTTCAAATGAACAAAAGAGATTTGTTGTTAGTGCTTAAGTGTGTGAGGGAGCCTTTGTAACTGTTCCGATTGGTTAGTTCTGCGGGAAAGGCGGCTGAGTGTTAATTTGTCGCCCGGATATTTCAGGAAAAACCATGTGAGAATTTGAAGCCTCAAGCAATGTCGCACAAAGTTGAATATTGATATATAACTGAAGAACATATCAAAATATTTGGACTTACACCTCTGTGCCTCCTACGATTTTGGGGCTTTGAATATCTAGTCAAAAAATTCACTCAGACATTTTTCTCTTAAACTGTTCCTGTGGACGAACCAATCATTTTAACAATATAAGGTGGGTCTCAAAGGAAACACGGTATATTGTTGCCTATGAAGTGGACTCCGGTAGCCATGAAACATTTCTGCTGGATAGTGGCGTGAATAGTACGCGCAAGGTGGAATATCTCTCCTGGATCTTCGAATGAGAAACATGTAGGAATATTTTGTGATGGCCAATAAAGCTGAGCATTGTTGATAGGTTCTTCTTCCCATCTTCGAAACAGACCCAAGTGATGAAACTGATTAGTGAACAGTTGATATTCACAGTGCTCATCCCGAAAATAATGAATTCTCTACAAAAAAATTGTGGTTTCTTCATTTAGGGGCATCATTGTTTGAAGCTGTCAAAAATAAAAATTACCGACAAATCCTATATTTATGTTAATCTTGGACAGAAACAGCATAAATTGCTTACGCCTATTTATATTACAATGTCAGAGCATCAATTTTTTATTAAACAAGTTTTACACCTACTTTTTTTTCTGAAAATGGAATAACGGCTACAGAAAAGATGATTTTATGTTTCTATTGCCCGATAGATACAAAAGCTTTTGGTATTTTCTGATAGAGGAAGAGCTTCGCTCAGTATTACACACAAAAACAGTGGAACCGCTCCATCATTCATCAGTAAAAAAAAAGAACTGCAAAAATTGTATGCATTTTCGGGAGAAAATTGGGCATAGAATCACTTTCACAACAGATCAATTTTCTGATCTTGTAATGAATACAGGCACATCGTTTCTATAGTTTTCAGGTATAAAATGGTTAAGAACAATGAATTCTGTTGGAAATACTCAATTGAGATGATTCTAACCATACGGAAACCGAAATTGCAAAACGACAATTTCAGATGGCAAAAATCGTCGTTTTTTCAGTAAAACTTGTTTAATCGTGTTTCAATTCAATTTTAAACATCATATTTGATATCAGAGGCCAAGATTTAGTTAGAAACGATACCACACTTGCCAATATCAATTCGAGGTTTTTGAGAGAAAAACAAAATAAATTTTACCGATCTTCTTTTTTTTCCAGGCAACCCAAACTACTTATCAACAATTCAAACGTCAAGCAGATATTGTGAAGCCTTGAGGCATCTAAATATGATTTTTTTCATTTATATAAGCTACAGGGTGTCATTTACGCATTTAAAATGGCAATATTTAGCCCCCTCCCCCACAATCAATGACGCACAAGGGTGTGCCACCGAGTATTTTGATATGTTATTCCTTAGGTCTTACAAGGCCCGTATACCAAATTTCAGCTTTGTGGGAATTTGTTGCGGGTTAAAACCTAATATGCCTGGGCTATTAGGACCATGAGTTTTATTTTCTTTCGGCCTTTTTTTTTTAATGTGAAATTATACCTCGAAGTTTGTGATAACTAGTACCTAACACCCTGTGTAGAGTGTAGATCGAGATTAAAAATGGGGGGAGGGGAATTGCGAGATTTGTCGGCTTCGGGCATATAAAAAAGCAATTGTACCGAAAGTAATGAACAATAAATAAACAGTTCAGTGAACAATTAACGGTAACAATTGAAGTGTCTAATAATTGTTGTTTAATACGATTCTATCATTATTAATAATAAACAACTTCATAAGAAAAATAATCTTTTTTCCTTATTCGTTCAATTTTTCATATTCATCGTAACCATGTAGATGATGGTTATACAATACAGGCTGTTGAACTTTTTCTGTCAATATTTCTGGAGATTGTACAACATCAAAAAATAAATGGATTTCCTCGAAAAATTAACATTGAAACGCATTTCAACGGAGATAGAGGCTTCCAAAGTTGAGTTTTCAAAAAGTAAGTTGATGCATACCTACAAGCTGGTCATATTAACTCTTAATGAGCTATTATACACAAATGATGAAACTGAGCCATTATACACAAGTGATGAAACTGAGCCATTATACACAAGTGATGAAACTGAGCCATTGTACAAGTCTTTTCAATTTTTTCTAAACTGCTCTACATTTGAAATGTCGGTGTCGAAAATTTTGCCCTCTCTCAAAATGGTGTAACTTTGGATTGTCTCAACCGATTTCGATTTTGTCTTCACGGTTGCTTATACAGGGTGGTGAAAATTTCGATGCTCACCATTGGTATCTTGGAAACGGTAAGAGATACGAGGTCGGTTAAATTAGAAAAAAGTTGCGCATTTTTGTGGTCATTGACAATCTGAAAAGAAACTTCGAATATTTTGATTGGTTTACGATTTATCACGAAAAAACTGAAAATTTTGATTTCAGAAATTATTTTTTATCATTCCAACCATTCAAGCTATTTCAATCAAACTTGGTAGTTTTATGTTTTTGATCACTCCGAGTCGATCAACGTTGACAGAAATTTCCCAGGCCTTCTAGATGTCAAATTATGATAGTCAACTTTTGTTTTTCTTATGGCCGCCATATTGGATTTTTGCACAAATAGATAGAGAAAAAAATTAGCTTTCCGAATTAGTAACCAACATGTCCTTTTTATGACATTTTAAGCGTCAAATTTTGAAATTTTCGTAAATCATTGACAAAATCGAGAATACCTTGAAAAACAATTGAAATATCAAATCAAATCAAATCAGTCTATTCATTTTTTGATACAATGTACATTGTCTAAAATACGTCAAATAATAATTTGTTATCGTGTAAATATGTATCTATATAAAAGTAAAGGAGACTAATAACAGTAAACACTACATGAAAAACAAAACAAATAAAATATATCAACACAAGATGCTTACATGCACCTCTCACATGCCCATATCAAAAAACTCTTGAAGGGTGTAACATCCTCTCGGTAGGAATTGTTTAATTTTTCGTTTGAATTCATATTCTGTGCAGCAATTCTTGACAGATTCCGGAAGCAAATTAAACAAATGAATGCCCATGTGCTGCGGCGATCTCTCGTAAAAAGAGTGCGTATGATGCTTTGCGCGTACATCTCGCCCGCCTCTGGTGAAGTGATCGTGAAAGTCTCGGTTGCGCTTAAGATTTGATTTTTCCCTGTAAATGTATTTTAAGATGCTGTAAATATAAATTTCCGTTACAGTGAGTAATCTGTTCTCCTTGAATACCTCCCTACAAGATGTTCTGTATGGAATGCTGAATATGAGCCTTATCAGTCTTTTCTGCAATACAAAAACTCTACTCACGTTAGACGCCCGTCCCCAACAGATTATGCTGTAATTAAGAACCGGATACGCCGACGCGTAATAGACAGAAATCATATCTTTCCTTTCCAACTTGTTTTTCAGACTTTTCAGCATGTAGTAGCTTCTATTCAGTTTAGTACACACCCCATCAATATGCTCACCCCAGTCCAGATGCTGATCCATCACAGTTCCCAAAAACTTTACAGAATGTACCGGCAATAGGTCAACGCCACCTATACCTGCGCGCAAATCAACTCGAGGTCTTGACTTGTTTCTAAACTGTACAATTTCGGTTTTGTTAAGGTTTATTATTAGGTTATTTTTCCTACACCATTCCGCAAAATTTTCTAAAGCCGAAGATATCTTCACGTTTAGCGAGTCAATGTTACTATCAGAAACCAAGATCGATGTATCATCGGCATACATGCACACCTTGACATCGCCCATGTGATCCGGCAAATCATTCACATAAATCAAAAAAATTGTGGGGCCCGCAATCCCACCCTGAGGAGTCCCCACGATGACTGGCCTCTCTTCCGAGACAGCATTCCCAACATTTACCACTATCCTCCGATCGCTCAGGTAGGAACCCATCCACCGATTCACCTGTCCCCGGATACCCAAGCTATTCAGTTTATCACAAACGAACTGAGGACTGACTGTATCGAACGCTACAGAAAGATCGAAGAAAATTCCTACAACTATCTGATTCTGATCCATCAAATCGTAAATCGCTTGGACTAAGTCACACGTAGCAGTACCGGTGGAATATCCGGTACGGAATATTATCGGAATATTATCAATAGCAACAACAAAAAAGTGACAGATGGTGTGCAATTGACGTATCTAACTTCGTAATCGTGTTTTGTGCTTGTTTGTACCGGTAGTTCATATTGAATGGTTCAAGGGTGTCTGTGAGTTCAAAAACGTCTGTCGGAACTAGCATCGTTCTTGTTAAAGTTTGACAAATTTATTAGAAAGGGAGTAAGGATTACCCTAGTTTCGACAGACGTTTTTGAATTCACAGGCACCCTTGACTCATTTAATTTATGAGCTCTCGGTACAAACAAGCACAAAACACGATAAAGAAGCTACGGCTCGATACCAAGTAGGGGCTGAGAGCGCTGAGGCCGCCGTAAGTGCCGTTCCCATAGCAACGGCGGATACCAACCAATCAGACCGCGCTGTATTTGGCGAGTTACGCCGTCCCAAACTTCGCGACTGCAACTTGGTATCGAGCCCTTAGATACGTCAATCCACGTTTCCCATGAGAATATCACGCATACCTGTGTGGGTACAACTGGCGGTCTGTAGTAGCCGAATGAACTAGCAGGAACCTGCGCTCACAGGTATGCGCGAAAGTAATTTCTCGCATGGGAAAGGTGGATTGAACACAATCTGTCTTTTTTCTGTTGTTGCTATTGATAATATTTCAATTGTTTTTCAAAGCATTCCCGATTTTGTCAATAATTTACGGAAATTTCAAAATTTGACGCTAAAAATGTCATAAAAAGAACATGTTGGTTACTAATTCGGAAAGCTAATTTTTTTCTCTATCTATTAGTGCAAAAATCCAATATGGCGGCCATGAGAAAAAACAAAAGTTGACTATCATAATTTGACATCTAGAAGGCCTGGAAAATTTCTGCCAACGCTGATCGACTCGGAGTAATCAAAAACATAGAACTACCAAGTTTGATTGGAATAGCTTGAATGGTTGGAAAGATACAAAATAATTTCTGTAATCAAAATTTTTAGTTTTTTCGTGATAAATCGTAAATTAATCAAAATATTCAAACTTTCTTTCCAGATTCTTAATCGCCACAAAAATGCGCAACTTTTTTCTAATTTAACCGACCTCGTATCTCTTACCGTTTCCAAGATACCAATGGTGAGCATCAAAATTTTTACCACCCTGTATACATTTTTCAGCAATCTACTCAGTCGGCGAGAATTTTCAACTAATTTCTATTACATTCGTTACAAGATGAAATGTAAAGCATTGCAAAATTGTGCTTAGTTCAAGAGATCCCCGTTTCTGTGAACAATTTCTTTCCAAATTCTAACGATATAATCATGAAACCTGATGTCTTGTCTCAAAACGGTTGTTGAATTTTCCAGATCAGAAGTTCAACAATGGTGATACGATTTTTGTTTGTAAAAGTTGCATTTTGGACATCTCTAAAAATAATAAATTGAGGTTTTATTTCTGAAACATTATCAAACTAAAATTTTAGAATGTGTTTTTGAACCAGCAAAACATCTACATATCCAATTTGAGGTCAGTACGTCAAAAATTCCGATATTGAAACGATGCAATAAGTGCGCCCTCTAATGGCGGATTTTAACCAAAATCACATAAGTTCATTAGACGCCTATACTATGGCTGCATACCAAATTTCAGCTCAATTGGATATACCGCTTAGGAGTTATCGTGAACGATTACACAGCGTTAGACACACAGACAGGCAGACAGACCGACTTTGATCTGGAAATGGCCTGAATAAATCGATAAGATGGACGTTGAAAAAAGTTATTCTTCGAAATCCGGAAACAATTTTTTTTGCGCGCTCACAATATTTTCCTTCTCATTCGAGAACGCGAACCGGGAAAGTGAAACAGAGGTGAGAACAGAGGTTTCTGAGGGCGCAGCAGTTTTCTAACAGTTCAAGCAACAAGCATGCAAAATTACAGGTTCTTATCATCCAAAATGCGATTTTATTGCCAACCGAAATGACTGAAATACAACTTTGACAAAAGAAAAATCATGTCATCATTGTTGGACTTCTGATCTGAAAAATTCTAAAATCATTTCGAGATAGGACATCAGGCTTCATGATTATACCGTTAGAATTTGTAAAAAAATTGTTCTCAAAAATGGGGATCTATTGAACTATGCACAATTTTGCAATGCTTAACATTTCACCCTGTAACGAATGTAATTGGGATAAGTCAAAAAATCTCGCCAACCAAGTAGATTGCTGGAAGATGTATCTCAACAACCGTGAAAATAAAATCGAAATCGGTTGAAACAATCCAAAGTTATACCGTTTTGAAAATGGGCAAAATTTTCGATACCGACCTTTCAAATGTTGAGCAGTTTATTTCAGTTAGTCCCAAGCTTGAGATGCTGCTCTAGTCGTATATCAGCCTCAAAGATGAAATACATTTGAATACAATACAATTTTTAAATTTTTTTTTCAGTTATAAATGACAGAATTACACGGCGGCCCCTGGAGCCCCTAGAAACTTGTTTCACAGCAAACAGCGGTTGTGGAACCTCGCTGGATAGGTATTGCTTTGAAGACTTTGAAACTAATTTTCTCAAATTTTCAATTCGAAAATTCAGTGTTGTTTCAGCAAGAATTTGTCGCCCCTATTTTTCTTGCCACTGTTCTGAAGTCGTTTTGAGAAAAATAAAAACTGGTAATTTGTGTTGTGTGAGAAAGACAGCAGCTTCATCATTAAGTGATACAAGCTGAATTTTGGAATTGAAAAAATAGGCCCTCCAATTAGGGCCCTTCGAGCGCGACGACGCCTGATTTGTTACTTTCCGAAAATTTCCAAATCTCAATTTCGAAAGTTTCAGAGATAGAACACTTTTTTTTTCACAGTTTTCTGAAATGATAAATTACAGATCATCATGTCAGCGCTTATAGCCTCTAGAAATTTTTCATAGCAAGCAGCACTTGTGACACCTCTCTGGATAGGTATACTGCTTTGAAGACTTCAAAACTGTTTTTTTTTTTCAATTTCTAATTCGAAAATCCAGTCAGGGTTGCTTTAGCGAAAATTTGTAGTCCCGATATAATTGTACTTGTAACTGACCTGAAATCGTTGGTCGTAATGCGTGAGGCGCAGCTCTAGAATGTTCAACAAGCCGTATTTTGGAATGTATTTTTTTCAGGGTCATCAAGCAGAGGGGCTTTCGGGAGCGACTACGTAATTTGTTGCTCCACGGGAATTTCTCAAGCGTTGTTTTGGTAGCTTCGAGAATCGAACATATCTTGAAAAAATATCGAGTGATGAAATAATGGCAGAATTACTGGCGAACCCCTAGAGCGCCCCTAAGGCCAATGCAATCGGGCCTTTTTTTAGGGGAACTATCTCGGAGCTGTTCCACTTTTAGCGATGACTTCGGCCGATATTACTTGGATAAAGCGCTAAGAATGCAAAGCTATTGAAATGTTGAAATGTTCAAATTTCATCAAAAATATGAATTTTATGAATAGTATAACACTCGACCTAGTAACTACCTACTTCCTGCATGGCTTAGCCTTGAACCAGCAATTTTGGAATCGGAACGGAATTTAAATGCCGAAATTGCTCTAGATTCGGAAAATTACTTTGTTCTTTGATATTTCCCTTTATTTCATCTTCATAATATACAAGGTGTTTCAAAAGTAAGTACCTAGGTATACTGTGTGTTTTTCGAAAACCGCACCAGCCTATAACTTTTTACCTATGGAATATATCGATTTGAAATTTTTATGGGGTATTTAGGACTATTTTTTGCTATTTTTTGCGTTGATCATGAAGCTGCTCTCATTTCTAGAAGTAAAAGGAAGTGACATCAACTTTTGATTTCAAACGGAACACTGTATATTTTTTGATATTTGGATAAGGATTTTCTTTATTGACACAGTGATGGTTTTGAAAACTCTCTATGATGAAAAATGACAATTTTATAGCTGATTGAATATAAGTAAATTATTATTACCAAAGGTGGCTGCGACCACAAATAAAAACCTGAAGTTGGAAATTTATCAATAGTTTATGTTAAAAAGCGTTGCCGGTTGAAATCGATTATTATCAAATCAATTAAGTTTCAACTATTATTACCTAAGGTGGCTGCGACCACAAATAAAAACCTGAAGTTGGAATTTTGTTCATTGTTTATGTCGATTTCAACCCGGCAACGCTCCTTGACATGAACAAACCTCTAACTTCACATTTTTATTTGTGGTCGCAGCCACCTTCGCTAATAATAATTCAATTATATTCTATCTGGTATATAAAATCGTCATTATTCACCATAGAAAATTTTCAAGACCACCACTTTGTCAATAAAAAATTCTTTATCCAAATATCGATAAATATACAGGTGTTCCATTTGAAAATCAAAGTTGATGTCACTTCCGGTTACTTCCGGAAGTGAGTGTTGCTTTATGATCAACGCAAAAAATTGCCAAAGTGCTCTCAAATACCCCATAATATTTTCAAATCTATGTATCCCATAGGAAAAAAGTTATGGGCTGGTGTGGTTTTCGAAAAACACACGGTATATTGTCGGATTCGGCTTTCAAAAATATGAAGCTTCCGATAAGAACGAATTGCAAGCGGTGTTCCCTGAGAAAGTTACAGCCCCTCAAAGTTCAATTTTCAAAATCGTTCTTTTATCGGAACTTTTGAACCGTTTAACCGATTTTAATCAAATTTCATTCAAAAGTTCACTGAAATAAGTCTCTATCGAACAATAACAGCGCGTTTTATCGAACACTTTCAGGTGCCAGGTGCAAAGATAATAGGTTTGTTCCATCGGAAATCCCAAACTAGTCACCGACAGTTTGCAAACTGTAAACAATGCGCATGGCCCACTTCGGACCAGTTTCCGTCTGGCTGCTGCTCGTTGATGGAACAGCAAACCGTCAATCATGGCTAATGGCTAGGTACCTTATTTTCTATCGTTTAGCAGTTTGCAGCTGAAAATAAGCCGTGTATTTTATAAATTAAATGAATGAATAATGAAACCACCAATCTAACCCATATTATTTGTAAACATTGACCAGAGAAGGCTCGATGCCAAATAAATATATTCCGCTGCGCAAGCCCGGACGATAAGTTTCCGTAAAATCCGCAAACTTTTCTGACCGTCCCGAAACTAGTTTGAGCCGATGGTGGAACAGCGGATCATCAGTCAGGGGATCGTCCGAGATTTTGATGGAACGCCAAAATCGTAATGCGCATGCCGCTGACGTCCGCGGACCGTCAGGGACTGTTGATGGAACAAACCTATTGGAGGGAACCCTTCCCTTCTCTTCCCTATTTTTTACTCCCGTACTTATTTTTCAAAATGGCCCAAATTTTTGGGTTGTGTTCAATTGAAAAAAAATTACTTCTGCAAATGTTTGATTAAAGGCTTTGTTTTCGAGATATTTGGACCTAGATCTCGTGAAAATATGATGAAAACCCATATACCATTTTGCAAAGCTCGGTCTAATGACGAAGATACAGTCCTTGAAAGTTCACTTTTTTCGGATTTCAAAAATTTGTAATTCGGGAACGTTTAGACGAAATTAACCTAAATTCAGTACAGACAGGTTTGTCGAAACTATCTACCGACCTGCAAAATTTGGAAAAAATCCAACCAGTGGTGTAGGAGTTATGGAGGTCATTAATTTAGATGCATCCGAAGAAAAGTTGACTAAAGGTGAGCCCCCATAACTTCTACGCCACTGGCTGAATTATTTCGAAATTTGACAGCATGATAGATAACTTTGACAACACAGCCGATGCTTAACTTGGGTTTATTTCGTCGAAGCAATCCAGAGTTATAAATTTTTGAAATCCGAAAAAAGTTAATTCAGCCAAGTTTGGAATTTCACCTGCACCTTGTTTCGGAAAAGCAATTTCTAGTGCGGCGATTTTACTGACGGGACTTTTCGAAACTACAGACGAGGTCGTTCGAATGTTGGTCACGTTCCCTCTCCCCCAGCACCTCTGCCAGAACACAGTATCAAAAAGTAATTTCAGCAGTAATGTATAAAAAAAGAAAAAAAAAGGTAATTATTGACGACCACTACTTCTCGACTAGCATTTTCTAAGAGTTAGGCAACCACTTAAACAGCTATGTAGGACGCTTCCTTCTTGCCTGTACTTACGTCGTAGGACATTGGTGGATAAGTAATGAAAAGAAGGAGCATTTTACAGTGGAAATAGTGGTTTCCCCAGGAAACTACGGTCGACGAACGTGATGTTGTGGTGGTGTCTACCTACTGTGAAAAGTTGGTGGCTGAAGTCGAGAAGTAGTGGTCGTCAATAATTACCAAAAAAAAATCAAAATTATGAAAATATATTTTTTTTCAATTGAAATGAAAAATATTTTTTGCTAGATTTGTTTTTTTGGCGAAGAAATTTATGTTGTGGCAAATTTCCAGCTGGTGGCGAGGGAAGTCGTGACATTCCTCGATCGCAACCCCACGTACGGCCCGCTGTACGTCCACGGTTTTTCGGTGGGCGGCTACGTCTGGGCGGAAGTGTTAGTTCACCTGGACTCGGACAGAGAGCGCTACCGGCACATCTTGGACAGGTTCGCGGGACAAGTGTGGGACAGCATGGCGGACATCACCGAGATCCCGGACGGCATGCCGTTCGCCATCTTTCCGGACAACAAGATCGTCCAGAAAATCCTCAAATCATACATACTGTACGTAATGATCAATAAGCAAATGTTATACTTTATGTAATCATTTTCGCGGCGTTTTTCATTAGAGCAAACCATGTGAAAAAATGTTTTGTTAGCATGAATGGTACGAGTACGGCCAACCAGTAGAGACGAATGTCTCTTGTCGACCGCAGCAAACTTTTAGTACAGAGAGGCTCACGTTTCCTTATTTTCGTTATTGATGCGTTAGCATCGTACCATTCGTGCCAACACAACACATTTTTCCATGGCTTGCTCTAGTGAAAAAAGCGATGAAACATGAAACTGATTATATTATATTTTCTTTTTTAGATTTCACATGAAAGTATTCGACAGCGTCGCCACTAGGCACTATATCAAAGCGAGAGATACGTTTCACACTGACATATTGACGGCGCCGATGCTGTTTTTCGTCAGCAAGACTGATCCGATTGGCACGGAAAGGTCCAATTGGAAGTGTAAAGTTACCATGGAGGGTTTGGGTGCCAAGGTATTAGTTTCGAATTTTTTTTGGGGACAAATCTGATGCAAATAATTAACGTTTCAGACTACTTGGAAGTGCTGGGACAAGTCCCCGCACGTGAGTCATTACATACAACATCCGGAAGAGTACCGGCAGGAATTGACCAAGTTTCTCGATAATATCGAATGGAAGGATAAAAAAAGCGACGTGCAGTTGAAATCCAAATTGTAAAAAGGCGTTCTCAATAGATTTTCGGAATGTTGAAGCCAAAGCTATTATAAGACGCGTTTTGTGTTCTAAGAGCGCTCTGTATGCTCAGGGCGGCTCCTCCTAAAAGGCCCTCGAGTTGAAGCCGGTAATTTTCTTCTAACTGGCATTCAGAGAAATTATTTCATGTTTCCATAAAAACAAAGCGTGTCATTCTTGGGCTTTTTTTGCCAAGAAAACATTTTCTTTCCAGGGTAGATTTTTCACAGTATTTTGCGTAGTAGGTCCGATTGATTTTTCATTAAAAAAAATTGTAGCCAAAGTTAAGAAGCTGCGATTTTTTCAAGCATTTTTTTTTAAATATAAAATAATTTGTCTGAAAGTCATTTGGAAGAAAAACACCGGTTTCGATCGAGAAGTTTTTAGGCGGAACCCTTCTGAGCGCTGGTTCTCAAACTGCTAGATAAATTAGTTGGTTGAAAAAAAATCTGGCGACTTTACATGTCAATAAATTTTGCTTGCCATGGGCAATTTCAGTTCTGTTAATTGAACTGGTCACCTCAATTTCCCCTCATCTATCCTAGAAAAGGAAATAGCAAAAAACTTGAGATAAAGTTTCTACAAGTCTACAGGGTGGTACACAAAACAGTGCAAAATTTCAACAACTTGAACGTAAGCCCATTTTCCAAAAAACAATTTTTATTTCGATTCTAATGCACAAGTCATAAAGCGTAATGTGTTATCTCGGAATGATTTTGAAATTCCTTGGATCGGAAGTCTAACAATGAAAATATGAATTTTTATGTTGAGCGATGCAGATCTGATGGATCTGTCAGGATGCGGGCTAACTCAAGTTGTCATGTTGTTGGAAAATTGAGCACGATTGTTCCCGCAACCGTTCTGAGCAATTTGACTATCAACGAAACCCAAAAGTTCTCAAGGGGCCAAAAAAGGGCTTTTATTCGAAAAATTGCTGTAATCGCTATTTTTGAAAAAGTCGAATTTGACAAAATTACCCTTCTTGAAACGTGTTTCCTTACAATTCTAACTTCCTGGATACTGATAAAAAACTCCAGATTTTGAGAGAAATGAGGCCGTGCTCAATTTTTCAGTATCACGACTTGAATTGGCCCCGCGTCTCGATAAGTCAAATCTGCATCGCTCAACATAAAAATTCATATTTTCATTGTTAGACTTCCGATCCAAAAAGTTTCAAAAATCATTTCGAGCACAACACATCACAATTCATGACTTGTGCATTGGAATCGAAATGAAAAATGTTTTTGGCGAATGAGGCTACTTTGAAATTGTTGAAATTTTGCACTGTTTTAACCCCTATATGAACTTTCATCGCCCTATGTATGAACTTCATTTCCACTTTTCCAAAGTCTTCGTTCATATGGACAATGGAAAGATTAGGCTAACTTACTCAATCGGTAGAACTAGAATCGCCCATGGGACGCAAAAGTTGTTGGCTTTCAGAATCGAACAATTTTTTCCATACCAACAACTGATTTGTTCAGAAGTTTATACTGGTTGTTTCAGCGATGAAGATGAAAATATAATGAAACCTTATGTACTGTTTTCCAAATTTCAGCTTGATGACGAAAATACAGCTCTTCGAAGTTCACTTTTCTCAGTCTCTATAAATTTGTAATTCAGGAACGCTCCGACAGAATTTCCTTAAACTTGACATAGGCTGGTTTGTCAAAATTATCTACCTGCCTGCCAAATTTAAAAAGAATTCAACCAGTGGCATAGGAATTAGGGGGTCATTAATTTGGAACCATCCGAATGGAAGTTCACTCAAGGATGGATTTGGATTGGTGAAATTAGGCCTTGCGAAATCAATTCCAGCGGGCTTATTCTTTGACAGAAATTCACCGTTTATGTCTTTTTCGAAAGCTTCAGGGAGGTACTATGGATCATCATGAAAACATCTTATTCGAAAATAATTTTTTCGAAATTTGAAGTTTTTGGATTTTGAAAATGTTATTATAATCAATTCATATGCCTTCCCTGTAACTTTCGGAAAAGGCAAATATCCGTCAAGAAATAAGCTCGCTGGAATTGATTCCGCAATACTTCATTTTACAAATCCTATGCCACTGGTTGGATTTTTTCGAAAAATGGCCGGTCGGTAGATAATTTTGACAAACCAGCCCATGCTAAATTTAAGCTGATCCTGTCAAATTGTTCCTTAGTTACAAATTTTTGAAAAGCGAGAAAATTGAAATTTGAAGGTCTGTATTAAACTGAATTTTGCAAAATGGCAAGTGTTCGTCATTATTTTGACTGGATCTACCTATGGTAGATTTTTTCGCTACCATCACTGAAACATCCTATATTATGGTGTGATATAAGCACAGCAAGGTAGTGATTAAGAAATTTTACAGCTGTCATTATCAGCATTGTGTTACATGCTCTTTTTATAAAAAAACATTGCAATGGTATAGGGATGTTCATAGGTCATATATATATATATATTTATTCAAAGTACTTAATACATTTTTTGTCAAGTAACTTTTATTCAGCTAAACAAATTGCGATTTGTTATCAAACTGGGAATGAATGCGTGCCGAATCCAGGAGCTGGGAACATATCTTGGGCGTTATTCAGCTTGTCTGTTAGTATCATTATTCTACAGGATTTAAGCCAGGCGACTGAGCAGGCCACACCAGATTACTTGCTGGAATTCTACACTGTCATATTAGCTTGATTTCTTAAAGACGCGCCAGAACATTTGACCCGATGGATAGCGTTTTGCTTTCACAAGCAATCGGTACCGGGATCAATTATTTTTTTCAACATTCTTTTCTCTCGGTCCATTGCTCAATTTCAATTCAAATTCAGTATAAATTGGCCGGTGAATCTGACTTGCCCTTGCCCTTATACACTTGAGTTCTGCATTTCGTGACAAAATTGTGCTCACTAAATATATTTCATTGTTCAAGTTTAGCTCAAAGCTTCAAAACGGTTATCTCTCCCTCTCTAAACCATTGCGGTACCTACTTACTTTGAGTTTTTTTGATTTCATCAGACTGAATTCGTCAGATAAGAATAATTTTGTGATTTATCACCGTCAAATTAGACAAAAATCAGTGCATATTGCCAAAAATAATTTTTAGGTTTGCCGTATTCATATACTTTGTTCATATTTAATACCTCAACAACAATTTTTTTTTCAAGTTTAGACTGATAATAAGTTGCTTTTTTCATTGTTTCGTTCACTCATCAGCTGAATAATGTTCATTACATTAATGACCACAACAGTTATCAATATTATCAAATACCTAGGCAGTATAAATACTTTATAATATTCATTATTATGTAACCAAACTGGTTTGATACTTAACACAAAAACTGTTCATTATTTGCCAACTTGCCAGTAATAACTATTGTTAGTTAAAATTTTATACAGGATGTTTCAATTTTTTGTCAATATTTTAGGAGGTGCCAAAAAATCTGTGGATTTTCTCAAAAAAAAAAAACAACAACAAATCTTCGTAAGCAATCATTGGTCATTGACATAGTTGGCAGGGAGTAAAAAAAAGGAGATCCCTCAATATCTACGTCACTGTTTCGACGTGACAAGAGTCAATATGACCAGCTTGCAGGTATGCATCAACTTAATACTAGGTGTAGCTTTGTAGACCAGGCGGTATGTCGGTAAAATCACTACAATCTGGAAAAAACTCCGACCAAAGCTTTTATGGTGTCAAACTCTTCGTAAGGTCGGTAGTTATCTACCACTGAGTTTCCGCCCAAAAACGAGTTGTGCTGATTCCTCCACATCTGCCCAAAGGTAAAGGATGTCTCGAAAGTGCAAAAAGACCTGTTAAACCTTCGTACTTTTTCGTTATATTTGCCTAAATGCAAACGTACAACTCTTACGCAAACATTGGAAGCATCTGTCATTATCTCTGTACCAGTCTTACTGTTGAAAAAAAAGATTTCTTTGTGCGGGTCAGATAAATTACATTTGATCGTTTTTCCACACAAGAAAACGATGGAGCAACATGTATTTTGTATGTTTTCTAATAACTCGTATCCATTGAACCCATTTATGGCATTTAAATTTTAATAACAGCATTTTTGAAGATGTTGCTAGCAAAAAAGTGAATAATTTCTACCCACCTGTTCAGTAGCAATTTTTTCCATTTTACCAAACACCGTTTGGAAAAATTTCAGAAGGAATGAAAAGCTCAAGCTCTTCTCTAACGATATCGTGCCTGGCTCAACCACGGTACGCACTTGAAAGTCTGAGAAACTGATTTCTTTCCAAGAGGTCCTGTTTCACCCGCGTGCGGCCGTGCCTACTTGACATAGACCGGACTGATTACACGAGCTTGGAAATGTACTCTTTTTCAGCTTTAAAACGCGACCATTATTATTAAGACTTTGTACATTGAATTATGAAGAAATCATTTATTATTTTATCATTGACGGTCGTGTTTTGAAGCTGGAAAAGAGTACATTTCCAAGCTTGTGTAATCAGTCCGGTCTATGTCAAGTAGGCACGGCCGCACGCGGGTGAAATCGAACCGCTCGGAAAGAAATCAGTTTCCTACACTTTCAAAAAGCGTGCCGCGGCTAAGCCAGATATAATATGATCAGAAAACAGTTCCAGCTTGTCATTTCCCATAAAATTTTCGAGAACGGTGTTTGGTAAAATTGAAAAAACTGCTGCTGAACAGGCGGGTAAAAATTATTCACTTCTTAGTGAGCAACATCTTCAAAAATGCTGTTATTGAAATTTTAACACCATAAATGGGTTCAGTGAGTACAAGCTATTAGAAAACATCCAAAATACATGTTGCTCCATCGTTTTCTTGTGTGTTAAAACAATTAAATGTGATTTATCTGACCCGCACAAAAAAAACTTTTTTTTCAACAGTAAGACTGGCACAGAGATGATGACAAATGCTTCCAATGTTTGCGTTAGAGTTGTACGTTTGAATTGAGGCAAATAAAATGAAGAAGTACGGGGGTTGAACCGGTCTTTTTGCACCTTCAAGACATCCTTTACCTTTGGACAGATGTGGAGGAATCAGCACAACTCGTTTTTGGGCGGAAACTCAGTGGTAGATACCTACTGACCTTACGAAGAGTTTGACACCATAAAAGCTTCGGTCGGAATTTTTTCTATCCAGAATGACCTACCGCCTGGCCTATTGATCAAAATCCAATAAATCAATTTGAAAGTTGACTATAACAAAAAAACCGTTTTCAAAACTCAACTTTGAAAAGCTTTCATCATGCGTTTCCGGTATAATTTTTTTCGAGAAATTGTGCCTATTTTTAGATGCTCCTACCACCGGCACCCCTTAAAATATTGAGGAAAAAGTAAAACACTCCCTATATCATTCACAAGACTATTTATAACCCTACAGGTGTCCCGACTTTAACCCTACTGATTTGAAGGGTGGATAGACCATCAAAAATTAAGCAGACTTGACCATAAAAAGAAGCCTCGCCTCGCCGGCCTTCTAAAATTTGACTTATTTATTGCTTTTTATGAATAATTCATAAACAGTTTGCGGTATTTGGCTGTAACTTGTCAGAGATCTGTTTTGAATGAATATTCACTCATTAGTAAAATTTCACTCAAAACCAACCAGTGGTTTCAAAATTTAGAGGGGCTGAGGGGTCATGAAAAAGTTGAATTTAAAAAAAACATGGTCAAGCCAGTTTTATTTTTGATGGTAAAATAGACATCAAAATTAATAGGGTTAAAGCTCTATGGTTAAAGCTGGGACACCTATATACATTGTATATTTTTTTAAGTGGAAACTAGAAGGGGCAGATGGGAGAAAAGGGGTCACTTTGAATGTGCAGTGATCAGAAGTGCTGTAAATTTGTGTTCTTAAATTATATTTTGTCAAGAAAAAAATTGAATTTGTGCAGCTGACTGGTACTGGCAGCGGGACGATATGCACTCACCTCTTCTATTTACCGAAGAGTCGTGGCTGGCTCAGTTGCTATTTGTTTTGACAAGCAAATGTGGTACCGGGATCGATTCTTCGACACAGATTTGCCTTCCTGTTTTTTTCTTTTAGAGCTTGTCGGTCCTGTTGGTACCAACCAGTGAAAAAAATATTTTTTTACGTGATAATGGAGAGGGTTCTCTACTAGGAAAGACTTGGGGTTTTTGATATATGTATGTATTATTTTATTTAGCAGTACCATTATGTAATAATTTGAAAATGCTACCAATTTTACTGTTATAGAAACTTTACTTACATTACATTAGATGCAGCGCACGTGCTTTTCAATTTGTGTCGTACTGCTCATACCAGCTTGTATTGATATTCATGTACCGCACTTATTATTATACCTAGATACATGGATAATTAGTGATCATGTATAATAGGTACCTACTATCAATTATTAATATTGAGCATAAACTTTGTATTAAGCATATGTTGTATAATCAAATGCATTTACTGGTTATTTTGGTTCATTATTTTGCTTGTTTGTAGTGTTCCAAAATGTGATGAGCAATAAAATCACAGTGTTATAATACGTTACTTTTTTATTAGTCAGTTAGTAATTTTGTAGTCCCATAAACCTTGACGCACCGTAAGATTTACGTTGACAACTAGGCATCGGCGCTGCAAGAAACAGCATAGAAGCGGACGATGAGCTGTTAGTTCAATTCATTGTAAGTGGATCATCCTTTTGCTACATCAAAAACTGCTTTAGAAAAAACTGATTCATTTCCCAGCATAATTGAGAACGGCGAGGAAACCAATGAGTCAACAACAATGACACTTGGTGGAGGACGCATTATTTTTATCAAATCTCTGCTGTTTTTTTTATTTCTACTAATGTTTTGATAGATTTCAGTCTTCATTGACATTTCAATTTTGTATTCTAAATGTCATGTTTACATATTTAGTTGAATGACGTTAGATAAGGCAAATTTTGTTCACGTTTCATAATTACTAATTTTCAATGTCATTATTTGATGAATTTAGATGATTTTTTTTCAAATGTCTTCAAGTAAAATTTAACCAAATATAAATAAGAGGGTATAAACACAATAACATTATGTTGAGCGCAATTAAAAAAAAAGGGGCAAAGGCGGTTTAAGCTTCAATTTGTCCGTCCGTCCGTACCCGGGATAACTCTTCAGGAAAAGAAGATATCGATGTGATGTAAACGCTGATCAGTAGTAGTCCGGATGCTAGTTGAAAGTACGTTGCATTTTTTGATGAGAAGATGCCACTCGGTGGAAATGTTCTCTGCATCGTACTCTTCCGATCCAGAAAGGTAGCCATCAGCACCATCCATGCCGCCGGCGTATACAGGGTGATACAGAAAAAAAAAGTTGAAAAATTATATTTAATTAACCGAAATATGTGGAGACGTGTTACTCACCACATACATTAACTATTTCATGCTTATAAAGCCACAGCAAACTGTTCTTGATTACCTTGAACCGTCTTTGAAATGCAGGGGAAAACCAGAAAAAAAAACAAGAACACTCTTTTTTCCATAAATAAGTAATTCTTCGAGATATTGACACAATACTTGGTATTTCTACAAAAAGTAATGTTAGGAATGATATGAGCTAGGTAGTCAATTTCTAAGCCAACTATTTCCAAAAATACGATTGTCAACTTTTTTTTTCCTCTTGAGCACCATCTTGAATCTGCCCTGTGAGGCATCGTTGAAAAGGTGACTGGTTATTATGATAATGGTAACATGAAATCATTGTATCGCAAAAACAACCTCCTCATCATAACTCAGTGACTTCTTCGGCAAGAAAGAATTGTCATTCACGTATTTTTTGGCTCTTCGAAGCTTTAGTGCCCATGATGGCATTTGCAACATCTGGAATGGTGAAATATGTTACGCATTATGAACCTTGATGTACTTTGAGGTAGTCCACCAAGTTTCACCATCATCAATTAAGAGATTTGTTCTTGAAAGCTGTTTGAACAAAATTTGTGTCGTTTTTTTATGAAAAATACAAAATCTTGGGTCTCTCACCCTTACTTGATCCCTCACTGAGGAAAGCCTGAAACAGAAAGTCTTCAAATTTTTCATGATAATGATTCAGTGGGAAGTGCTCTTCAATGTTCAGTTGTCAAAAATTGCATAGTTGCGTTCAGATTCTAGACAGAGAGCGACAAAAAAGTTCGTGCAGTAAGAAAAGACATAAATTACTGTCGAGAAAAAACTAGTCCAGGGCTAGACTGAAAGCTGTCTGGAGACCTTGCTTTTTATAACATAAATGTGCAAGTTGGTACACTGTTAGAGCTTTGAGTAAGTAATGTTTCAAGCCTTTCACCCACGCTTGAGAGTCTTACAGAACCTGTGTATTGCGGGAAGCCTATCTAAAAGGGACATTTCCGAGATTTCTCCGTTGCATTGGAAGTTGTGTTTTTTTCACTGCATGAACTTCTTTGTCGCTCTCTGTCTGGAATCTGAACGCAGCTATGCAGATTTTGACAACCACACATTGAAGAGCAGTTCTCAGTGAACCATATGCATAAAAATTTTGGAAACTTTCGGTTTCAGGCTTTCCTCAACGAGGGATCAAGTAAGGGTGAAAGATCCAATATTTTGCATTTTCCATAAAAAAATTAAACAAATTTTGTTCAAACAGCTTTTAAGAACAAACCTTCCACTTGATGATCGCAAAACTTGGTAGGCTACCTCAAAGTACATGAAGGTTCATAATGCCTAAGATATTTTACCACTCCAGATGTTGCAAATGCCATCATGGGCATTAAAGCTTTGAAGAGCCAGAAAATACGTGAATGGCAACTCTTTCCCGCCGAAGAGGTCACTAAATTATGATGAGAAGGTTGTTTTTACAATGCAATGATCACGTAGTACCATTATCATGATAACCAATCACTTTTTCAACGATGCCCCAAAGAGCAGATTCAAGATGGTGCTCAAGAGGAAAAAAAAAGTTGACAATCGTATTTCTGAAAATAGTTGGCTTGAGAATTGGCTACCCAGCTCATATCATTTCTTACATTACTTTTTATAGAAATACAAAGTATTGTGTCAATATCTCTAAGAATCACTTATTTATGGAAAAAAGAGTGTTTTTGTGTTTTTTTCTGTTTTTCCCCTACATTTCAAAGACGGTTCAAGATAATCAAGAACGGTTCACTGTGACTTCATGAGCATGAAACAGTTAATGTATGTGGTGGATTACACGTTTCCAGATGCTTCGGTTATTCAAATATAATTTTCCAACTTTTTTTTCTGTTTCACCCTGTATACGCTGCCGGCATGGATGGTGCTGATGGCTACCTTTCTGGATCGGAAGAGTATGATGCAAAGAGCATTTTCACCAAGTAGCATCTTCTCATAAAAAAATGCAAGGTTCATTCCATTTTATGCAACTAGCATCCGGACTAGTAGCACGGTCATTGTCCAATAAAAACGCGTACAAGCTTTTGACACGGAGTGTACTGATTTGATTGATTTTGGCCTATTGTCACAGTGACAAGGTAGCCAAAATTAATCAAATCAGTACACTACGTGTCAAAAACTTGTACGCGTTTTTAATGGGCAATGACTGTACAGGTGATCCACCGAGACCCCCCCCTGTTAAAATTTCCCCCGTTGGAATAAATTGGTGAGGAAAGATTCTTTCCCAACCATTTTTCCCTTATAGTGCAGCGGTTAACGACCATTTTTCAGGGAAACCTTGCATTTTGTGATATAAGCATGAAATTTGGCATATACGACGCTCTACCTTAGAATCGCTCTACAGACTCTCCTTTACTATTTGCGAGGCGGACCCACGATGGAACCGCCGTGCAGCTGTCAGAATTGTCATGCAGTAGACCTTCACAGTATAACTTCACCAAAACAGATGTCAATATTACAAAAACAGGGGGAATGGGAGGGGATAGTTCTAGCCGCGGCACAGATTTTTTTTATTTCCTTATTTCGGACCAATTGACAAGTTTGGTGTTGTTTCCGACTAAACTTCATTTTCTGAATTCAAATTGAATGTTGTAATTGCAGTTTGAGAAAAAAGATTTTGTTTTGTTGAAAAAAAAATCAGAAAAAAATCTTAGGCTTTTTTTCATTTTGACTTTTATCCTCATTTAAGGCATTCGAAGTGGACATCGTTATTTAGTTCACTTCTTCAAAGCTTCCTGCACATGAAAACCATGTAAGAGACCTGATTTTTACTTTGACAAGTTCGTGAGCCTCATTTGTTCCTAAAGTTGTAGAAGTAATATGCAATCATTTTTATGTAGGAATGGAAGTGTGCGTGCAAAGGTATCGCGGCGATTCTGGCAGCTGCACGGCGGCTCCGTCATGGGTGCACCTCTTGTATCGTAAAGGACAGTCCATAGACCATGTATGCCAAGTTTCTGGCTGTTATCACAAATTGCAAGGCTTTGCACGCACACCTCCATTCGTACATGAAAATTGATAAAATTATTGGATCGGCCTTATTCTCTATGCCATTGAAATTGAAAATTGAAAATGTTTCGTTTTTCACTCTGGTTTATTTCGGTACGTAAGCATATTAGGCTGGGATCCCAAATATGGATGGAAATTAGAACTGAATCCCTGCCTGAACTGGTATAGTGCGTACTTGTTGACACAGTCTTAAGATCAATTTCAGCTCTTCAAAATCCCATTTTCAATATTGAAAATTTTCAATGGCATAGAGAATAAGGCCGATTACTTCTACGACTTTAAGAACAAATGAGGCTCACGATCTTGTCAAAGTAAAAATGAGGTCTCGTGCATGGTTTTTATGTACAGGAAGCTTTGAAGAAGTGAACAAAATAAGGATTTCCACTTAGAATGCCCGGAATCAGGACAAAAGTCAAAATGGAAAAAGCGTAAGATTTTTTTCTGAAATATATATTTTTTTAACAAAACAAAATCTTTTTTTTTTCAAACTGCAATCACAACATTCAATTTGAGCTCAGAAGATGTAATTCAGTCGGAAACAACACCAAACTTGTCAATTTGGTCCGAAATTAACAAATAAAAAAATCTGTGCCGCGGCTAGAACTATCCCTTCCCATTCCTCCTCCTTTTGTAATATTGACATCTGTTTCGGTGAAGTAATACTGTGAAGGTCTACTGCATTGATAGACGTCACTTTTGAATCAGCTCTATAACCAACTTCAGTTTTTGCCCCTGGAAGGTAGGCAAATGGCAATTCTGATAGCTGCACGGCGCGGCGGTTCCATCGTGAGTCCGCCTCGTAAATAGTAAAGGACAGTCTGTAGAGCGTATGTGCCAAATTTCATGCTTTCATCACAAAATGGAAGGTGGTTCTTACTAACCGCCGCACTATTATAATTCAAATTTGGACACCAAATTTTTTTGTATCATAGTATACAGGTTCTTTAAAGAAAATTCCAATTTTTTCGACACCTTGTATCTCAATATTGGAAATGATGCGGCTTTTCTTTTTGAGTTCAGATATGTAATTTGATATCTGAATAAGATGATATACAGACTGTTCACTTTTACACTTCTCACCCCAGATTTCTCCCCGTCAAATTTTTTTCTAGAAAGAACGCCGGAATAGGTCGAATTTTATAGATGAAAATTCGGCAATACGTGTCCTAGATGTCCCCCTCAAAATGAAAATCGGCCTGTTCCGGCGTTTTTCTTGAAACAAAGGCCTCAAAGGAAAGGGGAATGTGAAATCTGGGGTGGGAAGTGTGAAAATGAACACCCTGTATATGATCTTATTCAAATATCAAATTATATATCTGGACTCTGAAGAAAATTCCGCCGTCGCAGCATTTCCAATATTTAGATACAAGGTGTCAAAAAAATTTGAAAGTTTTTTTGAAACACCCTGCATACTACAAGATAAAAAGTTTGGTGATATTTGAATTCTACGGGAAAAATTCTAAAGTAATTTCGGGAACAAGTGCCGCTTTATCAAGAAAATGATTGTGCTGAACTCAAGATTTGTCTGAGTTATGTTGAAAACAAACGAATCTCTACAGCGGTACCTTGGCACCCTGTCATGCGCTGGCGCGAGCGTCTTGTGTTAATTCAACGTCGAAAAGAATGTGCATTGCGCTATTGCCACGTCAGGCATACTTGCAACGTTGCCATAGCGGGTGCCAAGGTGACGTTATGTTCCCGCGACCTTTACTTGAGCGCGGTATCCTATCTTACTAAAATTTTTAAACTTTTCTGCTTTTTGTGACATTTCAATCGAAGTAATCGAAACAGTAAACAACACCTTATTTTAATGGCCTTTTTTCACAAGAATATCAGTCAGTTTTTTCCACAACAATTTAAATACGTTTTTTTGCAGGTGGTGGCTGCCGATTTGCTCAAGTTTCTGGAAGCAAACTCCGGCTATGGTCCGACGGTCATTCACGGCTTCTCGGTGGGCGGTTACCTCTGGTCCGAGGCCATGGTCCAGATGAACGTCGAGCAGGAGCGCTACCAGCACATCGTCGACAAATTCATCGGCCAGATCTGGGACAGCACGGCCGACGTCACGGAAATACCCGAAGGCCTGCCGGTCGCCGTGTTTCCGCGCAACAAAGTCATGCAATCCGCTCTCAAACAGTACATCATGTAAGCATCCTTCATCCTTCCCTGATGCGACCAGAGAGTATGCATTCGTAGAGAAACCATGCAAAATTTGAATAGCTTCTTTCTGTATTGCAATCGCGAGAGTTGAAACGTAACAATAGGAGTCAACATAGTGACTTTTTCTGTCATACTGTCCTCTTGTCAGTAACGAGCTTTCAAATACTATCGACGTCAACCAGCCTATGAAAATGTCAACGTTGAGCTCAGTTTTAATTCTAAACCAGGCGCTTTGTCCGTAGCAACAGTGATATTGACAGTTTCCAAATAGTTACGTTTTCACATTTATAGGCTACTTGACGCCGCGCCGCCGGCTTGATCTACCAAGTGGGTACTGGATTCAGCACCTTTTTTTCAGATACCATTTGAAAACTTTCGACAAAGTGGCCACCAGACACTACGTGAGGGCGAGTCAGATATTCCACACCAACGTAGTGAAGGCCCCCGCGCTTTTCTTCATCAGCAAATCCGATTCGATCGGTGCCGAAAAGTCCAATCTCAGGGCGAGGGACAACTGGAACAGTAATGGCATAGAAGTACGTATTCAACACTGAAATGAGGGTGCGTTTCCATCTTGGCTCTCCCAACGTGGCATATGGTGGAGGCGCCGAAGAATCTCAGCAGTCGAGATAGCGCTCAGCACCTCGAAATGTGACATTTGGTGGAAGCGCCTTGCTCCATCCTTCCAGATAGCGACCCGCAGACGTGTCAATATTTCCAAGTGACGTCAGACCTCTCTACCTCGTGATTTGCATCGTCATTGAGAGGTTTCTGATGACACTGAAAAAGCGGATTAGTAGAAATCACTCCTGGTACTTTTCTTTTCAAAATAGAACGTTCAAATTTGGCATGCGACTTCCGTGAAGAAAAATATATGGACGATGCTATTGGGTTTCTAAAATTTATCTTTGAAATTTTCGATAATTAATAGCATCGCTCATACACTTGCCTTCAAGGAAGTCGCATGCCAAATTTGAATTTCCTATTTTCAAAACCAATATTTCTACTAATCCACTTTTTCAGTGGCATCAGAAACCCCTCAACAGCCACGTGTTGGGTCAACCGTCGTGTTTGTGCCAGTGGGAACGCACCTTAAAATATGATTCCGCAATAATGATGTGCAATTTCACTTTCAGACTCACTGGAAGGTCTGGGAGTCCACTCCGCACGTCGGCCATTTCCGGCACTACCCCGAAGAGTACAAAGCCGAACTGAAAGCTTTCTTAGATAAGGTCGAAAAGCAATCTGTGAATAAGCAAGCTTCTCAAATAGTGAAAGCGGTCCGGGCAAAGAATTGAATTGTTTTTTGTTTGTTTAGGTACTACATACGTCAAGTTTAGTTATTTCTCAGACACTCTCTCACTCTATTTACTAATGTTTCATCATCTCAATAAACCGATACGTGACGCCCGTAAAGCTCTATAGGGCGTATTCAGAAACATTTTCGTTAGTATAAAAATGAAAGGACCGCTATAGTGAATTCAACCAATCATCAAGACGCATTTTGACAGTTTCTATGGAAATACTGAGTTAGCGGACCTTTAATTTCAACGGAAATGATACAGAATACGCCCACTCGTCTGCTAACTCATACCAGTTCCTGTAACCCTTCCTCCTTAGTTTTTTTTTTAAGGGCTAGTATTTTCATACCAGATAACTTCAGGGTATTACTAAACTGGAACGCAAACATCATGGAAAAAGATATTGTATCAATGGAAATGAGAATAGGGCTCTTACCATGAGTTCCACCAAAAAATTTAAGAGTGGTTTAAGCTAAACCGAGATTAAACGGACTTTTTTCTGGTCAATGTTGGTAGATTCATTTTGGAAAATACGTTATATCGCAAGTATTCCACCCTTTGGTTAATTACTCAGCGTGAAACCTGGATTTACATTGATCATTTGGTCAGAATCCATCAAAATAAATCTCGAGTTAGCTATCAGCTGGTTAAATATTTTGGTGGAACCCACGGTTAGCTACGTATTATTATGTACAATCAAATTATCGAACAGGTACAATGCAATATGACTTTTGTGCTTTTTTGAGCAATAACTTTATGTTGTAAATGTATTGTGTGAAAAACGGTCTATTTCCTACTATTCATTGGTAATTATTAATAATCTGATTATTCACCTATGATACTCTCCCTTTTTAAATTTATTAGATAGTGATCTGAATATTTCTGGTATGTTTCTTTTACAGGCATAGGTAATTATAATACATAGTGGTGAATTACTAGCATCTACTAGTTAACAAGACTGTACAAAATAATGTCTGTGTGTTAAATGCACCCTGATGGCTATTTCTGTTTATTGTGATGTTTATTATTATTAAAATGAATGGATACTGAGATGATACCCCTTTCCCTCATTGTACGTAATCAGACTCTACCCAACGTTATGTATTAATGTTGTGCCGTATATTTTCGTAACCCTTTTTCCCTGAATCATGTAATCAATTCCTAGATCCCTTTTGATTCTTTCAATTCCCCAGGTTCTTCGAAAGAGGATGACTGAATAAACATTACAAATAAACAAAATTTTGAAACCACATTTGTTTCATTGCCTATAACTCACAACCGCTGATTTGATTTATTCAACCTTAGTTGACTTGATTATTCATTCCACAGTCTCAAATTTTGCTGACTTCAGCTGACAATAAAGAATTATTCAAGTCAATTTACATTCCGTTTCTGGAATAAAAGAAAACCTAATGCTTCCTAAGACACGCGCATGATTAATTACGCTCTCCAAATCAAATTCCCGTTTCTGAATGCCTCCTAATTTATGGGTCATTTTCCGAGATTGTGCAAAATGATGTCTTATCTTACTTTTTTGAAAAATAATGTTTCTTTAAAATATTTTTCACTACTATAATAAATAGTGCAAAAGTCTTTAGTTGAATAGCCGTATATTGAATCGATTCATTCCTGTTGATGGAAAATATATATTGCTATCACATTAGATGAAATCTCAACTCCGTGACATGTCCCGCGATCGAACCTTGAACGGGACTTTTCATTATTAGGGTTTGTGGAAGAATGTTTATAAGTGATTATCACTTATGATTCACTAAAACCCAATAGAAAGAGAAATCATGCCAAATAAAGGTAGGTATCAAAGTTACCCATTAAATTAGTTGCAGAAGTTTGGTCCCAGTTCTTATTCTCAACTCCGTTGCTCATTTTGTAATTTGAAACAATAAAAAAATAAATGACCGGCGCAGCGGTGGATGTTTAACTTACCTTCAGGAATGTCAAACAGTAGCACAAAGCTCGATAGGTAAACCGGCATGAATGTAATCATGTCGGATTTTTTCAGATATTTTGCTAAAGGTGGGGAACCTTGTTATCAACCACATTACGTTCTCAATTCCGTGACATTCATCTCTGGTTAATGGAATATCACTTTTGGACCAACTAACACGTACGTATTAGCTTATTGCATCTACAAAAGCCATGTGTGCTTCATGAAGCTCCAACTTCAAATTTCAACGGTTGGAGCCCCGCAAAGTTTGAAAATTCTCAACTCCGTTGCCATTTGATGTCACGGAGTTGAGAAATAGTCACAGAATTGAGGTTTCGCCTATTTTTCTTCTAATAAATCATCAGAAACCCATGAGCGTCTTCAAAATATTTTGAAATTTTCAAAATTATCACGTATTTTTTAGTCAAAAAAGGGAGAAAACCAAGAATTTGAATGTAGTGTCTAAATGAATAGAGAGAAGAGAAAACTTGTAATGAGAAGGCTACGCAAAGCTCTAATCATTCAGTCAGGTAGGAAGAAGAGAAACAGTGCTTATCTTTAACGTTTTTGCATTCAAAGCTATTTTTTTTTAATACATTTTCATGCTCGGTAAAAATGCTCAGCTCAACTCGGTGTCAATTTTTGAAAAAAAAATTTTCAACAGTTTTTCATGAGCAAGCTGGCTCCTTCCGGTTTGGAGTTGCAAATCAGGTTGCCAAAGGCCTATCAAAAGATGGTTAGATTTCTTGAAGAATTGAAATTTTTTTTTGGAACATGTTATTTTGCCGTTTTTGAAGAATCACCCTTATATGAAAGTGGTTCCTAACATTCGTGAGTTTCGTTTCTTGCATAATTAACCCGTTAGTTGATTAATCATTTCATAGTCAAGCCCATACTTGTACCCAGAGAGATAGAGCTTACTCCTATCATTCAGCTTAGAGAGAGATTATTAATCAATTGAGTATGATCTTTGCATTCCGACATTATAGCCATTGTCCCAATTATTGATCAAAATAATTTACATGGAAGTTGGATCTCACTTTTCACCTGGTGACTCGAGGGTAACTGGAAACAATGTCTTGAAGGCTCACAGCGATTTGCGGAATATTAACTCTGTTTGACAAGGCCTTTTGCTAGTATCGGAATCCAGAGAACAACCCTCAATAAAGCTTGAAAACAAAACAATAACATCCCGTTGAAACCATTATTATCTGATTACACAGAAGGTAAACTTACCTTGGTGCTTTCTTCTCTAGTCAATAATGCATTGCAATTATTAATTACTGGGCTGAGGACACAACTCGTTGACTCTTTTTAACGAATATGAATTGTGACTCTCACCCCCCACGTCTGGCGTTTTTCAGCGCCCACTCAAGTCTCCTGGACCGCTTCTCTCTCGCCCCTAAAGCGTCACTCGCCTCCTATAGACCAGACGCACAGCTAGACGTGAGCTAGATCCGTGTCCTAGATCCTTATGACTCTCCAAGTTAGATCCTCGCTAAAGTTCGGCCTCGTCGTCGGCGTCGCTTCCTGGTGTTCCTGGGCGATTCTGCAGAAATAGAGTCTTCAGGACTTTCCGAGTGGTTCAATTTCCGATGTTACGACAGCTCTCGAATTTTGCACGGCATCTTCCAAGTCTCTCGAGCAGGTCATCCGTTTTCTAGCCCACGCTAATTTATCAAAAATTAATTCTTTTTAAGGATTTAGGCTGGACACATGAACTGCTGGACACCACAATACCTACATGAAACTTTTGATTTCTGGAGCCTATTTTCACTGGAAACGGGTTGATATTTGCCACCATTAATAATAATAAAATAAATTTATTTTCCCATTTTAGCAACAGCAGAAAAAATTACACTTTACAAAATAACACAAACCACTTACATCAACAAAGCACTAGCTGTACTGGGAAAAGAGTAAGCCTCACTTAAAGTTCCTCAAGGGAACTTTGTGTGTGAGTGCGATTGAATAGGCAACTATTGAAAATTCAAAAGACAGATACTTAAAATACAAACGGATAAAAATAAATTAAAAAAAAAAAAAATCAAGATTGAGCAGAAAAGTTGAAAATGAGGTGAAAAAAGTCAAAGATCAAAAATTGGGTCAAAATCGATAGAGGTAAACGCCTCAGAGCAGTGTGGGCAGCATTTCCTTGATGTCACCCATTAAAATCCACTCTTTCAGTTCTATACACTTTCGCTCATGATTTTTGATATTTTTTATTGAGTCTGGCACTTTATTGAATAGCCTAGGAGCCAGATAAACAAAACAGTTTTGGCCGACGGTCTTTTGGGCTTTGGGAACAGCGATTTCGTTTTTGTTTCTCAAATTATGTTCGCAAATTTTCTTAGAGACATTACTCTGTTTAGATTGGTAAAGGAAGAGCTTTTCGGCATATATTTGCTTTATTTTGTAGATGTTGTTTTCTCGGAAAAGTAGTTTACTGCTGTAGTAAATACCTTTTTTGAACATTATTTTCAAGAGTTTTTTGTGAGTCTGATGGAGTTGTTGCACATGAGTTTTATTCAGCCCACCCCAGACTAGTATTCCATACCTGTCTGAAACACATGTTCGGCGCATTTCTGCTACAGATGAACGGAACATTCTTGCGGGACGTGATGTCTCACGCTCTCTCCCATTTTATTGAGAAAGTACGTAATTTTATGACTTGTTTTCAATTTTCGCCAATGAACAAACGAATCCAAACAGCTTGTGAGCTCGGTTTTTCCTTGCTCTCAAGAATGCGAACCCTTCGCTCAAAAAAGCGCTCAATGAAAGCTCGATCCTTCCGCCTGTTCCAGCCAAAAAGAAACGCCAAGCCCTGAAGAATTACTGGCAAAACAAGGATCTCCTCGGCGGTCAGCCGCTCAAAAGTTGCACATTGGACCGAAATTGAGGTAAGCACCTTCAATTTGCCATTTATTTTCGTTTTGGGGCTCGCACGGCACGAATTCCTGTCGGCTCTACCCGGCCGCCGTCAAAATTGAATTCGAAGGAGGCCGATTT
Source organism: Anaspis maculata (assembly GCA_949128115.1). Classification (NCBI taxonomy): domain Eukaryota; kingdom Metazoa; phylum Arthropoda; class Insecta; order Coleoptera; family Scraptiidae; genus Anaspis; species Anaspis maculata. The sequence continues at coordinate 6,900,499 of OX421965.1, forward strand.
TGGTGCCTAAACAACGGTAACACGTCTCTGCGCCCCCCCTAGTCACATTTCCACGTATGACAAAACCAATTTTCCAAGATTTCAATATTTTGATGTCAGTAGACAAGTGACCTAACCTCACTTTTGACAAGTCAGTTCTACACCAGGTAAAAAGGCGGCAAGCCTACTATAAAAGTATAAAATCGTCTAGCCAACTGGAACTACACTTGAGGTGAACGTACTATACCTTTGGTTCGGTTCACACAAGCCAAATAAAATGTGGAAATTCTAATGATGCCACAGAGAAGACGTTAAAGAAATTCTGTAATAGACAATAAGACAAATAAAAAAGCTTGGTACTCACAAAGTCGTACATATAAACTACATCAAGTATTCATAAAATTAATGATTTAAACGTGAAATGGAACGAATTCAGCAGTCTTCATCGCCGTCGCTTTCGAATGCGTCCAGGGATTTGTCCGTGGCCAAGATCCCGTGCTCCCACAAGTCCGAGATCAGCTGCAGTTTCATTCGGACGTCTTCCATGGGCAGTTTTTCCACTTCCAGGTATTTTGGATAGGCATTTTGGAGGGCAGCGATCGGCCCGACCATGCTCGGGTCCAGTTCCAGCCATTGTTCCTCTTCGCCGTGGTAGACGTTGGCGTTTTCGGTGTTGTAGTACAGCTTGATGGCGCTATCTTCGATGACCAGACGGACGCAATGGTAGCGCAACAGTCTCACTCTGGTGTCCAGGCTGATTTCCACCCTGTAAAGCGAATTGTGTACACATTGATGCCAAAATTCAGCGGTACTATACATAATATGGACGCATCATCTGTGTTACAGAGTTTTTTTTATGACCAGTGATTTGACCAGGAACTGCGAAAAAAATCGATGATACGTTTGATACAGCGTTTTCGTGGTCGAACTGATCGCTACAGTCGGGCTCATTCAAAATCGGATGAAATCAATAAAACTGCATAGCAACATTTCACAAAGACGTCGGCTATACAGGGTGTCCGAGGTTTAAATCCGGAAACTTCAGCAGTCGATAGAGAATCAAAAAATAATGGAACTTTGTTCAAAAAAATGTTTTCAAAAATGAAAAATAACGAAGATATAGCCCTTTAAAGTTGGATTAAAAAAACTGTTTTTCTGAAACAACTCTTACATTGTTCAACCGATTTTGTCCAAATTTGACACAGTTGATCCCACAATACATTTATATCAGTAACTTGAGATGACTTTCCCCGATTGACTCCAGTGGCGTAGATATTGGGAAGTTTACCCCTATTAACCCCTCTATTTTTCACCAAATCAAAATTTTGAGAAAGCGACCCAAATTCTTGATTCTGTATTCAATTCCAAGGAAAAAGTTACTCTTAGTAAATTTTGATTTGAGGCTTTGTTTTTGAGATATTTGAGTTTAAAAATTCCAAACACAAATACAAATTGAAATCATTTTTGTTACTAAAAATTCTATTTAGTAGGCTAACGAAGTCTCAAATCAAAATTTACCGAGAGTAACTTTTTCTTTTAAATTAACTGCAGAAACAATAACTAGGATTGCTTCCTCAAAATATTCATTGGCGTAGAAAATAGGGGCGATAATATGAGTGGCTCCTCCAATATCTACGTCACTGGACTGTTTTTGGAATTTTCAAACTCAAATATCTCAAAAACGAAGCCTCAAAACAAAATTTAACAAGAGTAACTTTTTCTTTAGAATTGAATGCAAAAACAATAATTTGGATCATTTTCTCAAAATCTTCATTGGCGTAGAAAATAGGGGGGTAATATGAAGCTCCCCTAATATCTACGTCACTGGACTGTTTTGATCAAAGTAATAGTTTTTCTCATGAAGCTAGGTATTCAAGCATCACTGATTTTACACCTTTACTGCTTTGAAGATGGCCCTTTACCCCGAATTGTAAGGCTGAAACGCGTCAGCAAAATATACTCATACAATTTACGTGGAGAGACAGATTATTTATACAACTTTATTTTTCCAAAAAAAAAACTTCCTCTTATCCTTCGGAAAATCCGTTTTTTCCCTGTTTGAGCTTTACGGTTTGTGAGATATGATCGTGTAAGTTAACTGATCAGTGTTCTTTTTTGGAGGATTTTTCTTTCACAACCTGTCTGCGGAGTTGGCAGGATTGGTTCTTCAAGCAATATTTTAGAAATGCTGTTGGTGATTGTGTGAAGTTTAAAAAATTTATGTCAAGAAATGACCGTCATATAATTTTTTTCTGCCGCGCAATGAAATTTTCTGCTGTATTTTCCATTAAAAAAAAAACGTGGTTTTGGTTAATTCCGCATATTTTCAGCCATTTACCAGTTAAAGACTGGTCGGTCTGTGATTTAGGGATTGGTCGTGTAAGTTGATTGATCAATTTTTTTTCAAGGTATTTTTCTTTCACAAGCCGCCTGCACGGTTGGCGAGATGGTTCTTTGAGCAAAATTTTTAAAATGTTGCTAGAAGTGATTGCGGAAAGTTTCAAAAAGTTATGCCAAGAAATGATCACCTCATAATTTTTTTCTGTATCGTAATGGAATTTTGTGTGGAATTTTCCAATATCCACACAATACAATTCGCCGTCCTTTATCCTCAAATAAAACGCCATTGTGTCAATCAAGAAGGACAAAGAAACAGATCAGAATTTTCCAATAAAACAATCGTATTTTTCCAAGAAAAGGAGGGAATTAATTTTTCCTCGTGGAAAAGTATTGTGATGGCCAGCTTAAAATCATGAAGGAAAATCAAATTTTCGGAATAAATTAACATTACGGTCGATATTGGGAAAGAACGAAATTGCTCAAGGGCTGATGGTGTAGTCGTGCCGCATTCCAGAGAAGCGGGGTTTGTTGGCCAGGGGTGGTTACACTTGAGAGGGGGTGGAGAGAGAATCGGTCCGGAAAGAGAAAACGGGGGTGAGACGGGCTGGCGTCGGTGTGTTCGACACGAACGGATGTGTTTAGCTGTGGAAAATTATTTGTCGTCAAATATTAATTAACAGGAGTGCCTAGCTAGCTATCAACAATTGTAGTGCATTAGTGACAAAAGAAGAGAGCACCCAGGCAAGTCTACCTTCCATGTGATCAAATGATAATTGTTCAAAGGGGTGAAAGTGATTGTTTGTTTATAAACTTGAAAGTTTGTTATGTGTATTTCGATAACAGCCAAAAGCCAAAGGTATTGTTGAACCAAGTTGACATTCCGTAAATAGCTGTGAACTTTCAACTATGTTGTTTATAATGAACTTCACAGCACCAGGTCAGTCACCACGGTGACATATCAACCGAAGATAGCCTTTGTCAGGTGAATTTGTAGGCTCTATCATCATGCTGAAACGCAGCGGCTAGCAGTCTTTATGCAAATCAGATCTGGGCCGATTACAATAACGCGTAATCTTTCCCCATAGAATAAAAGAGATTCAACCCTTTCACAACGAACGACAAGGGGTTTCACGCGCATTCAAAGTAGAGTTCCTAGAAAGAAAACCGTTTGAAACATGCTCAGATACGCAGTGTCGCTCCGAAAAATCTACAAGACATCGAAAAGTAATATAATTTTCCCGGTTAATTAATTAAAGGCTCATAGCTGATTGCACATCTGAATGAAGTTAGGTAACACAAAGTGATACAGAGCTGAGTGATAAGTCTATAAGTTAGAACACATCACCAGCTGGACGTAAATTGATCAAACTAAAACACCCAACGTTTATGTAAATTATTTGATCGGTAATCAAAACAATGACTATGATTTCATTTCACGTCTAATCGATAAGGGAAAGGGGGGTTCTATCACAGTACATTCGAAGTGTTTTCTTTTTAAGATCTCGCAAAAGTGCTTATCTATCTCAAATTGAGCATACGTGGGTAAAGGTACAGCGCTTTTTAGGTGTTCAAATCAGATTGATGACAGTTGCTAAAATTTCGGTGTTTGGAAATTAAAACTCGACAAGTGCTTGTCAGATCGGTTATGATCTCCCCGCGGGGTGTATTTGAGGGCGAACAAAAGTATCGACGTAAGGCTACCTAGTGCCTACCTGTCAAGGACTTTGCCGTTGTGCAAGTAATCACCGTCGTCCTTGCAGGTCCGTCCGGCCTCGATCTTGAGCGGAATCGGCGGCATGGAATCGTGCATGAACTTCTTGCCGAGCAAATCGGCCGCCTTGTCGATGGCGATGTCGTCGACGTGATCGATCAGGGATTTGAACAAGTTTCGCACGGTTCCCTGGAGCGATTTTCGCCGGGGACATTCTTTTCCTGTGTTGACGTGTCCGATTTGCTTCAAGTAATTGAGCGGAAGTCCTTTTCTGCAAATAAATGAACGTATGAAAGCGATTAGTGCAACAGGAAGTGGACCAGTTCAGATTGAAAACTTGTTTTAGATGATATAGGCTGTCTGATTTCTACATGATTCTAGTGGGCTGCGATTCAGGCCGCGATCGGCCGATGGCGACCAGAAACACAGCCCACTAGAATCATGTTGAAATCAGACAGCCTATACTATTACAGTGATCTGTGTCATGAGTTGGGCAGTGACATTAACAAATATGTTATTACCCTGCATATAACTAGGTAAGGGAGAAGCCACGCTTGTATTTGGAAATGAAATAGTATTGGAAGCCCTGTAGGATCACTCGTTAGAACTAGCGCTACATTTCTTGTGTAAACCGAGCTTAACATCTTTGTGTAAACTTAGCTTAAATGTTGTGTAAAATGAGCTTCACATCTTGTGTAAATGTTCAATGACTGAGCTTTATAAATTGGGTTCACGGAAGAGAAACAATGCTAAAGCCGAGCTTGCACTTGAAACTTGTTCTAGAATTTGTCACCAAGAGCCCAAGACGATTAGAACAAGCAATTTCGTTTCTAAATTGAGCTTTTGAAGCGAAAAGTATTATTAATCTTGATTTAATTTTGTTTTAAAACTTCATTTTCATTGCCATTTTTCTAAGCGATGGAAAATCGATACAATTTATGGGGCCACACTAGTGCTTGATATACAGAGACGTCAGGTCAAGTAACTTTCGATAAATTCAGGTAAAGACCTCAACACAACTCGCCTCGGCACCCAAATTCAACATTACCTCAATTCGACGTCGTTCAATGCAGCGTTTTTCAAAACTGTCGGCATCAAGTTCTCCAACAAGTCGACGTAGGCCGTGTGCTGGTACACGGATATCGTGATGTGCAAAGAATGTGAGTCTTTGTCCGTCCGTCCTTCGTGGATGGTCCCGCGGGGGAAATACAAAACCTCGCCGGCATTCAAAGTCAATTCCATGAACGGTTCGGGCAGCTCCTTCCTCTCGAAATTGTGACTGGAATCTCTGGCCAGGACGTCGGAACCTCTGAAAATCGTAACGTTAAAATAATAATAATAATAAAAATAAAATGCAAGTGTATTGTTCTCGATGACAGAAGGCCAGAATGTGACTCGGAATCGAGCCAGAAAGGCGGCGTAGTTATGATTATTTTCGATTTCAAATGCATAATATGTTATCATCTTATCAATTATAATCAGAGATGTCTTTGAAGTTTTTTTTTTGGAAAAAGTTGATTGACAATGATAACACGTTTCGGTGTTATTCTGGCCTGCACGATCACCAGATGTCAATCGTACAGATGGATACAATTTTCGGCCGCTACTACTTTCCCAGTCCAGAGGCTCGAACATTTTACTTTTCCAACAAAAACAAAAATAAATTAAAGAAACAGTTCGGAAATTTTATTTCAAACACATTCGTTCACTTTTTGGGTTTTTCGTGAAAAAACGAAAAATTAATGCTTCCACCGTTTTCTCGAGCGTTTTCTACTTTTTTATTTTTATTTTTTATGACTAATACGATGGTTAATGTCTAGAATCGTTTGAAAATTTGTCTAATATTATTTGGTGAAAAACTATCGATTTTCAGAAATCCATAGGGAAATGTAGGGTGCTCAGAGCCGCCAAACACGGAAAAAATCATAATTTTTTAACCATACGTCTATATTCATATTGGTTGGTGTCATGAAATCGGCCATGATTTTCCGTATTTGTCCATACTATTTTCAATTTTCTCGAATTTCCCGGAAAAAATATAGGCCAAAAACCGTTCTAAACATTTGTGTCTCTCTAACAATCTACAGGATGGATGTGGAGACATCAGACCTACACCAAAAATTGGAGTATTTTTCCCCAATTGTCAATACTGAACGTAATATAAGTGACACTGCAGAGTTTTCCGGATTTTTTTAAGCGAAGACAAAAAGAAACCCATGAATCAAATTGGAATATTTCTTGGAAATATGATTTTCCCAACAAAAAAAAAATGAAATAAATCAACAGTTCCGGTATTTTGACATTCCACATCATTCGTTCATTTTTCGGATTTTCTGTGGAAAAATAAAAAAATCAATTTTGCACTTTTTTCTTAATGACCCAGGCCAATATGTAGAAGACAATGTTCAAGTCCAAAACCGTTTACAAAATTTTCCAACCTTATTCGGTGGAAAACTGCATTTTCTTACGACCATAAGGAAATCTGGAGACGTCAAACACGAAAAATATTCGTAACTTTTTAACCATACGTCCGATTTTATATCAGTTGGTGTCATGAAATCGGTGATGATTTTTTACATTTTCCCACACTGCAGACTCAATTTGACTCTTTTGTTGTGTTGCTTCCTGCCAAATTTGGTTCCAATCCATCGGATAGAAATGGTAAAGTTTTGAACTTTGACATTTTTTATTATTCGACAGATGGGGCAATACTTTCAACTGTTCTGAAACGTCCAGGATACAGTATTTTAAGGGCTTTCAAATGACATACTGCAAGTCATGTTCCGTGAGATATAGCTTCTGACATTTGTTGATAGTGACACTCCTGTTTGACAAATGACAGCCAAAAACGAATGGGCTCATTCCAGAGGAAAATCATGTCTGCATGCCAAATTTCAAGTCGATCGAGTCAACGGTTCGACAGTTATCGTGGAAGATCACAGACAGACAAACACACAGACAGACAGACAAACAGACACACACACACAGACTGACATCATCCTGAAAATGGTCTCAATCATCTTGGGGTACCTCAAAATAGATATATTTGGTGAAATATCAAAAAAAAAGGTCTGCAGGATTACAATACTTTCCATTCCATGTTGTGGGGGGGGGGTCCGGAAAGTAAAATTAAAAAGAACTTGGGAAGGACCGCAAGACACTTTGTACATCCAACTTACTGTGGTCGGTACAATTTCCAGTGTTTGCGCCCCTCGAGCTGCACGACGAACGCCTCGATGTCGTCGAAATGAGGGGCGAAGCCCTGGCTGTTGGGCGGCGTCAGGTACACGTTGGCCCCCACCATCGTCCCGAAGTACTCCTGCAGCGTCGCCAGCAAAAAGTGCACCTTGTGGTTGTACGTCTGCGGATTCAGCACACGGACGCTGCATCCGTTGACGTAGAAGTCCCACAGGGCGGACGGCACGGCCCGTCCCTCCTGGTTGTGCACCTCCTTGACGCCGTTGTCGTACGACACCACGTCCACGTTCCTGCCGTAGTACAGCAGGTTTTCGCGGACGATCTTGTCCACCGTCGCCGAGCTGAGTATGTGTGAATAGTACGACTGATTGGTCCGCTTCACGTGCAGCGCTTCCTTCTCCCAGTACTCGTCCAGGAACTTTTCCGGTTTCATCGGCGCCATTAGCCATTTGAAGAGGTGCGAGGCCTCGCGGCCGGGATCGTCGTCGGCCCGGGGCTCTGCGCGGTCCGATTCCGTTTCCGGGCGTATCGGCACCAGCTTTGGCACCGAGTCGCCGACTTCGTCGCAGCTGCTCTGGCCATTCTTTCCGAGGTGCTCCGCGGGCGCCGGCTTTTGCTTCTGCTTCTGCTTTTGCTTTTTCATGCGGTCGCTGTCGTCCTTTTTGACTTTTTTTGCTGGCAACTGTTTGGTGGGGGACGGCGACGTCTCGCTCTGTTCCAATTTGCGCTTGCTTGAGCCGATTTTCGCGGCATTCTTCTTCTTCTGCGATGCTTGGGCCTGCTGTCTGTACACTGCGAATGCCGAAATGGGGGGCCGGTAGTCGGACGGCAGCATTTTTTGATTTTCTGGTGGCACTTGTCAAAAAAATGAGGTTAAGCTCGCGGCACGTTGTCAATTTGACGTTTGTGACAGCCAGTGACGGCTAGCGAATTTCAGGCTGGCCAACGACACCTGCCTGCGGCCAATTTGAAAAAGGCCGCGTCCAGAACTGACTTTGAGTTTCCGGTCCAAACTGGTTAGCGAGAAATGATTATCATAAAACAGAAAAACGGCAGTACTACAAAAATGAGTTATCGATTCATGTCACGAAAAATGCAGTTATCGATCGTACAAATCGGCGCAGCTGTCAAACACACTACCCGTCAAATTTGAAGTTTGAATCATTTGATGTGTTCGACTGTTCGTGCAGTTTCAGTAGCTTAGTACCTTTTTCCGGTTTTTTCTCGGTTAGTCTTTCGATTTTGAGTTTGAAACTTTCCCAATAAGTTTAGAAGGGCGTCTTTGATGCATTAGCAGCATAAGTTTGTGTGAGCAAGCGTCTTTGTGCGAAAAAGTGTTTCTTTTTATTATTTAGATAGAACGGGCCGAATTTGGAAGCAAGTTTCAGATTGCCTGCACAGATTATTAGCGAATATTGAACATTTATGCAGACTAACCAGGCACGGACTAGGCCACCGCCTGGGAGCCACCGCCAACAAATGTGAGGGTCTACCCATGGCACAGGTGGAAGCGATATACGTCTTACTCTTGTGGAAGGGTAAGTACAACACACATTTTTGATTTGTGTTTTTCCACAATCCACCTGAGTATATCGGCTGATTGCTTGGGGGCTATTAGGGCCCTGTTTTGACAATAACCCTCTGTTACCTATTATATCGTAGCTACATGTCTCAGAAATATCTACATAGGTACCTTAGGTGCATGCCTACTCTGAAATAGTTCTTCTTCCTATAGTAGTACAGGAAAAATAGTAAACAAGCGAATATGCCTCATGGGCATGAGGCTCAGTAGCGCACTTCCTTTTTGGAGGATTAGTGAACGCAAGATGTTAAGTGATTAGGGTTCTACCCACTAAACAAAATAACGTCATACTATTGTTCAAATAACGTTCACTCTTGAACAAGAACGTTCGGATTTGACGTTCATTTGATGTCAAATTAACGTTTTATACAAGTCCTATATTCGCCTTATTGAACGTTCTCACAAAAACGTTCTCACAAGAACGTTTTCGTTGGAATGGTTTTTAAACGTTGAAAAATGAACAACGTTTGGACATTGATTGCATCACGTTCAGTGAACGTTTTGTACTCTTACTACTTTTTAATGTTGTGGAATGAAGGTTCTATTATTGTATTTTTCTTCATGTTAAATAGATGTTTTCAATCGAGTTTTTAATTATTCAACAATGAAACGTGCGAATAATAGGTATCTAACTGGAATAATGTTGCAAAAATAAACAATTGACTCAATTTTCATTATAAGATAATACCATGGAATTGGTTGCCATCAATGAAGTAGCAACAAATCAGATGGATGCATCATAATGAAAATGAAAGTCTATTGTTGATTTCTGCTGCCTAATTTCAGTCCTTAGTTCCTTACCTATTAATACCTGAGTGATTTTTTTTTTCGTAGCGTGAACCTAAACCTCAACGATTATTATTATTATCATTATCGTGAACCATGCAAGCCGGAGCTACATATCACTATGATAGAAATTAGAAATGTGTCTAAACTCTAAAGTAAAAGACTAATAAGTTTAATAATATTAGTCTATTTCAGAACCAGATACCCTCTGTTGAATAATAGTAACAATGATGCTACATATGTATACTGATTTTATTACAAAAGATACTAACTAAAAAATGTATAAAATGGAACATTTTTGGACAAAAAAACTTTTAAATGAATAAAACTACATATAGGTAACTTCAAATAACGTTTTCTTGCGAACGTTTGCCGAAAATCGTCCTGGAAACGTTACATTAAGAACTGAAGAATGCCGTCTCCTTATTAACGTTACATTTATGTTCATAAATAGAACGTTCGGCAAATCACGTCACATTAACGTGTCTTGAACGGTTTTCAAGAACGTTATTTTCTGAACAACAAATATAACGTTCACAAACGTTCATATGATGTTTCATGTTTAGTGGGTACCGTCTTGGGCAAAAAATTGCAATATGGCGGCCAAAACATCGACAGAATCATGAAATTCGGCTTGAAAATCAAAATGATCGTACTAGACAAGGGTAAGTTCCAAGTTTCATGAAAATCGTTCCACTAACAAGAGATTTCAATATGGCAGCCAAGATGGCGGCAGAATTATGAAACTCAGCTTGAAAATAGGAATGATCGTACGAGACAAGCGTAACTCTCAAGTTTCATGAAAATCCTTCCACTTATAAGAGATTTCAATATGGCGGCCAAGATGGTGGGGCAATCATGAAATTTGGCTTGAAAATAAGAATGATCGTACTAGACAAGGGTAAGTTTCAAGTTTCATGACAATCGTTCCACTAATAAGAAATTTCAATATGGCAGCCAAGATGGCGGCCGAATTATGAAAGCCAACCTGCCTATTTGGTCCTTGAGGACCTAAGCTATCCACCGGATAAAGTTCAATCTTCAAGGGCTGTAGCTTTATTTCCCGAGGAGAAGTTCAACTTCATCGAAGTGCACAGGAGATCTCTGTTTTTTGAGAATAATGATAACGATGTATGGATAACAAAAATAGTGCCCATTGGCCACCCTTGGGGACATCAGCTATTAATCGGAAAAAAGTTCCAAGACTCTTGTTTCAATTCTCGAGAAGGAGTACAGCGTCTCAATTTCTGCACGGACCCGGACAGACAGACAGACAGACAGACAGACAGACAGACAGACAAACCGGCCACATAAGCGTCATTCTGTTACTTATATAAAAAAATGTTCTCCAACTGATTTCGACCTCCTGAACACTAATATCGGGTTCACTTTTGAATTGGAACATTTCTTTTTGATCGAAAAACCGAAAAAATGGTAGCCTTGTCACATGATTTTTAGTGATACCTACCTACTTTTTTTTTGTTATTGAGCGAACATCTTTCGTAATTTGAGTGCCATTATCCTTCAGGTACCTAGTATTGACTATTTCAAAATGTTCAATTACTATTTCGGCACGTCTGATTTTAAATTTGTAGGGTCGTGTAATATGCGCCGAGCCGTGGCTGTGCGGTCGTTTTCAAAAATTGATAACAATTGACCCAACGGTCGGATCGAAGTGGGGTTTTTGTCAAAAGAATGTTCAAATTGTTCTCTAAATATAATGCCGTACATGCAGTGATGTATTTCATTAAGAAATTGTAGTTGCCTGCATATCGCAACTTTCTACATCTTACCGCGAATGCCAGCACTTGATCAGCGAAGCCGCCCTACACCAAAATGTTGTTTTTGTAATTGTTCATGATTATTTCGGCAAAATTTTTCTTGATTCGCGTACCAAGGCCATGAGCTACCCATTCGAGTTGAAATATTTTCTGTATTGAATTTCGTTTTGTTCGGAGGAAAGGATATCAAGCACCAGCAAGCAACGAATAAATCATTTGCGGCCGAGCCGTAGTTTCGGAGTCATTTTCAAAAATTAATAACTACTAATCGGCACCTCGCACCGATGTGAAATTTTCATTAAAATAAAGTTCAAATCATCCTCTAAATATAACTCCGCATATGTATTATGGTAAAATGATAAGATCGGGTACTTCCTCGCATGTGATAACTTTCGAGATCAGGCCGGCTTCTGAAATGCAGCATTCAACGGCGATGCCGCGTCACACTAAATTGTTATTATTGTCATTGTTTATTATTATTTCGTCAAGATTTTCCTTGGTTCGGGATACAAGGTCATGAGCTACCCAATGGAGTAAAAAATTTCCGCAAAAACCTTTTCGTCTAGGACTAGATGCTGTGACGGACGGACGGACGGACGGACGGACGGACAAAGCGAGGACAAAAGCGCCTTCCCGTTTGGAGAAGTGCGCTAAAAAATCGGCAAAACTTCGGAATAAATATGGACGTCATGAAAATTTGATATTCTGTTCAGAATTGAGTGACCCCTCTACAACATATCCAAAATCGCCAAAAATCGCACCCGGGGGTTTTGAGTTATTGGAGGGGGGGGGGGGTAAAAAATTGCAGGTAAAAATGGAGGGGATGGAACCCGTCAATCCATTGGATGCGAATACATTATAAACTGCTCAACAATGAAAGTGTTACAAAGCAAAAATTCACCCAATTTTGAACCACTATAACATTTGATTGGCACATATGATTCTGATTTTGTTTCAAGCACTGAATTGCCCAATTTTTTGGCCATCTTCCTTGTCAATATGAAATGCATAGAGCTTTTCATAAATTTTCTACAGGGTGATGAACAGAGCAGTGCAAAATTGATGAAAGTTCAACATACCCCCGTTTTCGTTGAAATTTTTTTTCGGGAGTATCAACACCAAATTTATGAAGAATGATGTGTTCCCTCGAAACGGTTTTTGAATTTTTGGGATTCCAGTCGAAAAAGCCAAAATATGATTTTTTATTCGCGAAAATCAGCGGCCACCAGAAGGCGCTGAACGCAGTCAAACATGGTGGCCCAAGAGGCCTTGACAAATAGGTACCCAGCGCACAGCCCAGCGCAGTAGCGCAGTAGCACTCGACAGTTGACAGTACCTACTCCAAATCTCTATGCAAATCACAAGATATTGACAGTTTTGACAGTTGAAAAATAATTAAATTTTTTCTTCTTCCTTGTTTTCCACATCGTCGTGAATGTGAGCGAGTGAGTGTTGTAGTTTGACTTGAATGGGATGCATTCTCGCAAACGCATTCCAGAGGGCGCGACATAGGCTTGGGACCAAATGTCAACGTCATGTCAACGTCAAGCCCAAGGTTAAGCTTGCAGTTGTCATTGCTTGTCAGAGCCTAAGCTAAGCTATCTTTATTATTTATTGTTTATTGGTGGTTGTCGTTTGAAAGGGGCAAATGCAAGCAGAGTAGCGCGGGGCCATCTGGCGGTTCGTGCGACACAAAGTTTCCGGCCAGTGACACGATAAATGCAACCCACAGTGGTCCCAAGCTATCATGTTAAAGCAGGGATCCGTCCAACTTCGGGTGAGGTCAGTTTGACTGCCAAAGACAAAAATTCATTTTTGTTTACTACTATAGACCATAGACCTAAGCTCCTTATGGTACCTACTGAAGAGGCAAATAGATGCTCTGAATAAGCCACTCCTGCTTCATCTTAGCGCATGGATAACGGAGAGAGAAATTAGGCTGTACGAGAACCAGGAGAAGGACATATCGGTATCACCAATAGGTAGGTACAACAGTCGCCCTTCCACCCAATAAAGTTGAGGTATTTAAGTCCGTCATTCTATCATCAATACATTCAATGAGTTTGAAATCATTTTGCAGTTTCTAACTACAAGCCGGACGTGAGCCGCATGATAGTAGGCAAGCAAATAAACTGCTCGTCAAAAGTTAAGCATAGACCAAAATTTGCTCCAATTTCAAGTAAGGATTTCTTCGGGAAAAGATATCTGATTTGGAAAAAATGTATGGTGCTTGATAAAGCTTTTCTTCAGCTACAAGACGCTATGTCGATTTACGTCACCATTGACTTTGTCCATGATATACAGTATGCCAAAGAAGGAGTGTCAAAAGTGTTAATTTTTGAAGTCGTGGAACTTTTTTAGAAAAAATTCCGGATTTTTTTTCTCTTGAGTTTTAGAAAGCGGATATCAATATCTTGAAACGGTTTCTGACTTCTGATCGTATTTTGTTTTTTCAAAGAGTTCTTGATTTTTTTGTGAAATTTAGATTTTTTGATGCAGAATTCGCTAGAGCAGTTGCTTTTTCTTGAAAATTCACAGAAACGTACACAGTTGCTGGATGAATTATACCATGAGAAAATTGACCTCATGGACCTCCAGAAGAGGTCATCCCCTGGACCTCTTCAGGGGAGATGCCCAATGAAGCATGCTGCGACATCATTTTGACACTTATTGAACCCAGCATGGATAAAAATGCAAGACTTGTAACCATACGTTGCATCAAAATTACCATGGTCACCAATTAGTCCCATCATGGGTGATTTTGTTACTGCCCAGGTCACTGGAAATTTTCAGAAGTGATATCTCCTAGACGAGTAGAGATAGAGCCATAATTCTTTTTTTGAGTTCAATCGGACACATTATTGGTCATTCAGGCATGATGTGCAAATTTTTCACGTTTATACTTTTTCATTTGTGGGGGGGAATTTTGACGTTTGTCATGTCAGAATTTTTTTTTGTACTTGTCATCATTGAAATGTCAACATGAATGTAATTTACCACTTCCACATCAGTAGTGAAAACAAAAGACCAACAAAGGTTTTCTCAGGAAACCTGGACTTTGAGGAAGAAAAACACCGAACGCAAACTTGAAATTCATCAGCTAAAACTTACAGTATACATTCATGTCAACATTTCAACGATGACAAGTACAAGAAAAAAGTTCTGACATGACAAACGTCAAAATTACCCCCCACCATTGAAAAAGTAGGAACGTGACAAATTTGCACATCATGCTCGAATGACCAATAACGTGTCCGATTGAAATCAAAAAAAGGATTATGGCTCTATCTCTACCCGTCTAGGAGATGTCACTTTTGGAAATTTCCAGTGACTTGGGCAGTAACAAAATCACCCATGTTGGGACTAATCGGTAACCATGGTAATTTTGATGCAACGTGTGGTTACAAGTCTTGCATTTTTATCAATGGTGGGTTCGATAAGTGTCAAAGTGATGTCGCAGCATGCTTCATTGGGCATCCCTCCTGACGAGGTCCAGAGGTTGAACTCTTCTGGAGGTCCATGAGGTCAATCTTCTCATGGTATAATTCATCCAGAAACTGTGTACGTTTCTGTAAATTTTCAAGAAAAAGCAACTGCTCTAGCAAATTCTGCATCAAAAAATCTAAATTTCACAGAAAAATCAAGAACTCTTTGGAAAAACAAAATACGATTAAAAGTCAAAAACCGTTTCGAGATATTGATATCCGCTTTCTAAAACTCAAGAGAAAAAAAATCCGGAATTTTTTCTAAAAAAGTTCCACGACATCAAAAATTATCATTTTTGACACTTCTTCTTTGGCATCCTGTATATCATGGACAAAGTCAATGGTGACGTAAATCGACATAGCGTCTTGTGGCTGAAGAAAAGCTCTACCAAGCACCATACATTTTTTTCAAATCAGATATCTTTTCCCGAAGAAATCCTTACTTGAAATTGGAGCAAATTTTGGTCTATGCTTAACTTTTGACGAGCAGTTTAATACCTACTCGTGGCAAGGCATCAGGCACAACACAAAATAAGCCATCAACCTAATGACTTCACAATTTTGTAGCAGTATGGAAAACTCTCTGTAAAGTGATGGTTTGAATTATTAAAATAAAGTGAAATGCCCCCGGCTGATTAAAGAACTGTATTTCAATTGTTTAATGTTCGTATACTAGGCAGAACGATGTGAACATAATAACTTCAACATAGAGCAACATAACCTAGATCCCTCCATGCACCTCAGCAATGACAATGTTTTTCGATTATTCTTGTCTTTATCTGTCTGGTAGAATGGAGCAGGAATGGCTTATTCACAGCATCTATTTAGGCACCTCTCCGGTACCATGCTGGGCCCGGGTCTACGATAAAAGTGAAAAAAATGTATTTTCATTTTCGGCAGTCAAACTGAGCTAACCCGGAGTTTGGGGCCGCGTCCTGACCCCCGTCGCAAGACTCGCAAAAGCCTGCGGCATCTTCATGAACGATTCAACGATACGATTCAAAAATTTCAATTCATGTTCACGGTGACATTTCTAAATATTTGACGTCTATTGATTTGACAACACTCGCTTGTTTATGCAATCGAGGCTTAGTACAAGAAAGATAGATTTCAACCTCGGAATAAATATGGACGTCCTGAAAAGTTGATATTCTGTTCAGAATTGAGTGCTCTACAACATATCCGAAATCGCCAAAAATCGCACCCGGGGGTTTTGAGTTATTGGAGGGGGGGGTAAAAAATTGCAGCTTAAAATGGAGGGGATGAAACCCGTCAATCCATAAGAAGCAAATACGTTATAAATCGACGCATCATATTCCGCTGATACCATTGTGGCACAAAAAGTGTCGATCACTGTTGAAGGGGGGTCGTGGGGGGGGCGAACCCCTGCTAGGTGGTCCATTTGGTTTTTCTGGCCATGTAGGACCGATCACGACAAATTTGGTATCTTTTCCGACTATATTCAATCTCCTGAACTCGAATCCGATGTGTTGATTTGGATGAAAACAAGTTTGAACAAGTCAACTCAAAAAAACTTGTTTTTTCTTTGACAGTTTTGACGAATTTTTTTTCACTGTTGGAGGTGTTCATCTTTGAAAAATTTTCAGAGGTCATTGGATTGAAGTGTATTCTTTACGAAAATCATCTGCTCGATGTTTGATTTTGTTTCTCGAGTTTAAAAAATCGATTTGAACTTGAATCGGCCCGGCGCCGCTTCTACTAATGACCAGAACACGACAACATGCACCTTCAAATGAAAGTAGCACAAACTATTGAAAAACTAATAACTACCTTTGAAAATTCGAGGATTTGTACAAAACTGAATTTCCTATAACATAAACAAAATCGCCGTGAATCGCACTGCAGGATTTTGAGTTATTCGAGGAGGAGGATAGCATTTCGTCAAGATTCGTACTGTATGAACTGTTACCTTTCCCCTCAAATAACTCAAAACCCTGCAGTGCGATTCATGGCGGTTTTGTTCATGTTCTAGGGAATTCAGTTCTGCACAGATCATCGAATTCCCAAAGATGAGTTGTTATTTCTTCATTAGTTTGAGCTATTTTCATTGAAAGGTGCATGCTGTGGTGTTCTGGTCAGTAGTAGACGACGCTCCGGGCCGGCTCAGGTTCAAATCGATTTTTTAAACTCGAGAAACAAACACAAACATCGAGTAGATGATTTTTGTGAATAATACACTTCAATTCAATGGCCCCTGAAAATTTTTTAACGATGAACACCTCTAGCAGTGATAAAAAAACTCGTTAAAATTGTCAAAGAAAAAACAAGCTTTTTTGAATTAACTTGTTCAAACTTGTTTTCATCCAAATTAACACATCGGATTCGAGTTCAGGAGATTGAATTTAGTCGGAAAAGATACCAAACTTGTCGTGATCGGTTCTACATGGCCAGAAAAAGAAAATGGACCACCTAGCAGGGCTTCGCCTCCCCACGACCCCCCTTCAACAGTGATCGACATTTTTTGTGTCAAAATGGTATCAACGGGATATGATGCCTCGAATTATAACGTATTTGCTTCCAATGGATTGACGGGTTTCATCCCCTCCATCTTAAGTTGCAATTTTTTACCCCCCCTCCAAAAACTCAAAATCCCTGGGTGCGATTTTTGGCGATTTTGGATATGTTGTAGAGCACTCAATTCTGAACAGAATATCAAATTTTCAGGAGGTCCGTATTTTTTCCGAGGTTTGGCCGATTTTTTTACTATTTTTCCTGTACTAGCTGGATAAAATCCCCAGAGGTCCCAACCAACCGCAGCGCCTCCTGGCGTGAGCAAAATCGTCCATGCCTCCCATTACTGCGTTAGTATACGCCGATGGACACAATGTAGCAGCAAAAGCCGATACGTAAGTTGGTGAAATGCTGGCCGAAAAATGCAATCTCTGAAAGCTCATTTACATTACAGGTGTTGAGTTGTGTGAGGCCCCTTGCACACAAGGTGGAAATACTAAGCCCCCACAAGACAAGGCATAGGTACAACAGGACGCATCACGAAAATAAGCCAACAATTATCGTTTAGGCCAGAAAGATGAACATTCTTTTGGAGTAATCGTACGAGTCATACATTGATTGTGCTAATAAGCATTTACCGCTGTCTAGAATAATAAGAATCCTAGTTTATCAATAATAATTGAGTATTCTTCAATCATAAGTTTAATCATATCATCATCGGTTGATGTTTTAGTGTTTCTACAATGGAAAATATTTTCATATCGATTAAGTTGTTCTAAATCTGAACTGATGAGGCGAGTGACGGATTCTGATTTGCAGGCCAGGTATCTTCTCTCAATACCGCTGGCGTTGATCTCCAGGCTCTCCGGCTGCTCTCACTGGCTTATCGGAGATGGCTTCACGAGTTCATTCACTGTTCTAACAACTGGTCCACAGAACCTAACTTCCAAATGGTTTTCAATTATCCATTTATGAGACATAACAAAGCACAAGAGTCTCAGTCGCAGTGAGCCCCAGTCACCCCACACACGATTAAATGACCTGCCTCAATCACTTCTTCGCACTTTGTCGAGAGGGGGCTGATTTGGTCACCAACATGACCATAAATATTGGGCAAATGAATCTGTATTATCGGCATTTTCTAAAACAAAAATAAGTTAGAGATACTGCAACGAAATTCCATTCTCAACGAACCCCCAGTTCTTGGCCCACTGTTACCCTTTCACCAGCTTTCACTGACAGCTATCACTGTTGACAGCTCTTGTGATGTAAATCAGGTGTAAATGCGCACTGCGTTTACTATCTATTTGTCAAGGCCCCTTGGGCCACCATGTTTTATTGCGCACAGCGCCACCACGCGGAAAAGATTTTCGCCAATTGTGAATACTGTATATTATTCCTGTAGCAACGCAAAAACATTAGAGCTTTTCATATCAAGATGACGCCACTTGGTAGGCTTGTTCACTGAACAATTCTGAGCAATTTGACTTCCAACACGTTCCTATTGTCTAGTGTAGGGGTGAAGAAAAGCCCAATTGGCAGCGTACTTTTTGGTACTACTCCTAAAATTCGGGTTTTTTAGCATTGAAAAAAGGTTAATTTTTACTCTCTTCAGTCAAAATGGGACTACGTCATTAGAATTGGATCAACCACATTTCCGCCATTTTGGAATGTTTTGCCTTTACCCTCGCCTTTACCTCAAATTTAAAAACATAGGCATGTTTGGCATCATTTCCTGAAATGTTGGTCCTCTAAATAGGATTCTGTCAATAAGATCTGTCTATCTGTTTGTTCATCTGTCTATCTCTTTCCGAAAAAATATTTATAGAATTCTTAACCCCACCCCCCTTCTTCCTGAAACTCTCTGAGTGTCCAATTTAATATTCTTGACCTCTCAATTCTTTTCAATGCAGTCAACGTCATCCTGCATAGCATCGGAAGAGATAATTTTCTGTGGAAAAAATGCCACCCAAATTTCACCCTTTCGCCCCCCCCACCTCATCTCAAAAATCTAAAATGGCAATATGTACCTACTTTGTGATACAGCAAATTGAAGGAAATTAAATTCTCTCCATGAACAAAATTTTTTTAAATTTTTTAAAACCCTCATTTTCCTCACAAAACAACCCAAATGTCTAATTTATTTGGAGAGGGGTTGAAAATTTGAAAAAAATTGTTTTCGGAAAGAGAATTCAATTCTCTTCAATTTGATGTTTCACAAAGTAGGTGGTGTTTCGTTAAATTTTGAAGCTGAGGTGGGGGAGAGCAAAAGGGTTAATTTGAATAGCACTTTTTCCACCGAAAATTCTTTTCTTCGATGTTTTCTATGATGACACTGACTGAATCAAAAACAATTGAGAGGTCCAGAATTAAAAAGAAGACAGAATTTTTAGGGCGAAGGAAGGTGGGGTTGAAATTTTTGTAAATATTTTTTTCAGAAAGAAAATTTAATTCTCTTCAATTTGATGTATCGCAAGGTAGGTCATGTCATTTGAAATTTCAAAGTTGGGGTGAGTGGGGGCGAGGGGACTCAAGATAGAAACATGCCAATTTATGTTTTAGATGTCCCCTTTGATATAAAAATCGACCTGTTTTTGCTCGAAGAAATATTCACTAGGAATCGGGAGTTATTGCGGGTGGATAGTTTTTAAATGATCACCCGGTGCAGTATTCAAAATAAGAAATCACATTTTGGCTATTTCGACTGGAATCCCGAAAATTCAAAAACCGTTTCGAGGGAACACATCATTTTGGCGAAAACAGGGGTATGTTGAACTTTCATCAATTTTGCACTGTTCTGTTCATCACCCCGTAGAAAATTTATGAAAAGCTCTATGCATTTCATATTGACAAGGAAGATGGCCAAAAAATTGGGCTATTCAGTACTTTAGACTAGGACACTTTCCAGTTTTTTCTGGGCCTAGAAGCAAATCATATAACATTTTGGCAACAAGCGGTTTTTCACTAAATGGACCCCGCTGAATTTGAAAATCAATGTTGCCACCCCAAAATTTGGACCGTTGGGCCCCCAGGGCCCCCTTTTCGACATTTCGGGACATTTTAGTTATCTCCGGTTTTTTCAGTTCAACAGGTCATATCTCGGAGACCGTAACAGATATAATGAAAATTTTTTCACTTTTGCCTTCCCTTATCATTACTTGAAGCCTCCTATGCATTTTTCGTTCTTAATTTCTGGCAATTACATCTACAGATCATCAAGATCAGAAGAGATGCAAAAACACAACACAAAAACTTCGACCTATGGGGAGCCATCAGAAATGTTGAAAATAAGTCCATATATATGCGAGACCATATGTAGAGAATGCTTCAAGTAAGTTTTTGGCAAAGTGACGTTACAACAGGCCTTTTGGTTCAGGAGTTATGATTTTTTGAAAATCGATTTAGCGAAAGTGCGCGCTGTTTTGGGGAAATGTCGGTCATTTGACCGAACAAGCTGACATCGGCCCGCAGTACAGCGGCGACGCTAGCGGTTCGTTCTCTTACTCTCAAAATTTGCTCTGTATGGATATTACTGATCATTCCACTATGTTTGATTACAAATATGAATATGCACCTACCTATATGTATGCAAACCAAAACACAAAGATCCATGTCCCATAATCTATCGCTGATTTAGGTACTCTCATGCATGACCGGGCTGAATTCATTACACCGCACTATTTTGAGCAATAAGCGGTCTTCGGGTAGGCAGTTTCATGGATATTATTGCGGCATGTACAAGAACGGTTGATTCGCCGGTTTTACATCCACAAGTCAAGATGTCGATCCATACTTTCGGTTAGGGGTCTAGGCGTCGTCAATAAGGAACATGTTCCGTGCTCCCGGCTCCGTATTTTTCCAGTCACACTTTTCAGAAAGTGGTAAGACTGAGTCGCAGATATTGGCGTTGTGCCATACTGTTGTCTGACAGTGACTTCGCAGGATATGAAGTCGGACTACATCACTTGTTGGGGATAGAGCTTCAGGCTTTTTGACTGTCTCAGAAAGGACATGCCTGGCGATATCAGTCCTTTCAAATGTATCTTTTACCTACAAAATATTTCCTCGTCAGTAATTTGGGAGACCTTTTGTATTTAGTTTTACTTTATAAAGCTTTGTGAGGAATTCCTCTGCATCAGAGATGTCATCTTCCGTTAGCGGCATAGCTCCCAAGTTCGAAAGTAACGTGCGTGATACTTTGCAAATCTTTAGGGCTGCTGTCTCCGTAGTTGTCGTAATGAATGATATCACATCACATCTCGTGAGTCAGTGCGCAGCAAGTAGATATACTTCATTTTTCTTGCAGCAATAAAGTTTTCTGGTCATTTCTGCCAAAGATATTGGAACAGGTAATAGCTCATGTTGGAAGCACACCGACAAGGACTAGAGCAAGTGAAGAGCTTAGATGAAGATCGTCTTGCGCAGAAATCGGATACCTATACCCAAAAGCCTAACAGTAGCCACCATAAACCTTTGAATCATCCACTCATCCTCGGAGACTTACGAAAAGTTGTTGCATCGAAAAATACCAACAAAATATATAGTTCAGCAAGGTCTTAGAAATATCTTACAGCGGCGCATCGGGATGGCATACAAAGCAGGCAGAGAATTTTATCTATCGCAGATTTCGAAATATGAGCCTATTATCTGTTCCAACATCTTTGACAGAAATGACCGGAAAACTTATCGCTGGAAGAAAAACAAAGTAAATATATCTACTTGCTTCGCACGCACTTACAAGATGTGATGTGATATCATTTATTACGACAATTACGGAGACAACTAACAGCCCTAAAAATATTCACAAAGTATCATGCACGTTACTTTCGAACTTGGGGGCTATGCTACTAACGGAAGATGACATCTCTGATGCAGAGAGATTCCTCACAAAGCTTTATAAAGTAAAAGTCAATGCAAAAGGTCCTCCAAATTGCTGACGAGAAAATATTTTTTAGGTAAAAGATTCAGTTGAAAGAACTTATATCGCCAGGCATCATGTCCTTTCTGGGACAGTCAAAAAGCCTGAAGCTCTATCCCCAACAAGTGATCCAGCCCGACTTCATATCCAGCGAAGTCACTGTCAGACAACAGTGTGGTAAAACGCGAATATCGGCGACTCAATCTTACCACTTCCTGAAAACTGTGGCGGGAAAAATACGGAACACGGAACTTGCTCCTTATTGACGACGCCTAGACCCCTAGCCGGAAGTATGAATCAACATCTTGATTTGTGGATGTAAAACCGGTTGAATCAACCGTTCTTGTAGATTCCGCAATAATATCCATGAAACTGCTTGTCCGAAGACCGCTTATTGCTCAAAATAGTGCGGTGTAATGAATTCAGCCCGGTCATGCATGAGAGTACCTAAATCAGCGATAGATTATGGGACATGGATCTTTGTGTTTTGGTTTGCATACATATAGGTAGGTGCATATTCATATTCGTAATCAAACATAGTGGAATGATCAGTAATATCCATACAGAGCAAATTTTGAGAGTAAGAGAACGAACCGCTAGCGTCGCCGCTGTACTGCGGGCCGATGTCAGCTTGTTCGGTCAAATGACCGACATTCCCCCAAAACAGCGCGCACTTTTGCTAAATCGATTTTCAAAAAATCATAACTCCTGAACCAAAGGGCCTGTAGTAACGCCATTTTTTTTTTTTTTTTTTTTTTTTTTTTAATAAGAAATTATGTTGCTCAGCCACTTGGACTATTTGCAACCAGTAACAATACAAATCACACTGTAGACATTATACTATACAAGTTCTAGTAATTGGGTGTTTTTCAAATAGGTGACCAGTGTGTCTTCTCTTTCTTCACCATTTGCCAAAACGCTCTGAATGTCATTCTCTGGGAAGGTTCTGAAGATTTCATATTTTTTGCAGTCCAACAGAAGGTGCTTTACATCCACCTGGACTCCGCACACTTCGCACATGGGAGGATCCGTTTTCGCAATGATGAAACTGTGCGTTATGTTTGTGTGGCCTATTCTCAGACGAGTGACTGCTACTTGGGCTCTTTTTTGTAGTGCTGTAGGGATCCAGGCTTCTGTGGTGTTCTTGATTTCACGAAGTTTGCTGTTCTGCAACGTCCATTGATGTTTCCATTCGTCCAATACTAGGGTTTTCATGTATTTTTTGATGTCATCGAGTACCATTTGTCTTTCTTGGGTGGAACCTGGGGATGTAGCTGCGTTCACGGCCTCGCGATCGGCTATCTCGTTCCCCTGGATTCCGACGTGGGAGGGAACCCAGAAAAGAACCACTCGCTTCCCATGGTTTCGAAAGTTGGTAATTTTTTCCTGAATGTTCTGGACTACATAGTTTGCAGGATATATTTGTGTGATGGCATGGATGGCGCTCAACGAGTCAGTGCATACCATGATTGTATGATATACCGTTGATGGAGGGGCGTTGGCTGGTGTTCGAGAGGCCGAGGGATCTCCCTCGGCCTCAGGGACACCAGTTATGTTGGCTGCACTTATGAACGCTTGCAGTATTGCGTATAGTTCGGCATTGTACACACTAGTGTCTTTTGGAAGTTTGAAAGATTTTGGTTGGTTTGTCACTATTACCGCACACCCGACACCACTTTCACTTTTCGAAGCGTCCGTATAGATTACGAGGGAGTTATCGAACTTAGCACTGATTGATCTAAAGGAACCTTGGATTACAGAGGGAGTTATTTCAGATTTAGGATGTTTTGTTAATTCTAATACGGTTTCAGGCGGTTGGAAGTTCCATGGGGGATGATGTAATTTGGGCCTGGGTGTACTTATTGGGAATGATATATTCTGTTCTCGTAAGATGGTGTTAATTTGTTCGTAAAATGGTTTGGCATTACTTTTCATTTTCTCGTATGTTTTCGAAAATCGATCAGAGAAGGTGCATCTATGCGCTGGGTTTTGGATGTTGGTTGATACTCGTGCAGCATATGTGAGGGCTAGTAGTTTTCTTCTGTATGGAAGAGGAGGTTCTCCCGTTATACTATGCAGACTATTCACAGGGCTGGTACGAAAAGCTCCGCAGCATATTCTAAGTGATGTGCTGGCGATGGAATTGATCATCTTCAGTAGTGATTTACTTGCAGAGTTATAGATAAACGATCCGTAGTCGATTTTCGAGCGTACCACGCTTTTATAAACTCGAATTAGTGTTGTACTATCGGCACCCCAGGTGTGATTTGCTATGGTCTTCAGTAATCCCAATCCCTGTTGGCAGTCTTTTTTGAGATGATTGAGGTGCTGCGCCCAGGTGAGTTTTTTATCCAACAGCATGCCGAGAAATTTGATGGATTCCGTCTCTGCGATTTTGTTTCCATAAAGGTAGAGCTGAGGAGCATTTAGGGATGGCTTCTTTGAGAATAGTATACATTTTGTTTTAGTGGTTGAAAATTTGTAGCCTATGCTGCTGGTCTGCTTCACCAATGAGTTCACTGCTCGCTGCATCAAGCTCTTCATAGTTTGTAAGTTTTTTCCCTTGACGTAAATTACCAGGTCATCTGCATATAACAAGGATTTGATTGGCGGTGTCAGTTTACTAATGGCGTCATTTATGGCAACCAAGAAAAGTGAGACACTTAGTACTGCTCCCTGAGGTGTCCCATTTTCAAGGGATTTTTCTTGAGAGAAGACGCCGTTGGCGAAAACCCTAAATGTCCTGTTGCTCAGAAAGTTGATAATGAAATGAAGCATATTGCCCTCTATGCCCCAGTTTTGAATTTTATTGACTATGTTATATCTCCACGTCATATCGTACGCCTTCTCCAGATCGAAGAAGACGGACAGAACATACTGTTTGCTGGCGAAGGACTCCAGAATCTCTGATTGTAAGACAACCAAATTATCTGCGGTGGATCTTTCTTTTCTGAAACCGGATTGTTCTGCAGTTAGAAGGTTATTTCGTTCCAAATACCAGGTGAGTCGATTATTCGTCATTCTTTCCATTAGTTTACTCATCGTACAGGTTAGGGAGATCGGACGGTACGAATCCATCGCAGAAGTCGGTTTGTTGGGCTTGCAGATTGGGATTATTATGGCCGTTGACCATATCTTTGGAAACTGGTGTGTGATCCATAGATCATTTAGTAAGTTCAGTAGGCAGAGCTTTGCTTCGTTGGAAATTCTGCAGAGAAATATGAATGGAATGTTGTCTGGTCCGGGTGAAGAATTCTTTGATGCTGCTAAGGCGTTTTCGAGTTCGATGTATTTGAACGTGAGATTCAGCTTGTTTTCGGTGTCTCTTTGGGGCAATATGGGGTTGATTTCTTGCGATATTTTAGTTGTAAGAAAGGTGTGGTCATAGTTGAGATTACTGGACTGTGTTTCATAATGTGTTGCCAGGTTTTCTGCGACGTCTTCAGGTGTTTTTATTGATCTTCCATTCAGATTTATCACGGGGATGTTATATTGGGTGTTTATACCTTTGATGCTTTTGATCTTCTTCCACACTTCAGATGATGGAGTGTTGCTATCCATAGATGATACATATTTTTCCCAGGACTCTTTTTTGCTTCGCCGTAGTATAAATCGAGCTTTTGCTCTCAGTCTTTTGAATTCAAGCAGATTGTCTAGACTTATTTGGTGTTTCCATTTATTATACGCTTTCTTCTTTTCTTTTATTATCTGCTCACACTCTGAGTTCCACCAAGGGACCCTCCGTTGTTTTATACTAGGTGTCGTTTTACCTATTGCCCATTCAGCTGCTTCGGTGAGAATGTCCGAGAAATTATTAATGGCTTCGACTGGATTTTGAGGTGATTTGGGAATAATATTGATTTTGTTGTCAACTATACCCGCAAATAGCTCCCAGTTGGCCTTGTCTAGTTTCCATTTTGGTCGTCTTGTTATTGTGGGTTGGCCTGCTTTCGTATCTCTTAGATATATTCCGAAGTGGTCACTACCGTGTAAATCTTCATCTATTTCCCAAGCCAGGTCAGGTGCTAAAGTTGGATCGCATAGGGTGATGTCAATTGCTGAATAATTTCCATTATAAGAATTAAATCTTGTTTTCCGTCCATCATTCATCACGACTAGATTCTCCAAGTCAATAAATTTTTCAAAAATCAGTCCCTTCCGATCGCTGTGTTCAGATCCCCAAATTATATTGTATGAGTTAATGTCACCGAGGATGATGCGGGGAGATGGAAGCTGTCTAGCGAGGTCTCGGAGCTCTTGGAGGTCGAATACTCTGTTTGGTGGGATATACAGATTACAAACAGTGATGGTCTTTGTATTGTATTCCACCGTTACTGCTACGGCTTCTAGATTTGTCGTCAGTGGAATTTCTCTTGAGCTATAGTTGTTTTTGATGTATGTAGCAACACCTCCACTTGCTCTGGCAACTTCTATTCGATTTTTGTAAAAAGCTGTGTAGCCTTTTATTTGGTGGTGTTTGTTGTCCTTGAAATTTGTTTCTTGAACGCATATAAGTTCTGGTGAATTTTCACGTATGGTTATGTTTAGATCTGTTATATTGTTGTAGAGTCCATTGATGTTCCACTGCAGGATAAAAGAGGTAGCCATGAGTCTGAATCTAAAACGTGCTGGAGGACTGTGAACAGTCCGACTCACTTTCCGACGCCGCTTTCTCTCCATAAAACTGTCTGTATATTTTGTTTTTTAGTCTGGTACATCTAGACTTCATTCCTCGATTAGTTAGGTGTGAATGTACAAATTTTAGCATATCGAGCAGTCCTTCGATGTCTTCTGTATATTCTTTGGCGATACTTAGAGGGTCTGTTGATCCTTGTGTATTTTCAAAGAAAGTTACAATTTCGTCGTAGTTGAGGGGAAACTTTTTGGTGGAGTTGTCAATTACAGATTTGGCAGGTTTCAGTAATTCATCCAGGGGCTGTAGGTTTTCTTGTGATGCCGTCTTATTTAATTTGTCTCCTTTTTCCACGTTGGTCTGGTTGAGGGTTGGTTTCTGTTCTGTTTTTTGCGTTTTTGGTTTTTTTGGGTTTTTCTTTAGTTGGATTGCTTGTTTTGGCATGGGAAATACTGTTGCGTTGTCTGGAGGTTCAATGGTGGGTGATGGAGATTCAGCAATTCTTTTTTTAGGGTTTCCTGGTTCTATGGGGGTTAGGGGTGTATCATTATTGTCATAGGCCTCCAGGGCTTCAGTCTCTTCGAGGATGTTAGCGGTTGTGGTTGTGGACTCCAAAGTATCCATTTCTTCTGAGGTTCTGTTTGTTTTAGGGCAAGACGCTGCTTTATGTCCATTTTCCTTACAATTAAAGCAGGATAGTTCATCATATGTGAGGAATATGCGGAAGGTTTCTTCATCTTGTTCAACTAGTATAGATGACGGAAGTTCAATATTTTCATCAGGTTGAACGTACATTTGCCTTCTGAAACTCAGTACATGACTGTAGTCGTCACCCATGTATCCAGCTCGCAAAGTTGTGATCGAAGAAACGGGTTTGAATCCCATTGTTTTGATTCCTGCTTCCAATAATGAGTTTGGCAGTGAGAAACATACATTTGAGAAGATGATTCGACGAGCTTGGGATTTTAACCGTCTTATTGGAATTCGTTCGCCATTGATCGGAATTGTCTTGTGGTTTTCTACAAGTTCATCAACTAGTTTGACGCTTGAGAGAAAAATACATATGCGATTTTTCGATATTCTGGACGCTGCTAAAATGTTTTTGGGGCCAATGATATTGCCTATTGGGAATATGTAATCAGGTAATCTCAGGTTTTCATTTTCCAAAATATCCATAACGATTGCTTGATCTCTTTTGGGTTGCGATACGGATTTTGTTATGTTAGCGTAGCTTAAATTTGGAGTTCCATTGGATGGGTTTTGTTGAGATGATGACATTTTTGCAGAATGTTGTGGATCCCTGTTGTCAGAAATCCTCTGGATTCGAAAATGTTACTATATTTTATGGAGTCCAGAACGAAGCATGGTTTTATTTTGTAATTAGGTAGGTACCTACCTATGTTGTTGTTTTTCTCTTATCGCACAGCTGAGCTGCGGATAGAGAAAAAAGGTAGGTATAGATAACGCTGTGTTATATTTCGGACGAGGATTGTGGACCAAAGTTTATTAGTTTCGGGGTTTTAACCATATGTGCGGAGGTTAAGTGTATCAATTAGGGATAACTGAGGAAATCTATCACCTGACTGCACAGTTTTCCGCCGGTAAGTCGTCCTAAAAACACGATTATTTGTTCACTTTAGAGGAGCGCATGCTACTTCCACAACTGTCACGATCGACTCTCAAATCATCATTATAATCTTGTTTTTTCAAACGCCATTTTGCCAAAAACTTATTTGAAGCATTCTCTACATATGGTTCCGCATATATATGGACTTATTTTCAACATTTCAGATCGCTCCCCATAGGTCGAAGTTTTTGTGTTGTGTTTTTGCATCTCTTCTGATCTTGATGATCTGTAGATGTAATTGCCAAAAATTAAGAACAAAAGATGCATAGGAGGCTTCAAGTAATCATAAGGGAGGGCAACAGTGAAAGAATTTTCATTTTATCTGTTACGGTCTCCGAGATATGACCTGTTGAACTGAAAAAACCGGAGATGACTAAAATGTCCCGAAATGTCGAAAATGGGGCCCTGGAGGCCTAACGGTTCAAATTTCGGAGTGGCAACATTGATTTTCAGATTCAGCGGGGTCCATTTAGTAAAAAAACCGCTTGTTGCCAAAATGTTATATGATTTGCTTCTAGGACCGGTTTCTAGACGCCTTTTGAGAAAAGTGGCCTAGACTACTTGAAACAAAATCAGAATCATATGTGCCAATCAAAAGTTATAGCGGTTCAAAATTGGGTGAATTTTTGCTTTGTAACACTTTCATTGTTGAGCAGTTTAGTTCGACGTATCATATCCCCTTGATACCATTTTGACACAAAAAGTGTCCATCATTGTTAAAGGGGAGTATTGGGGGGGCGAAGCTCTGCTAGGTGGCCCATTTTGTTTTTCTGGCCATGTAGAACCGATCACGACAAGTTTGGTATCTTTTCCGACTGAATTCAATCTCCTGAACTTGTATCCGATGTGTAAATTTGAATGAAAACAAGTTTGAACAAGTGAACTTGAGAAAACTTGTTTTTTCTTTTACAATTTTGACGATTTTTTTTTTCACTGTTGGAGGTGTTCATTTTTAGAAAATTTCCAGGGACCATTAAACTGAAGTGTATTCTCCACAAAAATCATCCACTCGATGTATAATTTTGTTTCTCGAGTTGAAAAAATCGATTTGAACTTGAGCCGGCACGGCGCGTCGTCTACTACTGACCAGAACATTACAGCATGCACCTTTAAATGAAAACACCTCAAACTATTGAAGAGATCACAACTCATCTTTGAAAATTGGAAGATTTGTGCAGAACTGAATTCCCTATAACATGAACAAAATCGCCATGAATCGCAATGCAGGATTTTGAGTTATTCGAGGAGGAGGATAACACTTTGACAGGATTCATACTCTATGAACTGTTACCTCTCCACTTAAATAACTCAAAACCCTGCAGTGCGATTCATGGCGATTTTGTTTATGTTACAGGAAATTCAATTCCCCACAGATCCTCCAATTTCCAAAGATGAGTTGTTATTTCTTCAATAGTTTGAGGTGTTTTCATTTAAAGGTGCATGCTGTAGTGTTCGGGTCAGTAGTAGACGACGCGCCGCGCCGGTTCAAGTTCAAATCGATTTTTTAAACTTGACAAACAAAATTATACATCAATTGGATGATTTTTGTGGAGAATACACTTCAATATGATGGTCCCTGAATTTTTTTTTAAATTAATGCCTCCAACAGTAAAACAAAAATTCGTCAAAATTGTCATAGAAAAAACAAGTTTTCTCAAGTTCACTTGTTCAAACTTGTTTTCATTCAAATTTACACATCGGATACAAGTTCAGGAGATTGAATTCAGTCGGAAAAGATACCAAAATTGTCGTGATCGGTTCTACATGGCCAGAAAAACAAAATGGACCACCTAGCAGAGCTTTGCCCCCCAGTACTCCTCTTCAACAATGATTGACACTTTTTGTGCCAAAATAGTATCAATGGGATATGATACGTCAAATTATAATGTATTCTCGCATCTAATGAATTGACGGGTTCCATCCCCTCCATTTTTACCTGCAATTTTTCACCCCTCCTCCAATAACACCCCTGGGTGCGATTTTTGGCGATTTTGGATATGTTGTAGAGCACTCAATTCTGAACAAAATATAAAATTTTCAGGACGTCCATATTTTTTCCGAGGTTGAAATCTATCTTTCTTGTACTATAGGTCGCGGGAACAAAAATGGCGTGCTAAAGATGGGTATATGATATGGTATGATGTTATTTTTACAAGTACGTACTTGTTTGTACAATTTTCTTCAGTTGTAAAGTTGTAATAAATATATAGATAATTTATCGAACAATTGTCGCTTTATCATAAAAATTAATGTGCTAAACTCAAGATTCAACTGAGTAATGTCAAAAACAAGCGAATCTCTACAGCGGACTTTGGCACCCCATTATACCCTTGACAGACTGTAAAACTTAATGATCATTAAGCGTAAATTACGATATAAATGATCAGTGTGTCACGTCGTCATTTACTTAATGATCATTTAGAACATCATTCAGGACCTTAATGATCATTAACTAGGAGCAACCATAATCGCCGAATAATCGCCGGTCGTCGTGCATCATCGCCGTGATTTTTGAATACCATTGGCGAGCTTTTCTGCAATGAATCGCGATATCTGCCATTTGTCATCAAGTCCGTTATTTCAGTACGCCATTCAGACACGTATTTCTGGAATGGAGGAACTGGATTTTGTGTCTTGCCTCTTGCAACAACATCTCTTGTACCAAATTATGAGATAATGCTCGTAGTGTGCACGTTAGCACGTAGGTACGAAAAATTGAAAACTCCAAAAACATAAGAAATTACCATCTATTCGCGGAATTTGGATGATACGAACATTGCGATCGGGCAGCAGGATATAGATTGGCGGCACTTTATTTTTGGGCAAAGTCGAATTTATTGATGAGGAGATGGGTTCTTGTGAGTATCCGTGAGAGAGGTAGGTATATAATTCCCGTAGCGTGCACGTATAAGCACGTACGAAAAATTGAAAAATCTCCTCGCTTTACATAAGAAATGACCGCCTGCGCCTGTTCGCGAAAGTTGGATGATACGAACATTGCGAACTTGTAGCACAGTATCGGTTGGTGGTACTCTATTTTTGGCAAAGTCGAATTTATTGATGGGGGAATAGGTTTCCAGAACGTCCGTCGTGAAAAATGTGTTTTTTTTTTTTTTTTTTTTTTTTTTTCAAATTGCATCAACCGCCCAGGGTTATTAGCATTTAGTTGTGTTGGGCTGTTGGTTGCTGGGCTGGTGTGAAGGTTGCGGGGCGGCGGATTTGAAGCCGGATTTAGCGCTGATTGTTTACGCTTTGTCCCTGAACAGGGTTTTTCCGGCCTATCCGCCACGCCGATCCACAACACTGGGTTGTGGATGTTACAACGTTTGGTAGGTTTAGTAGTGTAACATGGTCTTCTCTCATTTCTACCCATAGTTGGTGGTCTAAGGTTAAGTTTAAGAATTCGTGGGTGCGTCTGGTGTGGCCCGCTCTGGGTTATCAGCATTAAGTTGAGTAAAAGCGTTTTGGGGTGGCGGATTTGAAACCGGATTTAGCGCTAATGGGGTACTTGCCAATGGAATAGATTCAGCTGGAAATACTTTTGATTGCTAGTATAAGGGATAAGGGGACTCTACTGAGAATTTCACAAAAATCCCGTCGTTTTCTACAGAAAAAAACGAATTTGAAAAATCCTCCTGAAAGCTTCGCGCCAGGACAGGGATTTTGAGAGGGGTTGGTCTGACTGTGTGACAATGGAATAATCAAGAATGTCAGGGATGTCACTGTGACACTGTCATTTTGAACATGCTATCGCAAAACCGGTTTCCTATCGAATTCTCTTACCATGAGCATTTAGACAATAAAGTCGAACAAGGTTTCGAAGAAACTGACTCCAGAAACCTCTTATAACACTGTCTCAGTCGAGATAATTTATTTCCAGGAGAAAATCTGGAGGATCACCAATAGCACAGAAATAAGAGGCTGAAAATGAACAGTGAGCTTTTATAGGTTCATCATTAGCATACAATTCCGGATAGGTAATACTTTAGAGCTACAAGAGATCCATGTGGGGAGGACGCGATGGATCCCCAAATAAAATGTGGGGAGCAGGAACACTGATGTTCGAAATGAAGCCGAGGGTCAGCCAGGTCAGAGCACGGGTGACAAACATGCGAAAGGCTTTTAGGAGGACAGCACTGAAGACCAAAGAAAGAGACTAGTTAGGTTGAACAAGAAATGAACAAAACGAGTAGGTACTTACCGCGTAGATCAAAGCCTCGATCAAAGCAGTCAAAGGCAAAAACAAGCGAATATGCCTCATGGGCATGAGGCTCAGTAGCGCACTTCCTTTTTGGAGGATTAGTGAACGCAAGATGTTGAGTGATTAGGGTTCTACCGTCTTGGGCAAAAAATTGCAATATGGCGGCCAAAATATCGACAGAATCATGAAATTCGGCTTGAAAATCAAAATGATCGTACTAGACAAGGGTAAGTTCCAAGTTTCATGAAAATCGTTCCACTAACAAGAGATTTCAATATGGCGGCCAAGATGGCGGCAGAATTATGAAACTCAGCTTGAAAATAGGAATTATCGTACGAGACAAGCGTAACTCTCAAGTTTCATGAAAATCTTTCCACTTATAAGAGATTTCAATATGGCGGCCAAGATGGTGGGGCAATCATAAAATTTGGCTTGAAAATAAGAATGATCATACTAGACAAGGGTGAGTTTCAAGTTTCATGACAATCGTTCCACTAATGAGAAATTTCAATATGGCAGCCAAGATGGCGGCCGAATTATGAAAGCCAACCTGCCTATTTGGTCCTTGAGGACCTAAGCTATCCACCGGATAAAGTTCAATCTTCAACGGCTGTAGCTTTATTTCCCGAGGAGAAGTTCAACTTCATCGAAGTGCACAGGAGATCTCTGTTTTTTGAGAATAATGATAACGATGTATGGATAACAAAAATAGTGCCCATTGGCCACCCTTGGAGACATCAGCTATTAATCGGAAAAAAGTTCCAAGACTCTTGTTTCAATTCTCGAGAAGGAGTACAGCGTCTTAATTTCTGCACGGACTCGGACAGACAGACAGACAGACAGACAGACAGACAAACCGGCCACATAAGCGTCATTCTGTCACTTATATAAAAAAATGTGCTCCAACTGATTTCGACCTCCTGAACACGAATATCGGGTTCACTTTTGAATTGGAACATTTCTTTTTTATCGAAAAACCGAAAAAATGGTAGCCTTGTCACATGATTTTTAGTGATACCTACCTACTTTTTTTTGGTTATTGAGCGAACATGTTTCGTAATTTGAGTGCCATTATCCTTCAGGTACCTAGTATTGGCTATTTCAAAATGTTCAATTACTATTTCGGCACGTCTGATTTTAAATTTGTAGGGTCGTGTAATATGCGCCGAGCCGTGGCTTTGCGGCCGTTTTCAAAAATCGATAACAATTGACCTAACGGTCGGATCGAAGTGGGGTTTTTGTCAAAAGAAAGTTCAAATTGTTCTCTAAATATAATGCCGTGAATGCAGTGATGTATTTCATTAAGAAATTGTAGTTGCCTGCATATCGCAACTTTCTACATCTTACCGCGAATGCCAGCACTTGATCGGCGAAGCCGCCCTACACCAAAATGTTATTTTTGTAATTGTTCATGATTATTTCGGCAACATTTTTCTTGATTCGCGTACCAAGGCCATGAGCTACCCATTCGAGTTGAAATATTTTCTGTATTGAATTTCGTTTTGTTCAGAGGAAAGGATATCAAGCACCAGCAAGCAACGAATAAATCATTTGCGGCCGAGCCGTAGTTTCGGAGTCATGTTCAAAAATTAATAACTACTAATCGGCACCTCGCACCGATGTGAAATTTTCATTAAAATAAAGTTCAAATCATCCTCTAAATATAACTCCGCATATGTATTATGGTAAAATGATAAGATCGGGTACTTCCTCGCATGTGATAACTTTCGAGATCAGGCCGGCTTCTGAAATGCAGCATTCAACGGCGATGCCGCGTCACACTAAATTGTTATTATTGTCATTGTTTATTATTATTTCGTCAAGATTTTTCTTGGTTCGGGATACAAGGTCATGAGCTACCCAATGGAGTAAAATTTTTTCGCAAAAACCTTTTCGTCTAGGACTAGATGCGGGGACGGACGGACGGACGGACAAAGCGAGGACAAAAGCGCCTTCCCGTTTGGAGAAGTGCGCTAAAAAGGGCACAGGAAGAAATTACGGTCGGCGGTTTGACGTTGTCAGTCAGACTCAGATCTTGTTTGAAAACGGCACCTTGGCGACGTTATATCATTGCCAACCCAACGAGGAAAAAGAGTCCTTCTATGTTCTATATCTAATATATTTGTGACGTCACAAATATATTTTTAAAACACGCATTGCGGCCGCAATTTTGGGAATTTAGGAAAAAGAAAAAATACGGGTACATTATTTTTGACCATACTATCGATTAAGCCAATAAAAAAAAATTAGGCAAGTACCCCATTGTTCACGCTTTGTCCTGAACAGGGTTTTTCCGGTTTATCCGCCACGCCGGGTGTGAGATACCGTTCAGATATCCTGATCGAGGTTTGCATTTGTGATGAAGTTCAATATCAAGTCATGGTCTTCTCTCATTTTTACCCATAGTTGGTGGTCTAAGGTCAAGTTTTCTCGTTCTTGCTGATATTTCCGGCAGTTGGTGAGAATATGGGCAACGGTAGTTTGTGAGTTGCATATTTCGCAGATAGGGGGGTTCTGTCTTGCCATCAAGAATCCGTGGGTGAGTCTGGTATGGCCCACTCTTAGCCTGCTCATCCTGACTTGGTCCCTTCTGTTCTTTGGGCCCAGGAGGCGACCCTTTACCTGAGGTTTGGTGTTGTGAAGGAAAGACTGGCTCTGGTTCCATGACTCTTGCCATACCGCTTTAAATTTATCTTTTATGTGCAACTTGATGTCGGTTGGGAGCTCCATTTTCGCTAATGGTATGTCTTCATTAGATGCAGCCTCTCTAGCGGCTTGGTCTGCCATTTCGTTGCCTTCAATGCCGATGTGGGAGGGGCAGTAGATGAATGCTGTAGGAGTTTTGATGTTATGTAGACTTTCTTTAATTTTTTGTACTAGAGGGTTGTTGGAATAGACATGTTTTATTGACTCCAACGAGCTGATTGAATCGGTGCATATCAGGGAGCTTTCTAGATTTGGGTGTTTTTGAACATAAATGAGTGCTTGCCATATGGCGTATAGTTCGGCTGTGAGAGTACTGCAGGTAGAGGGCAGTCTGAAGTCAAGTTTTAGGGTTGGGCTCACTACGGATGATCCTACTGCGTCGCCACTTTTTGAAGCATCAGTGTACATAATATTTTTGTAGGTACTGGAATGGAGAATTTCTTCAAATCTGTTTTTGATGATGGAGTGATGAATTTCAGATTTTTTGTAGTTGGCAAGAGTAGAGTCAATTAACGGGGTAGTTTGTGTCCATGGGGGAAGAGCTGAGTTAATCCATGGTAGAGTTTTTGGGATGACAAAATTGATGTCATGCAGGAGTCGGGATACTCTTTCATATAGAGGCGGGCTGATGTTGGTGTTATTTTCATAAAGCGAGTGGAATCTTTTAGAGAACACATTTTGGTAGTTTGCGCTGTTGGGATTAGACGACATGTTTGTGGCATATATGAGAGAGTCAAATAGTTTCTTCGAAGTGGTAGTGGCATTTCGCCCACCAAGACTGTCATATATGCAGCAGGACTAGTGCAGAAAGCTCCGAGGGCTATTCTTAGTGCACTAGTTTGTATGGAGTTGATTGGTTTGATGTACGACGTCTTGGCCGTAGAGTACGCAATCGCTCCATAGTCAAGTTTACATCTTATTAGGCTTTCGTATACTATCAGAAGTGTTTCAGTGTCGGCTCCCCATGCATATCTTG
Organism: Anaspis maculata; assembly: GCA_949128115.1. Taxonomy (NCBI): domain Eukaryota; kingdom Metazoa; phylum Arthropoda; class Insecta; order Coleoptera; family Scraptiidae; genus Anaspis; species Anaspis maculata. The sequence continues at coordinate 6,936,894 of OX421965.1, forward strand.
ACAGGGATCTCATGAGATTAAGGCCCTGGTTATGTGAAATTTTGCGAAAGCAATAAGCGAAATAGAAGGTACTTATCGCAAAAGCAGTTGAAAAATTTCAAAAAAGTTAACTACACCTAACATGCATCTGTCAGTTGCCTTGCCACTTGCCAGCCGCGCACATAAATCAGGGCCGCGCTTAAAAGTTGGTTAGACATATACAATGGTTAGACTATGGGGCTATGCGATTTTGATCAGGTTATATTGACTAAATCACAAGTCTCTTATTTTTCTTTTCCTGCAATCCTTTCGACTCAATACAAATTCAACATATATTTTGGCAACAAATAAAGATAGTATGATGTGGTGTGAACATTGCAAGCAATAATTACTTTGTTATTGCTTGCAATGTTCACACCACGCTTTCTTGATTGAATGAAATTTAAGCTAAATACCACCTCACACCTCACCAAAAATATGAAATCAATATCATAGTTATAGATAATAAGGGCAATAATAGCCCAATACTTCGGACCATTGGACAATTTGACATTGACATTTTTGGGGAAAATTGATCGCCACGCATGTATATGCGCTACGGCGCAAGCTCATAGGCTTATTACGATTTGCAGTGTGTCACCCCCAAATTCGCAATCGTCATTTAACGTTAATGATCATTACACTTATTAGGGTTGCTAGATTATCGACAGCTTTGGCTGTACAAGGGTTACGCAATCATCCGTTACTAGGGGCCGATGGGAGGGGATAAAATTCAGCTATTTTTCAAAGTTGACCATGAGCGGAGCAAGCAGGAAATTTGCGGGGTCCGGTGCTGTTGCTGTCATTCTGTCTCACATTAGCTAGCCCAGTCAATCTATGTAGACTTTATACCATAAATACCGGGAACAAATTCGCCTGAAGTTGATTTCTGGTTCAGTGAGTCCTTGGACCATGAGAACCCACCAGTCAATTTTATCGAACTTTCTCGGGTGTGCTTCATGGTCTTCCAGGTCTTCGAATGTTTTGACTTGCTGTAAATTGCAGTGCTCGCCTTACGCCTTAGGAGTACGTCTTTTTCTTCCCCTTTCCATACAACGCCCTTGTCTTGTCACACCAATATACAGCATGTGCTAACAATGTCTTCCATGCCAGCAATCTGCGCTGTATCTTACTGGTGTCAGATTGCAGCATGAGGACACGGTCACCGAGATGGGCGAGGGCAATGAGCATTACGTGGAGACGGTGTTGTCGACGATGATGGCAGTGCTTCCTGATGATGCCACTTCTGGGGCTGTATTGACGATTACGAAGTCGGCAGCGTTAGGTGCCTGCCGAACTCCTACTCCTTTCTGCTCGAAGCGCGTCCCCAGCAATCTCACTATGTCCATAAACCCAAATTTGTTTAGATCGTTGCTTCAAAACTCCTCTGAGGCGGTTGCTGTTGTCTGCTCACCGAAAATCATATTTGGACAAGACTTTCTAGCAGCACGTCGTCTCTGTTCTTCTCCTTTGGTGCTGCGGGTTGGTCGCTGTATCCATCAAACACAACAGCAGGTGATGGATACTTGCTCTGCACATTTGCTTACATACAAATGGCTCTGGACAGGCTCTGGGTACCAAAATGAACACATCTGACGTTCGTGACAGCTACAGCCCGTTGGGACGGACGCCTATGGCATTCCGCGATGCCGACAGCTGTCAGTCCTTGACTCCGCGAGGCCTGTGAGTAAACCATGGGAGTAAACAAACGGTTCGCCAGAATGCGCTTCCCTTACGCCGGCCGGCCGGTCGCGTGATAATCAGGTTCCCTATTTCAAATGTACGAGCGGAGCCATCTGTCTCAGGGTAGCTAAACTGACCATGACCTGGAATCGGTAAAAAATAGGAATCGCCCAAAAACTTATCCTTCAATGCGACAGAAAATTTGGCTCCACTGCCGGAACTAAGCGGTTTCACGCTGAACCAGGAAAGTAATTGCCAAAGTCATAGCAGTGAAAGAAATCTGAATGTTGGGGGTACACTTTAAGATGCATTGCCTTTTTTGTGGGGTCTTACAAACTGAGAAATTCAGTAATAAGCATTGAAGTTTCTGAATTTTTTCCAGATTCTTGGAAATAAATCATGTTTCATCAACCAACTGAAGTATTCTATTTATACTCATGATTTTTATCTACATGTAGCCATCTTCCCCGATTTTTTCTGTTCAACGGTTACGAAGAAAACTGCTCTTTTCAGTTTGACATTTTTAGGCTAAGTAAGGGAGCCCTTAATGACCATTAAGGTGCAGTCTGTCAAGGGTAGTAGGCGCAAGTGTAGGCAAGAAAGCTGGTGGCAAGAGGCGCTTCGTTGTGCCGGCGTGCCTGCAACGTTGCCATAGCGGGTGTCAGGGTGATGGTTATGTTCCCGCGACCTATACAGATTGGGCTCTTCTGCGACGGCGTGGACAGGTATAGGTAATGGCGGTATATTTGATCAGGCCATAATTTTGAACAAATAATCAATTTTACCATTGCAATTAACAAATGGATGCATGGAATGCGTCAAAATTTGTGCTAGAGCATGTAAAAGTATACCATTTTGCTAGGAAAGTAAGCAAGAATCTAAATGATTGCTTGAATTTTCATATATTTCGATATTAAAGTTGAAAAATTTGTGGTGAGATTCTGATCCGAGGATGGACTGTATAACTGGTTGCCTGCTCGTTGACCGTTCGCCCTCTGTTTATGTTTCAAGCCCACGTCCCACGTGCCATGTGCCATGTGTTAACCTCAAATATTTGGCCGATTTGTGCCAATAAAAGTCATCACATCAGAGTACATACGTACATCAGAGAAAAGTGTCCGTCGATTTAAGGTGAACAATAGACTTTATGCTTCAATTTTTACATGGTTTATTTGTTTGTGGCACGTGTATCAGTAGAGTACTGTCAGTTCGGAATGTTCGGATGTAATATTGGTTGCCTAACCTGATGATAAAATAATACAAAAAGGCCTGATCGCTCACTGAACCTTCTCATATCCCTCTAGCATTCACCATTTAGCTTCTTAATAACTATTTCACACTAAAAACAACTCATTTGATAAGAAACGCAACGTTTTCCAACGTATTGTACACAAATTTTCCAGTTTGTTCGAATGTAGCACAAGTTGCCTAATCAAAAGTTGCACATGCGACTAGAACACTATGTATAGGAACAGGAACTATGCTTGAATTATTCAGTATTCAGGATTCCATTGGGAAAACCCTAGGAGGATATAAGAATAGGGAGGGAGTATAACCCAGCTTGTGGGCGGGGGGAAATGAAGCCAAGTGACGTGAGGGGTAAGGTAGTAGCTATCGTGATCCCTGGTAGCTATAGGTGAGGTAGCAACTACGCCCAAAAATTGCATCTAGTCAAGGATCTTTTGACTTTTGTAATTTGAATTGACATTATTGAAATAATTTGAAACTATTTGAGGTAATAGACCATTTCCGCATGACGTCACATGCACGTGTCGAACGGCTGATTCGGAGCAACGTCAAGCTGATGTCAACTATACGTGCTAGTTTGTCAAAACTTTGTGACACCAGTGACTTTAACACACCGACCCCGAGTGACAGATTGACATACTACCAATCTGACTGACGCACATGACTGACGTAGCCGACGTGCCCCGTGACAGATAACGCAGATCTGACTGACGTTGCCCCGAATCAGCTGTTCAAGACGGAGCTGCGTGACGTCAGTGGAAATGGTCTATAGAGATTTTTTTGGTTGTCATAAAATGAGTCCTGCCTGATATCTTTTATCTTTGTGCCTGGATCTTGTTTGGGTGATGCTTCATCTATAAGAGCTGAATAGATCAGCTTTCCCAAGTGTGGGAAAGACAGAGGCTACGTGCGCTGTATACAATATGATGTATGAAGAATACCTATCCCATCAATGCGAGCCGAGGCTGCCGAAGAGAAAATGCCTACCTGTAGCATAAGGTCGCCCGTGGGGTCGCCCGATATTTCAGTAGAATGAGAATGTTGGACAAGGATGAGAATGACCAGCAAATTCCAAAAAAAATAAGCAGAAAATGAGCAGTTCGATTCTACCCTCCTAGATTCTACCACGTATTTGTGAGGTCAGCACTGTTAATACACCCAATGATGATCTACACTCTGTGATCTACACTGAACAGTGAAAGAGGTACTCTGGAAACCTTATCATCAGCCAATCTTAAGGCCTGTGTAGACTTCAAGGTCCATGGCAAAATTACAATGGAAAGTACCTAGGTATAGACAATACAAATAAAGAAGACACATTTCGTCACGGATTTTTACGGTTGCGTAGGAACCAGGTGAGTCCATCATTCAAAAAAAGGTTGGCTGATTTTTGATGCCCCAATATCCGTGACGACGGTGGTGATAACATATGGTCTTCTCTATTTGTATTGTCTATACCTGTCTTGGTGGAACTCCTACTGCTACGGACTATCACCTACCACGAAGTTAGTGACGAAAATGCCAATAAGAAAAAGTAAGTGAAATCCAACGATCATCTTTAGGAAGGATGTGGCTGGATCTGGTGCAGCACAAGCGTCATAGACTGTCACTGACAAGAGCGACAGCTTGCAGAAATTGACGTGGAAATAATCAGTTTCAATGGTAAAGTGATAAAAATTTTGGGCGTACCATGGGCGTACAAAGATGGCGGATATGACATTTCCATGGCTTCACTTTTTATGACGGACCTTCCCTCCCTATTCTTATATCCTCCTATGGAAAACCGTGATAATAGCGCCGTGGCAATCATTCCCTCTGGCCAGTGAACCGAGCAGTGGACTGTCCAATTTTCCTTTTTTGACTATGCCAAAAGACCAGGCCACATTGCTTTTGTGACAGAAATTTGAACGTCCTTAGCTGTAGCCCCCGCCCAGCTTGTCACTTAATTTTTGCTTCAAAAAATCATATTCTTCTGAAAATAAAAAGTGAACCCAGATATACAAATTACTTGGGACAAATTGTTCCGTTTGAGAAAAAAAAAACTGTCCCGAGTTTTGGAAATTTGACAGAAGTGTTCCATAAGGTCGTGTACTGATAAACATGCTAAAAGACCCCAACTCTACCTGTTGCGCTCGAGCCGCCATCTTGGAAAAATGGTCCTTCGATCCAGTTTTCGGCTTATGCAGGGTGGCCCACGAAGTAACCGAGATGGCTTGAGGGTAAATGTACTTTTTCAAGGCAAATCAGAATCTGCATTCGAAATTCTTCTGACGTCCCCCGTTTCCGATATACAGGGTGATTTATGTGTTCAACCGAAAAGTTTGATTGGCCTATCTCACGAATAGATCAATAGAATCGATTGAAATTTTGCAGGTGTATTCTAAAGCCAAGGAACTTTGTAGCGCCCGATCCATTTATGCAATGAATACAGGACCGTACCCAAAATTTTGTTTTTCGAGTTTTGGAAAAAGTTTCTTTAATCCTGAAAGTACTTTGTCATACCTCCTATTTAGGTATATAGTAGAAATATGAATAGGTAGTTGATTTTCAATTCAATTCAATATAACTATTTATTGTTCCTTCGGTATTACACCATAGAAAACAAATAGGATATCATAGAAATTGTATGTGTGATAAGATCACGATACACGTGTGATCCATAAAATTCGTTATCAGGGCCCTGATTGGGGCCCACCCGGGTGACTTCGGAAACGAGATGTTCATCGATTCAAGTGACAGGATTGGCTGAATGACTGAATTTTTCACCTTCAAAGCTATCCTAGATTACGAATGGTTTAGGTACACGGTATGTAACAGAGACAAGTACAAGTACGTAACTATTTGAAGCTATCACCGTGGGTTCCACAAAACAGATAATACGAGATTAGTTGATTCGCGATTTTTGTTTGTCAATTTTTAGCTGACTGATCAATGGAAATGCTGGTTTATCCCTCAATAATGGGAAGATGATGGGTCTAGTACAGATTTCAGGTATTTTTTGTGGGTAATCGCCTAGCATTCAGCAGAAAAAAGTTCAGTTAATCTGCAATCAGCCTTGATCACTGATCATATTTTTTGTGGAACTGACGGTCAGTCCCTCTTTTCCCGCCAAATGCTTATAACCAAAGTTATAACCGCAACGTTTTAGCGAGAAATGTCAGATGTCAAAAAAATGACAGTATCTGTCAATCTAATGTCAACCGCTAATAACCAACCGGTTACAAAAAGTTACTCGCTCGAAAAAGACTACTGACACACCCTTACTGCTGGTACCCGGTGCGGACCGCACCCCCCGCCCCCCCGCTTGGTACGCCGCTGTATCCAGGAACCTATGGAAATATTTGTTCGAAACGTCCCTTCGGGTGGGAAGTTGGAATGGAATTAGAGAGAAAGATTGGAAATCATTTCCAGAAAATTGAGAATTTTGTTAGGAATTTTGTCAGGTTGAAGTTTCCAGGAAAACCTCGAATCTTTTTTCAAATCATCTCATTGTAAAAAGTATGCTCCATCATTTAAATCCGGTCTCGAAGACCCAGGCCGGTTTTACATTTTCAACAGGAAAATTTCCGGGAAATTGGGAAAAAAATTGTTGGGAAATGTTCAAAAACCAGTTAGGTACCTCTTCTTTAGAAAAAGGTGAAAACCTGATGTCCACGAGATAAAAGTTGGAAAATTAGCAGTTTTTACAGCGAGGGGAAAACCCGAGAACCGTTAGTCCGATCTCGGAAAGTTTCCCTCCAAAAATCAATTCAATCTTTTCTCCAGCTTCTACTTCCAGCATGTCTGCACCTAAAATGACTATTTCGTGGGGCTCACCGCATGTCAAAGTTTGCATTGCAGTTTTTTCAAATTCACGGAATGTGCTAATTTCCTTTTGAAATAATTTAATCACCATCGGAAAACCGGAACCGTGTTAATTTTGAAAATGGGCTTCACGATACTCAATTCAATCTACTTTCGCACCTAAAATGAATATTTCGAATTTGATATGCGGACATTGTTACTCCGTGGCTTTTGACTTTTGTCCTAATTCAAGACATTCGAAGTGGAAATCGTTATTTAGTTCACTTCTTCAAAGCTTCCTGCACATGAAAACCATGTACGAGACCTGATTTTTACTTTGACAAGTTCGTGAGCCTCATTTGTTCGTAAAGTCGTGAAAGTAATATGCAATCATTTTCATGTACGAATGGAAGTGTGCGTGCAAAGGTATCGTGGCGATTCTGACAGCTGCGCGGCGGTTCCGTCATGGGTGCACCTCTTATATCGTGAAGGACAGTCCATAGACCATGTACGTCAAGTTTCAGGCTTTTATCACAAACTGCAAGGCTTTGCACGCACACCTCCATTCGTACATGAAAATCAATGAAATTATTGGATATTACTTCTACGACTTTAGAAACAAATGAGGCTCACGATCTTGTCAGAGTGAAAATCAGGTCTCGCACATGGTTTTTATGTACAGGAAGCTTTTAAGAAGTGAACTAAATAAGGATTTCCCTTTCGAATGCCCGGAATTGAGATAAAAGTCAAAATGAAAAAAGACTAAGATTTTTTCTGAAATATTTTTTTTTTCAACCAAACAAAAAAATTTTTTCTTCAAACTGCAATCACAACATTTGTGATTGCAATTTGAACTCAGAAGATGTAATTTAGTCGGAAACGACACCAAACTTGTCAATTTGGACCGAAATTAACAAATAAAAAAATCTGTGCCGCGGCTAGAACTATCCCCTCCCATTCTCCCTCCTTTCTTCAGCTCCAGCTTCCGCCCTCAAAAGAAGAAAAGTGCAACTTTCAACAATTTTCACTGATTTAGCTGATAATGTTACCGCGAACATTTAGAAACTCTTGACTCAAACTGTGCAAGAATTTCTTTGCCAAACTTTGCCGCTCCCACACGCTGCCCCAAAGTGAGAGATAAATGTAAAACATGAACCTTGAGACATAGCGATCTAATTCTTTCACTATATTGATAGCTGACTGAAATTCGAAAAAGATAGGCCACTTTTAATTAGCCGCCGCCTCCAGCTGCCGCCTTCAAACAAAAAAAAATGCAACTTTCACAATGTTCACTGATTGTCATCGAGATTGTCATATTTCCCTTACATTTAGAAACTCCCAACTCAAACTGTGCAACAGTTACTTTGCCGAATGCTGCCGCCCCCCACACGCTCCCCTTAAAGTGAGAGATGAATGAAAAACATAAACCCGAAGACATAACGATCTAATTCTTCCGCTATATGGAAAGCTAACTAAAAATGGGAAAGAATAGGCTACTTTTGATATGGCGCCGCCTCCAACTTCCACCCCCAAAAGAAAAAAGTGCAACTTTCAATAATTTCCACTGATTTACATTTCAATGTTACCTCAAACATTCAGAAACTCCAAACTCAAACTGTGGAAGAACTTCTTTGCCAAACTCTGCCGCTCCCACACGCCGCCCCAAAGTAAGAGATAAATGTAAAACATAACCCTGAAGACATAGCGATCTAATTGTTCCGCTATATAGATAGCTGACTAAAAATGGGAAGAGATAGGCCACTTTTGATTAGTCGCCACCTCCAGCTCCCGCCCCCAAACAAAAAAATGCAACTTTCACAATTTTCACTGATTGTCATATTTCCTTGAACATTTAGAAACTCCCAACTCAAACTGTGCAACAGTTACTTTGCCGAATGCTGCCACCCCCACACGCTGCCCTCAAAGTTAGAGATAAATGGAAAACATGAACCCGAAGACATAGCGATCTAATTCTTTCGCTAATGGATAGCCGACTAAAAATGGGAAAGAATAGACTACTGTTGATTAGTCGCCGCTCCCAGCTCCCGCCCTCAAACAAAAAATATTGATGAGTGAAAGAATTTTCATTCAAATCTATTTCATTGGCAAGTACCCCATTCTGATAACAAAATATCCCAATGAGTTTCGAATGAAGAAAGTGGGCAAGGAATGGTGTTTCTCCTTCAACCAAATTTCTTTACGTGCACAATATGCCTTTTTGAGAAAATGCGCTACTGAGACTCACGCACGTGAAGGCATACTCACTTGTTTTCTTTAGGACGCTTTATGATGATCTCACATGTTTAGCACTTGTACACTGAATACTTGCTCTCGCGATTTCCGTATTGGAAATGAGTAGAAACTCTTGGCTCTTGGCCTTTACGAGAAAAATTGGGTATTTACCCCGCGGTTTTGAGATAGCGCGGACGGGTGAGCTACCGACGCTTGCCACTTAGATTATTCTCCTCAAACCGTACACCAGATTAATCATTCTACTTCTTTGCTGCTGGATTGCAACTCCCTAACTCACTCAATCGCGCGTAACTTCCTAACTGCCTCATTAATTTACTCCTTCACTTTCCATTACAGCTACGCAGTATCCGCGTGATTTCTAATGGACCAACTGTGGTCCGCGATTTTTCCGTGGGAATTATAGTTCGTCACCGCGAACTTACAATTTGGTTTTTTGGTTTCCGTCAGACAGTCACCGATATTCCATATTATCTCGCGCGACTAAACGGCCCTTTTACTACACTCTGCGAGTGCTCACACAAAATCGTCACGAAGGCCTCGGTTTGGATTTATTTGAATATCAAAATAAAATTATTGGACGTTATTCCGTATAATAAGATAAGGCTGGTTTGTCTGTGCCGTAATCACTTCTCTCTCAGTGGAATAATAAATCATTGACTGGATTTAGCTATTAAAAGTCGGGTATGAAGGCATTAGGACTACATTAAAACTGCTCAACATAAAATAATGCACATAGGGTACATCTGGGTAAGATAAATAGAGTAAGTTTGAGCGATATAATATCCGCATTGCTACATTTTCTACGGGATTGGTCAATTTTATACCGACAATTTGGTAACAACTACTTAACAATCAAAAGCATCGATATTTTTCGATAATACCGATAAAAAATAATATTATAATAGCATATCTTCAGCGCTGGTGTCGATTTATTTCTGAGCAATCATGACGAACCATGACAGATTTTTTTCGTTCAATATCAACGGTTCCTTCAAGCATACTTTCGATAAATCTTTTAGTTTCATAGTTTCAACTGCCTTTAACTTTTGTGGTACCTCACAGTTGAATCTACAAAAATGTGATGGAACCCGGCCGGTAGCGCGGCGGACTCCGTCTTTGGAAGCGATTCCGGGGATCGTGGGTTCGAATCCGGCCTGGGCCAGGTGAAAATTTTCATGCGCTCTTTAGTACCTTGGCGTGTACCACCGTGCAGTCACGTCAAGGGTAAAATTGTGAAACGAGAAGGACACCGGAAAAAGGGTGCTAATAACCTCGCTGTTGATGCGTCCATAAAATGGTGGGTGGTGTGGGAATCACCCGGCGTCGCTCTTAGCCTACTAAGACGGCGCTAAGGAGGTACTGCCAGTGACTACACAAATACCCGCCCACTGCAAAAAAAAAAGTGATGGAGAAAGCCTAAACGAACCTGTGGCGTCATGTTAGCGAAAGGTAAAGCCAGAAAATGTCAAGATTTAGAACTAATGTGGAGTAAAGCTGGGGAACACAAACTACAAAACAGGTGTGTTTTTGTAAAAAAGTAGGTTACTGCTGCTGGATTGTTCGAGATCAATCGAACGTTCTAACGTGTGACTGGAGACTGAGCTCTTAATTTAGGCAGGCTGTGCTACCTAGCCAAACGCAGCTTCGCACCGCTGAATTCGACCAAGCCACAGCTTGCCCTAATTAAGAATCCATTTGAGCGCACGATATACTGGATTATTATGGGAGAATGAAATAAGTAACGACTTTTCAGGCTTGTGCTTGAGTATATTCTCGAGTACAATAGAAGTGTCGATATCACAGGTGTATTATTTTTATATTCATAGACAAAACCATAGTAAGAACTTCATCACATTTGCCACATGGGTACTTTCATACATGATTATGATCAGTTTCAGGGCTTTTTTCATCAGGGTAAGGCATTGAAAAAATGTGTTGTGTTTGTACGAATGGTACGATGATAATTTGATGCTAACGTCTTGGCAGCTAGTCGTCTACATGTGCTATGTGTAATGGGACATTTGTCAGTTAGTTTGCACGATAGTCGAAACAAGACGCGCGTGAGTGCACTGCGTCCATTTCTTGTATTTCTTCTTCATACCTCTGCTTGTTGTTTTAGTATAAACCAGAGTATGTAGTATTCACTACTAAGTGATGAGCATCCGAATATCGGGAAGATTGGGCTGTGGTCATTTTCATTCCAGTTTCTTCAGTACCGCCGCGCTTGGATATCATTTTCTTCAGTGGCCACCACCACTTATCAGCAAAGAGCAACCAATCAGTGGAAACGATTTTCGCTATATTACATTGCGATGTCACGGTAACAACTGTCCAATTATACATAACACATCTATCAAAACGTTAGCATTGGTACTGTGATGGCCAGCTTGAAATCTGTGGAGAAAATTGACAATTGGAATAAATCAGCGTTGGCTTAGGAATGCGAGAATAGCGACATGCCGCCGTGTGTCGAGGATGACACCGCACTCCGGCACATCAGGTTGGGGATCAAGGGAAATTTCAGCAGACAGGGATGATGCTCAGGAGCGAGATAGGAACGGCCCAAGAAGAGAAAACAAGAGAGTCGAGTCTGGGAGCCAGAAAACGCGAGACGTGTAGGTGAAACGCAACATCTGTATTCGTCAAGAATAAATTAACAAGAGTGCTAAACCAACTGTTGATAGTTAATGTGTATCATCTCCTCGTGGCAGGCTACATCAAGGCAAGTTACCTCCTATGTAATCAAATGATAATTGTTCAAAGGAGTGAAAGGAATTGTTTATAAACTTGATTAAGTTTGTTCTGTGTATTTCGATAACAGCCAAAAGCCATAAGTAATGTTAAACCACGTTGACATTCCGCAAATAGCTGTGAGCTTTAAACTATATTGTTTATCATTACCTTCAAAGCACCAGGTAAGTCACCACGGTGACACATCAACCGAAGATAGCCTCGGTCAGGTGAATTTGTAGGCTCTTATCATGCTGAAAACGCAGCGGCTAGCAGTCTTTATGCTAATCGTATCTGGGCTAATTACCATATCGCGCACCTTTTCCACATAAAGGTGGAAATAAGGTAATTGAAATAATGGCTACAATTTTTGAAATGCAAAGACCATAATCAAGGGGTTAATAATAATAATAATAATCTCTAAGTACAACTATATAATCGAGATTTCTCTTCATACAAATGAAAATAGTGTAGAAAGAAGGAGGGTTTAGTTAAAATCAACGAGGTATTAATTAATTATACCAGGAGCAAAACTCAAGTGCGTTATGAAACTTAACTCATCCAGTTCTCTCCTTCAAGCGAGCAGGAATACGGAAACGGGAATTAATTTAGAGAGTTGATTTAATTAGGCACAGGGTTTCGCAAGTAATTAAGATGTAATCTTGATTTCAGAAATTGAATGTAAATTGAAGTAACTAATTCCTTATTGTTAGCTGGAGTCAGCACGTATGAGAGTGTTCAATGAATAATTAATCTAAATGAAGTAATTAAGGTTCATTAAATTAAATTAGCGATCATTGATTAATCGGTAAATACGATGAGAGGTGTAATGAATAATTAACGTGAATGAAGTAATTAAGGTTCACTAAATTAAATTAGCGATCATTGATTAATCGGTAAATAAAGGTGTGTGGTTTTAAAGACTTTGTTTATTCTTAATATTTATTCAATTGTCCTCTTCAAAAAGAACCTGGGGAACTGGAATGATTTGGGAATCAAGAGGTGGTTGGGAATTTATTTAACTAATTCAGGTTAAAAGGATAAGGTAAAATCTATGGCACAAATACACAATGGGAGGGTACATGATTGTTCACGTCCAATAAATCAAGGACAGGGGGGTTTTATCACAGTACCCACACAACACATTTTCTCCATAGAACATAGAACATAGAACATATCTTTATTATACATCAGGCAATAACATTCCTATAGTACATCGTCGTATGAAAATAAATAAATAAATATAAAATCTGGTATAAATATAGGTACAGTATGGATGACATGTTACAACACATTAAAAATTCATAAACTCTTCCTCAGTATAAATACCATAGCTTACTCTAATGAAAGATGAACCGTGAAAATGATTTTTTACACCACAAATTACTATTTAACGTGAAAACGAAAGCAGCTTGGCAGCAGAGGAATTGATTGAAACAGCTAACCATTATTTTATGATCATTAGTTACGTTTCACTTTTTGTTTTGGACTGCTAACTAAGCATTTCCCTATCAGTTTGACCATTTTGGCAAATACAAATATCACAGCTAGTAAGACCAGTATCAAGAATGCCACGACATCAGCTCCTGAAGAAACGTACCAGGGCATGTCTCTAGCAGGCGTGTTCAAAAATTCGGCACCGCCATGTCTCATGATGTACTCGACCCAATAGATGGCTTTCTCGAGAGGTGTTTCGGAACGATCCCTAAATCTCTCCGATGCCTTCTTCATATTTTCTGCATATCTAGAAAAAAATTCCAGCTGTAACGTTCCATTTTTGTCTGGATATTTGTGGATTAGGCCATGCGAATAAGAAGTAGCTTTTGCTTTCGGTTCGATTTTCTTAGCAGTTGCTAAGCAAGTTCTTCTTAGCAACTCTCAGCTGAAGCTTAAATGAAATTTTGAAAATTAGGTCGTTGAAAGTTGAAACTCACATAGGATTTTGCAGTATTTCACGAAGCTGAGCCGAAACTAATTCTGAAGTAATCTTTTTGCTATCGATGGTGACTCCAAGCTTCTTTTGTATAAGCATTTTGGTGTTGATGTATTGGTCGACTATGAACGGAATCGCTATCATGGGTACTCCATGGAAGATCGCCTCTTGAGTGCTCAGAGCTCCTCCATGTCCAATGAAGACCTTCACGTTCGGATGCCCTGAAAAAGAGTGCGTAACGTAATCTCTAAAAACACAATCTCTAAACGACTGAACCACTGATAACTAAATTTCTCAATGGTCGATTCCTATAGAATGCGCTCCACAGCTTGGGAAACAGCTTTATTTCACAACAGAAATTTATAGTTGAGGTCAATATTAGAAGAGAGAATATATGGCTTTTTTATGGAAAATTGTCGAAAACAATATTTTGACAAGCCCAGTCGGTAGCACGGTGAGCTCGGCCCCGGTTTCTGTGGCGAACGTCCCGGGTTCAAATCCGCACTGGGCAAGATGGACTTTTTCACGCGTCCATTAGTACTGGGGCATCTACTATCGTGCGGTGATGCCCCGGGAAGAGGGATGAAACGAGAAAGCCATCGAAACAAAACCCCACTGATAAATCCCCCACTGATCCAAAGGGGAAGGGCTTGGGGGGGTGGTTAAAAATTTGAAACCATTTTTTACCGAGAGAGAGTCTTGTAACTTTCAGTTTGATGTACCACAAGGTAAGTAATGCCATTTGACATTTTGAAGCAGGGTAGAGTGGGGGCGAAGGGGTTAAAGATGAAAATTTGGCCATACGTGTCCTGATGTCCCCATTAAAATAAAAATCAACCTGTTTTTGCTGGAAAGTCTATTTCTCAATAATCGGGAGTTAGTAGGGCAAAATTTTCCGTTCATTAACAAAGAGCGGATTTTCATAAGGGCAGGGGGGGGGGGAAGAAAGGGTTAAAAAATCAGAGATATGTTTGACCGAGAGATTTTTTTTGCCTTCAATTTGATATATCACAAGATAGATAATGCGTCGGGTGATGCTGTTTGGAATTTTAAAGTAGGTTGGGGTGGGGACGAGGGGTTGAAGATAAAAATTTGACAATATGTGTCCTAGATGTCCCACTTGAAACAAAAATCGAACTGTTCCGGCGTTTTCCTGTAAAAAAATTGGCGGCGACAAATCAGAGGTGGGAAGTTTTCAAATTGACATCCTACATATTTTTCACGGAAAATTCGAGAAAATTGAAGTTGGTATGAAAAATGCAAAAAATCATGACCGATTTTATAGCACCAATTATTATGAAATCGGGCGTACGGTTGAAAAGTTATGAATTTTTTCTGTTAGATTTTCTGTTCATCATCTGAAAACACAGAAGTTGAGTTTTCAGAGATTCTTGAGGTTTTCAGTTTTTAAAGATTGTATCGTTCAGGGATTTTTTCGCTTTGAGATTAGGTCTTCACAGATTGTGCCCCCCCCCCCCCCCCTCCCCTGAGAAATTATCCATATCAATTCACGAAAGATGTTTCTTGAAGAGAAGAAGGTAATTTGGTGGATTTTACCCAAGATATCGTTTTGTGGCAGCCACTTTCGGACCATGACATTCTTGGGAAGCTCTTTGATGTCGCCTTCGAACTTCCAAATAACGTTTTGCTTCATCTTGCCGAAAGCATCGAGCAAAGCTCGTTGCTGCGCTTCCGGCAGTTTATCAGAGCGGATGTTGGTGCCCAGCGAAAACAATATGGCGCCATCTTTCGAGCTATCCAGATACTTCTGGAATTCCTAAAAAAAAACGCAAACAATTCCTTCCACCAAAGAAAAGCACTACGAACTCTTTTCACATACATCAGGCAGTTTCTTCGCGATCAATGTCTGAAGTCCACCGACCGGTACGATATTCGGAGTCAACGGCTGAGGGAGGCTTAAAATCGGATCTATGTTCGCCAAAAGAAGAGAAATGTGTCGTTCGATTTCCCACCAAGGGGCCATGTCCTTTCCGAAAACCGTCCTGGCCACATCGTCTTGCTTGCGATATTCAAAGTTATTTCTGAGGAACACGTCTAAATTAGTGAAGATGGAATTCACGAGCCGCTCACTGAAGCTCATGCCGGTGTAGCTGTCGAATCCAAACCAAGGAATGTAAGAAGGGTGAAGGTGATTGCCGAAATTGTACGAATTGAAGGAAGGCAAAAGGAACGGGCTGACTCCGATGGCTGGAGGATACCCGAATCTTTGGATCAGTGGATTGAAGCACGTGACCCAGGTCACGTCCACCAATACGACGTCGAACTTGAAGTCTGGCGGGTAGTCCAACAGCCTTTGCAGACCTCTGGTCTTGACCAGGTGTTTGCAAATGTCCACACAAAATTTGTTCGCCTCCAACATCATGTCCCAAATGTTACTGGGCATGTTGTTCAGGTCGTGTTCGCTTTCTAAAGCTTTGAAGAGGCCTGAAATTTTTTGTAGTTGTCAATTTATCGAAGTTGATTGTATTGCTGTTACCTTCCAAGTGAATCACGGTGTAGTTTGGCGTCGCTTCGTCTTCGATTGGACCAATCAGCGTTACGTTGTGGCCTCTAGCTGCCAAGCCGTGCGCTAAGATTCTGTGCCACAGGTGATGGCTTTTGGTCGCATGGGCTGTTATGAACAAGACATTTGTGCAGTATACAGTAGATGGTAAAACCGCCAGCAGCAAGATGAACAGCATCTTGGGCATCGAAGCAACGCCGGTTACATTCATAGCTGCTCACTAAAACACCACGGAACAAGATCTTCCTTTATGTAGTAAGTGTAGGTAGGTAAGTATCCACTAAATAGATCCATGAGTTCAGATATAGCATCATAGCTCGCAGATAACGGTGTTGTTGCGGAAAGTTATGCAACGATTGATAATGGGTCTAAAAAGTTGACCTTCAAACGAACCGCGATAATTTATCTCTTTACCAAGCCGTTGCCGCTTACTTTAGTGGGAGAACGCGCTAAAGTCAAAATATCAGGAGGTAACAATGATAAATTATTCATTAGACAAAACAGATCATAGATTTATTACATTCCACGTTCAATTTCATAATCAGGCACATTTTGATACATAGACACCGATCAAGGTAAATAATCTCATTTTCAGGGAAGCGATCCCAGCAGCTTTCGAAATTTTTAGGACCAAGATTAGAACGAAGACTTTTTCTGCAGACGAAAAACCCTATCATCCTCAGATGAACCACCACCGCAAAACACAACTAATTCTATACCTCAATCTGGAAGTCACGAAAGAATGGTATTGCGCAATGTTGCGTAGTAGCCAGGAAAGAAATGCAAAATTTTGATGAAACCCGGAATAAATCAAGAAAAATCTGAAAATTTGAGGATCCCTTCAGAATTTGATGGGGAACAACATAATCAAAGTCCCCATCTGTTCAAGGCTTGGCATTTTTTCTGTGGGAGGTTGAAGGTACAAGAAGTTACGATTTTCAAAGTTGATGCTTTTTGATGATTTTTTCATTGGACTTCATATTTTCAAGGTCGAGGAACACAATGCAATGGTTCCCAGGAAGTTTAATGCGCCAGTGGCGAACCAGACGACTGGGAAGGGACCGAGGGGCGATTTTTCATGAAGTCGTACAGTAAACCATGACTAACACCTTTTTGAACATTTTTGGTATAATTTCTAATCAAATCGCACATTCTGATTCCACAAGTAGGTGTGCAATCCTGATAGAGACGTGTTTAAACCGGTTTTATCAGAAAAAAACATGATTTTTTTCACCCTAAAATTTGATGTTTTGTAGATCCAGTTCTATCAGTGTCCAATGTACCGGGTGTTTATAAACGTCTGTAATCGCATCGCCTTTGGAAGCCGCTTTCGATCACTACAATTGCGCCTGTTACTGCAATTCTCGGCCTGAACCATGCCTGCCGCGATCACAGATTCTTATAAACACCCCATATTTCTAAGTATGATTTTGATCCAAACAGTTGGTTTGGGCTATTTTAGATAAAATATCCTTCGCTGAACTTTTTTCCTGTTTTTACAAAGTCCCGGAGTGATTCTGTTCCTTGACATGTATCATGTCAAAGCTTCATTTGACGAAACGGGTTATTTCACACAAAAAATTAGTCTAACGATTATAGCCCAGGCAAAACAGGTTTTAACCCGGAATAAATTAAGGAAAATCTGAAAATTTGAAGACCCCTTCAGAATTTGATAAAGAACAACATACTAAAAGTCCCCCATCTGTCCGAGGCTTGGCATTTTTTCTGTTGGAGGTCGAAGGTACAAGAAGTTACCATTTTTGAAATCGTTGCTTTTTTCATACTTTTTTTATTGGACCTTATATATTCAAAGTCCAGGAACCCAATTCGATAAGTTTTCAGAAAGTGTAATGCACCAGTGGCCCAGACGACTGCGAAGTGGCCGAGGTGCAATTTTTGACAAAGTCTTGTGGTAAACCGTGACTAACACCTTTTTTGACATGTTTGGTATCATTTCTAACTAAATCACACTCTCTGATTCCAAAACTAAGTATGAAATTTTGATAGAGACGTGTTTAAACCGGTTTCATCAGAAAAAAACATGATTTTTCACCCTCAAATTTGATGTTTTGTAGCTCTAGTTCTATCAGTGTCCAATGTATTCTAAACCATGATTTTGATTTGGACAGTTAGTTTGGACTATTTCACACACAAATATCATTTCCAGATTCCTTGTTCCGTTGTCACGAAGTCACGGAGTTATTTTGTTTCTGGAGATACACCATGTCAAAGTTTGACTTGATGAAACGTGCTATTTCACAGTAAAAATTAGGCTGCGTTTAGAATGTAGCTTTTATTTGGTTTTTTATTCATTTTAAGGCATGAAAATAGTTTTCTCTATCAAACAAAACGGAAAAAACTGATAACTGAGCCGTATTTTAGCCATGACATCATTTTTCCTCCGACAATGCGAGCTTTCGAAATTAAATTCTACATGATGCACGTTGTGGAACAAAATTACCGTGTGACTTTGTAACAGCGATAGAAACTTCTAGTTATGGAATTAATCCATTAAATAGTTCAATTGAACAATCTATGTCAAAATTGTGATCATGGGTGTTTTGAATCACGATGGAAATGGAGCTACAAAACGACAAATTTATAGATTGAAACTTCGCGTTTCTTTGCGAAATTTATTTCGCATTGTCGGAAGAAAAATGATGTCATGACTGAAATACGGCTCCAATTTTTGTTTCCCCTCATTTTGTTTGATAGAGAAAACTATGTTCATGCCTTAAAATGATTGAAGTATCAATTCAAAGCTATATTCTGATCGTAGCCTACTTTTTCTTGTGAAATAGCACGTTTTGTCAAATCAAGCTTTGGCATGATACATCTCAAGAAACAAAATCACTTCGTGCCTTTTCAAAAACAGGAAAAAAATCGGCGGATGATATTTGTGTGTAAAATAGCCCAAACCAACTGTGTTAACTATCGTAGGAATAATAACGCAGAATAAAGTTGGGGACGATGTTTAATTGTCGAAAGAGAGAGACATCCACAAGACGGACTACTTCCAGCAGAAAGTACTTGAGTGTAAGCAATATCGGCGCCGTGTCCTCACGAGCTGCTGCCTGTTCACGTCTTGCTCGCCAACTAGTAGTTTCAGTTTGCGCCACGCTCGGGATCTTGACAAAAACCAGGTCACCAACTTACTCGGGGTTTTAACCACCCCTATTCCTTTGACCAATAATTGGTCTATGCTTTTGACGATGGCCTCGCCAAACTGCGCCATAGACTCGCTGGGCGCCGGCGGACTCCTCACGTCCCGGCTCCGAGACTGCCGCGAGCGCCGGACTTCGTGCTGGCCGCGACGACGATGCTGACTTGGTCCTCTATCACGGCGACCAGCTGACGACGACAAGGAAGACCTTGACCTTGATCTATGACTCCGCCGCCGATGCCGCTGCAGCTCTGCGTCTCGCCCATGACGACGACTCTGGTGGTCCACAGCTACGACAGCTTGTTCGTGGGAAGTTCCTCGCAACCGACGGTGACGAGGCCGTTCAGCACGCTCGTCGTGATGATGCCGCCGTGAACGAGCGTGCGGCATTTTTTCTGCGTAGGAAACTTTTTCCGCGTAGCGAACTTGGCGACGCAATTAAACAAAGCACGTGGTCGATGCCGCTTCTGATGTTAACAACTGTTAAAATGAAAATCATAGTCAGAAATACATTGGACACTGATGGAACAAGAGCTACAAAGCATCCAATTTGAGGGTGAAAAAATCATGTTTATTTCTGATATAACTGGTTTGAACACGTCTCTATCAAAATTTGACACCTATTTGTGGAATAGGAATCTTCGATTTGATAAGAAATGATACACAACATATCAAAAAAGCTGTTAGTCACGGTTTACCATACGACTTTATGATAAATCGCACCTCGGCCCCTTCACAGCCGTCTGGTACGGCACCGGTGCATCACACTTTCTGGTAACCATTGCATCAGGTTCCTCGACCTTGAAAATATGAAGTCTTTGACTTGACAAAGGCCTTTGACGTAATTTCGCATGAACGGTTGCTGCAGAAACTGTTCAGATGCGGTGTCAGAGGTCCGGCGTACGAGTGGTTGAGTAGCTATCTTGCGAATCGGATGCAACGGGTTTCTCTCTCATCCGGTGATGTCAGTGGTCACTCTGGTTTTTTGCGGGTGGAAGCGGGTGTCCCTCAGGGTAGCATCTTGAGTCCGCTCTTGTTTTTAGTTTTCATCAATGACTTGGGGATAGATTCTGCTTTGACGACCTTGTTCGCTGACGACACCTCGGTGGCGGTCGGTGCCTCGGACATGAGCAGGTTGAGCGATGAGTCCAGTAGAACCGTTTCTTGTATGGAACAATATTGTAAGGAGAATGGCCTTCATTTGAATAGCACCAAAACGAGCCTTATGCTTTTTTCAACTCGCGGTCTGCACTCCAGCCTACTTGTCAGGGCTGAGGGACGGAGCATTCCCCAGGTCGATTCTATTAAATTTCTCGGATTATATCTTGACGCGCATTTGTCGTGGCGGGGGCATGTCGATCATGTCGTCGCCAGGATGGCATCTTCTTGCTTTGTTCTGTCTCAACTGCGGGACAAGGTCGACTTGGGGATGCTGATGATGTATTATCACTCTCATATCCACTCAATTTTTAGCTACGGTATTCTGCTGTTAGGCCAGTCAAATAAGGAAAGCTGGAGGGAAAAAACTGTTGGAGTTTTGGAAATTTGACAGTAATGTCCGGTAAGGTGTACTGTTAAACATACTAAAAGTCCCCAACTCTACCTATTGAGCTCGAGCCGCCATCTTGAAAAAATGGTCCTTCGATCCAGTTTTCTGTTTATATTCCGCTAATCATCAGAGATATTCAATTCAGTTTAATAAAAAATCAAGGCTATAAAAATGTCTACAAAAATTGTTTAATACCGATTTTTTTCTCGAATCTGTTGAAATTAATTAAATTAAATTAACAAAAAAAAAACAAAAAATAAGCGATTTTTGCCTATGGCTAGAGATATTGTCTTCAAAAGTTGTGATGATGTTGGCAGTCTACATCAAAGCTGAACGTGACAGTTGAGATAGAAAAAAAAATTGCGAAAATATTTTTTTATTTTTTTTTTAAATTAAGCAAAAATTTGGTTTTCGTGTTTCACATTTTCAACAGGGCGGAGTAAAGGTTTCAATCGAACATCAATCAGTTTTGATATTTACATATTGTAAGACAAGATTTCATAAGTATTGTGCCTTCACGAGCTTCTGGAATGCTCGATATGAATTAAACTGAAAGAATAATAGCTAAGTCCAAAAAGTGCTGTCGATTGGTTCTGAAGGAAACATTTCGAAACAAAAGACATCAGCAAAGGATATACAGGAGGTCCAAAGGTTATTCAACTGTATATGAGCCCCATATTGATGTGCCTTATCCAAAATAGTACAAAAGAATTATTCAAAATGTGAAAATCCACCCTGTATAACAAAAAGTAACGATACAAAATGGAAGTAGTAGATCATACCTGGTGCCAAAAATACAGCTTTTACATTGCTGGAAAAAAGAACAAAATTATTTGATTTGTTTGAAAGTTATTAGTCCTCAAACTTGACTCCACAAATTTCAGCCAGTCAAATAGGGAAAAGTAGAGAGAAGTAACGGTCGGAGTTTCAGAAATTTGACACTCCGACTGTTACTTCTCTCTACTTTTCCCCATTTGACTGGCTGAAATTTGAAAAGTCAAGTTTGAGGACTAATAACTTTCAAATAAATCAATCAATTTTGTTCTTTTTTCCAGAAATCTAAAAGCTGTATTTTTGGCACCAGGTATGATCTACTACTCCTATTTTGTATCGTTACTTTTTGTTATACAGGGTGGATTTTAACATTTTCATTGATTCTTTTGTACTATTTTGGACAAGGCACATTAATATGGGGCTTATATACAGTTGAATAACCTTTGGACCTCCTGTATATCCTTTGCTGATGTCTTTTGTTTTGAAATGTTACCTTCAGAACCAATCGACAACACTTTTTGGACTTAGCTATTATTCTTTCAGTTTAATTCATATCGAGCATTCCAGAAGCTCGTGAAGGCACAATACTGATGGAATCTTGTCTTGCAATATGTAAATATCAAAACTGATTGATGTTCGATTGAAACCTTTACTCCGCCGTGTTGGAAATGTCAAACTCAAAAACCAAATTTTTGCTTAATTCAAAATAAAAATAAAATATTTTCGCAATTTTTTTTTTCTATCTCAACTGTCACGTTTAGCTTTGATGTAGACTGCCAACATCTTCACAAATTTTGAAGACAATATCTCTAGCCATAGGCAAAAAATCACTTATTTTTTGATTTTTTTTTTGTTAATTTAATTTAATTAATTTCAACAGATACGAGAAAAAATCGGTATGAAACAATTTTTGTAGACAATTTTATAGCCTTGATTGTTTATCAAACTTAATTGAATATAAAACACAAACAAACACGCGAATATAAATAAATATTGCGCCTCTTAGGGCCATATAGCGGCACCTCGCAGTTTCATGAAACAAAGCTCTCCGACCAACCACAACACCAGACGATCGAACCGAACAACTGCACAGACACGTGTTTCGCCCCTACTGGGGGCTCATCAGTGCGCAGGCGTGATCAGCTCAACCATCCGATGCTGTGGCAGTCAGAGAACTCATGGTAATATACACCCAGGAGGACTCCTAATATGTGAGTCCTCCAAGCGGCGCCATCTATCAAAGGCATTCCGCAGATGCTATATTTCAAGGCATCAGGCATGCGAGGGAATCAACAGAATTCCACGTAAAGCAACACCGTCGCCAAGAGAGCATCGATGGTAGATGTACACATGTATACTCAAGCCGAGTAGAGCAATGTTAAACACAAACAAACACGCGAATATAAATAAATATTGCGCCTCTTAGGGCCATATAGCGGCACCTCGCAGTTTCATGAAACAAAGCTCTCCGACCAACCACAACACCAGACGATCGAACCGAACAACTGCACAGACACGTGTTTCGCCCCTACTGGGGGCTCATCAGTGCGCAGGCGTGATCAGCTCAACCATCCGATGCTGTGGCAGTCAGAGAACTCATGGTAATATACACCCAGGAGGACTCCTAATATGTGAGTCCTCCAAGCGGCGCCATCTATCAAAGGCATTCCGCAGATGCTATATTTCAAGGCATCAGGCATGCGAGGGAATCAACAGAATTCCACGTAAAGCAACACCGTCGCCAAGAGAGCATCGATGGTAGATGTACACATGTATACTCAAGCCGAGTAGAGCAATGTTAAACACAAACAAACACGCGAATATAAATAAATATTGCGCCTCTTAGGGCCATATAGCGGCACCTCGCAGTTTCATGAAACAAAGCTCTCCGACCAACCACAACACCAGACGATCGAACCGAACAACTGCACAGACACGTGTTTCGCCCCTACTGGGGGCTCATCAGTCCGCAGGCGTGATCAGCTCAACCATCCGATGCTGTGGCAGTCAGAGAACTCATGGTAATATACACCCAGGAGGACTCCTAATATGTGAGTCCTCCAAGCGGCGCCATCTATCAAAGGCATTCCGCAGATGCTATATTTCAAGGCATCAGGCATGCGAGGGAATTAGTATACATGTGTACATCTACCATCGATGCTCTCTTGGCGACGGTGTTGCTTTACGTGGAATTCTGTTGATTCCCTCGCATGCCTGATGCCTTGAAATATAGCATCTGCGGAATGCCTTTGATAGATGGCGCCGCTTGGAGGACTCACATATTAGGAGTCCTCCTGGGTGTATATTACCATGAGTTCTCTGACTGCCACAGCATCGGATGGTTGAGCTGATCACGCCTGCGCACTGATGAGCCCCCAGTAGGGGCGAAACACGTGTCTGTGCAGTTGTTCGGTTCGATCGTCTGGTGTTGTGGTTGGTCGGAGAGCTTTGTTTCATGAAACTGCGAGGTGCCGCTATATGGCCCTAAGAGGCGCAATATTTATTTATATTCGCGTGTTTGTTTGTGTTTAACATTGCTCTACTCGGCTTGAGTATACATGTGTACATCTACCATCGATGCTCTCTTGGCGACGGTGTTGCTTTACGTGGAATTCTGTTGATTCCCTCGCATGCCTGATGCCTTGAAATATAGCATCTGCGGAATGCCTTTGATAGATGGCGCCGCTTGGAGGACTCACATATTAGGAGTCCTCCTGGGTGTATATTACCATGAGTTCTCTGACTGCCACAGCATCGGATGGTTGAGCTGATCACGCCTGCGCACTGATGAGCCCCCAGTAGGGGCGAAACACGTGTCTGTGCAGTTGTTCGGTTCGATCGTCTGGTGTTGTGGTTGGTCGGATAGCTTTGTTTAATTGAATATCTCTGATGATTAGCGGAATATGAGCAGAAAACTGGATCGAAGGACCATTTTTCCAAGATGGCGGCTCGAGCTCAATAGGTAAAGTTGGGGACTTCTAGTATGTTCAACAGTACACCTTATCGGACATTACTGTCAAATTTCCAAAACTCCAACAGTTTTTTCCCTCAAACGGAAAAATTTGTTCTAATTTGACTGGCCTATGTGGGGTGACTGCAGCGCAGTGGGGGAAGTCCTGAGAATGCAGAAGCGAGTGTTGCGCACAATGACCTTCAAATCTCCTAGAGATTCTTGTAGGCCTGTTTTTTCAGAACTGAGGTTGTTGACGGTCATTTCTGAGTACATCCTAAAATGCGTAGTATATGTCCATTCAAACAAAAAAATGTTTTCCTCTTATGACAGAGCCAACTGTTCGGAGTACAACTTGAGGGGCAGTGGTCCCAGCGTTGCCGTTCCTTTCTTCCGCTTGTCTGTGACGGGAAGGAGTCATCGGGTGATGCCAATCAGGCTGTACAATAGGTTGCCTGATAGTATCAGATCTATACAGAGCGTTCGCGGGTTTCGGGGGGCAGTTCGGGGGTGGCTCCTGCGACGGACTCTGTATTCTCTTGGGGAGTTCCTCGACGGCGACCTGGCTGAGTGACGGCATACTTTAATAATTTTCGTTCCTTTTACTCAATTGTATGTGGCTATATCTAGAGTTTAACGTGGAGAGATGTCCTGAAAGATTTGTAACTTTGATGTATTGTACACCACTGTTTCTATGTATCTGATACTTTGTATTTATTAATGATTCTATGCGAATTTTCACTGCATAATGTTTAGTATATTGACGATAGCCATGATTTGTAAAATTCCAAGGCAAGAAATAAATGAAATGAAATGAAATGAAATGAAGTCCAATGGAAAAATCACCAAAAAAATACCAACTTTGAAAATGGTAACTTCTTGTACCTTCGACCTCCCACAGAAAAATTGCCAAGCCTCGGACAGATAGGGACTTCAAGTATGTTGTTTCCCATCAAATTCTAAAGGGATCCTCAAATTCTCAGATTTTCCTTAATTTATTCCGGGTTGCATTAAAATTTTGCATTTCTTCCCTGAGCTATTAGAATATAGCTTTGAATTGGTACTTGATCATTTTAAGGCATGAAAATAGTTTTCCCTATCAAATAAAATTAAGGAAACCAAAATCGGAGCCGTATTTTAGCCATTACATCATTTTCGTTCCGACAATGCGGAATAAATTTCGCAAAAAAAAACGAAGTTTCGATCTATAAATTTGTCGTTGTAGCTCCATTTCCATCGTTGTTCAAACACCCATGATCACAATTTTCACATAAACAGGTCAACACATGAAGTGGTCCACCCCAAAATTTCGTCTCATTTTGAGGGGGCATATCTCGAACAATACGTTACCGATTATCAAAAGCCTGCTGATGCCTGAAAGAAGGTCCTTTTGGCTACAAGATATCACAGCGTGTCCGCTGTTCACTGACATTGTACTTGATATACGGGGTGACAACGGAAGAAGTGCCGAAGTGGTCCATTTTCAACACTGGGTAACTTCTGTTAAAAAAATTCCAGACTTTTTCTGGTGCAATTTTTGGAGAGCACTTATCAAAATCTCGAAACGGTTTTTGACTTGTTTCCGTATTTTGATTTTTGAAAAAGATGTGTCGCTTTATGTGAAATTTGAATTTTCTGGTGCTGCTTCCGTCATTGGTCATGCAGTTGGCTGTAATTTGGCACAGATGCATAATTTGCCGTGAGAAACTACCCCGTGAAAAATTTTTACCTCACGGACACCTAAAGGTGCTACCCCTGTGGTCACCTGGTACCTGCTTAGGATCGGTCTCAAATGGGGTAGGTTGCGACGATACATTTCATGTTCATCAAACACAGTGTGGCTGAAATGTAGATTTAGTAACCATTCGTTGCATTACAAGTCCCATAGTTACCGGATCAGCCCTATTTTGGTTATTTTTGTACAGGGTGATTTATACGAAAAATTACAAGGCTATATCTCGAGAACGGAAGAAGGTAGAATCATTTTTTTTTGTTTCAATCTGATACAGCGGTGCACATTTCAGCATAGTGTAGATTTTTTCAAAACAGCCCCTAGGGGTTGAAGGTGACCATGCCATTTTTGAAAAATGTTTTTTTCAATGGATATCTTGTTAATCTGAATGACAATATGAGTGCAAAATGACATTTTCAAATTGATATGCCTAACCCTCAAGTTTCTACCCCAAGTGGAAATTAATAATAAGAAAAAAATATTACGAAACTGTCTACCTTATAAAACAGAAAGTTATTCTACCTGACATCCTTTTGATGTGGATCAAATAGACATCAAATTATTGATGTTTGGGGGGAGGGGATTCGGTCAAATAAACAAAATAAAACAGAACAATTAAACATTGTTCATTGTTCATTAAACACTATTTTGTTCATTTGACCAAATCCCCTCCTCACAAACATCAATAGTCTGATGTCTATTTGATCCACATCAAAAGGATGTCAGGTAGAATAAGTTTATTTTATAAGGTAGACAGTTTCGTAATAAACATTTTTTTATTAATTCTCACTTGGGGTAGAAACTTAAGGGTTGGGCATATCAATTTGAAAATATCATTTTGCATTCATATTGCCATTCAGATTAACAAGATGTCCTTGAAAAAAAAAACACTTTTCCAAAATGACATAGTCACCTTCAAGCCCTAGTTCGGGTCTGTTTTGAAAAAATCTACGCTACGCTGAAATGTGCACCGCTGTGTCAAATTGAAAAAAAAAAAATTATTCTACCTTTTTCCTTTTTCTCGAGATATAGCCTTGTAACTTTTCGTATAAATCACCCTGTACAAAAGTAACCAAGATAGTGCTGATATGGTAACTATGGGACTTGTAATGCAACGAATGGTTACCAAATCTATATGTGAGCCACATCACTGTGTTTGATAAACATGAAATGTATCGTCGCAACCTACCCCACTTGAGACCGACCCTAAGCAGGTACCAGGCACCATTAGGTGTCCGTGAGGTAAAAAATTTCCATGGGGTAGTTTCTTACGGCAAATTATGCATTTGTGCCAAATTACAGCCAACTGCATGACCAATGACGGAAGCAGCATCAGAAAATTCAAATTTCACATAAAGCGACACATCTTTTTCAAAAATTAAAATACGGAGACAAGTCAAAAACCGTTTCGAGATTTTGATAAGTGCTCTCCAAAAATGGCACCAGAAAAAGTCTGGAATTTTTTTAGCAAAAGTTACACAGTGTTGAAAATGGACCACTCCGGCACTTCTTCCGTTGTCACCCCGTATATCAAGTACAATGTCAGTGAACAGCGGACACGCTGTGATATCTTGTAGCCAAAAGGACTCTCTTTCAGGCATCAGCAGGCGTTTGATAATCGGTAACGTATTTTCGAGATATGCCCCCTCAAAATGAGACGAAATTTTGGGGTGGACCACTTCATGTGTTGACCTGTTTAGATTGTTCAATTGAACTATGTATTTATTTGATAGATGAATTTCATAACTAGAAGTTTTTATCGTTGTTACAAAGTCACACAGTAATTTCGTTCTAAAACGTGCATCATGTAGAAATTTATTTCCAAAAGCTCGCATTATCGGAGGAAAAATAATGTCATGACTAAAATACAGCTCCGATTTCATTTTTTTCCGTTTTGTTTGATAGAGAAACTATTTTCATGCGTTGAAATGCATAAAGAACCAAATAGAAGTTACATTATGATCGTAGCCTAATTTTTCCTGTGAAATAGCACGTTTTATCAAGTCAAGCTTTGACACGATACATTTCAAGAAACAAAATAACTCCGTGACTTTGTAAAAACGAAAGAAAAAAAATCAGAAAATGATATTTGTGTGTGAAATAGTCCAAACTAACTACTTACCAAAACTAAAGCTACAAAACATCTTTAAGGGTAAAAAATCATGTTTTTTTCTGATAAAACTGGTCTGAACACGTCCCTATCTAAATTGTATATAGTCAGGGGGCATAGGGTCAAAAAAGGCTTGGCCGTGTGCAGCTTAGGATATGTCCTAATCGATTCCTGGGCGATCAAGGACCATGAAAAATTATGGTGGAATATTGACATCTGCTGCAGGCAAATATGGTGGAGGCGCCAAAATGGGCTTCATCTGATGATAAGAAACTGGCTGTAGCTCGTTTGTTTTTCAACGGATTCCAACATCTGGAACATTATTTTGCAGACAAAAAAATTCTCTTCTTATTTCATGCCTAAGTTTACAAACGTTTGATTTTACGAAGACGAAAAATTGTCTTCATAAGATATGCTAAATTCCGGCCTTTTTTCAAGGTTATCTGATTTTTTTGAAACTTGGCAGTATTATAGATCTTGAGGTGCCCTATCCGAATTTCTACTTTTCCACATCGTATATTTGCCGTTTTGGCCGCCATATTGGAAAGATGACGCCCAAAAAACAGTTTTTTGTCAATATCTTCATTTCAGTCGATGTAAGGTGTAAGCGTTTGTATGCGAATGGAAGCTTATTCAATTCTCTACAATTTGACACCTTACTCGTGTACGTGCTATTTCTGGTTCTTGGGTTATGGCTTCCAGAACTCCCTGAAGCATCAACTTTTGTCATCCAATCAGCATGTCAAGTTGAGCTTAGCTCCACGTGGCAGTCAAATTAACCATAAATAATGATAAACTGTCAACCACAGACCATTAATATCCAGAAAATCAATCATGGTAACGGTTGCTATGCAACTACAAGGTGAACTCTAAGGGAAAATTAACTTTGAGAAGGTATAGCTTGAGAACAGTAAGTCGCACATGAGTGATTCAGATGTCAAATTATAGAGAATTTTCCATTTTTTTTTCGAAAATATGTTTTTTTGGGCGCCATTTTTGCAAAATTATGGCAAGAACAGCAAAGATACGAAGTGAAAAAGTGGATATTCTTAATGATGACCCCAAATTTCATCATAATAATGAGTTACGAATGTATCTGATATCCTTCAAATGCTATATTACCTTTATTTCTTTCTAAACTCAGTTTGCTTTCACAGTTCACCCTGTAATTACACAAATAACATCACCATGATCGATTTTCTGAATTTTTATTATCTATGGTTAATGGCCAAGAGCTATCGATGGGTTATTTGCCTACTACATGACGGTGGTATAAATTTAACATGCTGATTGAATGCCGAAAGTTGATGCTTCCAGAAGTTCTGGAAGCTCTAACTCAAGAACCGTAAATCGCACATGAATGACTGATATGTCAAATTGTAGAGATTGGAATGGGCTTTCCTCCACAAACACACATTTCAATCTTGAGTCAGTTGAATTCAAGATATTGACAAACAAGCGAATATGCCTCATGGGCATGAGGCTCAGTAGCGCACTTCCTTTCTGGAGGGTTAGTGAACGCAAGATGTTAATTAGGGTTCTACCGTTATTTGGGCAGAAATTTCAATATGGCGGCCAAAATGGCGTCAGAATCATGAAATTTGGCTCAAAAATCAAAATGATCGTACTATAGACAAGGATAAGTTCCAAGTTTCATGAAAATCGTTCCACTAATAAGAGATTTCAATATGGCGGCCAAGATGGTGGCAGAATGTTGGAATTTGACTGGAGAATAAGAATGATCATACGAAACAGAGGTAAGTCCCAAGCTCCATGAAAATCGTTCAATGATAAGAAATTTCAATATGGCGGCCAAGATGGCGGCAGAACATCAATTGTCCAAAATCGGATGTATTTTGATGAAATTCACATCGCCTGTGAATTTCACGCAAATCGGACCACTTTCAGAGAAATTCAAAATGGCGGACCAAAGATGGCGGCCAAGTGACAAAAATCATTGGTCAAATTTATATGGTGAACACGTACGCATTTGATTGGCATTCGCACCACATCGATATCTCTTTTCGTTGAGGCATAATTCTCCTAGTTCTATCACTTCGAAACATGTTAAATAGTGAGAATACAAGATGGCGGCGGGGCATCAATTGTCGAAAATTGGATAGACCTTAATGTGGTTTACATTGCCTGCAAATTCTACTCAAATTGGACCACTTTCAGAGAAATTCAAAATGGCGGATCAAAGATGGCGGCCAAGTGACAAAAATCATTGGTCAACTTTATATGGTAGTCACATACGTATTCGACTGGCGTTTGCACCACATCGATATCTCTTTTCGATGAGGCATAATTCTCCTAGTTCTATAACTTCAAAACATGTTCAATAGTAAAAATACAAGATAGCGGCAAGGCATCAATTGTCAAAAATTGGATGTATCCTGATGAAGTTCACATCGCCTGCAAATTTCACTCAAATCGGACCACTTTCAGAGAAATTCAAAATGGCGGATTAAAGATGGTGGCCTAGTGATAAAAATTATTGGTCAACTTTATATGGTGGTCACGTACGCATTCGACTGGCGTTTCCACCACATCGATATCTCTTTTCGTTGAGGCATAATTCTCCTAGTTCTATCACTTAGAAACATGTTCGATAGTGAGAATACAAGATGGCGGCGGGGCATCAATTGTCGAAAATTGGTTAGACCTTGATGTGGTTTACATTGCCTGCAAATTTCATTTCAATCGGACCACTTTCAAGGAAATTCAAAATGGCGGATCAAAGATGGCGGCAGAATAACAAAAAACCAAAAGTCAACTTCACATCCTGGACATATGTATTATTGATCAGCGTTTACACCACATCGATATCTTTTTTCCCTGAGGAGTTATCCCGGGTACAGACGGACAGACGGACGGACGGACAAAGTGAAGCTAAAAGCGCCTTTTCCCATTTTTTGGGAAAGTGCGCTAAAAACTGTTTTTTGGGCGCCATCCTTTCAAAATGGCGGCCAAAACGGCAAAGATACGAAGTCGAAAAGTAAAAATTCGAAAAGAGCACTTCAAGATCTATGATACTGCTAGGTTTCAAAAATATCGGATAACCTTCAGAAAAGGGCGGAATTTAGCATGTCTTATAAATACAGATTTGACAGTTTCACGAAATGACGTTTGTAAATTCAGGTATGAAATAAGAAGAGAACTTTTTTGTCTACAAAATGACGTTCCAGATGTTGAAATCCGTTGAAAAACAAACGAGCTACAGCCAGTTCCTTATTACCAGATGAAGCCCATTTTGGCGCCTCCACCATATTTGCCTGCAGTAGATACGAATATTCCACCATAATTTTTCATGGTCCTTGATCCCCCAGGAATCGACTAAGACATAACTCTATATGTCTTCACGAAGCTGCACACGGCACGACCTATGCCCCCATACTAATACGTTTTTTTGGAATTAGAGAAAGCGATTCAGTTAAAAATGACACCAAACATGTCAAAAAAGGTGTCAGTCACGGCTTACCATACGACTTTGTGAAAAATCGCACCTCGGCCCCTTCGCAGTTGTCTGCTACACCACTGGTGCATTATATGTACTTTCTGGGAACCTATTGCATTAGATTCCTCGATCTTGAAAATATGGGGTCTAAGAAAAAAAGTGTGAAAAAGCAACGATTTCAAAATTGGTAACTTCTTGTACCTTCGACCTCCCACAGAAAAAATGCCATGCCTCGGACAGATTGGGCCTTTCAGTACCTATGTTCTTGTTCCCCATCAAATTTTGAGGGGATCCTAAAATTTCCAGATTTTTCTTAATTTGTTCTGGCCAAATTTTTGACATGATGTTTCCAGTCAAGTCTACTGTGTAGTCGGGGCGCTATTGCTCATTTTCTTTGACAAGACTACAAGACTACTCTATTTCTTACATCATTCCTCATCTTAATAGAAAGTTGCAACATGATATCCTGAAAAATCAGTGAGCAATTGAGAAATCAATCAGTCAAGTACAATTTCAATTATTTTCTGGATTTTATTTTCAAGATATTTCGATATATTTATATTATTTAGATATTGTAAAAGTCTCTCCCGGGCTCGTTCCCGCCGAAGAACTTTTGTTGTTTGAAAGGACGGGATTGCGAAGAACTTGCAGTTGTTTTTGGGTGTTTATCATTAGTCTTAATGTGGTGAACTGCATATTCTGTGGGGCCTCCCCCTGGTTCAAAGATGTCTGACTATGTTTTCAAAAGCTCATCAACCTGAAGCTTCTGAGAAACATCCAAATTCCCTCCTTCATCATCACGCAAAGAATGTTCAGAGACTTCGAACAATTCTACAGAAGAAGGAATGTCGTACTTGTTGACAAAGTTGAATTTCTTCGAAGGTTCATCACAAAAATACCAGCAGCCTTCCGGGATGTTCAAAACGATCTTAGCTTTTTCCAAAAAATCGACACCTAACAGTGTGCGATTATTCTGCAGATTCGGGAGGATTGTGAAATGTACAGGTACAGTACGGTTTCCGATCACAACATCCACAGTGGTTCTCAATACATCTTCCTCTCTAACCGCGCCATCTGCGTAGGAAATACGCATTCGCGACTCAGAAAACGGGCAGTGCTTTTGTTTCAACACCGCAAAAAGAGAAGCACCAGCTATGCTAACCTGAGCACCAGAGTCGGCGAAGCCTACACCATTGACGTTGAGAATAGAGATGGGAAGCAGTGGTCTGCATGGAGAATTATTTAGAATCGAAGCCATGTTCAGTGTTTCATTGGTTATTTGGCAGAACTCTAGCGATTTTACTTGAAGAGGCTCAGTTTTTGTGTTGGTTTGACACTTAGGACATCTTGCGCGTGTCACCCCAGGAGCACCGCAACCGTAACACGTAATTTTGCTAACCATTGGAACTTCAGATTTCTGCGAAGAAGTGGCTTCGTTGGAATTTTTTCCGATTTTGGTCGATTATCGTCCTCACGTTGACGAAGTTTCTTACAATCGTTTTTGAGGTGTCCGAAATTTTTGCAGTAACTACACCGCGGACGCGACTTTTTGTCTACCATGGCGGAAGTCTTTTCGCGTTGAATTTCGGAATCGGACACGTCCAGAATTTCTTTCAGCGACTGTTCAACATCGCGGCACTGTGTCAAAAGTTCTTTGAAATCGTTCACAGATTTTCGGGTTACGCGTTTCCGGATTTTCCTATGCAATAAACCGTAGACAATGTCAATTTCCGCGGCAATGGGAAGATCATAGGGTAACTCCGACAAAAGAGCGCGCACACGACATATAAAAAGTTCTGTAGACTCTCCAGCCTGTTGCTCGCGCGCGAACATTTCGCGGAAAATCATGTGTGGCGGTAGCTTTCTAGAAAAAGTATTTTTGAGCAAATCGACCG
Organism: Anaspis maculata; assembly: GCA_949128115.1. Classification (NCBI taxonomy): domain Eukaryota; kingdom Metazoa; phylum Arthropoda; class Insecta; order Coleoptera; family Scraptiidae; genus Anaspis; species Anaspis maculata. The sequence continues at coordinate 6,970,696 of OX421965.1, forward strand.
CACTTTGCCAAGTGTTCGTAGTCTTTTTCTCGCCTTGCCACCAGGTACCTGCAGTTCCCTCCAAAAGCATCGGAAGACCGCGAAGCGCATAGTCATCAGTAACATTACAACAGTCTTTGAAAATTAGTACAGAGTCCAAAAAAGCTTCAATGTCAGCACTCTCGGAACCGTCAAAGCGCGCAGTACATTTCACGAAACTACCGCTCGCATTTTGAACTGTGTTCGGCGATGGAGTTACATTACCGCGAAGAGTACTCACTAATTGTTCAACTGACTGCTGATTAGATTCGCATAATCTATTCAACAAAGCTTCAAACTGGTCATCCGTCATGGAAATTGCAGACGTACGAGCCTCAGATGAGGTTTCCCCATTTCTAGGTGATTTCTTTGGCGGCATCTCTAAGCGATGACTTCGAGAAGCTCCGAATTTTACAAAGAAAAATCTACTTACAGTAGTTGAGCTTGAGTATGAGTAGGTATGTTGTGTTGTTGTTATGGCGATGGCGATTCCAGGAAATCAGCCGGCAGCTGAAGCGACAAGCAGCACGCACGCAAAAAGAGGTCAAGGCCATGCAGCGCTGGAAAACTTCCCTGAGAAAAACGCTACAACTGGACCAGGAACCAGGAACAGGTCGCGACGAATTACACACAGCGGTGAATTTGCAACAACGTACATACACCAAACACAAAATAACAGTGTGTGGGTAAAAATCCAGTTCGAACACGAAAAGTCGTTTTACAGTACCTTTCCGAACACGGAGCACCTGCAGGAAAGTACCGACCATTGGAAGGTATTGCGAAGTTTCGAATGAAAAACCGTCTTTTCAAAGCCGCACGTTGGACGCCAGTGTAAAAGTCTCTCAACGGGCACGCTCCGGCCGAAGAAGGAGACTAGACTCTTTGTGTGGGCCTGCGGTGTGTTTACCAGAGCTCCGCTCCATTTTTCGCGTCTCTTTGTTTTGTATCTGCATAATAAGTAGTGAGTAGTAATAAACACCCAAAAACAACTGCAAGTTCTTCGCAATCCCGTCCTTTCATACAAACAAAAGCTCTTCGGCGGGAACGTGCCCGTTGAGAGACTTTTACAATATTTATTATGTCGAAGTTGCACTGCATTTTTTTGAAATTCACGGAATGTGCAAATTTCATTTTGAAAAAATCACCGTCGGGAAACCAAAGCCGTGTGGATTCCGAAAATGGATCCACACGACGCCCAATCCAATCCTCTTTCGATATCCGTTGGAATTATTCGAAAAAAGTCGATCCCCGAGCAGGAATGAATTTTTGAATTGAGCACTGCATCGAAAGCGAGTCGTCCTGGCCATATCACGGGCGACAGGCCCTCTCGGATGGCAACGGCCAGGGAAAATTTTGAAAATTTATTACGCCCGACTGGAAAATGGTAGAAAACTGCAACTGCAGACTTAATTTGACTCTTTCGTTGTGAAGTTTTGAACTTTGACATTTTTTATTATTTGACAGATGACAGATAGGGCAATACTTTTAACTGTTCTGAATACAGTTTTTCGGGGGCTTCCAAATGACATATTGCAAGTCAAGTTCCGTGAGATATAGCTTCTGGCATTTGTTGACAGTGACACTTGCGTTTGACAGATGACACAAAAACTAATGGACCCTTTCCAGAAAAAAAACCATGTCCGCATACCAAATTTCAAGTCGATCGGGTCAACGGTGCGGCAGTTATCGTGGAACATCACAGACAGACACACATAATTCTCAAAACTGATATATCCGGTGAAATTTCAAAACTTTTTTTCTGTCCGATTACAATACTGTCTCTTCCATGTTGGTGGGGGGTCGAGAAAGTAAAATTGCCGTGCCTAAAAACACATACCTACATAAATACTTTTCCGATAAATTCATGTCTCTTGTACTCTTGTCTCAAAATCCGGTCCGGTTTCGCCTTAATTACTCAATATGATTTCAGTGCGAAGATTTTTCTCTGTACTACAAATTTTTGACAGTATTTTGTTTTGGTCCGACTCTTTTGAACGACCCTCTATCTTGTATACCTAAGCGACTTTCAAACTGTAGAAAACCTTACGCTTGATAATAATGTTACGTCTTTCGCGTATGGGTTCGTTTATAATTGAGACGATCGTTTCAAAACATACACTGTTCATTACTGCGTACTACAATAAATACACGCCAACAATTATTATTTTAGCTTGGATATATCATACAGGGTGAGTCATTGATATGGGCGAGCTCAATTACACCTACGCCATTAATGATATCGAAATGAACCAAACGGCACTGCAAACGGGAGGTCAAAGTGCAGTTTGTAAAATTATTTTGCTCTATACAGGTGGCCCATTTTTCAGAGCAATTTTTGAAGGAGCTTTTTTAAATGGCACCCCCTGTATATTTTTGCATATTTGGATTTGTCTTTTCTCAGGCATTACAAAGTCGTTTAGTTTTTGCAATTCGCTTCAACTGTTTAGAAGTTGATAATTTTTTTCTAAAAATTAATGCGTTTGTAGGCACTTACTAAATAAATCGCAAGGCACTTGGTTTTTAGGTTATCAAGTTGGGACTCTGCTCATGTTAAGGCAATAGCTTAGGGTATCTTTTGGCGTTTCATCGATTAAACTTAGCGTGCAATGAAAATCAACTAATTCTGACAACCAATGTCAAAGTGACTTCTATTGTACGTCACTTTTAAATTTTGACAAAAAATTATCAAGTGAAAATAAAGAATGCTACGGAAAGCCTCTCAAATTATTACTTTCATATTTTCCCTGGTATTGACTTGAGCTTCATACACCCGATCGTTAACAAAGCCCTGAAGAAAAAATCGGGTTAGTCAAGTCAGGTGACCTCGCAGGCCATGGCACCGGATCAAGTAATCAACATAAAAATCAAACTTATTCCAAATCCAAACTGCATCAACTAATTCTGACAACCAACGTCACTTCTATTGTAAGTCGCTTTTAAATTTTGACAAGAAATTATTATGTAAAAATTCAAAAACTCAAAATGTCGGAACAAGAAACTGAACAATATTATTTATTGAGGTAGTGCAACAAATCAATAGTAATAACATTTATTACTACTACATTTACAATCGAAAAAACTGTTTAAAATGACAAAATTTCTTCTCAAAATTTAAAAGTGACGTACAATACAAGTCACTTTGACATTGGTTGTCAGAATAAGTTGATTTTCATTGCACGCTAAGTTTAATCGATGAAAGGACCCGCACGATTCTTATGGAAAATGGGTCTCGGTCAAATTCCCTAATTTTTTTATATGTTGTAGCCCAATTTAACACGAGCCAAAAACCATCGTCCGTTACCCAAAAAAATGGACAAATGGTTTTTTTTTCTATAAGGGGTTGAAGATGGGTTATTTCAAGGCAAAAAAAATATGTTCCAACGTAAGTGAGAACATTTCAACGTCCTTTCTAACACATATGGCTCATGACAATTCTTTTTTTCTTTTGTGAAAAAATCAACCCCCTCCCTCACCCCCAACTCCTACTTGTGAGTATCAAATTCGAAATTACGTTTGAAAGTCATGCAGATGGTCCTATTTTGCCGAACTATTAATTTTGGCACAAACTTTTCTCCAACCCCCAAATAGGGGGTGAAGTTGGAAAAAAAAACCATCGGTCAATTCGGCTGAATTTCTGATATTGTGCTTTACCAGTTACGCTAAACAAGATTACCAAGGGAAAACTCATTCGTATGACCAGTTTCCACCCCACAGAGGGTTGAAGTTGACTATAATGACGCATAAAACATTCTTCCATGTCATAAACCAAATGAATGAAAATAGTGGACTTCCATATCATCTTGTTTCGTAAAAATGTCTATTCTTCAAAAATACTTTCAACCCCGTCCTTCATCCCCTATCCCTGTTTCTGACATCATATTCGAAATAAATCTTGGAAATTATTTTAATTTTTATTTCATCCTTCAAATAGTCGCAGTAGCTAGAATAAGAGTGTGACATGATATTTTGCTTTGATTGAGCAGCTCACGCTTCAAATGTCATTAAATTCTTCAATCTAAACTATAAATAAATAGAGGTGTATCCGTACAAAAGAAAAAAGTTAGGAACTATGAACAGTTGAAGCGAATTGCAAAAACTAAACGAATTTGTAATGCCTGAGAAAGGGCAAATCCAAATATGCAAAAATATACAGGGGGTGCCATTTAAAAAAGCTCGTTCAAAAACTGCTCTGTAAAAATGGGGCACCCTGTATAGAGCAAAATAATTTTACAAACTGCACTCTGACCTCCCGTTTACAGTGCCGTTTGGTTCATTTCGATATCATTAATGGCGTAGGTGTAATTGAGCTCGCTTGTTCCGCCCTCGATCGCTTCCAATTCATAACTGTCGCGCTGAGGACGGTGCTTTTTTATGCCTCCGATTAGTGTTCCCGAACTTCCCTTCATCCTCCAGCAAATTTCATAGTGACCCGGCATATGGTTTCTAGACAAGTCCCGAATAATCACACATCTTTCGCGTGCTTCCCTAGTGTTCTAGTATGTGGCACCTCCGCCAAAATGGACAGATGTAGCTTGACCCACTGCTGAAGTCTCCATTCAGTTGCACGGGAAAAAGCCTACACGCGCGCTCTGGAACACACCAGAACACTCTGCACTTGTACACTGTGACCTAACGAGGAGGTACCTTCGTACCTGGGGAGGTACGACGAAGTTTCCGGGGAAAAAACCAAACCAAGACACCTGATAAAGGTAAATCAGTGATGATAATAATGTAACGGGAAAAGTCTAGAAAGATCGCGTGTTATCCAGAATCGCCGCTCGTAACAATAATAATTATGATATGCCTTCAAAACGATAACTCAGCGTCAAAGAGCCAGTTCTGAGCCGATAAAAACCCACGCGGTAATCGCTATTGAATGGAAGCTGTTTTTTAGGAATTTTATCGAGAATCTCTTTGTTGCACGACTTCCGAATTATTTATTCTAGTCGTAACGCAGTTAGGATATTTGTGTATTTGTGTACCAAAACTTGACCTGACTAAAAAAATTCAAGCAAATTTTAAAATTTATTAATTTAATTATATTTAATAATAACTAAATAACATCATCAGGTTAACAATCATAATATTATATTGCATTCTTAATAATTTTCTACCGCGGTTTCCGCTTCGCCGTCGTCATCCGAACTGGAAAGTCGTTTCGGCTTTTTTCCGCTGCCGGCATCGTCATCACCGTCACCTTCGTCGCCGCCGCCGCCGCCGCCCTCCTGCAGCTTCCACCTGCCGCCGCCAAAGGGCGCGTGCTTCCTCTTCAGATTGCTGCCGTCGTCCTCCACCTCGAACCGCATGTTCAGATCGTCCCTGATTATCTTGAGCAGCGTCGTCCTCGGCAGCCCCAGCAGCTTGGACCTCTCACGCAGCGACAGGCCGGGGGAGTCGCGCAGCGACGCCTTGACGTAGGGCACGTGCATGAGCCGCGACAGCGGCCTGCCGCTCTTCTCCTTGTTCTCCACGTGGCCGACGCTGAACAGCTTCCGCTCCCAGCTGAGAAACGTCGTCCGGTTGGGGGGCGGGGCGTTGAACCGGACGAGGAAGTTGGAGTTTATGTCCTTCCACGTCTGCCTGTTGAATTCCTTTTCGTGCACCCACACGGCCGCCACGATCTTCTGCTCGTGGGTGTAGCTGCCGCCGGCGAGTGAGGAGTCGTCGGTGTTGTTGTTGGACGACGCCGATTCGGGAGGTTCGTCCACGTCGCTCATTTTTGGAACACTACCGACATGTTTCGGAACAGCTGTAGATACGCAAATGTTGCTATCTGTTCGCGTTGTTAAGGTTACGATCGATCACGTGACCCGAGCCGACGTGGTCGAGACTCGAGGCGGCTGTGCTGTGCTGGCAATGCCGGGATTCCAGTGGCGTGTCGTTCGGGTTTTTCTGATCTTATTCACATTTTGCGATTTACGCCAGGGGTAGGAAACTGGGATATGATTGTTTACAGTTATATTGCGGTTCTGTCCCACAAGTATAAATGGCGACAGCAGCACCCAATTTGACATACACCAGACATCAAAATTGACACTATTGACAGTACAACACCTGACACCTTCAACTGACAGGAGAAAAACCGTTGAAAATTTTTCACTTATTTCTGTTTGGCGTCTGTTCTGTGTTTTTCGTCTGAAAATTTCAACATCCAAGTTTCCAGTGATTGTTTCGGACTCCAGTCCTTGTCACGAATTGCTTGGATTAAGTTTGATTTCATTTTGAAGCATTTCTTTTAATTTAACCTCAAACATGGTAAGTTGCTTTACCTGCTTCTACATCGTATTTTGTTGGATTGATCGAGGTAAAGTTGCGGCCTCATAAAAGTTTACACTGACGGCGATCGAGTGGCCATGCTAATTCAGTTTTGACGTAATTTTGAATGAGCATAGCCACACGATTGTCATCGGTGTAAACTTTTATGAGTCCGCAACTGTACTTCTCTCCCTCAGATGACTCTAGAACAGAATTTCGCGTGGAAACACCATCTTGATGAGGTGCTCGTGTGCTTATACCTAATTTCGCCGAAGTTGTCGAACAGAACAAAACAGTGAACATTGCGGCCAACAACAAGCCAACTATCTGAGATTTTCTAATACGAATTGGAAGAGAAGATGAATAATAAAGATTTTTTCAGAAGTGACGTCTCGAAATATTGTTTATTTCTGTATAATTTTCTGTTTGCCATACCTTCGAGTCGATCAGTAACAATATGAGTACCGTATGATCAAAAACTTCCGTACTCAAGGCAGGCTGTGGTCTTGGTCATTGACAGGCAAATGAGGCTGATTTTGGCCAGGCCACAGCCTGCGTTGAGTAAGAAAGTTTTTGATCATATGGTATTTTCGGGTATAATACCACGAGTGCAATGAAAATTACCGATAATTCTGAAAAATGCGTGTTGCCTGAAAACTGCATGAGTTTGTTTTCTCTGTTGTTCGAAAGCTAAAAGAGCCCGACCCCGCAGGGGGAGGGCTCTTCGTTCGAACAACAGAAGAAAACAAACGAATGCGGTTTTCTTATGGCAACACGCATTTTTCAGAATTATCTGGTTCATTTTCATTGCAAGAGTGGTATTCGCAAGAATATTTCCCGAATCATTCTACAAATTATTCACATATTATTTCGCACGACAATAAAATTGATGATACATGAGTAGCCACCTAACTGTACTGAGCCGCAGAACAGAAAAGAGAACCAGAGGCTGACGTAAAAAATGTGAAATCATTATGACTGCTCAATCCCAAATCGTTTCAATTTTTTGCACATTCCTCTGGGTCCTTGAGTACTCGCTTGAGCATGAGCATCCCCATACAGTGTCCAGAGTCCAACGCTAACACTGGACACGCATCATGCTTGTTTGACAGTAGGTGTTTCAACAATGACAGATCGATTGAATTGAGGTCTCCAATTTTCCGTTGTCTCTCTTTACTGTGACGTCATGCGTATAAGATACGGTTAATCGAGGTCATTGGGCGCTTCCCAATAAGGCGTATAAGGACACAATTCGACACAATTTGACACAGCTAGCGTTCCAATAGCAGTAATAGCACCACATGTCGACACAATCGAAACATTGGCGAGGCTGAGTTTAGAATTGAGCTGGCAAGTGCACTTTGACATTGTGTATCCGTCTTGTCGCAGTTATTGGAAAGCGTCCTATGTTTCTTGAGATATGACATTTCGTTTCTGACAATGGGAAATTTTTCGAATCTGACAAGCGCTCTGTCGTGTATTTATTTGATTTCAGCATGGATTTCATGATTTCACTTGTTCTTACCCTCGTTCTTGCCAATAAGTGTGTTATATGTAGTGGAAAACTGAGAAGATACTGAAGATACTTACAGAAATGGTTCAAGGGTGTTGTGTCGCTCTATGCGAGTGCGAGAATAAGACGAATACACCCGGCATCACCATGCACCGGTTCAGGAAAGACCCAAACTTGATGGAAGTGTGGCTGCACCAGCACCACCAGGGATCACGCTGCACCAGACACGTGCATCTTACTACGAAAAAACTCTATTACTGTCCATTAAAAACTCCCTTATGGGTTCTAGTGACTTTCCCCACATGATAATGGGAACAGTATAGCTAACCGGTTCAAAATTCCCGCAAAAGTCAGAAACGAAACGTCCAAACGTCATAAACGTCAAAACGTCAAAGGTGACCTCGAAAAACCATGTATAGACAATACAAATAGAGAAGACCATATGTTATCACCACCGTCGTCACGGATATTGGGGCATCAAAAATCAGCCAACCTTTTTTTTGAATGATGGACTCACCTGGTTCCTACGCAACCGTAAAAAACCGTGACGACATGTGTCTTTTCTATTTGTATTGTCTATACTTTCTATCTCCTAAAATTGGAAAGGTCAATTATCGATATGGTCTTTCCATGGATGTAGGAATGGCTGGATGGAGCATTACATCAAAAGTGCGGTTCCCAAACCGGAAATGTCAGAAAAGGCCTCCAAAGTGAACTTGATTTAGTCGGGTAACAGTGGCGCACAATTATTTTTTTCAAGGGTTTGGCATTTTAGCTGTCACAAAACGTAAATCGTCAATGCCATCACGTACTTACATTGAGAAAATTTGAACATAATAAAGAAAAATGCGGCCGAGGTAGTGACTAAATCGCGTTGTTGTTCAGTTGGGTCTTACGAAAATGCAGGTCAGCCAATATTATAGCAGATCAGCAAGAGACCCTATACAGTTATCAGGCCGGACAAGGCTGCAAGAATTTTGTGCCCTGTCGCCGCCAGTAGCAACGCTTTGGGAACTTGGTGCTTATAAATGTGACCTTTTATTCATACACCAAGGAGGTGAAAATCCGAAATTGAACCCCTCTGATTGAAAAACTACCCTGGACTAGTTTAGCAATGTCGTTGAGAAGCAGCCATTGAAAGGACCTGGAGTGGAGCATCTTGTGATTGTGGCCTGAAGCTGCTCGTAGAAAATTAAAGGAGTCTGCTTATATCGGCTAACCTACAAGAACTGATCTATTTGACCTGCAAAAGTGACTGGCCTCCACTTCAAACTCCTCAAAACTCCAAATCAAAGTTTTCCAATTTTGAGCTTGTTTCAGTACTGAATAAAATTGTGTTTACTCGTACAAGTGTAGTGTGAGGTTTGATTGGATATCTGGATAAAACAGGCAATTTATTTCAAATATCAAGTACATAGGCGCTTATACTATAGTTAGTAAAGGACAAATTATTATAACTGCTATCTACGAACTTGTTTTTATTATCAATCATAATGAAGAAATCACTTCTGACTTCTGGAACAGTAGACAGTGGTATCGACACCAAAGTGAGCAACAATTTCACAGGAGTTTCTTGACCTTAAGAATCATGATTACCTACAATAAAGTGTGAGAATCTCAGTCTGAGCTTAATGCAAAAGGTTAATACTTGCAAGATATAACTACTGAGTATTGAGTACTTGGTATATTGATAACCGAGGACTCAATCACTGATATCTCAACTTTAACATACATAATTGTAGTACCAGTGACAACAAAAAAACAGACCACTGTCATCCATTATTTCACGGTTTTTGCAACAATTTGGACTCCAAATGCTCCTCAATTAGGATATGTCCATATCTTGGCTGTTAGTTGCAACCGACATGTCCAAATTGGAGGTCGTTTGGGCCAAATTGTTGAAAAAAAAACGGTTGAGTACTGAATGACTGTGCCCTCCTTTTTTGTCCACACTGGTACCAATTCAAAAGGAACTTCAAGTGCTAACATTCAAACTGGTGAACTGAGTGGAAAACATTTTGAAAGAACTTGGCCAAAGTTTTTAAAAGTTAGGTAGGTTATAGCATTGTTGTACCTATGGTACTTATTTTTACAACTGTTTTTGCAACAAATTCCAACACAGTTACTAGGAAAGGTAAAGCGTTTGTGAAAGCAGGTATATGGTGAAAGCATAAGCTTTTGTTGCATTATAAAACTTCCAACAGGACAAGATGTTTCGGCAGCATGGCAGCTTCGATGACAGCAGAGTGAGCCAAGTCTTTCTCCATTTGAGAACGGCAGTAGATAGCAGCCAAAACGCAGTATCTTAACTAGTTTTTTTTCGAGAGTTTTTGCCATTCCACATTGCACTTGGTGAAGTTTTGTATCGGTCAGGCAAATTTTCTTTTAGGCAAGTATTATTAGCTTGGAAATATGTCCGAAAACGAAGGCGAAGAACGGAATTCTTCATCTAAAACCAATCCATTCAACGTATTTTCCCGAGCATCTTCATCTTCATCTCCATCGTTCAAACGAGCATTCAAACTTCTAATTTTATTTGAAGTGTTGACTTGAGAGTTGCCGGAGTTTTCACTATTTTCTGCAAGAAATCAGAACCTCATTAAAGAATAATCGTGTAGCCCCCATTTGCACCAAAAATTTGACCAGAAGAGACAATTTTTCGCTAACCAACTTCAAGTAGCGTTTCTTTTTTTTTCAGGTGCCAGTTCGAGCTCTTCAAATTGGAACCCAACGCAAACAAAATCACGCCGTTTCAAGATCCTCTGGAAGCCCTTGCGGAGGACCGACGTGGAAACCGCCTATTTCAATTGCGCTTGGTACACCTTGAATGGCATCGTGAATGCTGACGTATGAATTGGGCACATCAAGCTGTGATTATTCAAGTAAATGTACAGATCCGGTGCTGTCCAAATCCAGGTATGTTTTTTTTTGCATATTCACGTTATTTCTGTAAAATAAACAGCTGCTGGTACAAAATGTCGGCAGTGTCGTAGTAATGAGTGTTCATGAGCCTTTGTCAAGTCATTTCTCCTGTATGGAGGGGTATAAGGCCTGGAGTATAATACGTAGGCTGTGAAGCATGAAGCATGGAATGAGCCAAGAGACAGCTGCCTCAAGCGTACAAGGACATCGTGGATATGAGAACTATTGTCAAAAGCGATGGGCCAGGGTCAGAAAAACTTCGTTTGCATACTTGGGCATCAAAACTACGCATCAGTTTCACGACTGTTTTCATTAGAGCAAGCTATGGAAAAAATGTGTTGGTACAAATGGTACCATACTAACTTGCTGCTGACAGTACTGACGTCTTGATAGATATGCTATGTATTCCGTGACAGATCGCGACGTGATGTATGCGCAAGTGAAAATGTTCGAGATTACGTTGCAAAATCGTCTGTACTGGTCGGTGGCTCTTCGCTAATACTGTTAGGTAGTGGTGGCCACTGACGAAAATGGAATGCAAATGCCCACTGCCCAGAGGTTCAATGTTCAGATGCTTATCACTGAGTAGTCAGTGCTACAAACTCTAGCTCATATTAAAACAGCAAGCAGGAGGTACATGCAGGAAATGAACACGGTGCACTCACGCGCGTCTTGTTTCGATTCTCGTACAAACCAACCGACAAATACTTAGCACTAGCACATGTACACAACTAGCTGCCAAAACGTTGGCATGACAATGGATCAAGCGTGCTAGTTCAAAGTCCTCTGCCCCAATTACGGTTTTATCATGAAGGGCTCACTCGCATACCTTCTCTATTTACCTCCTCATTGCAGAGCAAAGCTGCCTTATTTATAGTCTCATCATGAGGAACTTTTCCATCAAGGCAGTTAAGCGCCCTTTTCAAAACCTCATTATCATACCTACAGGAACAGGGAGCGATCCAAAAGAAGCCATTTGTTTGTAATAATATATTTGAGACAAATAAGAGTTGGGTCCTTTTGTTACACATCACCTCAATACTACAACTGATGTTGAATTTTTATATATTATATTCAAATATGTATGTATATGTATGTACAAGGTACTGATGTATTCAATTTATGATCTAGACAAGGTCACTTCAAGTAAAAAATTTTTTCCCGGAATATTCAATCCACCAGTTTTTATTACTTCCTCAAACAAACCTCAGCAGTAAGCAGACCTAAGTTTGGTTACTTGGTGTTGAAATGAAAACAACAATGATAAATATAAAATAAATTAATATATTTCAAACAAAAAAGAGAGGAAATGATCCAACATTATCATCAGTCGATATGTTTAGGTTGGTGTGATCATAATACACAATTAATAATAATACATAATAATAGTAATTTACATGAAAAAGGAAAAATGCAACAAGCAGGGCTCCTGCGCCTCAGCTTTTCACAGAAAAAAAAACAAAAGGAATACAATAAGTAAAAACATAATAGCTCGCGCGGTACAACAAATTTAAATAACAAAAAACAATTTGGTAGTGTTTTTTTTGAAACGTAACGAGATGAGATTACAGAGAATACCTTTTTTTAGCCAGCCAGTCGTATACACATCCAGAGATTTTCCCATTTTTTGGTCCCAAACAATTAGCACAATTCCCCGTTTCTGACTGAAAATTAAGGGGACGATAAGATAGGAATAAAACCAATAAAAATAATAATAAATACGTTAAAGCACACTCGGAAGGGTGCCGTAACCAAACTATGCTCTGCATAACGTAAATTTTCACTATGTGTGTGGTTTTTATTTTTTCAAACTGAGATCAACACTAATCGTGATAGTGAAATTTTACTTATATACTCATCAATTTATAAGATTTACTGCCGGATTATTCATATATATATAAGTATAAATAACAACAAATCATGTAAGTAGTAGTGGTAGTTAGTGGTAGTATACAAAATTATATACAACATATCGATTTGATTATTTCCTTTTTTGTTTGTAGTAGTTGTTGTTGTAAAATGGCCTTAATGAAAAAATTAAATAATTTAAAAACTATAAAATATGATACAAGATTTACATACATGTTACATATGCACACTTACTCTACAATATATGCAAAAATAACAATGACTAATATTTATTTAACATCCACAACCACGTGAGATGCATAATTTTAATAATTTGATTCACTAGGCCTCTATATTTAAATAGCGTTGTACAAATATAGCAGATGTAGTAAATATATATATTTATATATTTAATTTTCAGCATCATCATACAGTATTTACAAAAAAATATACACTATGTACTTGTTTTGTTGTGTGTGGAATTCACTATCATTGTAAAAATATTATAGTACTGCACCCTAAGTCAGTTAACTAGAAACAACATCAAAAGTCATATGTAATGCTTTTTATATATTATATTTGAATATATAATATATTATATAGTTTTTGTTTACTATTTTTTGTTTGTTAATATACTATATAGGATCACTCAATTGCTCTAGTCAACGTTTATATAAACCAATCTAATGACGGCAAATATGCACGTCCTAAGTAAATGATTACATAAGTCAACTATCCACCTATTAGAAGATAGTTTTAGGTAAAAAATGTTTTTTTTTACATATATATTTCATTTAAAATGTGTGTATATTCCACCCAAGCTGGTTCCATTGACATTGAAATTGACTCAGTGCTTTCTTTGGCATATGATTTTTATCTAGTTTACTTCTTCGTCTACGAAAATTCTTCGTTATTAACTGCTCTCGTCGAGGCGTTGCAGGCCCTCCCGGATGTAGCGCACCAGATCTATCAACGAACTGTGCATCGTGAGCGGCTTGCAATGCCTGTCCAAATCTATGAAGAATTCTGAAAAAAAAGTTGAACGTTGGAAATCAATCGGCAAAAATTGGAATTGGTATAGATAATTACAAGTTGTGTCCTGGGAGTTCCTCATTAAAAATCTGCATAAGAGCATATATATTGACTACGTTTTGTTCTGTAGCTATGGTGCATTGTGCAACGCATTTTAAAGCGGACTGCTACGCTACGCATTTTACGGATAAGATGCGTACTGGAAAATGCGTAATTTGGCAAGGATGGGAAAGGGGTATGGGCTGTTGTTTATGCTAACCGACACAAATAGGTGGAATTAGGTACAGTGAATTTTAGTGAGCATTTTATGGTGCATTGGCTGCCGCATTTCACGGAAAAAATACGGTTTTGTCAAGGATGGGAAAAGGTGTGAGGATGTGCTGCTGTTAATGCTAACCTTCCAAATCAGGTACAACGCATTGTTACGCATTTTAGAACGCCTTTTACGGGGGAAAATGGGTAAAATGCGTAGTTCGACAAAGAATGGGAAAGCGTGTGGGGACGTGCTGATGCTGCTATTCACCTGTATGCTCGCCCTTGACGACGAGATTGTCGGCCGTGTCCCACAAGTCGTGGCAGTTCATCAGATAGCCGAAGTTCTGATGTTGCTTGTACATGGCGTTGTACACCTGCAGCGGGATGTACATGTGGGCACCTCCTCCGGGATTCGGAGGATGGGAACCGGAAGCTGCGGGTCCCGGGACGGCGTTGTTGCCTCCTCCTCCTCCTCCTCCTCGGGCGGCTGCCGCCAGCTCTCCGCTGCTGTAGCCCGACGACTGACTGCCCACGGAACCGACGGAACCGGCGGGGGACGGCGTCGGGGACAGCGGGGAAGGCGTCCCTTGACCCTGCTGGGCGGGCTGCTCTGGCGGAACGTTAGCCGGCTGGAAAAAACAAAATTATGAATCATCAACAATCCTCACACGGAAAGCACAAAGCCGTTGGTCCTCCTGGGTTAGCGAGCCACGATTTTAGCTCGAATAAATTGGTGAACTGGTAAGAAATGAACCGAGTTTTCAAAACATGTCATACTGAAGCCCAGTCTCCCAGTCAAGAAGATTGAATCCTTCATTAGATCAGGAGGAGCCCGCAATGAGTCTGAGAAATACTCTGATATAAAGCTCAATTCATACGATTATAAATGATTTCAAATTTGACTCTCTATACTGGTTGTCTCAAAAGCATCGCATTTCGAGTCCAGAGCGGCATTACAGGGGGTCCACGTTTCAGTCGACAAACTTTGTAGGCTGATGAGAGGATGAAAAAAAAAGTCGACTCGCCCCAAAGATTACTTATCTAAAATGCACATTAAAAAAGTTACAGGCCTTCAAAGTTGCAGAAAAAAATTGTTTTTTCTTGATAACTTTTGAACAGCTTGACCCATTCCGTTCAAATTTTGAACAAATGGTTAAGAAACACGTCCCCATACACAAATATCTTCGAAACAGCTGCTCCAAATGTAGGAATGATACGCCAGTTTTCTTTTCAGGAATTGAATGCGGAACCCAATACTTTCATCGGTTTTCCAAAATATTCAGTGGCGTAGAAAGTGTCAGAATGACGCAGTACCGTATATATGGGGGGCACTCGTATATATCTACGACACTGCATCATTCCGACAGAATTTTTCCCTAGAAACCACTAGGGACGTGTTTCTTGACCATATGTGCAAAATTTGAGTGAAATCGGTCAAGCTGTTCAAAAGTTATCAAGAAAAAAAAATCTAGAGACAGCTGTCAGTTTTACGTGGATACGTCCACTGTGTATAAGAGGATATTCAGGTGATTGGAAGAACAACACCAATAGACCTTTCCAATTTTATCCGAGTCATTAGCAGCCATTAGGTTTGGGCTATGGCTACCGTATATTTCCGGTTGGCGCACATTCAAACGGCTGTCAAATTGTCAACTGAACAGTGATTTAGCCCAGAACATTCGAGAGTATTCGAGATCATCCACAACATTCCAGAATATTCCGGTATGTTCTGGAATATTTTGGAACGTTCGGACACAAACCCGGAACATTCCAGATCATTGTGGAACATTCGAGATCATCCACAACATTGATGATGTTGTGTAACGGTATGTGCTGGAATGTTCGGGAATAGTTTGGAACGTACGGGGACATCCAGGAACATCCCAGATCATTGTGAAACATTCTTTAACACCCTCGAATGTTGTGGAATGTTGGAACATTGTGGACCATTCGAAACCTTTTTGGTATGGGTGGGGCGGGCTATCCATTGGTAGAGGTTAGGGCATCCAATCCCGGGATCCCGTTAGGTTTCCAATCCCGAAAATCCCGGGATTTTTTCCACCGAGATCCCGGGATTTTCGGGATTTTTGAAATGATGTATCGTTCTACCTCAGCTGAATAAAAAATAGCGTCAATACAAGAAACATAGATTATTAAAGTAAGCACATCATAATTTCATATGGAAATGGAAATACCGGCCCATGAAAAGTAAAGAGCAATTTATAAACTCATTAAATAAAACAAAACTATGGCCTTTTCTAATCTAGACATTGTCAGAGCACTTTTTCAAGGGGAATTCAAAGCTGCCAAAATCTTTATTCTAGCTTTCAAAGCAATCGAGATACGACATTCAACTTTTTTCTCTAATAGGCGCCATATTGGATTTTGATATTTTTGAATACGGTATTCTTTTCTGGTTACAACGATGTGCCACATGTCACTGTTAAATAAATGTTCAACATTTACGTTTTTTTTTTATTGTCGGTGCTGATTTTGTTTCCAAAGCACTCTTTGAAAAATAAAAATTATTTTTTTCCTAAAGCATGAATTCAACAGTGGCATGTGACACATCGTTGTAACAAAAAAAAAAAAATTGTATTAAAAAATGTCAAAATCCAATTGGAGCCCATAAGAGAAAAAAAAGTTGAACGTCATATCTTCGTTGTTTTGAAAGCTAGAATAAAGATTTTGGCCACATTGAATTCTTCTTTGGAAAAGTGCCTTCACAATGACTTAATTAGAAAAGGCTACCTTCAACCGTTTTTCAAATAAAAAATAGAAACAAAAATTACAAATTTCTGTTTTTTCTCAATATCTCGAAAACTAAAACTGACAAGTCAAATATCTTTTTGGATCATTGATCGTCATGAAAATTCGCAGCTTTTTTCTAATTTAACCGACTCTGTATCTCTAAAGATAAGCGAGATACCCATGCTTAGCCTCGAAAAACGGACAGCCTGTATAAAGCAAGATCTGTCGTGGGTTCGATCGAACGCCAGTTTCTTATCAGTGACGAAGGGGAGAACCGGAAAAGAAGTGAAACATTCCAGGAACATATCGGAACATTCTGGAATGTTGTGGAATGATCTCAAATGTTCCGGGATGTTTCCTAACGTTCCAGACTATTCCTGAACATTTCAGAATATATCGGAACATTCCGTGCACAAACTTCTGTTCACGAAATGACCCCTATTACAAATCGAAAACATAGACGTATCCACAACATTCCAGAATGTCCCGGTATGTTCTGGAATGTTTGGGAATAGTCTGGAACGTTTGGGAACATTCCAGATCATTGTTGGACATCCGAGATCATTTCACAATATTCCAGAATGTTCCGGTATGTTCTGGAACGTTCGGAAACATCCCGAAACATTCCAGATCATTGTGGAACATTCGAGATCATCCACAACATTCCAGAATGTTTCGGTATGCTCTGGAATGTTCGGGAATAGTTTGGAAAGTTCGGAGACATCGAAGAACATCCCAGATCATTGTGGTACATTCCAGAACACTCTCGAATGCTGTGGTATGTTCTGGAACATTGTGGAATATTCCTCGAGATCATTCCACAACATTCCAGAATGTTCCGGTATGTTCAGGAATGTTCGGGAATAGTCTGGAACGTTCGGAGAAATCCAGGAACATTCCAGAACACTCTCGAATGTTGTGGAATGTTGTGGAACATTGTGACATTGTCAATAATTTTTTAATTTTTTTGCCGTGTTCTCGAGATTCAATATACCGCTCTGGAGTCGGAATGCGATGCTTTTGAGACACCTGCATATACTTGTGCCAAGGTATTTTGATGTTTATCGCTTCCCTTTCTACAAGTTTTATAAAAGACTTCAGTATCAAGGTAGCGAAGCTGCCTTTTTTTCAAGAAATATATAATCATCAAGGCAGCTTGGCTGTCCAATTCAAAGCATCCTAGTGAAGGACTTCAATACATATAATTTGTAAACTTGAAGCTTCATGATGAGGGATTTTCGTATGCCCCATTTGAAGCCTCAGCAGTAGCATGGTAGATTTTGGAATCAATTTGAAGTCTCAGCATGAAAGATTCTAAAAAGAAGGCATCAAAGCTGCTCTATTTGAGGTCTCATCATCAAGGAATTCACTATCAAAACAGCAAATATCCACCTTATTCAGTGTTTTATCATGGAATATCTTGCTATAAGGCAACAAAGCTGTTCAACTTGAAGCCTGTTGCTAAAGATATCAAGCTGCCTTATTTTTGAAGCCTCAGCATGAGGCATTTCATCATAAGGCAGTGTAGCTGCTTCATTTGTAGCTCCATGCTGAGATATTTTATTATCAAGGAAGGCTGCCCTCGAGGCGTTATCAAGAAATACTTTACCATCAAGGCAACGACACTCCTATATTTGATCATTTATCATGAAGGATTATTTCACCCCCATTTGAAGCCTTATTATCAGGAATATGAAGCAACAAAGCTGGCCCTATTGAAGTATCTCAAGCATCTGCTTTTTTAGAGCTTTGATAAAAATAATGCTGATTAGCCAAGCTTCTTTTTTAACCTCGCGATAAAGCAACACAGACTAGTAAAGCTGTATGTATCAAGTCACACCAAGAAAGACAGTTGATCAGTGAAGCTTTCGGAAGCTTTATCATGAAGGATATTGAAAACTGAGGCGTTAAAAATCAACAAAACTATCACCTTTTTGTTGTTGCAACATAAGATATAAAAATCAGATTATGAGACTGATTCTGAATAAAAGGTAATGCTCTTGAATCAAGAATTGAACACTCACCTTGTTGTTGAAGAAGTCCGTTATGACCTTTTGGAAATCTTTCGCTTCGTGCCTCTTCATCTTGTACAGCTTGAAGTAAAGAAGGGCTTGGCACCGGTAACTGGAATATGTGAAAAAATTAATAAAACTTCCCAATTACAGTTCATGACGAAACTACATACCTTAAAACTGCCAGCTTGTTGTGCTTAGAAGTGGCGTTGTGCTGGCTGCGGAACTTCGTGGTGATATACCTGAAAACACGAATTTGACTGGTTTTCGTTCTTTAGTTGAAAAAGTTCGTTTTCAGTCGGGGAGAAAAAAAAAATTATATTTACCGTATCAGTGAAAGTGTGTCTTTGTACATGGTGAAGCAGGCGTTGTCCGTGACGCGGGTGTGTTCCATGGCGTTGCCGGTCAGCAAGAAGTACAGCACAGCCTCCAGGTACAGCATGCCCTGCTTCGTCGTATCAGTCTCTTTGTCGGCCATGTGCTTCAATCGCGTCGCGTCGCTCAGGTACTGGCTCTGGGCCCTGATATAAAAACTTTAAAAATACGAATACACATTACGGGAATGTTCGTCAAGCGAGAAACACGATCACGCTTGGACTCACCTCTCCTCGCACTCGAGCGGTTCCTCCGGCTTTTCGAAGTAGCTGTGGTGGTACTCCCGAGAAGAGCCGCCTCCCCCTCCTGGTTCTCCCCTTCCTCCTACCTCGCCCCTTCCTCCCTCTTCTCCACCTCTGCTTCTTCCTCCGTCTCCGCCGCCTCCACCATCGCCTCCGGACTGCTTGGATCCGTCCTTGTCGACGCTGGGAGATTGCGATCGGATCGAACTGGCGTCCCGTTCGTGGTTGGTCGGCGGGGCGTTGATCATACTGAAGTTATCAGCGCTGGTTTGAGATCTGCTGGAAAATTCGGAAGCGGTGGTGGTGGCGGACGACGTGGACGGCGCCGGCGGCGGCGGTGGATCGTCCTTTCGCCGCTTGGACTTGTGGCTCTTGTCTTTCTTGTGCTCCCTGTCCGCTTTGTTCTTCGTCTTGCTGCCGTGCGACATGTTGCTGACGGTCGAAATGGACGAGCTGGAACTGTTGCGTCGCTTGCGCTTCTTCTGCCTGTGTGGTTTGACTTCGGGTCCCGGCGGCTCCGGCGACTCCTCTCTCTCCACGACTTTCCACTTCTTGGCGTCCTGTTGTCCCGTCGTATCGCTGCTGCTTTTAAGCCTCTTGTCCTCGGAGTCCAGCGACGACGTCCAAGGCTTTTTCGCTTCTGGAACGGGCGAATCGTCGCGTTCCATCCAAGCATTCTTTTTGCTTTCAGCAGCCTTGGCTTCAGCAGCCGCTTTGGCTTCAGCAGCCGCCTTGGCTTCAGCAGCCGCCTTGGCTTCAGCAGCCGCCTTGGCTTCAGCAGCCGCCTTGGTTTCCGCAGCAGCCTTAGCTTCAGCCTTGGCTTCGGCTTTTTTGGCTTTGTCGTAGTCGCGCAAGCAGGGATGCCTCAGGTTTTCCATTTTGGTTCTGAGGGCGGAAGTGCGATTAAAATCGATGCGGTTCAGGTCGATTCGCACTTTGAACGACACCTTGCCGCCGGTAAGGTTAAGGTTTTCCTTGTCTGGAAGATCAGTCTTTTTGGGTTTGATTATTGGTTCGTTATTAGTAGAGAGTGATGAGGATGGTCGCGAATGGTGATGGTCCTTTTTGCTGGTGCTTGTGGTAGTGGTGGTCGTTTCTTGCTGCTGCTGCTGCTTGGTCGGAATAGGAGAGAGCAGAGAGGGATTTGTTGATATGCTCGGCATCGTTTCTTCTTCCACGGAAGAGCTGCTGCGTTCATAGCTGCCATCCACGAATATCACATTGACTCCACCTTTACCTGTTCGGACAAAAGCAGTAAATCAGTAAAATACTCTTTTCCAAACGGGTAAAAATCATTTATAAGCAAACGCTATGATCAATCAAGATACAAGAGCAATAGTTTTGACAGAACAAAAAAAATTCGCTAGATTGATGGAAGGAAAGAGGTCCTAGACTTCAATTGACACAAGGAAACAATGTTCTACTTTTCGGTTTATCAACATCAATCAGAGATCTTTTCAAATCTCTTATTAGAGATTTTAAAAGATTGTGTCTTAGTTCTTAAGTTGACTATTGAAATACACGAAGTGGGTTTGAGGCATCTTCGTCTTTTCACACATAACCAAATGTCAGCTCTTAAAAAATAATAATAAAAAAAACAGCACTGATTGTCAGACTCGGTAATAATACTATTGCAGCCAAAAAAAAGTAGGACAGAGTCGGAGATTCAAACGAAGTGTACCAAATTTGGCTCTGTGACACAATAACATCGAGCTAAAATTAGTACACTCCGTTTCAATTCGTTCTATTTCTACTTCTCATCGAATTCTTCGAAAAATAAAAAGGTAATCGCGAAAAAGAAATCAAAAATATTTATTCGTTTTTTGGACTCCCCATAAACGTCAAGATCTGTCAAAAAAATCATTGGCCGCATTCGTAAGTCACAACAGTTGTGGAGCACTTCTACGCCATTGGTCAAAATTGAAATTTCGACGAATCGCGTGGAAGTGCTCCACAACTGTTGTGACTTACGAACGCGGCCATTGTCATGTCTACCGCGGGACTTCTCTCATCGTAGCCATCCTTCCTGCAACGTCTTTGAAGATTAGAATCTAGGAACTCATGGAAAATTCTTTCGAAGTTGGAATTAGATGATTTTTTGAAATCAACGGCGAATTTTGTTCCGACAATTTCTCGATAAATTTTCATTTCATTTTATTTCTTCGGAAATATTTGACCGATGCTGATGTAACTCAGTGCAGGGGTAGAAGTCGATGGTGCAAAGGCGCGGACAATTTTTTTTGGTCACAATGGTAGGGCAATTCAGCGGTACAAGGACGAAAATGGCATTATTATTGAAAAAACAACTCCCACAAGAAGTTGACGTGGAGCATCAGGATGGAATTTTCGCGATGAGCGTCAAGATTTACTTTTTTGAAATTTCAAATTTTCCCTTCTGATAAAAAATCCTCCATAATATAAGAAGTGTAAAAACCCATGAACTACAAAAGCAGAACAATATAAATTCAATGATATGACTGTAAATTGACCAATAAAAAAAACCAATGTAGTGGTAACTTTTGAAAATTTCGAAAAAATTGTAAAAGTGATCAATTCAAAGTAAAACATGCGACATCTCTCAGAAGAGCTCCTGCCGAGTACTTTTCAAATGTCCAAACTATCGATTCCTGGAAATCAAAGTCTCTCGAGGACTCTCATGGATACCAAACAAAGATTACTTTCTGAAGAGTACAAAAAGACTTGTAAAAAAGTGTGTCGAAACCTAGGCCAGACTTGATTTTTATGGCTTACAGCTGAGGTGCGAGACACCGAGGTACAGTTGGGAGCGAAATGATTCATACGGCACCGCTAGGAAGTCGACTGGATTTTAGAAATGTTAGCTGCTTGGATCGTTCTTGAATGCCAGTTTTGATTACGATCAATCTGTTAACAAAACTGGCATTCAAGGACAATCCTAGCAGCTAACATTTCTGAAATCCAGCCGACTTCCTGGCGGTGCCGTATGAATCATTTCGCTCCCAACTGTACATTATCCCAAGAGAACGAGTCGCTAACGCACTCGTTTCAAGAGGTCGAAAATGGTTCACCCAACTGTCAAATGTTACATAGGCCACTTTGATTTTTTTTGTTCATTGGCGAAAACTAAAAGCAGGTCATAGAATTACCTCATTTTTCAATAAAATGAAGAGAAGTGTCAGACATCACGTCCCGCAGAACTTTTCCGCCCATCTGTAGTGGAAATGCGTAGAGAATGTGTTTCATAAGTGGCCCAGTAGTGTCTTCGTGAATTATTGTGCCGAATATTGGCAGTGCAGCCAACCGCAAAGTTTTTGGGATTTTCTATATTCCAAGTTACTAAACCTCCGATTAACGCTCAAGAAATTGAGCATGAAAAAAATATATTTTTTTTTAAATAAATATTCTCAAGTTGCAAAAAAGTCTGCTTGGACTAGCACAAATAATCAAGAATATGCAAAAGAAAAGTTGACGAGAACACCACCTTGTGAAACATGACTCGAGCGTTCGGAAAATTAAATAAATATAATCTTGGTGCGCAGTATTAGAAAGCCAATAAACGAGAAACGAAAAACTTGCGAAAAGCACATCTTATGCAACAAGTAATTACTAATTACTATATAGTGAATAAATACTGATTGCTATAAAGTAAATAAATGAGTAGGGCATATACTTAAATAAATATACTAGATAAATGTGTTTTATAATCTAATTTGAAACGGTAAAATGCTTTTTAAAAGGTTTTTGAATTGCAATAGTATGGTCGACAGTTCCAGGCAATAAAATACTTTTGATAAGCAATGAAGACGAACAGCTTGACAAAAAATGTCTTTCTGTGTACTTCTCAAGTTTTCTTTCTGTGCTCAAATTATTGTCTTGTGTCTCATAAATTGTTCGGTGTTAATGCACAAAACATGTCAGGGTTAAATTATGAATATTAATCAAGAACATGACTTCATAATGACATCAATAATAATAATAAGCAATTATAGCTGATAATTGCAGTTTTTCTGATCATGGGATGATAGATCATAATATGATGAGATAAGAGAGACAAAGCTATTTTACTGTTTGCTACTGCTAATACTCCGAGTATGTTTCACCATTGTGCTACAGTACGTTCACCTTGAGTGTAATTCTAGTCGGCTAGACAAATTTTCTAGTTTAGTATAGTAGGCTTGACGTCTACTATAGTCTGTTTGATTTCTACATGATTCGAGTGGGCTGTGTTTCTAGTCGCCATTGTCAAAATATTGAAATCTTGGAAAAATGGCCTTGTCATGCGTCTAAATGCGACAAGGGGGCTGAAACGGGCGAAAGGGTTGTGGCTTCAATTGGGCTACTTTTTTTTGTCCTGAAGTATAAAAAATCGAACTCTAGTGCCCGGTTGCAAGAACGAGGTAGTGGAGCAAATGTACTCCGGTTGCAACAACAAGGTATCAAAACACGGTAATTTACCACAGGAGCCCTACCAAAAGTGCATAAAATAGTCCTACATAATAGAGGTACTGCCGTGAAGCCTTCGATATGTGTTTTGTTTCAAGATTGATTTGTGTGGGTTAACTGAAAGACTGCAGGAGACGGCACAAGAACAGGACTAGCCATCGGCCAAACTCCAAAGGCAATCCAGAAGCTCCGAGACAGCAACCGAGCGCTTTGCTGACGGCGACGGGTAGTGAGAGCACCAGAACGGGGATCGTAGTCACGAGGCGTATATAGCCTTGGACCGCTAGTGACATTGTGTCGAATCGGCGATTCAGTGGCATGGCAACATGACAATCATTTCTGCCGCCGACAGACGGTCGAACAGCTATTTTAAGGAATTGGAAGGAAGGAAACTGAATGCCGGATTGTTGAGGTTTTTCTTTGGTACAAAATCAATCTTACACATTGAAAATGGCTGCCAATTTTTTACTGTCTCATTCATTTCAAATCCTAACGTACCCGAAAATATGTTCTAGCCTGAATAACGGGTTGCCTACACCCAGTAGCCAAAATTCTCATTTTCTGAGTAATAAAATTAAAACTCAAACGAATCCTCGCTTTGAATTAGGCATTGCAGTGCTCTTTTATCTTCTCCCGTGCATCTTTTCCCACGCACGATCTCAGTTTTCCATTTCCAAATTTCAGTCAATTTTTTGTTCGACACATGTCAGTCGTCACTCTAGACGTCTCTGTTTACTCTTTCAAATAGCCTACCATTTGATACCGAGTTTGGTACCGAAGCTAATTTGCTCCGGAGCAAATTTGACATTCTTGCACTGGGGCTAAGAGGTTAGGAATATTTTTCTCAACTGTCGCTGGTGTGTTTGTTTGAATCCTTCGGGATGTCACAGTTAAATGATATGCCTACTAGACTGAGAAATTGTTTAGACAATATATTTGTCAGTAATGCACTGGTGTGTGATTGTGGATTGCGAATTGTTGACACCGGCTTCTCCGATCACTTGGGTGTTTTCTTCTTTTGTAGTTTCAGACCGACGATGCCACGACGGGTCAGTTATCAGCCGCTGACTGACGTGGGTCTGTTCAACCTCAACCTCTTCATGCAGGGAGTTGACTGGTCCTTCATTGACAGTGACGTTCATGTAGAGATTAGATTCCAATCATTGATTAATATTATTTCAGATGGAATGAATCGAAGTTTCCCAGCCAAGTCAAGAGTTGTGGGTGTTTCTCGAGATAAAATAAATTGGTTTTCTGATGAGCTCAGATTCAAGCGCGACGAGCTTCAGAGCTTGCGCGATATGCACAGGCTGCATCCGGATGCCGGCCTGGGCGACGAAGTTAGACGACAGAGATCGGCATATAGGGCTGAATTGCGCAGAGCCAAAATAAGCGCTCACGATAGGTTTATTCGGGAAGCTCAAAACCGTCAGAAAGCCATGTGGTCTTTGATTAACCATGGTAGTTCGAGAGACCACAGTCGAAACAAAACCGGCGGGCCATCAGCCAGTGATTTTAACGAGTATTTTTCCAATATTGCCAGCACCTTGGTTGGAGACTTGCCTAACGCGGACGGAACCTACGAGGAATATTTAAACAAAATGCCACGAAACGGTTACACTGATCAATTCTCCTTTACGGAGGTTTCATACATCCAAATCAATGACATAATTGGTAAACTCGGAAACTCTGATGCCCGCAATCCATACGGAATGAATAAAAAAATTATCACGACTATCAGATATATAATTCTTGTGCCGTTGACGAAACTTTTAAATGCTTGTTTGCGGGCCGGCATATTCCCGGGAGTTTTGAAGACAGCTAAAGTCATCCCAATTTTCAAGAAAGGCAATCCGGAGAATCCTTCAGATTACAGACCGATCTCAATAATACCAATTCTTGGTAAAATTTTCGAGTCGGTTTTAAATGTTCAAATCACGGATTATTTCGAGAAACAAAAGCTTTTCAACGAGTGTCAATTCGGTTTCCGTTCGGGAAAGTCCACGACTCTTGCCATGGCGTCTCTCGTGGAACAGGTCAACACGGGATTCGAGAGAGGCCACTTCACACGGGCTCAATTTTTTGACCTCACAAAAGCATTTGATTGCGTCTCACATTCCATCCTGCTCAAGAAGTTGAAGTTCTACGGCTTTGACGCTGGCAGTTTGGATGTGATGGAGTCATACCTTGGTGGGGGGCGTCAATTTGTCTATCACGGCGGCGTTGCCTCGGACACGGCGGGACTACACGACGGCGTTCGGCAGGGGTCCATCTTGGGCCCCAGCCTCTTCCTTATCTATGTGAATGATCTTCCCTGTGCGAGTGTTGATTCCGAGTCGAGGTTTATCCTGTACGCGGATGACACGACACTCGTGCAGAGTGATCGCAACTTGAGTCGCCTTGTGTCCGGGGCGGATAGCGTCAAGTTTGCCATGACCGAATGGTGTCTTGCAAACAGATTATGTCTGAATGCTGCTAAGACAGAACTCATGGTTTTTGGACTGCGAAATGGGGTCGAGGAGACTTCATATGCTGCTGCGTCTGTGAAGTTCCTGGGAATCACTATATGCCCGCGGCTTGGCTGGGAGACCCACACGGGGTCGGTCTGCTCGACAGCCTCAAGAAGGATCTTTCTTCTGAGAGGTCTGGCGGGTAGGGTATCTAGACAAACTTTGAGAACGGCATACTTCGGCTCAGTACACCCTATTATGTCATATGCGCTCCTGATCTGGGGCCACTCCCCCCACGCCTCTTCTGTATTTGCGATACAACGGAGAGCCGTTCGTGTGGTTGCAGGCCTGGGATATCGTGACGACTGCAGGGAGGCCTTCAGGTTGCTGCGTATTTTGACATTACCGTCTATGTACATCTTGGAATGCTTGCTCTACGTGAGGGACCATCAACTCGAGAGTAGCGTGTCCAGGGGTGAGACCCACCGCTACGAAATCAGGAACAGGGAAGACATCCACCTAAAATTTTTGAGGTTGAGCAAGACCCGCGATGGTGTCAGCTATTATGGAGTGAAGTTCTTTAATTCTATTCCATCCACAGTCAGAACACTAGAACGTCAAACGTTTAAAAAAATTATAAGAGAGTACCTCATCGACGGTGCATTTTATTCAATAAGTGAATTCATGACATGTAGCTTCACCCCACGACAGTGATCTTGTTTTTCGTTTGCTTGGTTTGTTTGTAATGATGTTTGTTAATATGTTTCTAGTTTTGAATAATATTTTATCTTATACTTATATGTACCTACAATTTGACGTGTGTAAACATACTTATGTGTGTAAAACATTAATAAAGATTAAATGTCATAGGCTGCTTTGATTCATTTGTTCATTAGTGAAAATTGAAAACAGGTCGCAGAGTTACATTTTCCAATAAAAAAGAGAAAAGCGACAGACATCACGTCCCGTAAAAAACGTTTCGTCCATCTGTTGCGAAAAGTGTTTTTTTTTTCAAGTGGCCTGGGCGACATCGTTTTTCATCGTGAATTATTGTAGATGTCGTTAGATTTTCAATATTTCACATTTGGAAACATGAAAACAAAATATCTCAGGTAATTATAGATTCGCATGTCAAGGTGAGCATACTATACTAGTACTACGAGTAGGTATATTCTACCATTATGCTACTATTATTTGTAGTAAATATTATTCTTATTCATATTATTATACATCAATTCATGCAACATCAGTACCAAAAATAACATATTTGTGCGGTCAGTCAGACAATAATTATGGAATTGCGTTACGCCTCATTAGCATTCATTTACTTGAACTAGATTTTTCAGCGTTTTTGTTTTTGCCCTTCCACAGTAAAAGTGTGTATGACGAAAAAAGAGAACTTATCAGAATAATTGTGCTGAATGAAAAACGTGCCTCGTAATGAGCTAAGGAAGACTGTAGGAAATACCGTAGCTTCGAAATACCACAGCTTAGATATACACCAGCCTCGATTTGCCGTAGTTTACAAATATTGTACAGGTCAAGAATCATTGCAGTTCGGTAAAACGATTCCTAAGAATGAAACTGCAGAAGAATCTTATACAATAAAAATGAAATAATCGCATCTTGAACAGGATCGTGCCTTGGAACGTGTTAAGTGTAAAAAAATTGGTTTTGAAAACTTCTCGTGTCATGACGTTTCTTATATACATAATGTATCGAAAAAGAGATAAATAAATAATTTGATTTTTGAATTATACGGGGTGAATCAGTTTTAATCGATCAAACTTTGGGATAACATTCTCCTGATTCGGAAAAATATAACATACGTGCCTCTCACTCGTTTCCTAAAAAAGATACAAGGTGTCAAAGTTCACGATGACCGGTGATTTGACTGGATAGTTCGCAAGTTACAAATTTAAAAAATCGAAAAAAGTGAACTTTGACACCCTGTATCTTTCTTGGGAAGTAAGTGAGAGGCACGTATATTATATTTTTTTGAATCAGAAATATGAGGAGAACCTTATCCCAAAGTTTGATCGGTTTAAACTGATTCACCCTGTATTTTGAGAACATCAGTTTATAAAGACTGCAGTAAAATTACACTGTTTCTAGTTTTAAGATGATGTTTGCTCTTCTAGTCAATCGAGAACTATGTAAAACAAAATAATATGGTCCTTTTTGTGGGAATTCTGACAATCGGGAGAAAATTCTGTAAAATCAAAGTTGTAGAGAATGAATGGTCTATATAATGTCCGCGATGCCATAGACCGATTTTTTAGTTCAACTTTTGTACAAGAAATGAATGTCTACCTCCAGGGACATTACTATAGGAAACTGCATCCTCTACCACTTTGTTCATCGACAATTAAAGTATCCAAGTATCTATTGTTATATCTGTGTTCGGCATAAAAAACGTGTGCAGATTTTAGGGTTTATTTCTCTAATGGAATCTTTGCTATTATTGAACAATTTTCGTTTTTCTAAGGCACCTATATTTTCTCTACTATATCCTTCGACCATGCATACTCAGCGCTTCTCGCTTATGGACAAATAAATCCCTATGCTTCCAGTGTGCGAAAAACACACCGACGTTAAAGGTGTGTTCAGTCGGCTTATTTAGCCGCAAGTTTTAATTTTAGTCGTAAGCGCAACACCGCTTATAGGCTGATCTGAGGAGGCTGGTTCATGACAGCCAATGAGCATCGCTGCGCTTACGACTAAAACTAAAACTTGCGGCTAAATAAGCTGACTGAACGCACCTTAAAACAAGAGGGCAATATCTTCTCGCTCTTAGAAGAATGGAAATGTGTCCATTACACGTACCAAACTTATATTGCATGGGTGAGGCGGCGTTGCCGTAGCACCTGAATTTCCTTACCAAGCAATTGTTTGAAGCAAATTTCATCAACAACTTTGTTAAAAAATGCTCCATGACTTTTTAGTGTAGAGCCGAAATTTATTCGAGGATTCGTTTTTTTTTGTCTTTACAAGCTGTGTGGATATTATACCGTCTTCATAATTCAAGTGAAGTAAATTGCACTCCTCATGATGATCACTGATGATTTATGGAAGAAGAGGCAACGTTGGAAAGGTCCATCAGAAAGAACCTACCGCTTTTGAGCAAGCAGGTAGCCCCTTTTGTTTTGCAGGCTCTGGTGCTCGGGGTATGCACTAGTGCACTAGACAAGGAGACTAGATCCAACGGATGTAACTGGTGAACATAATATCTACATCTTTATTTAGTGATCTACCCTGAGTAGCACCTAGGGATTTCGGAAAAAAGTTGAAAGGGACACGCGTATATTGAGTTTTTTTTCTCTGTGAAAAGGGTTCAAGAAAAGTCGCCTTATTCGTGCGCTGATTGCTGGCCGGTGTCGGGGCAGAGCTTAGGTGGAATTGAACGAGGTTATTGGTAGTTCACTGAATGTGTGTCTTTTTGGGGTCTTCCTGAGCTGGTATTTCCAAACGATTACTACAATAATTAAAACGACAAGTACCTTTCCCTCCTTTGCCTTTGCCGCCTTTACCGCCGCCCTTGCCGCCTCCTTTGCCTCCCTCCGAGTCCCGCTTCGGCGTGAACAGCTTCCGCAGCGTGTCGCTCTTCTTCTTGTCTTTTATCGACTTGCTCTCCTCCACCTTGAGCGCCGCCGTGTCCTTGATCATCGAACTGGGCGGCATGTTGTTCTCGCTATCCGAACAACGCATGTCGCTGCCCGAACTTGACAGTCTTCTTCTTTGTTGCTCCTGCTGGGAACGCTTCTTCTTGGCCCTGACGGCGTCCGAATCGCTGTCGCTCGTATCGGTCGTCGTCGGCAGAAGCGACACGCTCTTGGTCGACGGCCTGCCTCTGCTCCTGAAGTTTTCCTTCCGCTTGTTGTTGCTCTTGCTTTTACTTTCCGATTCGCTCCTGTTCCGTTTTTTACTGCCGGTGGTTTTGGATTCGTTCTTCCAATCGTCGGAATCGGATTTTTTCTTGCTGTGCAGCTTTTTGCGTTCCTTGACCGGCGGTATGTACCTGGAGTCGGAATCGGAGCTGGAGCTGGAGATTTCGACTTTGGATACGGTGCGGCGGCGGATCGGGATCGGTTTGTCGAAGGCGTCTTCGTCGTCGGAGCTGGAAGGCGGCGTCGTGGGGCGCTGCTTCGGCGGGCGTCCGCGGCGCTTCACCTTGTTCTCGGCGGCCACCGGCGATCCGCTGGAATCGCGACGCGGTTTCTTGTGCAGCGGCGGGCGGCCGCGTTTCTTGGGCGGCGGCGGCGCGGCATTGTCCACGGATTTCCGCGGCCGTCCGCGTTTCGGTTTGTCCGCGGGCGGTGGCGCCACCACCGCCGCAGCAGCCACCGTCGGTTTGGCTTTGGGTTTCGGCGGAGGGCTCCGCGCCGCCACGACCACGGGCGGCACCGTCGCTTTGGCAAACTCGGCTTCCGATTCGCTGGAATCGATCACTTTAGTCCTGGGGCTGACGCGACTCACCGGCTTAGCTTTGCTAGTCCTTTCGTCGTCGTCGTCGTCGTCGTCGTCATCACTGTCACTGTCGTCTGTGGTTTTGGTAACTTTGGCGCGTTGTTTGCGTCTTTGGTTGTTGCGCAAACCACCACTAGCACCGAGTTTCGTGGAAGCAGAGCTTTTCTCACCGGCACTGAGATCGTCCGAATCCGAAAAGCTGGACAGCAGCGGCACCACTTGCTTGGCCGCCAGCGCCTCGGCGACCACGCGATCCAAATCTTTCGTCGAATCACTCGCGTCGGATTCTTCGACGTTTTTGGTCGAGTTGCTGCTGTTGCTCAACGGTTCTACCACTTTGGTGGGCGATTGCACCTGCGAATCGGCCTTGTTGACGTCGAGCACCAGGTACGAGCCCAGGTTCCATCTGGGCTTCTTGTCTTCGGGTTGAGGCGAATCCGGTCGCGAGTCGTTCGCCGGCAGGATGTTGCTGGTGCTGCTGGCGGTGACCTTGGCTTGGTTGGACGACGACGAAACGGGATTGTCGTCGGCCGAGTCGTCGCTGCTGGAGTCGCTCTCGGAACCCGAATCGGAACCGGTGTCGCTCGAAGAGCTTTGCACCGAGATTACGGCCGTCGTGTCGGACTTGGAAAGGTTGCCCACGGCCGGCGTGGTACTCAGCGGCGATACCATCCTATAAAAACAAAGAATTATTATTATCATTATCATCATCATATTGAGTAATAACATCAATTTTGTTCTCAGTGAACAAAAAAAAAACGGGCTTAAACGAAACCATTTTTCAACTGAGATATTAAATTTGAATTGCACTTCAAATGAGGTGATATTTGAGGTGCCACAAGCCATACTTCTCACATGTTGAAAAATCGAAACTTGGCGACTGCTTCGAAAATTTTAGGGAAATTTTGAAATGAAAATCTTGATTAAATAGGGCATGCGGTACCTCCCAGAAAAGGTCTTACCGAGTACTTTTCAAATGTGCACTTAGTTTTCGAAATGACCGCATGCGGCAGCGGAAAAACTAAAAAAATCTGTATTTAGAGCACCAACATTGATCCAGATCGTTATACGGCAGAACTCCTGACGAGTACTTTTTAAATATCCAAACTTCCGACTTTTACAAATCCTCAGTCTTTCAAAGACTCTCATGCCAAACAGAGATACTTTCTGAGGAGTTACAAAAAGTAGCTCGTGTATCGAAAACTGGGCTATATTGTCTTTTTTGATCTTCCAGTATATGTGCATATTCCTCGGTGCTTCGCACCTCGGCTGTAAGCCATATATACCAAACTGAAATCTTCAATGGAGTGTTATACTAAAAAATTTTTCCGATTGAAATGGAAACTGGATTGAAAAATTCCAGTCTTTTTTTATTCAGTCAAAACTCGTATCGTTTGGGCGCAATAAATAAATAACATCAACTAGTTCTGACATCACAGCGAGTCACCGCCTATACTGCCTGTGTAAATGACGTCAGAAATAGGCAGAATAGGAATTTCGTTTCTTTATTGCGGCCAAACGATACGATTCATGGCAAAATAAAAAAATACGGGTCAGCTATTTTTAGCGCATTTTCGTAAGAAAATGATGCTTATATGGCCGGTTTATCTGTCTGTCTGTCTGTCAGTCTATCTGTCCGTGTAGAAATTAGGAAGTTGTACTCCTCCTCGGGGAATGAAGTTAGAGCCTTGGAACTTTTTTTTTGATGGATAGCTGATGTCCCCAAAGGTGACCAATGGGCATTATTTTTTTTATCCATACATAGTTACCATTATTATTATCAAAAAACAAAAATATATTGGACACTTCTAAGAAGTTGGACTCCTCCTCGGGGAATGAAGCTAGAGCCTTGGAACTTCGTCCGATGGATAGCTGATGTCTCCAAGGGTGGCCAATGGGCAATTTTTTTTTAAGCAAACAAAGTTATCACTATCATAAAAAAACAAAGATTTTCTGTACACTTCTAAGAAGTTGAACTACTCCTCGGGAAATGAAGCTAAAGCCTTGTAACTTTTTCCGATGGATAGCTTAGGTCTCAAGGGTGGCCAGTGGGTAAATTGAATTCCATGGTTGCGCCGCCATCTTGGCCGCCATATTGAAATTTCTTATTGGTGGAACGATTTGCATGAAACTTGGAACTTACCCTTGTCTCGTATGATCATTCTTATGTTCAAGGACAATTTCATGATTCCGCCGCCATATTGAAATTTCTCATTAGTGGAATGATTTTCATGAATCTTGGAAGTTATCCTTGTCTCGTATGAACATTCTCATTCTCGAACTAAATTTCATGATTCCACCGCCATATTGAAATCTCTTAAAAATGGAACGATTGAACTGAAACTTATAACTTACTCTTGTCTCGTATGAACATTTTTATTTTCAAGCTCAATTTCATGACTCCGCCGCCATCTTGGCCGCCATTTTGAGGTCTATTATTAGTGGAGGAATCGTCATGAACTTTGGAACTTACCCTTGTCTCATATGAACATTCTTATTTTCAAGCTGAGTTTCATGATTTCGCCGCCATCTTGGCTGCCATATTGAAATTTTTCATCAGTGGAACAATTTTCATGAAACTTGGAACCGACCCTTTTGTCTTGTATGAACATTCAATTTTCAAGCTGGACTTCATTTCTATCAATGACAGATCTGCACTAAGAAAATGCGCTATTGCGACTTACGCACGTGAGGGGATATTCACTTGTTCAATATAGTTTCCGATTCCATCGAATTTTTTTTTTCAAAAGTATAATACTCTATTGTTTAATTCGACACGCAGTTCAAAAGTTGACATCAAGATTTATTACTTGTTGAGGAATTACTAGGGATAAAGTCTCTTTCCACATCTCTCCACACTGAGATTTTTATAAATCGTCACAGAGGGAGAGGGACTCTTTGTAGATTGAGTCGAAGGAAAAATTCTTGCTCAAGTTTGCTCATTTTGATGAAAATAATGTTTTTGTATTCACCCCCCCCCCCACAATTTTTCCAGTGTTTTTATTTCAATAAAATCGGCTTCGAATGATTTGGTTTTATCCAGAACAGATTTGTATGATTCAATGGAAGGGTCAGGACGTAATAAGATGGTGGATCCATTTCGTTTTTTTGAAAAAATTGGTTTTCTGATAAAAAAATCTAAAAATGCATCAGTTGCCCTATAGCTGAGTTGATTGATCTTTGAAAATGGCGATGACGTTTCTGTATCATCACCATCGTCATCATGGATTATAATCATGCTGATTGCTCAATTTTGATTTATTGAAAATTTTGATTTTGGCTTATTTCAATTTAATTTTCAAAATCGAGTTCGAAATAAAAATCACAAAACTTGACATACAGAGTGTTTCAGATTTCAATCGCGTCCTTTCAGGAAATGATGGGAAACGTCAAAAGCAGTAGACTTTCTCGAAAAAATATACAGGGTGATTCAAAAGTGTCGGACCAAAACAATGTATGGTATAAGTCCATGAAAAATAAAAAAATTCCTCGACTTTAATTTTTGAAGTTATAAGGGTCAAGGGTGGTCCTTCGAACCCTTCTGGTTTCGTCATTTCCAAAGACTTAAGTGAACGGTTGGTGGCAGAACTATGAGTAAGAAATATTAACCATTGCATAGGTATTGAATTTCTGTTTTCTATACAGGGTGAGTCAGAAACATCGAAAATTATTTTTCACCAAAATGCATCTGAACTATTCGGTTGATCCCTTAACTGATGCAGAGCGGAAGAAATCACGGTTTTGTAGAAAGAATTTTGTTTAGAGGCTTATTTTGGAGAAACTGGGTTTTTTTACTCCATGAATCACCCTACCTCACACCACCTTGCATAGTAAATGGAAATCTAGCACACATCCAGTAGTTGAAATTTTTCATTAATTATTCTTGCATTATTAGTTTACCAGAATCCTTAGAAATAACGAAAATAGAAGGGTCCGAAGGACCACCCATTGGACCCTTCATAACTTGAAAAATAAAAGTCGAAGAATTTTTTTTATTAGTTTTTGTTGGCTTTCCAGAAGAGATTTCCATATACCGTGTATTGTTTTCGCCCGACACTAAACTTTTGAATCACCCTGTAGAAGGGTTGAGTGATCTTTGGAAATGACGTTTCTGTATCATCACCATCGTCATCATGGTTATAATTACGCCGATTACCCAATTTTGATTTTTTGAAAATTTTGATTCTGCTTTTCAATTCAATTTTCAAAATTGAGCTCAAAATAAAAATTTGCCCAGCTGACTGGAATCACACTTGAGG
Organism: Anaspis maculata; assembly: GCA_949128115.1. NCBI lineage: Eukaryota > Metazoa > Arthropoda > Insecta > Coleoptera > Scraptiidae > Anaspis > Anaspis maculata. The sequence goes on from OX421965.1 coordinate 7,005,517, forward strand.
TGAACGTACTACAGCTGCAGCTGTGCAAACTGCAAGATCTGTGGATTGCAAGCGAGGTGCGAAGCACCGAGGGGTTTTAACGACGCGGAAGAGGCCACAAGCGAGATACGAAGACACCTGTATTGGCAGCTTGGTAAAATTTCGAAAAAGTTGAAAAAATAAATCAACTTCAACTATGGGCACGCGGCATCTTCCAGAAGAGGTCTGGCCGGGCGCTCCTCAAATGTTGCTTTGGTTTTCGGAAACATTGCCAGCGGGAGCGAAAAAATCTCAAAAAGCCTTGCATTTAACGATTTAAAACTAACTTTAATTCGCCCGCAAGCTTCAGGACAATATCCATGGCATTCGTAAGTGATTATTCCAGCTCTGTGAGCGTAAGTATCGAAACGAAAACGAAACAACGAGCACTTACTTCTCTAACGGTAACTTGGAAGAAGACTGCAGCAGAGATTCCCGTTTCTGTTCATCGTCGCTGTCATCCGAGAGGTTTAGGTCATCCCGTAAATCACTGAAATTGCAAAGAGGAATGAGTCAATAAAATGTCAAGGTCGCGGCAGATTTATGCATTCAGCTCAAAAATGATTATTATGATGATTGTGTGATGCCAGCATCAACTATCCTTGGGAGATGACAGCGTTATAGTTATACAGGATGGTTAAAAAAGTTGTAACTACCTTAAGGATCAAGGAGTCATAATACAGTATCGTCATTTTGAAGCATAATCTGGAATTTCATTATTTAGACGCACCAGCAGCAACTACTCTTTCGAATTGCGAACAAACCGAAATGAGATAAGAGAAAATAAAGAAAAAAGAAAAAAATGGAATGACAGAATCTCGCATGGCACAATGCCAATCATATTTCTGCTGCCGCTAGACTAGAGCAGGAATAGGAAATTATCGCAGTGGCGTTCACACACACAAAGGAAATTCAAAAGTTAACATCAGAGAAGCGGGTTTTATGCACTCAGCTTTTATTATGGATGCGGCGTTCTTTGTCGGGTTGGAAATCTTGTGTGTTGCATGGAACTGATTGTGGTGTATCAAATGGCAACGTAGCAAGTGGCAGTTTAGCAACAGTCTAGGTCGTTGCCAAAATTGACACGTTCTTCATGTCCTCTTTGGTCTTTTTAATTCAAGACGGCAATATTATGTTTTGGTCCGGGAAAACAAGGGGGAGTAGCGAGCTTCTGACTACAAGGGCGGCTTTTGATATGCACCTCCGACTATAGGGGCTATGGATCTATTTTTCTGACTAGAAGGGCGTGGCTTTGGAGCAACACTTTTGATTACAAGGGTACCTCAGGATTAAAGTCTTTCTGATTACAGCAGTATCTCAAGCCACAAAAAAATCCTCCAAGCTGAAAAATTAAAACGAAAAGTACTTTTGAACAATGGAGTTGTTTCACGTAACTGGCAGGGTAGCGATACATCATTATTCTGATTATTGCCATCCGAGACTCGCTTCGCTCGTTCATATCAGCTTGTCTTATAACAGATCACTTTTTTGCTTTGTTACGCAAATAACTATTTTCATAGAGGATGAGGATTTTTGTAACGTGTTTCTTAGCCTTATTGCAACTTGGTATAATGGCAACCGCGGTAATTACAGTTGACAACTTCTTGTAAATTTGACCTGTTGTGTGTAAAGCTCTGTTTGCAGTATTAAAGCTAGAGTTGAGTGTGCAGAGACTGCAGCTGAAGATGTCCTATTGAAAGTCTTTTCTCCAGAAAAAATATCAATACTAAGGTGGCTTCGCTGCCCTATCCAAAACCTTATCATGAATGATAAGGAACATATCAAAGTAGCGCTATTTGCAGCCTTTTTATGTTGACCGGCTCCCCATCGAAGCTGCCCTATTTGAAATCATCTCTCGAAGTTCATCAAGCCCTATTTGGAACTTCATCATGAAGCAGGCTACCCACCAAGGCAGCGAAGTTAGACTATTTGTAGTCTCGTAATGATGACCGTCCACTATTAAGACAGCAAACTATGTCAAGCCACTAACTCCAAGGATATTGAAACAGTAAGCTGTCCTATTTCAAGCCTCTTCCTGAGGGGAATCAAGAAACCGTAGCTGGCCTATTTGAGGAACATTAGGGCTGCGAAACTGTTCCATTCTAATTTTTTTCTTGAAGGGGACCAAGGCTGTCTTATTTGAGGCTCTTGAAAACATGAAGGGAGCGAGGCTGTCCTATTTGAAGCTATTATTCAAAAGACAATAGGGCAGCAGGGCAGCTTGCTGCCCCATTAGAAGTGATTCTTGGAGAAAAAAAAACAACGCATGGAAGTTTTTTCTTCAAAGACACGAAGGAAGTGAACTACCTTATTTGAAGCTGTTTTTTTGAAGAACGTTAAGGCAGCCAAGCTACCCGATTTGTCGTGTTTTCTTGAGAAATATAAAGGCAGTCAAGCAGCCCGGTTAGAAGCTATTTTCTGAAAGACGTATCAAAGGCTTTTCCTACAAAGACACGAAGGAAATGAAGCTGCCCTATTCAAAGTTATTTTGCGAAGGACATTAGGGTAGCCGGTTATTTGGAGTGCTTTCTTGAAAAATATCAAGGTAGTGAAGCTGCCCTACTCAAAGCCACTTCTGAAGGACATCAGGATCCCATCTTGAATGTTTTCTTGCAAAACATCACTGCCCTTCTATTTGAAACCGTTCTTGAAGGACAAAAAACACGAAGGCAGCAGCTAAGGTGCCCTATTTGAAAGGAGGACATCAAAACCAGGACAGCGACGCTGTCCCATTTGAATTACTTTCTTGTAAAACATCAAGGATTTTCATGTGCTCACTCGACTGAAATTGTGGTGCGTACAAATTTCAGCTGTACGTCATTACCTGCGCTATTTTACTGTTCCATTTTTATGTGCAATTTATAGCCGCTTTCTTTCGGTCAGAATCAGGGATCACGATCCGGAAATCTGCTCACGGGGTTGGTTGGCTGTGTCACGTGCAATCAATCCAATCAATCCATCCAGCGGATTTCCGAATCATGATCCGTGATCCTGGTCGAAAGAAAGCAGCTATTATGAGTCCATTTTCAATTTGAAACGTCAAACAAACGTGCGCTTAGTGTCATAATTTGATTTGTTATGTCAGTGCTGTACTTGATGTGTCAGAAGTTTTGCGTCAATCTAAAGTTGAATGTCCCCCTGCTAAAGTGCCTCTCAAATATTATGTTCATGTTAGTTTTCAGACTTACTGCTATTTTTGAATGACGCCCGAGTATGATTGTGCCTTGATGCGAGACCAATATTTTCTCGAATACCGTGACAAGTCGCAACCCTGTCGTCATCGATCGCTTCCATCCGACCTAATTTGGCTGTTTTACAATGTTTTGTTTTTGTCTATGTGTCAGGGGCCTTTACCGTACAAGCAGGTTGTACGGTACCTTTTGTTAGGGTGACATATTCATTATTTTGCTTTATTTGCTATGAAATGATTTGATATTACCTGTCGGGTCTGGTCCGGGTCACCAATGATGGATATGCCGAGACTGTTGTCAACCATTAGCGAGGAACATGTCAGCTATTTGATGCAGGTTCTGTTTCAGTTCCTCGTGTGCACGGGGTGCGCAAATAGCACCACCATTCCACATTGTTGGTAGTATTTTGAATTGTTTTGTATTGTTTTAGTATGCCCTGTCTACTGTTTTTTTCAAGTGTCTGTGTGAGTTTACTAATTTTGCTCGATTTCGCTTGCCACTAATACAAAAAATAACAGTGATTTTTTTGTCACTTGTCCAACATATTTGAGAGTCCTTTTCTTCAGGCAATACTCAGGGGTTTGTTTGGCGAATTCTTCCACTGAGTGCTTTTTTTTTGGAATCCGTCACTCTCCCTTTTCTTTGACTTGACAGTTTGATATATTTCACCATACCACAGTGTTGTTGTTAGAGAAACAGCCTATTATTGACTTCTGGAGTTGCTTCAATTAAAACCTTTATATCGTGAAGGCGAAGCGAAGTTGCTCTATTTGAAACTTTATCACGAAACACATCATCATCGGGGCTGTTTTATTCAACGTCTCGTCTCGGAGGACCATCATAAAACAGCATCGACACAAGACCCTCCCTTCTCTTTCACACTATCTACTGCTTCTTCTCTCTGGTTAGAAACCGGTGCCGTGTATATCCTAATTAATCCGGCACGGGGCTCAGATGAAGTCGTTGGCTGCCGGTCTGTTGTTGTCGTTGTCGGTTGGGAATGGAGTGTTAAAGCCTCAACCAAGACGATGTTATCTGCGGAGGTGTGTGTATTTTTACGGTTTCTTATCTTTCCACCATTTTATATACTGTGTATAGGCGCGCTCGTTCCGGCCACCCACATCTTGCACGCGATGCGCTAAGCGACGCGTATAAAATATCATTTCAAATTACTTGCTCGTTTATCATGAGAATATTCACATCTCGTCTTCTTGCACAAATTCGTTGCTGTTAGCACTCGTACTCTCAAAGAACACCAATTCTTAACTACTCTTCAACATCATCATACCAGTGAAGTCATGGAACTAGTCTTCTACATCATCACACGAGTCTGTTACATCATCACAATAATCATGATTCATATAATACAGATTCCAATATCATTAATGATAATAAAAAGAAGCTTTTGTCAAGACAACAATGATACGGTTCTAACGGTGCGCGTAATTCGAGTGTATAAAGGTAGAGGCACCAAGTGCAGGTATATTTTCCCATGGTATGGTGCAGAAGCTCGCTGGCGGCATTCCGGAGCTACCGGAGCTGCCACTATGCCCACCACCAAAGACGTTTGGCTTCGCTCGCCCGCTAATGAGAAAGAGTTGCTGCTGCTGCTGCTGTGGGATGAGTCTAATCGGGCATCGTGGAAGTAATTAATAAGTGCGTAGTGTACTTACGTTTGGAGCCTCGGGGCTGGCAACTTCTCGCGCTCTGCAACAACAACAAGAAATAAGTAAAACGGTCTTACGTTAGGTACGAATAGGTACAGCGAGGTATTATAACAGAGCTTGTGGAGAATAATATACAAAAGCGCGTCTGATGAGGGAAAATACAAGAGAGCTTATGCCTATGACTCTCGTTTAATCTTACGGCAACTTCTTGTTTCAGTGGAGGCTACTGCTGCACTATGAGACGACGACGGTGAGGTAGCACCAGCCAGGGCCACCTGTTGGCAGAACACACCTGCAGCCAGGTGATTCAGCAACGGACATAGAGAGCCATTATCGCGGAAAGACAAAGGACCGAAGAATAAAAATCGAATAGATTTGTGTGCAAGCGCGGACTGTTACTATCCTACGAGCTTGCAGCAGTCTTCCTTTCTATACTAGTAATGTGTGCGAGCTATAGATAACGTCTTGTGGGACACTCATTTTTTTTTTCTGGAAAAACAGCAGTTTTCTGTTGCATAATTTTACTTGGTGAACATGTACTTCTAGGCCCAGTTGCCCACTTGAAGTTGAATTTTAAACCCGGTTTCGTTACTGCGGGAACTGTTGAATCAGGTAAGAGTAAAACCGGTGTACCGGTTTCGGTAAAACCCGGAGAAGGTGTAAAACCGGTTTGAAAGCCGACTAGTCGGTTTCCAGCTATCAGAACCGCGGTTTTCGGAGCCGGCTACCAAAACCGATTCGGTTGCCAGCACTGATTTCAATGGTGTTTCGACTTCAAACACGAACCACATCGACTTTGATATTGACATTCCGACTTCAAGCAGAAAATTGCTCCTCCATACGCAAAACCTTGAACGTTTCATCGCAAAATTTTAATTGCCATACGTGAAACTTCCGACTTCAAACAAAACACTTCGACTTCAGACGCAAAAACCTTCAACTTTATCTTGAAATTCTGACTTTGAACACGCAAAACTTCGACTCGAATCTGGAAACTTTGACGTCGAACAAGAAATCTGGACTTCTGATACGAAAAACTCCCGACTTTCAACTTGAAATTTTGACTTGAAGAAAAGACAAACTTCGTCCGACTTCAAACGCGGAATTTCGATTTTGAACAAGAAAGGTTGAGTTTTAGGCCGACTCTTGGACTCGACTTTGACTCTTCAAGTTTCGAAAATTCGACTTAAACCACGAAATCTCGAATTTGAACACCAAAAAAATCGACTTTGGACACGAAAGACGGAAGATCCAACGCAAAAACTTCGACTTAAGACATTTTCTGGATTTTTTTGTGGACATTTTTCGGAATTATTTCAACTTTTTTTTTCAAATCATCGTGACATCAAAATCTTTGAAATATAAATGATTGCACGTTTTTGGATTTTTTTTGACATGTTTGAAATCATTCTGATACTTTTGGAGCTATTCCAACATTTTTAAAACTGTATATTTTGGAACTTTTTGTCATTTTTTTGACATTTCAAAATCATTCCAACATTTTTTTTTGACTTTTCAAAATCATTTCAACATTTTTCAGAACTAATTTGACATTTTATGGAACAAGTTCGACACTTTGGAATTAGTTGGGCATTTTTTAGAATCGAGACATTTTTTGAAATAATTTCGGCATTTTTCAAAATCATTCAGACATTTTTGGAATAATGTTGGCATTTTTTGATCACTGAAAAATTCAAATCCGAAAAGAATCAATTTTATAATTATTTTGACTTTTTTTTTTCTATAATTTCGACATTTTCAGAATCATTTGATTAGTTTTTGAGTTTTTTCACTTATTTCACTTATTTTGACCTTTTTTGAGCTAATTGACATTTTGGGGAACTATTTAGGTAGTCCTTGAATTGGTTCGACATTTTTTTTTCAATTTTTACAACATGTTTCATTGTTCCATTTTTGCAATAGTTTTGACATTTTTTTGGAATCACTTCAACATTTTTTTGGGATCATTGTTGCATTTTTTTTAATAAATTTGACATTTTTGGAGTCTGACAGTTTTTTTGAAATTATTTCAACATTGTTGAATCATTATTACATTTTCTAGAATAATTTCGATATTTTTGTAGTCAGTGTGACATTTTTTATTTATTTTCTTATTTGAAAATTATCTTGACATTTTAATCATTGTGACATTAAAATTCGAAAGCAATAATCAGTTGTTTGACAATTATTTTGACATTTTATTGAGGTTGGAGTCGAGTTAGCATTGTACCATGATACCAACGCATCACATTTCTTTCATATGTTGCTCTAATAAAAAAATGTTTGTGAAATTGGTTAGAGGTTGATAAAACGGAAGTTTTTGTTGTTTTTCGTGGCGTAAGCCGAGGTGCGAGGCACCGAGGAATACAGCCAGGAAAGAGCGATTGACGAGTTGCAACGCATCACACTATAAATGGCTACAAACGAGGTGCGAAACACCGAGGTATGCAATATTATGAGGCATTTTTGGAAATATCCTGACATTATGAGATGATTTCAACTTTTCTAATATTTTGACATATTTCGGTCATTGACATTTTTAGAATCATTTTGGCACGTTTAAAATCATTTTGCTATTTTTGGAGTTATTTTAAAATTTTTATAACTATTTCGACATTGAACACAAAAAGCTTCGACTTTTAACACGAACACAAAAACGCTTCATTTTCATCTTAAATTTTCGACTTTGAATCGAGCTTATAAAAAAAAAATCGACTTGGAATGTTGACTTTGAGCACGAAATTTCGAGTTAAAAAAAATTCTGCTTTAACTTTTACCTTGAAATTGTGAATTCGTCATCACAGAAAACTGCGACTTTAAACAAGTGAAACTTCGACTTTCAACTCGAAAACTGGATTTAAACCACGTAATTTCGACTTGCACGCTAAAACTACGACTTTCAACAAAAAAAATCGTGCTTCAAACACGAAAAATTTCGACTTTTACCGCAAAGAACTTGACCATTTTTACTTCGAAATAGTAGGTTTGTTCGCGTCGCATGAACTTTCTGCACTTTCTTGACTCAAACTGCTGTGATTGGTCAGCTGCTGCCAGGGACCCCACGCTATTGGCTAGGGTGCAGAAAGTGCAAAAAGTTCATGCGACGCGAACAAACCTAGTGACTTCAAACATGGCAGTCTTCAATTTTAATCAGTTCTGGCGAAAACCGGGAAAAATGAAAACCGGTATTGAAAGCCGGCTTCAGAAACCGACACTGGAAAGTGAAAACTTCTTCGAAATTTTGGAAGCCGGCTCTGTAAGCCGGTTTTCAGCTATTATCAGAACCGCGGTTTTCGGAGCCGGCTTTCAAAACCGATTCGGTTGCCAGCACTATTTATAACCAAATTCTATTGGATTTAGATAAGGAGATGTAGCAGGCCACATGTAACGGGGATAGTTCCGGTGAGTATATACGGGGTGTATTAAAATAAACTATGGATATTCTACTACTGCTATAACTATTATCTCTACTACTAGTGCTATAGTTAGTAGCTACATACAGTGAATCGTGATTGAGGGAACAGATAAGGCAAGCACAATTTCACGCTTCAAGCTAGATGCAGGTATACCCACACCACACACACACACGGGTGGAAATGCACGATTACTTCGACTTGAAGACCTACTACCGGTCAGTTTTCGATTTCGATTCGTATAATAGGATGTCGTCATGTGTCGGCGCTGCGCAAGGAAAGGGGCTTGCTTGGTGATGTCACGCGACTTCCTCAACCTACCTCTCTGTTCCACACGTTATTACCTGCCTGAGAAACACCGAAGAGTACTTGCGACAACGGAAACAAAAAAGCGCCAATTCGACCACCAGCTGAACGACCGACAAACGTTGCTGATTGGTCGGGTTATTGGTTCGGTTCAATTAGGGGAACAAGAATTGATTAGAGCTTATTAGGTATCTTCCGAAGTCGCCCGAAGCCGTTCTGCATCATTAGCTAAATGTGTTACAATAGTGTTTCGATGACTTGGTACTTGGGTCAGTATAGCAAATTATGCAACTACACAACACTATTTAATAAATATTTTTATTTTTATAAAAGCAGGTAACACGCCGTAACAAAGGAACGCTGCTGGCTACAAGGATAGTTCTATGGAAGAACTGCAAAGAAGAGCAACAGTGCGTTAACCTTGGCGCAAAGACTTTTGGCACTGCCGCCAAACGTGTGTGCATAGAACTAGAAAATGCGCCATCGAAGCGTCCAATTAGTTCGGCCATATCGTAACTCACAGAGTTTCGACATGTTGTTGTGTGTCAACAACCCAGCGGAAGAGTCTCTCTTTCTACTTACTACTACCAGTCTCTCTGTGCTGCATAGCGGTCGGAAACAAAGAAACCGGCAGTGGTATAAGGTACTCAACACCAACACAAACACACAGAGAGACGCATTGTACCGTTCCGACTTACCGCAGTGTGGGTACGGGCACAGGTACTACAATGCTACCATTGCGCATAGTCCTCCGGCGCAACCATGTGTCCCAGACGCGCCACACAAAGACATGTAAACATCACCATCACAAACATACACACAAAACTCTATTATATTATTGATACTCCTTCCGATGTAAACTAGACATCTAAAATAAATTTGCACCCAGAGCACTGAAAATGTGCAACACTCGGGGAATCACATCCGGCGTCGCACATCCACCATTACGTAAGACCTCTGCGGCACGTCCGTTTTGAGTGGTGGCCTGCCCGCGAACTGCAGCAGCAGCGTGGTATAAAGCCTCCGCTGCTTGCTTGGCGAGTGTTTTGTGAGAGTGTGTGTGTGTGTGTGTGTCTGTGCATTCAGTTGCAGTGCCTTTACCCTTCGCCTCCCCACACACATACACACCGTAGGATCGCAGACGGCGACGAAGAAACAGACGGGTGTAAATAGTGGTGTGGTACCCCTGTCGGCTACCCTAGAATGAGGGCTACGTTTCCATGACGACGACGCACATGGCACTCTGCATGGCACGCGCCCTGAATTAGGCCAGTAGTGATGGGCATCCGCTTTCCCATCGTTTAAACCAAAGCGCCCTGGGACCCAAATGGGGGCGCCAATCATTTCCATACGTAGAACCTCAAAGAGATCATAACCCTCAGTTCCTACCCCTCTCTCCCTGCTTTCCCCTACTCTTAATACTCATATGAACCCAGAAGCACAGGATTATCGTCTGCACTTTGTATAATTTGGATTCGCTATTAGAATAAGTGACCCTCGTGATGATCGCCCACATAATTCGTTTTAGGGTAGTATATGAGTGATATTATCATTAATACCCTGCTGCTATATTGTCAGACCGCTTTTATCCAAATTAATATTTCTCGCATGTGTACCTATCGGTATAATATTTATTGAAGCCCCAGCCTATTGAAGCTGTGTACCGTATATCAGTGAGCTAGTTGAGATCACTAACAACCACTTTGTTTATTACTTTTTTTCTACCATCAAAATCTGCTGAAATTTTTCTCAATTTTCTGTCAAAAAAGGTAACGATTTTATTCTTGCTTTTCAACAACATGTCAAAGAACTTATTGGACCTCGCAATACGAAGTGACAGGGGGCTATTTGTGGCCGCTTTTTCAAAAAAATCTCCCATTTCTTTAAGGTTGTAGTTTCCCACCCTAAAACGCATGGACTAGAAAACGTCCAACAAGTGGCGGCATCAAGTGACGAAAAGCGAAAACTGTGTCTGACGTGATACATGTGCGACACTTACCGCGTTCGGCAATGGCAAATCTGTCTCCTCGATTAGCTTGATTGCCTCGGAATCGTTCATCAATTGTCAGTAAACGGCTCGATCCATAATGGGCCTTTTCAATAAAGAGGGTCTCTCTCGCACGATTCACGTCACAGCCCCCACAGGACCGCAGTGTGGTGCCGCGCATTTCCTAACGAACGGAGTTTCCCTTGGAGATATTAGGCGCCGTTATAGCTAGACACCTCCAACTGCGCGGCACAAACGCGCATGCATCTGTCTCTCTTTTCTGAAAAGGTCCATTGGAGCACTCGGAGTTGGATCTTCCTGCTCCGATTCTCAATCGAGAGCCCACAGATGAAATCCCTTTAACTGTCAAAATAATGTCAACTTCGAACTGAATCACCAGAAAAGTGCCCAAAACTAAACTGCTAACCATGTTCACAACAATTTGACAATGGAGATTTTACATTTACGTTCGTTGCATCGTGCGGGCCACCGAATCGTTCGGCATTTCCGGATCACCTCCAACAACGCTGAAACCACGTGACCAAAATCTACATCTGCTCGCATCTATCCGTTTTTATATTTGCCGAACGCAGTAAAGTGCGATTTATAACTCGATTTTAATTTTAGTCGCAATTTTAATCGCAATTTTAACGAAGTTCAAAGATACGATTTCCTCTATACCTTTTATAACCCGATTTTAATCGAAAGACGCAACGCAACGATTTTAAGGATTTCAAGAAATTGGCCAACATCCAACTCTTGCGATCCGATCCTTACGATCGACCAATAAAAATCAAGATAATATCAAGATTAGCGAAAATGAACACAGTAGTCTTCTTGATTAGCAACGTTAGGTTAGGGGATTTTCTGGGGACTTTGTGCAGAGGTTCAGTGGCGCTGCTAGGGGGAGGTCAGCCAGGTACCCGTACCCACCTGTACAAATATTTGACCGCAACGGCGCCTTTTCAACGTTTACAATTCACACAAACATACATTGATTATGCTGATTTTCCCGAAAAATGTTCACTTGCGGCGCCTTCTTAGTCTGTAGGTGTACCTGCCTGTCCAAATGGGCTAGTTACGCCACTGCACTGCACCCAGGTTTTCTCCCTCCATCACGCCTTGCTTCCGACCGATGCGATCGTTACGATGGAGTTATAAATTGACAAGAGGAATATGCTTACGATCGATCCGACCAAAATTCCGATTAAAATTGCGACTAAAATTAAAATCGAGTTATAAATCGGACTCAACTGAAGAGAGCAGATCCCTTCTTTATCTTGGCAGGGAAAATTGCACAACGATCCGGATGAGGGCGCAGCGTAAATTCAACATTCACGTCTTTGTCGACTCGCCAATTTCACGCCAGAGGTGGGTCTCCGTGTTCTCTGTCAACAGTCGCTTTCTACCTGACCTTGAGAAGGTACATGTAAATTCCCTGAACTTGGCGACTACCGCAGTTATTTACTGCCCGTACCGCAGCGAAAATGAGCAATGGAGCATTAGTTTTTGCATTAATTTCTTGTTTCGGAATTGGAAACTAGATTGAAATATACAGGTGTTTCAAAGATGATAGCAAAAAAGTCAACTGTAGGTTGACAGATCTGTAGGAAGACAGATCTCTTCAAAATATGAGGAAAACCTACATACCGTTTTGCAAAGTTCGGCCTAGTGACGAAGATATGGCCCTTCAAAGTTCACTTTTTTCGGATTCTCTCCCGCGACCCGATATTGCAAACGGTTCTCAAGAAAAAGGAGGGTGTGTTTTATGAATCACCCTGTATAGCCGACGTGCAGCCGAAAACGACGTAAGTGTCAGGGTGAATAAAAGAAATCAGTACTGCGGGGATTTCGAGATATTTTTCAAAGTTTCAAACCCAAATATCTCAAAAATGAAGCCTTCAATCAAAATTCTGCGAGAATAAGTTTTTTTCTGTGTAAATTGAACTTGCAATAAAAAAATTGGAACCATTTTTACAAATGACTAAGGGGGTTGAAAATTTGGGGGGGGGGGGGAATGGTGAGGGTGCCCTCTGTTCCCTAAAAATATTCGATGAAACGCGTTTTTATTGTTCAATAGAGACTTATAAATGAACTTTGGTTATAATTTGATTGAAGTCGGTGAAATGGTTCAAAATTACGGTGATTTTTTTTTCAAGTGAACTTCAACTGTATCTTTTTAGAAAAGCATTTTAGAACCGTAAGTTGCATTTTTCGATTTCATTTTTAATGGGGAATCATGCCTCAAAGTTTATGACAACCAGTCCTAACACCCTGTACATCGTCTACGGCCCTTGGCGACAGCCCAAACCGTGTGAAATAATCTTGTCAATTCCATCTCTCAAAGTTTTTTTTTGTTGTAGGGGAGATCGAACCTAACCTCGACTAGTATCGGACGTGGTCAAAATCCCCAGTGTTTTAATGAGCCTATAATTTGTGTACCCATAATGAGGCAAGTCTGTTCTATTTATTATATTCAAATTATGTATTTATTTCCTAAATATTCTCAGCTTTGCACATGGTTTTGTGGTTTCCATTTTGTTTGAGTTTGCAGTGTTTTACAAAACGGAAATGCTCTCATGTTTTTGGAATTGTTTATAATTTTTGCAATTTAGGTTACTTTATCGTACCGTCACTGTTTTGTTTGTGATGTTACTTGGGATTATCTGTTTTACTTGAGATCTTATTTCATTATTTTGATCCGCTAATTCTTGCAGAAGGGGGAGGGGACCGAAGGACATGGCGAGGACGGGGACTTGATCAATTAAATGGGGCGACGGGCTATTGATGTTGTTTGGAATTTAGTACTAAAATATTCAAGACCAAACCAACTTCAAATCCCTTGTCACTTGTTGAGTCGAGTCTCCTAAATTCGTTGAAAGACTCTCAAATTATCTGCCATTATTTTAAATCTTCCTCATTTGCTCTTCAAGTTTCGTCTAGTTGAAAGAGCAAAGCAGCTTCGCCATTTGTACGGGTTTGTGGCTTAGCGCCGTGTCGGAGTCTCCAGCAAATATCAGAACAATTCGCTTTCGTAAAATGTTTTCAGACGACTCGCTCGCAGAAATCCCGACTCGCGACCACAAACGAAGTGCAAACCACCAAAGTATGAAATGACTACGAACGAGGTTTTTAAGTACGAAAAGACCTCGAACGAGGTAGAAAGAAGCAAAAGAGTCACGAACGAGGTTTTGCAGTAAAAATACGAACCACGGACGAGGTATAAGAAATAAAAAAGACCACGAACACACGGACGAGGTATAAGAAATAAAAAAGACCACGAACGAAGTGCAAATCAGAAAAAGGCCACGGACAAAGTACCTACAAACCACCAAAGTATAAAATGACTACGAATGAGGTTTTGAAGAATAAAAGGACCACAGACGAAGTATAACAATAGAAAAAGGCAACGAACGCGGTGCAAATGTGAAAAAGGCTACGAACGAAGTGCAAATCACCATGGTATAAATCACTACGAACGAGGTTTTTAAGTATGAAAGGACCACGAACAAGGTATAAGAAAGGAGAAGGGCCACAAGCGAAGTGCAAATTATAAAAAAGCCATGAACGAAGTGTATACCACCAAGGTGTAAAATATGACTACGGAAGAGGTATAAAAATTGAAAAGCGAGGTGCAAAGCACTGAGGTATAAAATGACTACGGACGAGGTTTTGCAGTATAGAAGGACCACGAACGAGGCAACGAGGTGCAAAGCACCGAGGTATAAAAGCAAAAAAGGCCACGAACGAGGTGCCAAGAACCGAGATACGTGCGCCGAGGATCATTATTAGTTATATCATGGACATCGAACAGAAATATTAACGAAATAATTTACAAAAATAAAGGTCCAAATCTACGAGTTAGTTTTCGGGTTGGAGATCAGCCCGCCAACTATGACAACCATCACCATGACAACGGCACATAACAAGCTCCATCGACCAATCAGACAGCCGTATTTGGGAAGACCTGACTTGTCCTGTCCATTTATAATGGTAGTCATTTTATTCTGACTCGAATCTTTGACCGTCTAGAACTTGGATGTTTTACCGATTCCATTAAAAAAAATTTTACCGATTTCATTAAAGAAAAATAAAGAGATCCATTTCGACAAAATAACTACTTGCTTTTCTTTTCAACTCTCTTTTCACACTAGGGCTCAAGGTAAGTTGGAATTGTAGAAATTTCATTTTTTTTTTCAAATACAAAATTCTGTCTTTGGAGACTTCAAGTAGCAAGTAACAGGTAAGTAGGCTGTGAAACTGAAAGCAAGACTAGCGACCTCTGGCGGTCAAAAGTGACAGTTACGTGAAAAATAGCCGCGCTTACGATGGCCATGGCATACTAGAAACTACCAATACGATTCCGAATCTTTGAATGTTTTGTCGTTTCGCTATTATCGGTACAGGTGATAATAGTTTTACGATACCTCTGCCCATGATTTTATAATATACAAATTAATCAAGCGCGGTCTACAACTCATTATAATTTTAACACTATCCGGAATTCATACCCTTGAGCGTGTCAACTAATTACTATATCATTTATAAGAGCGCGCTCGTAGGTAGACATGTGTGTATAATGTGCATTGAATGCTCTGGCTCCGGCATATCGATATAAGCATAAGCATCAATTTGCATTAAAGAAAAAAACGACGTTCAAACACAATTCGCTTTTTTTTGTTTCTTTTTTTCCGATCATCAACACACTTGGATTCAAATGGCCTTCGGTATCACCGACATTGCAATTACGTGAGCGAGAACGTACGAATAATTCCAGTGCAGTATAACGTACAGAGACGTCTTTTGATAAAGTTATAAGTGGAAATGAAAACGAAACGACTTACGTTATTGGCATTTTTTCAATAACTGCATCCAAATTGGCGTTTTTGAGAAAACAAAATCGCGAGTACGATTTGAAGCTTCTTACGCGCATGTTCGACTCAAGTCCCATAGTTGTTGTTGTTGTTCGTAAAGACTTGCACCTTGTATGAGCAGGAATTGACTAACTGCCATCGCTGGCTACCAACTGCCGGCTACCTTACCTTACACACAAAATCAAGGTTATGCGCAAGGAACTTTTCAACGTACCGAGAAGGTACCTGCCTAGTCGGTGTGTACGGCTAACATGAAACGTTAAAAATATTCAAGTATAAACTAAGCTGTGATGTTATAAACGGACTACTTACTCTTTGACGTAGACGACGGCGGTGGCGGAGGCGCTGATGATGTCGACTCCACCAACTGTAATTAGAAGGAATTATGACTATCACGCCATCCTGGCACGTTACTTATTAATAATAACAGATCGATACCGTTCTCGAGCGCGTGCAATTTCAACTCTCTTTCTCTCTCTCTCTCTCTCTCTCTCTCTCCATCGCTGGGATATTTTTTGCGCTCGAGCGGAATAAATTGAAATATCAATGTTTTGCGTTGCTTTGTTGCTGTTAAGCTGAAGGTTGAAGGACTTCAGTGACATCCAGAAAAATCGAGATATAATCGAGTACCTTCCGTAAATGTGTGGGTGGGTTATGGTGATGATAATACAGGGTGGCCCAACGAAAACGAAACAGACAAATTTTCGGGCTCTTGACCTCACTTGTTTGTATAGTATACTGTAATATGTTTGTTTACTGAACGGACAAAAGCCCCGTCATGGGTTCGGCAACTACGAGCCAGCCTCCTAGAAGGGGCTGTAACCCTCCGAAAACACTGAAATTAGCATAATCTTGGAAAATTTGCATCGAATCGGAAAAAAATTAACACCGCTATAAAGACAATTGAACCAGCTTTGAAATGATGTATCACTCAACCCCAGTTGTCATTTGAAATTTTCGAAAGGGCTGCCACCCTGACTACGGGGGTGAAACTCTACGGTTAAATTAATAGCAGTTGAAGAAAAGATTAGATTAATTTTTGAAGGGGAAAATTTTCGAAATCGGACCCACGGTTTCCGAGTTTTCATCTCTAGAAAAACCGCAAATTTTCCAAATTTTTATCCCGTGAACAGATTTTCACCTTTTTTTTTTCAAACAAGGGGTTACTGGCTCTTAAACATTTTCCAATAGTTTTCTTCTCAATTTCCCGGAAATTTCCCTGTTGAAAATGTAAAACAGGCCTGGGTTATCGAAACCGGATTCGAATGATGGAGCTTAAAGTGAAGCCGTAATTGACGATCTGAACAATAAGATGATTTGGAAAAAGATTTGAGGTTTTTCCGGAAAATTTGAATTTTCAAAATTTCCAATTTCCTGCAAATTGTTTTCATTCTTTCTGTGATGCCAGTTCCAGATCTTTCACCTTCATCCATGTACCATCCAATGCGTCTGACTGCCTCACTCGCTTTTCTTTCTACATAATTTTGGTTTCTTGTGAAAAACTGCAAATTTCTATAACTTTTTAGCTTGTGAACATATTTATGCCAGCTTCTTTTAAGTGATTCTTGAACATTTTCAGGCAATTTCTCCCAAAATTCTCCAAGTTTCCCGAGAGTTTTTCACTTCAAAATGAGTAACTGGCCTGGCTTATGGAGACCGGACTCAAATGATGGAGCCCTTATTAGAGAAAATATCTCAATTCTTCAATTTTTCTCCCAAATTCCAACTTCCCACCCGAAGGGACGTCTCATAATAAAATTTCCATCCGTTCTTTGCTACTCGTCGGGGAAGTTTTGGGGTGACACAACCGATTTTTTTTAAACTACTCCTCAACCCTTGTGAACATTCTCTATTTGTTAATGAAAGGAAAATTTCCCCCCCTATAAACTCCCGATTCTCAAGAAACGGACTTTCCAGGAAAAACAGGTCGGGGGTGGTTCAAAAAAATTGGAACCATTTTTTACACATTTTAAAATAGGTGGAGTGAGCGCGAAGGGGTTCGTGATAAAAATTTGGCAATATGTGTCCTAGATGTCCCCTTGAAACAAAAACCGACCTGTTGCGGCGTTTTCCTGTGAAAAATCTTTGGCGGCGAGAAATCATGGGTGGGAAGTTTTTAAATTGCCACTCTGCATATACCGTGTGTTTTTTTAAAACCGCACCAGCCCGTAACTTTTTTTCTATGGGATATAGAGACTTTATGGGGCATCATATACAGGGTGTTCGGGTATGGTTATTACAAACTTTGAGGGATGATTCCCCATCAAAAATAAAGCCGAAAGACCAAAAAACTCATGGTTCTAAAATGCTTCTTTAAAAAGATGCAGGTTGTTGAAGTTAACTTTTTTTATTCGTTTTTTCACCGTAACTTTTGAATCTTTGGACCGATTTTAATCAAATTTGAACCAAAGTTTAGTCAACTGAGTCTCCATCGAACAATAATACAACAATTCATCAAAAATTTCTGGGGGCGTAGATAAATAGAAGAGTGTCCCCCCCCCTATTTTCGCCCCTATTTTCATCTCCCCTGATTATTTTTAAAATTGTTGATATTTTCGGATTCTACGTTCAATTTAGAAGAAAAAGTTACTCTTGCAAAATTATTTATTAGAGGCTTCAAGATATTTGGGTTTGAAAAATTGGAAAACATTACGAAATCGCCACTTTGATGATCTTACCATCTCTTAAAATATTGACAAAAAAAGTGTAACACCTGTATATCCCATAGAAAAAAAGTTATGGACTAGTGCGGTTTTCGAAAAACACACGGTATATTGCTGCCACTACTTTGTCCGTCTGCCCTTCCGTCTCGTCTGTCCGTCCGTCAGTCTGTCATTGTTTGCTCAAAAGTTATCTGATTCCCCCTTCCTGGCTTACAGCCCGCGAAGCTGGCTCCTTCCATCTTGGCGAAAGTCGCCACCGCAACTACTTCCTTCGTCTGTCCGTTCGTTCCGTCTGTCAGTTCGTCCGTCAGTCCGTCACTGTATGCTTGTTGGGAGGGTTTTGGCTTTAGAATCACTACAACCACAGCGTACGAACCTTGCTGAGAACTGGAGCGGTGGCGTACGCGGTGAGTGGATAATTGTACTTCTTGTCCTGCAGGTCCACCCTGGGCGTCACGATTCCAGTGAGCGGCGACGGACGAATTATCATCTCCTGCATTGGACAAAAACAATCCAAAATTAGTTTCACATTCAAAATCACTACCAACACCAACAGAAGTTTCTAGCAGAGATTCGTTCCAGGGACTCTGGGTCATGGTAGCGTGACGCGCTATCTACCAAGCCACAGTTGGGTGCAACATTCGAACATTATGCACGATTATATTCCATTTTGGAGCGCGAGGGCGGCAGGTAGAGGGTTGAAAGATTAATAAGAAATAAAGAGAACGTGCCAGTATAGTATCAGAAGTGCCATGAAAATGTACGGATCAACGTTGCTGAATGAATTTACATATTACACAAACATTTTCCACAAACAACGAATCGTACATTATGCAGCGACTAACCGTAGCATTTACACTGGCGTCTAGTGAAGTTATTTCGTTTGTTATCATTTTTACAGCTCAAAAATGTCAGACACAACCCCGGCGGATTGCTATTACATTTGAAAAGCGATAATAATTGTGTTTTGCGTACGTACACTCGGGCTTTTGATCAAACGCTTCCGTTTGTGTTGCGTTTTGCGCTGCTGACAGGTAGTTATTATTTTGCTACTACCTGCCAACAACTACTGCATAGGTACTACCTTTTAGCTTCCACTGTACCTTATGCGAAGCACAAAAACGCCTTCATTCCGTTCGTCTTTTTATTTGAACTCTGGCAGAATGCTGGTGGCTTATGGTACAAAGGCGAAGAACATTGCGCAGGTATAATACGAATATAATAATGCGAGAGAAAACATTTTCATAGACACGTCGTGAAAGGTATACGAGTGCGGATACGAGTGCAGGTACGAGTAAGTTACACTTTGGAATCGTAAAACGCGGAAATGGGTTTTGTTAGAACGCCGTAAAACTGGCTTGGCATATATTAAACGAGACACATCAGTAGTGCATAAACGCGACGAGTTCATAACACAGCCAAAGTGAACTAAAAAGTCGTCCTTCACTCCTGATTGTGAGATTCAATCTTCAAAAAAGTGAACTTGGGTAGTCATCATTTAAGAATTTTAAGATTAATCAAAAGCCTGATTTTCGTGTGCGAAACTCAATTGCAATCGGACATGCCAAACGCAATAATCTAGGGATATTGAACGTTCGGTAGGTTCAAGTCTGGTGACTTGGCGGGCCAAAGTATCTGTCCAAGAAAAACTAGGCATGCCATGTTGCGTAAAGTCTGTTCACATTGTTTGGATGAAAACAAGAGGGCCAGGAAACGCAACCGTTAACTAGTTTGGAATCCCGCATCCCGCTTACCTTGAATATGTTCTCCATGTCGGGATTAGGAGTGGCGGAAGGCTGCGATTCCCTCGGGCCGGCCGTAGGTCCTTGGTTCTGCTGCTGTAACAAGATTAATTCATAAAGTTATAAGTACAAGCTTAGGTCGAAGTTTTAGTATACGATGGCTCAATTATCGTTAGAACAAAGGCGTGACATCATTTTCATGAGCTCTCAATAAAATTAGCTGGCGGCTGCTAAATCATTTTCCACAAATAAGCTCGGAAAACTGGAAAAATCCCCCGTTTCCAATCGATATTCGATAATTTATTCAAATAATTTTTCTCCCGCTCAGCTGCTGCCAGGAGCCGGGCATAAAAACGATCATAAACCCGAGCCGGGCGCGCGCGCCAGAGAGTCGATATGAATAATTTACTTTGCGCCTCCTCATCCGTTCCCTTTTCGCTCTTTCTCTCCATCCCTCTTTCGACTTTATTTCATTGAACAACTTGCCAAATTGAACAAGCAATTTGGTAGTGAAGCGGCAAGCAAGCGACCGACGTCCAGCGGCATCGGCCGTAAATCCAAAACGGTCACCACATAAATCTTCACTTGTACATACACCACTCTTGCGGGGGCAATACAGAGCCGCATCAAATCTCGTTTGGGCCCCTGGCATACTCTGAACCTAGCATTAATATAGCCAGAGTAATGGATTGGGAACTGATATTTACTTCGGAAGACTGGATGGATACCACGTCAAAGAAAGCCGTTCTTTCCATTTTCTCAAAAAGTCGCCAAAGCTCTAACTTCTGCCTTGTGTCGCTTTAGCCACAGACCTTTAGCCAACTTTCCTGTTGTCTTTTTTTTTTCTTCTCTTTTAGCTTGATGTGCGCCTCACTCTGTTAATGGGTATCTACCTGTTGAGTGGGAATCTCAATAATAATAATAATAATAATGGGGAGTTAGCGATTTCACGCAACATACGACGCAACGCAACGTAGAACGTGAAGATTCCCCTGTAACTAAGGAATTCCAAAAAACAAACTCGTCTATTTTCACGTTGAAAATTACGTTACGTCGTACGGACGTGTGCACGCAAACTCCCCAATAATAATAACTTATTTCTAACGTAACGTATAAATTGCATCCAGGATCGTAGCCATAGTGCTTGAATTAGTAAGAAACGATACCCCACTTGCTATATTTTGGATTTTCCAAAATGTGACATTGAAATTTTTGTTTGTGACACTTGACGTTTTTGTGACGCCGAAAATTTATCAAAAATTGTCCAAGCTTGAAACCAGTCGAATAAGGCAAGCGACATATCGTTTTTGAGTAAATCGTACCCAAGCAGCACGTTTCCGGCGTTCTTTTTCACGTATTGCAACTTAAACGGAATGTACAGGGTGATCAAGCGAGAGACGGATACCCCCCCCCCATAAAAAACTCTCCTGGAACAATTGTTCCAGTAGTTTCTGAATATGTCAAGTATAATTTTTATTTCGTGCAATAACAGGGTGTCGCAATTTTTTTGCATTTTTTTCGAAACACCCTGTATTTTATCAGCACAATCGATCCACATTGTTATCGTGATTACAAATACGCATGACACTTCTTAATTTTTTTTCTGAAAAAAAAAGAAAATATTACTGTGCCATAGTTTATTAAAAATAATTTTTTCAGAATGATCGATTCATTTTTGGAATCAAATATGTCCCGAATATTTCATTAGTCATTTTATGTCATTCCATGTCATTTAAAAAAAAAACAAAATATCCTGGACTTACTTGAATTCTGAAATAAGTCCATCCTTCTCAAAAAATAGGCGTTTTTGAAAATGGATTTGTAAATTTTTCAATATTGAAAAAAAAAATCTAGGAAGTAGAAGCGACACCCTGTATATGGCACGAAATGGAAAATTATACTTGACATATTTAGAAAGTACGGGAAAAATTATTCCAGCAAAGTTTTCTCTTCTTTTAATTATCGTGAAAGGAAAGCAACTAGACGTGAAAGAGGTTTCCAGAATCTGAATCGTTATTCTAGTGCCTTGATTCAGTAGAAAATGACACCCAGCTTGCTATTTTCGACAATTTTTAAAAAGTGACATTTCACAAATCTTCATGATGTCGACATTTCACCAAAATTTGTCAGAGCTCAGAACTAGCCAAAAAGGCGAGCGATATTGTTTCTGAGTAAATCGTACACGAGCAGCATGATTTAGCAGGAAACTTAAACCCCGCCTAATATTTTCAAAAACGTAAGAACTGTATCTATTATCGTAACTCAAGTGCTCTATTTAGTAGGAAACGATACCATACACTATATTTTCATCAAAAATTCCGATTTTCGTCGAAATGACTTTAAAAAAATGTATATAAAAATTGCAGAAGTAGCTAAAATGGCATGCGATACATCATTTCTCGATAAACCAAACACAACTAGCACGATTCCGGCTTTCTTCCGAACATAACATAACTTTCAAAGAACCGGAGAGCATGTTTACAATTTTTTGAATTTTCCGTAACAATAATAAGAATTCTTGATATTATGCAGCGTACTTCTAACTTGACGTAAGAATGGTATCCAAATTCGTAATTATAACGTTCGACTTAGTCGGAAACGATACCCCACTCGCAATTTTCGAAAAAATCAAGACTTCAGCAAGTTTCGAAACCTTTTCAAAATTTGACGTTTTCACAATTTTTCAAAAATTGTCAAAACTTTTGAACTTGCTAAAAAGACAAGCGATATATCATTTCTGAGTAAATCGAACACGGGCAGCACGTTTTTGGCATCTTTTTTTACGTATTATAACTTTTACAAGTGGACCAAATTTTTGTTGTAATTTATCCAAAGTTTTCGGTATAAATTGCAGTAAATTTCTAACGGATCATTACGAAAGACATTGTCGATTAAAGCAACAGCAAAGCTCTGTCAAAATACCGAGACGCGAACTGCCCCAACGAGCTTCGGGCTATACTCAGCCTCATAATGCGGCCCTGCAGCACCAGCATCTCTATGCCGCCAGCTCTTGCAAAAAAATCAAAGAAAGAGCCGCCGCGTAGCCGGAAAAAAAGCGCACAATGTGCTAAAGATATCTGGGAAAGTGGAAACCACCAGGGAAAGCGACAAATTATTTCCGAAGGCTGGAGAGCAGCGAAATCGAAATTTACGACGGCACGCGGAACTTTTCTTCTTCGCGGGGGCCACATCGTATCGAATTTACGTCAAATTTCTCCGAGAGCGCGCGAGAAACAGGAAACGAAAGAAGAGTATTTTTTCAGAAAGAAACTCGGAGAGGAAGACCCTTTAAATCGAGCTGAGGACGTAACTAGTAGATAAAAACAAGCGAGCGAAGGCGAGGAAATCAATATAGAGCAAGTTTGATAATGAGTATTCGGTTCTGATTATTATTAATTGTTCTTGACGTCCTGTCACGCGAATTTGGTTCGGTTCTTTGCCACCTGTCAGATAGCTTTTTGGCTAACAGTTCAAAGTTCATAGCTATCGTAAGATTTGAAGCTATAATCAAAGCAATAATTAAATCATGAAGGCTAGGAGCACGACTCATTATCCATTAATTATTATCCGTTATTTACACATTACAAGAAATTTATCTGTAATCTATCTATAAAACGCCTTGTTGAGCGTGTACCTTTATACAAGCTAGTATTGATGGTTGCCTGTATGACAGGGGAGACAAACTAATTTTTCGGATCTACAAGCATCAATAGGGTAGAGCTAGGGCGGTGAGGATACGTGAGGGATCTTACTTAGGAGGGGTCTACACCTCGTACATGGTAATTGCCACATGGGTAATTTCAGTTGTTCGACCGTAGAATTTCGCGAATGCTTCGGCACTGATGAGACCCGCACAGGTCGAAACACGTGTCTGCTAAATTTCGATGATTGCCCGGTCGATCTGATGTCTGGGAGTTTCCTTACGATTTGAAGGCTGGCCTAACACGATTATTAGATGCAGTAATTAGGATGTGATTAATGAATGTAGTCATATCATTAGAAAGATATGGAAAAGCCAGCAGTCATTTTTCGCTGTTGAATTATTGTCAACGTCTGCCGTTTCAATTTGCTTTGTGTTAACAACTTGCGAGTGGAACAGACTTCTGGTTTCCGCGAGCCGAACATGCCTTGTTAACATGATTAAATCTAATGACAATTAGTGGATGTGTGGAACGAAAGCGCTACATTATGCAGAATTATTATTATTGAATCAAGGACTATTCAAATTATGTTCAATGATTCAGACTAGACCGACAGTTTACATGTTAATTTACCACACGAGTTTTCTTTGAAAAGAAGAATACATTTATACCACTAGTGTGCTTCCAACGCGTTTTTAAACATCAGAAGTTATCAGAAGTCTTACCCGTACTTGAGTGGACGTTGTAGAATAATGATTCTTTGTTCAACTGAAAGAGAAGCAGTCGTGATTGCGACTTTTATACCACCAGTGTTATAATAGGGTATTATTAAACGGGCGTGTAATATTGCTATTGCTCGAAAGGAGTTTTCTGACACGAGCCTTGGCGTCTGGCGAGTGTCGTAAAGCATCCGAATGAGTAACGGCCATTAAACAAATGTAAAATAACGATTCTTTATTCAATTGAAAGAGAAGCAGTCGAGATTGCGGCTTTTATACCATTAGTGTTATAATGGCATATTATTCAACGAGAATGTGATTATGCTACTGCTCAAGAAAATATTACTGACACGAGATTTGGCGTTCGGAGAGTGCCGTAAAGCATTCGAAAGAGTAATGCCCATTACACGAAACTAGAGCAATCATTCCTTATTTAATTGAAAGAGAAACAGCCAAGTTGGCGGCTTTTATAGCACTGTTGTTACAATAGTATATTATTCAACGAGCCGTGTAATGAAAGTTATTTGTCAAGAAAAATGCAGTTCGTCGACACGAGGCCTGGCGAGTTTCAGTAAAAGGTTTTGGGCAACGCCTTCCGTGTTACTAGCCGTCTCGGCCGTCCCGGCGTACATGACAACTTGACGCGGGACAACTTGACGCCAGGAATTTTAAAGCGGCCGACTTGACGCTGGGACAACTTGACGCCAGGACAACTTGACGCGGGACAACTTGACGCCGGGACAACTTGACGCCGGACAACTTGACGCCAGGAATTTTGAAGTAGCCGATAGCCGACTTAGCGTCGGGACAACTCAACACCAGCAGGAGCTATAGGACCCCGAGCATTGCATGAAGGCTCGGAGGTGCTTATTACTAAAGTTACGAAAGCAAGGGGGGGAACGCAAGGGGGCCCGATAGACCTTCGAATACCAAACAAAGGCACAGCAGGGGTTCAAACAACATTTATTATTGAAGACACAATGGGGTCCAGTGGGGCTATGGACAACCCATGAAAGCAAAAGGAAGCTTTTTCGGCATATGAGAACACAAGCGGACCAAGTAGGGCTTTGAATACCTACCAGACGAAAACACAAGTGTGCTTTCGATTGCTTGAAAGCTCTCTAAGACACGGAAAATTGCAAGGGGGCTCATCGGGACTTCAAAAGACATTGAAGGCACAAGGTGGCTCAATAGTGCTTTGGATTACACAAGAAGGCAAAAGGGGCTCACGGGAATTTTAAACACGTAAAAAAACATAGGGAGACTCACCAGGGCTCCAAATAGTACTTGAGGTTGAGGACACACGGGGGCACCAAATGTTACACGAACGCACAAAGGTGTTTACTAAAGCTTCGAAAGCGACGGAAAAATGTAAGGGGACTCAGCAGGGCTTCAACCGACATTAAAGAAACAAAGGGACCAGTAGGGCTTTAAGAACCAAAGAAGGCACAAGGGGGCTTACCGAAATTCTGGAGGGACGAAAAATCATGAGGGGCTTGAAACAAGAGTGTCCAATTGGGCTCTGAATAAGGGTGCTTACAACGCCATATGGAGACATAAAGGGTAGATACTACGATTCCGAAAGCAACATGAACACTCAAGGGGGCCATCAGGGCTCAAAACGACATATAAATACACAAAAGGATAGACTGGAATTTCGAGTTGACACAGCAAGACAAAATGGAAGCTGCTTGAGCTCCAAAACATAGTAAGACATAAGAGGGCTCCTCAGAACTCCGAACATCTCAAGTAAACACAAAAGGGTTCATCGGGGCTCCGATTGACAAAGAAGAACTCAAGAACTACAAAATCTGAGAAGATAGATTGTGGCTCAATAGAGTTCCAAAAGCACATGAAGACACAATAAGGGGGCTAGTCAAGGCTTGAAGCGACACATCAAATTGTCCACGCGTCAGGTTGTCCTGGCGTCAAGTTGTCCCGCGTCAGGATGGCTGGCGTCAAGCTGCCCTGCTTCGACTAACTTGACGCCGGGACAACATGACGCCGGACGATTTGCGCCAGGAATTTTGTAACAACAGAGTCACAAGAAGACATGCTTGCTTAGACTTCCGAAAACCTTAAGAAAACATCAAAAGGTTCATTGGGGGCTCGAAACGACACAAAAGGATACAATGGGGGCCAGTAAGGCTCCAAAGTAAAAAAAAATACAAAGGGGCTCGATAGTGTTCCAAAACTGCCAAGAAAATACAAAGGGGTCATCGGGGCACAATACGGTACCTGAAGACAGAAGGGGGGGCTCCGATTGACACAGCAAGACATAATGGGTCGTTAGAATTCCAAAACATGAGAAAAGTGAGCATTAGGGGATTCGCGCTCTCCAAAAACCACAGAAAACATGAGGGGGCTCATCGTCAAAATGACACATAAAAACACAAAAAGGCCTATTCAAGCTCCGATTGACAAAGCAAGGCATAATGGGGGCGCCCGGGGGGGCGCCGTATAGGACTTGAAACACAAGAAGATACAAGGAGATTCATCATCAGGGCCGCACACAACACCACATGAAGGCACGAGGGGGATTATTAGGTTTCAAAACGACAGATACAGACAAAGGGGATCCGTTGCGTTCCGCGTAGCAACGTAGCAACGTAGCAAGACACAACAAGGACCGCTAGGATTCCACGACATGAAAAGACAAAATGGAGCTTATTGCGGGGCTGGAAGCGTCACCATAGACACATGGCCCAGAATGACCCAGCAAGAAAGAATGGGGGCCGGCGGGGTTCCAAAGCACAAGAAGATACAAGGGGGCTCGATAGAATTTAGAGCTTCACATGGAAACACAAGAAGGTCATCGAGGGGGCTATCAGGGTTCTTAAAAACATTATGGAAAAACAAAGTGGCTCCAGTAAAGTTCCGAAAACAACACGAAGGCACAAGTAGGGGGTTCATCAGGGCTTGAAATGACACATAAAGTCGCATGGGGGCTGTGACTTTGAGTTATACAAACTGAGGTCATTGGGACTCAAAAACGTAAGACACAAGAAGTAGGCATATAGGGGGTTGCTAGTTCCGAAAAACCACAGGAAAATACAAGGGGGCCAGTTGGGGGACAAAAAAACACAAACTGGCCAACGAGAGTCCCAATATTATAACAACTCCTAGCGTCAAGTTGTCCTGGCGTCAAGTTGTCCTGGCGTCAAGTTGTCCCGCGGCAAGTTGACCCGCGTCAAGTCGGCGGCGTCAAGTTGTCCTGCTTCGGCCGTCCCGAGGTTACATGGTGGAACAGCGAAGCGTATAAGGCAAGTTTAATGTCGCCTCGTTAAAAAAGAGAATTTATTGTTTATTATAAACTGAAGCGTGTGGTTTCTTTTTACTTTGTGGACATTGTGGATAATTTACCTGGTCGAAAGAGAAGCGGTTGAGATTGCGGGCGACGTTGCTGTGCGGGCGGCCAGAGGACGACGACAAGGAGGACGGCGGTGGAGGTAACAAGGCGGCCGCCGTCGCCGCCGCCGAGGAATTGGGCGAAGACTGGGGCGGTCCCTTCGCCGGAAGGATTCCATTGGACCGGTGGTTGGCGATGCCGCTGCCGTGCTTCACGGGCTGCCCGGGGTAGCCGCCCCTGCCCTCGTACGGCGGCTTCCCGTCGGCCGGCTTCACGTAACCGCCGCGCTGGTGTGGATGGTGCGGATGGTGGTGGTTCGGTTTCTTGAACTCCCGAGATTCTGGCGAATACCTGCGCACACACAAATAATTCATTTATTATTTTTTTATTTTTGCCTTCTAGTCATTCATCAATTATTATTTCAGTTCGCATTTTTCCTTCAAGTGCTCTTGATAATTCTGAACGTTCACTGGAACCATGTATGAAAAACTGGCTCTGTAACTGACTGGTGAATGGAGCTCGATTTCGATTGAAACACTAGAAAATCGAAGTTGGCTTTGGAATTTAAGACAGTCAAGCCGTATCTTCTTCAGTTTATGCCGTAAGCTAGTCGTGTTCTGTGTCTGAAAGAGCAGAATTATTCAAGAAAGCCATATTTGAAGTATTCTGATCGATTTAGAGACATTCCTTCGAATTTGCTAGCAAGCTAGTTTGTGATTGAAACACTTGAAAGTTGGAGGTGGCTTTGGAATCAAGGCAGTAAAGCTGCATCGTTGCCAATCGGTATTACGATACTTGTCATTTGAAGATAACATCTGAATTTTTTAATTTTTTTTTTACCAACTAAAAATATACCAGCCAAAAACATACCATGACAATAATATACCATGCCACAAATATACCTAGCCAAAAATATACCACGCCAAAGATATACCAAGCCAAAAATATACCAAGCCAAAAATATACCAAGCCAAAAGTATACCAAGCCTATAATATACCACGCCAAATATAATATGGTGGTAGTTGGTGTAATATGGCAGTATAATTTGGTGGTATATTATACCACGTCAAAAATATACCACGCAAAAATTTGCCATGCCAATAATATACCAACCAAAAATATATCATATACCAATTATACCATGCAGTGATTTATCTTTGCGAATGCATCTTTGCTGTCGGGTGAAAGAGAACGCTTTACTGTCGGTGCTGCCGCACTGTCGAACCTTAAGACGGACTACCCGTTTTTGCAATCGAAATATGAAGTAAAATATTGATGCAAAAAAGCAAGAATACCTACCTGATGATTGTACCCTTTCTTTCAAGAATCGTTATTCAACAATAATTATGGTTCTCATTGTTTTTTCCAAAAAGTTGTCGAATCAAAAATCGGTGGTAGCATCGGTAATCACCGCCCCTCAGGCGTACCTGACGAGGTCCATGTTCACAGCTTTCTCATGTCCAAGAGTGGTTGTCGAATCAAAAGCTGGTGGTAGGGCCGGAGGCTACCGCTCTTCGGGCGTACCTGACGAGATCCATGTACACAGCTTTTGTGTACAAGTTGTTGTCGAATCAAAAACTGGTAGTAGGGTCGCAGTTACCGCCCTTCGAGCGTACCTGACGAGGTCCATGTACACAGTTTTTCCATCTTCAAGTTGTTGTCAAATCAAAAACCGATGATAGGGCCGGAGGTTACCGCCCTTCGGGCGTACCTGACGAGGTCCATGTGTGGTAACATAGAGATAGGTATTCCAATCGTCCGCCATGTTTGTGTCCAGACCGCATACGGACCAATCACAGCACTTCAGTAAGATCGGCTCAAATGCATTCGCCAGGGCCTGTTTACAAGGTGACGATGACGATTAGAATACCTATCTCTTCTCTATGTTACCTTAGGTCCATGTACACAGTTTTTCTGTATCCAAGTTGTTGTCGAATAAAAAACCGGTGGTAGGGCCGGAGGTTACCACCCTCCAGGTGTACCTGACGAGCCTACCTGAACTTTGCCTTGAAACTTGTTCGTGTCAAAGCTGTCTTCTGCTCAAATGTCCATAGTTTAAGGAACAGTTCTTCGAGCACTATTTCTGGCGTGGCATATTTTTGGGTGGTATATTTCTGGCGTGGCATATTTTTGGGTGGTATATTTTTGGCTTGGTATATTTTTGACGTTGTATATTCTTGGCTGGGTATATTTCAGGTTTGGTATATTTTTGGCTTGGTATCTTGTTGGCTTGGTATATTCTTGGCTGGGTATTTTTTTGGCTGGTATATTTTTGGATGGTATATTTGTGGTCTGGTATATCCTTGGTATGGTATATTTTTGACTGGTATATTTCTGCCGGTATATTTGTGGTGGTATATTTTTGTCTGGTATGATCTGGCGCCACATCAAGCTACGCTGCCCAATTTGAAGCCGCATGGAGGTCACCCACTGTCAAGGTAGCGAAATTGCAATATTTGAATTCTCTCTTCGAAGGAGCTCTAAGTTGAGCTCTCCATTTGAAGCCTGTTCATGACGGATATCTGCCGTTTTTGTAGGCTCTTTCCTAATGAACTTGAATAAAGGTAGCGTGTTCTTCAAAGTTTTTCTTATGAAGAATGAATTAGCTTTCCATCATCATAAATTAAACGATGAACAAACAGAACATTAATTAGCACTGTATAAATTGCTTGAACGGCAAATTCGAGCTGAATAAGGTTGAATTTTCGAGTCGCAGTTCATCAAAGCTTACCTTAACGGAGGCGGGCCTCCTCCTTGGTAGTGTCTGGACGACGAAGACGATGAGGACGACGACGAGGGCGCCACCCCTGGACTGGGCGGCACCGCATCGACCCCGATCAGCTCCTTCTGGTCCAGGAACGGCCGCAGCCGCTGGAAGTCCCCTAGCTTGCTCTGGATCTGCTGCGTGACGGGGTCGGTGGAGGACGGGTTCACCTGAAGACAACGACCTTCATCAGCATTCTGTGCACGGAACGCTCCGCGTATATAGCTAAGTGTAGTTTCTATTGCGACCGGAGTGCGGCATTTTCTGGGTGTAGTATTATACTCCACCTACCTCAATGCACCAAGTACGGACAGCCAAGCAACAAGCAATATGCAATAATGCAACGGAGAAGTACCCATTTACAAGAAGAGGAGTTAAGACTAGGAGACTAGAAGAAGAAGGAGCTATGGGTATAGCACTTGTTTTAGTGCACGGCTCCAATAGCTCACAAGCAGATTCAAATTTATGCTAAACAGTGTGTGTGTGGCGCGTTCCGAGTTCTTATCTCGATCGAAAAAGGTTGGATGTTTGTATCTATTTACTCTGATCTATGCACAAAAGTATATCGAAACCAATTCTCAACGGAAGTATGTAATGATAATTAATTAGATTCGTGAATAATGACTCATTTTAAGTCACTTGTGAATAACAGCTCACTTTACTGAAAACGAATGTGTAATGGAGTCATTTTACACTAAAATGAGATAAAAATGTTTCGATATGCTCGCAGCTAGATGAGGGGTTGTAGCGGTTTTCTTTTTGGCGCTAAGCGTGAATCTCACGGTTCGACGGCGCGTTGTGCAGCTTAGCAGCGAAAGAGCAATGAAAGCGGCGAGTTCCGAGAGGAGGCGTTGGCGGTCTACATGGGGGTCGTCTCTCTGCTGACACCGGACGTGCTCGGAATCACGTTCTTCCGTTCTCTCGCTGCCGATGCCGTCCATTGTCGGGGGCATTTTCTCTGCTAGTTTGTAGTGTGTTATTTTATATACACGCTGCTTCGTGCAATTTATTTGTGTGCCTGTTGTCGCTCGATCGAAATTGAGTTTCGCACACAAACATTGCAACATCAAATATAAACACCTTGCCTCCTGCAGGCTAGAATTTTCAATGTTCTTAAATCAAGCGCATTCTGACCACCATGATAAATTTTTGTTGGGAAATAAGGCTGTTCAACATGAAGGCGTGAGCTATTTTATAGCAATCGACCGGCGCCCGATCTTAAGGGTGCGCTTGAATCGATCGTTTACTTTGTCGCCGACAGGTGGCACAATGTGACTTGAGTATCACAAAGAATGGGTGTTTTTTTACTTGCTCAAAGTCTTGGTCTAGGCTATGCACGCTCTCAGCAGGCTGATCAACAGAATCGCTCTCAGTGAGTAAAAATAACGCGATGTAATGATAGGCCCCTTACCTGTGCTCTGCCTGTGATCGTCCAATTTTTCTAAATGCATGAAAAGCCGCACCCTTGTGCCACCGGTCGCTTCCGCCCAACGTAAATTGACTGTTTTTCAATGTTTTGGTTTTCACATGTCATTGGATTTTTACCGTTCTTGTGCGGACTTTTTGTTGGGAGGTCACGTTTACTTATTTTGCTTGAGGGTTCAGAACCATTTTGCACTTTGTTATTTGATCAAAGTGAATTCATGTGCGATGCGTGTGCTTCATTGAACTAATAATTCCTTCCCCCTTGGGACGTTCATTCCTGACCAAGAGTGGTCTCAGCGGAGGATTTTGACTATCACAGGCAAAGCGCAAATGAGGCGCGTATCATGGCGGAAGTGGTGCCATGACCAGGATTGTTCAAGGAGGGGGGCGCTGTAGGAGTTGTTTTTGTTAGCCAATTTTAAAATTCAACAGACGGGCGCTGTCAGCAATCAGCATAATCAGGAATTGACACTTGAACACTTGACACAACATCGACAAACGAAATAACTCTGCCGCTCTCTGGATGTCCCATTTGAAACGAAGATACTTCCGAAACATCGATAGTTGAAACAGCTCCCAACGCCCTCTGGACGTTCCATTTGAAAATATCGACGCTTTCAAAAGTGTTTAATCTAATACAAAAGCACGGCGGCGTGCATAAATTAAGTACGCGAGGATTCGCTTTGATGCTACGGCCATGCCATGTACTGTGCACTGGTGAAGCCGGCTGTGGCGCGCATCGACGGATGTGTTGCAATTAATTTATGTCGGGCGGTGTATTATCCGCAATTTACCATAATTCATATCGCTAATGGCCGCCGACGTGTGTTGAAGGCGTCACGTGTATATGTGTGCATGTGTGCAGCAAAACGACATTGCATCCGAGAACCGTGACGTTGATTAGTCCGTTGAATGACGAAGTAATTTGCTGCTGCAACGCCGCATATGAAAACTTGATCGAGTATGCTGTACAGCACCAGCATGGAATCATGAGTACGCTTCAGATTTTGCTGATTATCGCCACTGTTGTCATAGCACCACGAAAATTTCCCCGTGAAGAATCGAACCCGCCACTCACAGATTTCAAATCAAACGTATGCAATAGGGTGATTGCATGCAGAGAGGGAGTTTATGGCAAAATGTCAATAGTGTCATTGTCATCTGTCAAGTTTCATCCATGTCGGAGTCAACGTCAATCGGACTAACCTCACTAAATACTGTAATTTTTACGTGTTTTGTTCACATACTGTTTTGTTCGGCGTTTACGAGATCAAGATTGTGATTTCTTATCATTCTAACAATGTCTTACATCTGTTATGTGCCTGTGTGCCCCAATGCAATTCCCTAACAAACGTCAAAACAGAATTATTCGATCCTTGCGCTGCCTGCCGGTGATCAGGTGAACGAATTTCTAGCAGTCACCCTATCTACATACTTCGAATCATCTGGAGCCCTAGTGCAGAGAGAGCTATGACTTTGCACTTTGCTGAGGGAGAACATAACCTGCTTAATGAACGACGGGCATCATGAAACTATGGCACTTTCAAAATGCAGCAAAAATTTTGCATACATTTGGGTGATTACTGAGTAATCGTGGAATCACAGATTGAGCCATAAGTGGTGCATATTCATTCGCTCGCGGCTCAACAGAGCACGGGTGAGTTGACAGCACACAGGTGACCAGTATTCACCAAAGCGTCTATCTAGCGACATATTTGCAACGCCCCAGTAGTTCACGCTACATGAGCAAATTTCCAATCTAACTGATAAACTCCGGTTCCGGATCGTAATTAGTTTGCGCTTGGGGTTGTATGCGTGTGTTTATACACGGGCGGGTTTGACCTTTCTCACTACGAAATTTATAGCACCTCTACTACCTGTAGGTGGATACCAGGCATAGAGTGGAGCAGGTTGATTATTGACGCTTCAATTTTTCAATTTCGCTCCAATTTCCGTGTAGAGATATCCCTCACGTTACGCAATTAGTACATCGCAGTTTTAGTTAGTGGAACTACATTTCTCATCAGAAACTGTGTTGACAGAACAGTTTCCCAGCACAGAAAAATGTGCCGCAATACGGAATTTTCAAAGACCACTGGGCAAGTACGAAGTGATCGGATAAATTTTTCCTCAAGGTAAGCCTTGATCTCCTCGTTTGGCATTATTCTTTCTTATTCCGACAGTACCTACCTTCATTTGAACAGATAACGTTCAATTAATTTCGGCTTGGATTGAAGCCAAGCCTCTTTTCAGAACGTAGTCTATCGGTC
Source organism: Anaspis maculata (assembly GCA_949128115.1). NCBI lineage: Eukaryota > Metazoa > Arthropoda > Insecta > Coleoptera > Scraptiidae > Anaspis > Anaspis maculata. The sequence goes on from OX421965.1 coordinate 7,039,547, forward strand.
ATTGTGGTAATAACAGCGACTAGCAACTTCGTATATTTCATGTTTGTAAGATTAACCAACCGGCACCTGTTCATTTTCTTTGCCTTTTGTAAATAAAATTTGTATTCGTAATCCAAACTTTTGCTATATCTTCAGTATTCTATTAGTCATTGCTTGGTACTATAATTATTTTCGGGAATTCGGCTTACAACACTGTGGCGCCCCCGACCATCTTAAGAACCCCGGCCTTCTCCACTGATTGGCTGGCGGGCCGTGTTCCTGAACAATACAACCCGTAAGTCGCACCGAAAAGCCACGAGGCCTTTTTGGCATGCAACAAACTGTTTCATGTAAACTGCCCTATTCTGTCATAGCTAGCTAGAATTGGCTGAAAGAAGTGCCTCTAGACCAGTTGACAAAAAGTTCAATGCGAGACAACATGACCAAACTGTAGCCAACGTGACAACATAAAAATACACTAAAATCACATTATATAGCCGTGAGCTAGAGGTATAAATAATTTCCGATCGCAAATGAACATCAGCTTGATTTTAATTACTCTTGTCCGCCGGCTCGCGGGAAATGCCGACAAACAATTTAGCATCGCACGTATAAATGTGTATGTGCACGGCACACTCGACCGTTCAATATGTTGTAAAAATAAACGACCTTCGGTCTTCGGTTAACGCGAAATTTTGCTCGTCTCCCTCGCCAATAAAACGGCGCTGCTTTGCTTGCCTCACCTCTCGGTACTACCTCAACAGAACTTCAAACTCACAGCGCAGTCGGAATACAGGCACCTTTGTACACGTAACCCGATTGTTCCACAAATTCCGATTATAATTAAATTTGCAGAAACCGACCCCTTGATGTCACTCCTGCAAACTTCCGAATAAACGTGCTCGAGCAACAAGGAGAGGATTTCCAGAAACGCAAAGTTCGAGCTTGCGATTCCGGGAAAACCTTCTGGTGCGGGATTGATTTGGAAATTTCCAAGAAACCGCACCACGATCGCGTTTCGCAGCTTAGCTTCAGAATTATGCTCAATAATTCACAAATCTCAAATACCCGATTTCCCGCTTTATTCCTTAATTACAAATTCCCAGAAAAGAGCTTTCTTTGCTTTCACTTTTACAACGAAGGAGCTTTAAAGCAACAACTTAATTTACGAGTAGAAGAAACGGATTGGCGCCATCTCATAGCGCGATTGTGGGTTGCAAAACGTAGCGTAGTGGCGCCATCGCCGCTGTCCGGTCGCGTACCGTCTCAACCGCCCGTGAAATTCGAATCGAACGCTTAAAGGTGCGTTCAGTCAGCTTATTTAGCCGCAAGTTTTGATTTTAGTCGCAAGGGCAGCGACGCCCATTGGCTCTTATGAACCAGCCTCCTCGGAACAGCCAATAAGCGATGCAGCGCTTACGGCTAAAATTAAAATTGCGGCTAAATAAGCTGACTGAACGCACCTTAACTGAGGCTACAGGGGCAATCACGTCGCTGTTGCACCGAATGTCAGTAGTGTCAATATCGAATGCCAATAGTGTCGACGTTAGATGTCAACAATGCCAACGTCAAAATAACGTCAACAGTATCAAATGTCACATGCGCCGAAGCTTAGCTCGACCACTCACGACCTCATAAATTACGTTGTCACTTCATCATGCGTGTCAGAGCCAAGCTTTGCGCAAAGCCAATTTCCCTGACAAACAATTCGTAGCTTGAAACTCCGCGCGCGCCATCTGTGGCAATCAGGTAAACACGATTTAACGTGCAATAATTTTGGATGTCCAAAAATCAGAAGGAACAAACGATTTTCAAACACTTTTTCTCCGATCCATCGCGAGCAAAAAGAGAAAGCTTGATTATTATCCAGTTCGCCGGTGGTTTTCCGTATCACCGACGTTCTGAAATAATTAACAACAATGTAACGTTGAGCGCTATGGTATTATTGTGGGAACATTGCAAGTGATATTCGAACAAGGTTTTCTTGAAGGTCAAGCTATAAATAAAAAAATTGCGCATCGTATTTCAACTTCTTTTTCAATTCTACGCTTCTTCTATTGAATTTGATCTAAATCGTCTCAAATAGGATGTTTCAGAAATTTCATTGAGAATTCCAAGAAAGCTGACCACGAAAAGAAAGTATCAACACTGGTAAATGATAAGATTTTATTATACATTCATCAAGCTGGCATAAAACTCACTTTGACAGGAACCTTTGAAATTTTGGCCACGGATACGCTACTGGAACCTGCCAAGATTTTCCTTAGTAGCAACTGTCATATCAACGCAACGCTCCATATCAAAGCCACTTCGATATTCGCCTTAAATTATTACTGTATTTTGTCACGAGTGTGTGGATGGGCGAGAGTGGTGTCAGCGATTGCTTTGACCACCAAGTAAAAGAGATGGAGCTATTTTCTTATGGATTCCATCAATAGAGCGAGAGCGAGAGAGAAAGAGAGAGAGAGAGAGAGAAAAATCCGATGTTGTGGCGTTAAACTGTCACCGTGACATCCAGCATCAAGTAAACTTTGTATTTGTCGCAAAGCAACGGCACTGTGTTGCAAAATGTCAAACTGGACTGTTTATTATGGCGGCTTTACAGAACTTCGTTTGTCGCCGGCGACAGTCCCCCACTCCACTGTAGTTGAATAATTTGAACGACACGACGACAGAAATTCGTGTCGCGAGAATTATGGAGGGAGATAGGGGAGTACAGGCAAATCGAATCCTATTGGCCAGCGACACTAGTCGCCGGCGACATACGAAGTTCTGTAAAGCCGCCATTAGCAACTGACATGCTGACAAGCTGTGGGTGCCTGACAATGTGACATCTCGGTACTCGATTGGCCTTACTTTAGTGCTCTATATTAGCTGTGTTCCTTTTATCATCTGAACTGAGAAATCTCACTTCAATTGGTGGTTGTGTCCCTCTCCCTCTCATGCGATTCTCGCTTTTTCTCTCTCTCTAACTAAGGTGAGATTATCTGAGAGTTGGTGTAAAAGAAATACAGCAATTTTTTTCTGGCAAAGCAGCGACATCTTGTTGCCAGTGAACGAACTGGAAGTTTATATCATATTCTCCCTCGACAACTGATACATAAAGAGAGAGGGAGAGAGAAAGCGAGCAGACCGGTTGTGTACACGTCATGCTTTTGTAATTTCATTAAAACTTTGCCCGACGCCTGGCAAATTATAATCCCCGAGTATTTCCCAGGTGGATCCCGATCAATTTATCAAAGGCTCCCCGGTACAGATTTCCACTCTATATACTCTCTCGCTCTATCACTTTCTTTGCTTTCTTTCTCGGGAAACGATATTATTTTTAATCGGTTCTTGCGTTTCTCGCGCTATTTCGCCGGCGTCCTGCCTGCTAGATCCCGCAGCTTATACTCCACCAATGTTTTGCTGGGGGATGAAGTGGCTTCACGTTGCTTGTTGTGATTCAATCTGAAACGGGAAAGCCGCCTTCACATTACAATCTTTTGCTTTGAAGGACAACCATATTTAAATAAGCCTACAAGTTTTGCTTGTTTTGACATATTGTTCTTAAAATGGGTTGTTTCGCCGCTGAAGAAGACTATAGATGGCAGCAGGGGCCAACCCGGGTTCATCAATAGGTTACTGTTGGTTGGTAAGCCTACCTGTTCGATGTTGGTAGCTCGTATCGCTTCAGGCAGCTTTACAAAACTTCGTCGTGTCGCCGGCGACAGTGTACCAAAGCAATAAAAAAAACAGTAAAATGACCCTGATATGACAGCCGATCCGATAGGCCAACACCAGTCAGAAGGAAAACCCCCTCCATGTGAGAACCGTTCTAAAAGTAGCGGGAAAATAACTCGCCGGGTTGGCCCCTGCTGCCATCTACTTGACACCTTAACAAGTGCAGAGAAAACACCCCATTGAACAGGCTCAGTAGGAATCAACGTTATTCCCGTTGACATCGCTGCCTGTGTTTACAGCATTCTTGGTTTACAGGGTTTATGGCTGCTGCCGTCTGTCTGTCAAATTTGAGTTATCATAAGTCATAAGAGAAAGAGATAACAGAAAGAGAGTACAAATCACACAGGTGCATATGCACCCAAAGAAAAACATGGACAATGAAAGCCAGCTTTAATTCAAGGAAACAATAAAGAAAAATTATAATCAATTAATTACAGAGTGTGTGCACCACGCGAAATAAGTGCTTCCTGGGTAACCCCGTTTCCCGTTTCAATTCGTATTAATAGACTTGTAAGAGCGGCAGCTATTTCCATGTGTATCAGCTGTACACGGCCAGTAACAAAGTAATAAATCTACACCAAAAATCTGCAATAATTGTTTCTTTTCACACACGAGTGGGTACAGTTAATTTTCAATTATCTCCAAAGCCTCTCCCCCACTGCGCCTGCAATTGGGTCAGCGGCAATCTAGTTCTTCTATAAATACGAGGTATTTATAGAGCACCGATTTCAAATTACTTGTCACCTTCTTATATCAACAAAGGTTTTCAAGTACTTATACTTCTCGTTGTCGTGTTATTCACGATTTTTCTTGAATAATCACAACTGGCCTTGAGATATGAATTAATGCCGGCGTTGAATTTACATCTTTCGTCAATATAATTGATGTAAAATTGAAAGAGTATTGTTACACAAAAAGCTAGCGTAATTTGTAACAATGTGATTCGAGAAATATACGTTTTGTGCAGCAGCAACAGCAATATAAAATATCGTTGCTTTGTAAATGTGAGGCCACTGGAGCATGAAGGTGTCTTGGGTACCGTCAACTTATTCAATTGACAGTTTTGCGTCACAATGACAACTGCGATCTTGACACGCTCCAGTGGCGCACCTATCGGAGAAATCCAAGAGTCCTTGTCAAAGCCATTTTAGCTGCCGAAATTCGGCTTAGATGTCACAATCGACGCGAAGTTGGCAACAGTTATCCAAACACTGTCAAATCTTACAGAAAGCAAACACTGTTCCGCACGATGAATACGCGCTGCTAAACAGTTGTGTAAATTACGCTTATTCAACGCGTTAATTGCGTTTTATTTAAGCCCTTTAAAAATACTTCAGCTTATTAACGTCTGCCAGCGATACGGATATGCAGATTACCGCTGGCATTATACGTGTTTGAATCTGGAGGATAACACCTGGTTTGCAATCACCGGTTTCGGACGTGATTGAACGACGATTTTTATAAAAATAATGTGTACCTTGAATGAGAGAAGAAAAAAAACAAGCGCACCAACCACCGGATTGTTTTACACCAAAGGCTTCCCATTTCCAGCGCCAAATTGGATTACAGCACACGCATCATACGTACGTTTTGTCATTTTTATTTCATTTTTAATTTTCCAATTGATTCTACCTACCTGGTCGTATCGTATCTGAACCGACCACACAGCCAGGAAAAATGCAGTCCATGAATCACGCCGAGGAATTTTGAAGCCGTGCCAGAAAGCTACAGTTCGATAAATAATAACAAGACACTCCGTCCCTAAAAAGCAGATTTTCTGGTGAAATTACGAAGTGTTATGCCTCAAATAATGAAAATATATAAAAGGAATATGCTTGTTTGTTATTGTAAGTTTATTTAGTGCAATTTAATAAATGCAACTGGGTTAGTCATGCTGCGATCTTTCTGGAAGTGATGTTTTTCTTCACAAGTAGGTCAAAGTGTTGCCAAGTTAACCGTCCATTATTGTACTCATAGTTGAAGTACTTCTGCACTATTATCGTCATCTAATATTCAGTAATGATAAACTGAAATGGGGCGGCTGGTTTTTTCAGTTTGCAAGGTTATCTACAAAAATGAAGTTGCCGTTTTTCTTTCATGTCACGTTTGATGGACTGTCTATGAGGAACCTGTCATAATAATGTCATGTAACCATTTGTCAGACGTGAGACATGAATAACTCCATAAACTTTTTCGTTAGCCAAATGACATATTAAAGAATTAGTAAGGCAAGAGTGACGATGGGACGGCTGTTAAGTCAACCGCTGTAATAGCGCTGAACTGCCAGCACTTGTCACCATTTCTAGGTGAAGTTGGCAGCCATGCTTCGGTACTGCTTGTTATCAGTTTTAATATGACAAAAACTGACGACATCATACAACTGTACAGGTGTCCCAAATTGGTCTGTACTTTGTTTTTGAGGCCTTGTGACGACAAGTTGACGAACTAACGAGCTAACTAAGAAACTAAAATAACTTCAGCAATAAAATTCAAGTACAGTTGGGAGCGAAATGATTTATACGACACCGCTAGGAAGTCGACTGTATTTCAGAAATGTTAGCTGCTTGGATCGTTCTTGAATGCCAGTTTTGATAACGACCAATCTCTAATCAAAACTGGCATTCAAGAACAATCCAAACAGCTAACATTTCTGAAATCCAGCCTACTTCCTAGAGGAGCCGTATGAATCATTTCGCTCTCAACTGTACCTATCTGATTCATCGTGCAATTCCAATCATTTCACCTCACCTACTTTATTTAACATATACCCTCAGCGAAGTAGGAAACGAGCTAACGGTTCATCGAACTACACACGGTTTAACGAACTAACGAGCTAATGGACTGACTAGTTGAATGAAACTTGGCAACTAAGTCTCGAACGAGCCAACGTACTGATGAACTATTTAAATAGATCAGAACCTTGTGAATGACTCACTGAGCTAAAAAGCGAAGTAGCTGATGATCTAAATTGATTGAGGAACGAGCTTGTAGAGGAAAGAACCAACGAACTCTTCGGGTTGACGAACATACTAGAATGACTGAATAATAAATTAGCGAGCTAATTGGCGAACTAACAAGGTAACTGTAGAAATAACAAGCTAATTAACTAGCTAAACGAACTAATTGATGAAATGACGGTCTGACTGATAAACTAAGGAGCTAACTGATGCACCGACAAACTGCACATCTCACCAGCTAACAAGCGAATAAGTTGGCCAATTTTCCGCTTTCAACTGATGACAGATGTTTGGCGTATCTCTGATTTAATGTGACACGTGACGGTCACCTCTCACGTCAAATGCATGATTGATCACTGTTGCCAACTGTAAACTTACTCTTGACATTCAGTATTCAAATTTTGGTTACATTCAGCCTATTTATGCTGACGGCTGAATAGTTTTTGAACGAATCGAGTTTGTTAAATCTTTCGGTTTATCTATCTTTCGGTTTGTCTAATAAGTCGGACACGTCAAAGATCGCGAGCGGAAATGCCGTCGGCGTGTATATAATACGAACGTGCAGTCACGATTTCGCATGTCGAACAGAAACTATCCTTGTCCGTAATATCGTGCACCGATGATGATGATCGTCCCACCATTCTGCTGTTCCCGATGAGATTATACCAAGGTGTGTGTGTAATTCACCACCGCATCCTTGTTTACGCAACGGAGCCTATATTGGAGATCCAAAGACAAACAACACTGGCGTTTGTCAAATGTTGGTGGCTTTCGCGGCGTCAAGGTTGGTACGGTAAAGGTATCGTTCAAACAACGTCAAAGTCGTCAAAGTCGGAGTTGGCGGATTTGCAACAACTCGCTTCTAGGTTGGCAATTCTGCGTATATCGTGCGATCGAATTCGTAATTGAAGCAGGCTGTGGATCAACTTTCGGCTTGGACACAGCCTGCTTGTTATACGAATTAATTTGATCACACTGTACAAATTAGTAGTGATACTAGTTTTGAACCAACAAACTAGAGATTTTCACATGTCGGTCGTATGACCAATGGGAACGTTCTCATAGACGCGCCAAATTTGAAATTCTACATCACCAGTTCGATCTGGAAGCTGGGAAGCTCCCTTCTACAAGAAGTCGCTTTAGTGAAGAGATGAAATCAAGGAAACGCAAACGACTCGAGAAACATCATCGAGAAACATCAGGTAAGACGAGGAAAGCCGATACGCTTCCTGGGGCCCTATTTTCGGTGCACATGTGAACTGTTCCTATAGGAACTGTTCCCTCAAAAACAGGGGAAGCGGCATTTTCGGGTACATTCACGCGTGATCACGCCTGTTCTCCTAGGAGCTACCGAGAGAACAGCTCATTCCCCGCTTATGTCAATCAGGGCACACTCGTTCTCCTAGGAACGACCGAGAGAACAGCTCATTCCCTGCTTATGTCAAATAAAGCAAAGGACTGCAAATAGTCTAAATTGAAAATCACTAAAAAAAGCACATTGTTCATAGGTTGGCAACGCTGAATGCACCAAAAATACAACTAAAACAATTGCCAAATGACAGATGACAGATATAACTTTGACAATTGAAATTCTCGTTCGGCGTCTTTTCAATAATTTCAATTTTACGTTGCAATCTCCAATTTTTCGAAAGTTTCTTGAAATAATTTGGGTGAAATGGATCCATTGAACGCGGCATTGGCGGTCCATGTAATCGCGGACTTGGAAGCGGCCGAAGAAGATGCGCGCCAACCCGGCAAACGATTTGTGGACGATAATGGGGAGAATCCTTTTGAGGAACTTTCCGAAGTGCAGTTTGTGCAGTATTTCCGCGTGACACAAGACTTGGCCCGGCACATCACAGAACTAGTCACGCCATTTATCCCAGTACCCGGGGAAGGAAGCCGGCTGACCGTAGCAAGTAAAGTAGGTACCACGTTTGGACAATCAAGTACCTACCAAAATCCTGTTTTTCCTGATACAATAATATGACGTTATGAGTTATGATATCAAGTAGCAATACACAGGGAGGCTAGAAGACCCGTTGGTGTTATTTTTGAAAGTCTAAAAAAAATTACAATTCGATTTCAAATATCATTATGACAGCTGACAGCCAAGCTTCGACATTACACGGACATGTACGAGGTGTGTACGAGTATAGCCGAAAAGTGGACACGAAAATACCACTTTTAGAACCGGGGAACTGATCACTTCACCGGCGTTCCCCGGTGATCGCCGGGGAACAGATCACGTGTACCGAAAATAGGGCCCCTGGAGAAGAAGCCGAAAAGACATTATGCCGATGTCACAGGGAATCGGCAACAATACTGTCGAAATGTGGCGCGAAAAACACCAAGAAAATAAACAACAACAACCCCTCTCGATGTGATGGCCTCGCGTTTGTCGCGAGAGCTTTCCCCTCTTGTTTGGCAAACTCCAGAGAATCAATACCGGAGAGGCGGACGAGAGAAGAAGACGGCTGAAAGGTATATAAGCACGTTGCTTTGCCGCACGAGGTCCACCGCCAAGCATTCCGCAAGATGAAGCTTTTCCCTGTTGTCAATCAATAAATAATCCTCTTGTGAATAAATAACAATCCACTCGTGTGCTTGCGAGCTTACGCAAAGGTACGAGCATACGAAAACCTTCAACGGTTTAATTGGTTATTTGTGCAACTGAGAAGAGGACAAAAACAACAGCACACCTGTAAACTAATTACCGTGCGAAGTTGCTTACGATTCGAAATTGTTGCCTTACGCCAATTTGACTTGAATTTGAATTTCACTGTTATTGTGTTTGTCTCACCTTCATCAATCTGTCAATGTCACTATAAATTTTTGCAAGTAGGTAATACCCTGGACACACTAGAAAGTTTAATGATCATTAACGGATCGTCCTTTAACTTCCCTTGCTGTCTTGGCGACAGCAAGGAAGGGAAAAAATAATGACGTTTTCTTGGTTGATGATCATTGAGCACGAACGTAATTACGTTTCCCTTGCTGTCACCAAGGCAGCAAGAGAAGTTAAATGACGATCCATCGTTAATGATCATTAAGCTTTCTGTAGTGTGTCCAGGGTATAATAATAAGAGTTTACTGACAGTCAGCAAGGATTTACCAATCTACTTTGAATAATAATTGCAGCATTAGTGGACCTCAAGGTGGTGCCTCAAAACTTAAGTCGTAAGGTACATGATTTTAACCTTGTAGGTCTAATGCGCGTTGATAAGGTTGTTGAAAATTTATTTGTCTTACATGTCAGACCGGGGGCTTTAAGCTGGTATAAACTTGTCAATTTTTGAAAAATGACCAAAATTTACATTAAAGGTACATGAATGAAACCAACGGGCTTTTGTGTTGACAAGTTTGAAGTTTTCAAAAAGGGCCAAAATTTACCTCCCCCTGGAGACTTCTCCTTTGACATAATTTTAGAAATAAAAAACGATTCTTACATGATTTTTTACGTAGGTTTCGAATCTGTCCACAAAATTTTTTGATCGCACATCGCTTACATAGTGCAACATCGAAATTGTTTTCTCAAATCATACACCCTGTATTGCAACATGGAAATCGATTCCGTCTTCCATCTTGATTACAGATACATATCACACTTAGTGGGTTAGTCAACAAAACGTCCGTGAAAATATTGGGGAATTTTGTCCTTTTTGAAAATTTCAAACTTGTCTTATATGGACCGAAAGCCCTCAAAAATTTTGTCTTACGACCAGATTTCCGACTAAGGGGATGTTCGCACACAAAATCCAGTTGGGTTCATTCATGACCTTATAAGTTTTTGTCGTCTTTCTTTTTCGAAAATTGACAAGCTCATACCAGCCTAAAGCCCCCGGTCTGACATGTAAGACAAACAAATTTTCAACAATTTTTTCAACGCACATTAGTCCTACAGGGTTAAAATCATGTACCTTATGACGTAAATTTTGAGGCACCAGCTCCCTGTCCATAGGAACCACAGTAGTTAATAAAATAGATCTGATTCTCAAGTTTCTCAAGTTTTGTCGATCGAAAGCTAAAGAGGGGCTCCACCCGTAGCATCTGTTGTTGTTCGAGAAAGGGTTGAGGAGGGTGGCCACGGCGACGTGCAGGTGAAAATATTCGAGCTTCGTGCATCTGTCTCTTTTTATAACAAGAGGGTAGATTTAGAATATCTTTTACACTATGAAAAGTTCGAAAGTGAAGCTTCGGTATATGTATTATAATTCCTTGCGCAGCAGGCTGCCAGTAGAACAACGTCGAGATTGACCCTCAAAGCGCTTTTCTGATCGTTCTTTCTCTCTTTTCAGAAAAAGAAAAACGAAGAAATAACAGGGGGAAAGAAACAGTCTGCCACCAAGATGCCACCTTCCATTCGACAACATAAATACTCATCGACGCTTTTACTTGTTAAAAAAAAACGAGGTATAAAAAGGAGAATCCATACTACGGCAGGTATACGACGTCGTTTTATTCCGTCACGTCTGGCAAGTTGCAACAAAGATGATGGATTCATCCGATCGGGGTTAGGGGTAGGTACCTTATGTGTGTGTGAATGTGTCGATTTCGATCACTTTTATAACACTATTACACCACCTGCCACATCAACACACTCTGTTTCTTTTGCCATTTCATTGATTTTTTTAATTCACTGTTCGATGAGTTGCTCCAGTTCTTAATTTGGTTCTTTATTTATCGGAACACGCATGAGCAATGTTTAGTGAAAAATGCCTGTCACAGTATTTGTGATCGGCAAAGACAAAATAATATAATCATCGTAAATTTTTTCATTCCGAAAACCGCGGTGGACAACTCAAGAGAAAGAGCCAAGGCCAACTATTGAGCCGTTCCAGAAAAATGTTTGAAATCTTCCAAGAGTCTTCCAAGAGCTTCTCACGGTTTCCACGAATTTCTCAAAAAAAAGTAGCTCAACAGATTTCTTGAGAAAATATCTGTCCTCTACCCTGCATTTGGTTTCTACTTGAGAAACAGTTTTTGATTTATTACTTATTAAATAGGTAGTTGGTGTTATTTGACCTTGTGATACATCAAACTAGTGGGGTTGGTAGCCATTCCCATACGGCATTTAATGATACAGAAAATTCCTTCTGCATGAGTGTTCTACTAGGGCTAACGAACGATATTAGAAGGGGAAGCACAAAAGTTTCTCCTTAGGGGGGCCGCAGGGGGCCCTGTCAAGTTGACGGTCCAAGAACTCCTACCAAACCATCTTTCAATTTCGTTGTATCACTCAAATGGGAATGATGTGACTCCATTGTAAATCTCGATGGCATTGGTCGCCATGTCTCTTTCATCCTTCATGCTTGAAAAAATAATTTCTTCGGGAGGTCAGAGAAATCACTTTTTATTTTTTTATACATACAAGAGGATGCGAAGTTGGCATATTTTGTGTCTTAACCTGTTATTTGGCATTTCCAAAATCTTATTATGGAGTCAATTTTTCAAATTCTCAATTTTGGGTTGATTGGTAGGCTAAGAAGTAGGTATTTTTTAACATCCAGTCCACATGTACTTTTTTCAGTGTCCAACTGGAGGTTATTCAAATCATCATCAGGGGTGGATATACTGGACTATTTTCTAAACATTATGTCAAGAAAACCAATTCTAAACCGCGCATAGAGAGTACACAAATTATTTTTCTTTCGGTCGGTCGAATTGCGATGCCTACTACGCCCGTCAGGGAGAACACTGAGCATCGCCAGACTAAAACTGGTATGAAAACAGCATAAACGAAGTCAAAACTCCCTGAAACACTCATTATGTGGTTCGGCATTCAATTCTGAGTCAGCACTCAGAGTTTTAGTCAGTTTTGAATTTGTTTAGGCTGTTTTCATACTAGTTTAGTCTGGCGATGCTCAGCGTTCTCCCTGACGGGCGTAGTAGGCATCGAAATTCGACCGACCGAAAGAAAAATAATTTGTGTACTCTCTATGCGCGGTTTAGAATTGGTTTTCTTGACATAATGTTCAGAGAATAGTTCAGAGTGCGTTCCACTAAACGATCGCAACGCCCACGCCCACGACCGCAGATTTTCCCGTTCCACTAGCTTGCAAACGCCCGCGGTCGTTGTGAGCGGAAACTCAAGTGGAACGGGCGTGCGGTCGTCGTGGTGTGTCGAGTCACTCGAGTCACGTCTGACAACGTCTAACACGTTGAACAGTGTTAATTTCATTTTTTTTGAGTTCGCCATAAGGATACCGTATGGGAATTATGGATGGGATAACGGCACAACTTTTTTGTTTGACGCATGGGTTTGACGTTTGTAGAGAAAATTGCAGCGACAGTGTTGCCGGTTTTACGCCGCTGATGCGTAGCCAAACTAGTGTTGCGCGAAATCGCAGTGCCCTGCCAATGGTCTCTGTCTTTTAAATGAAGTTGCGTAAAATCATGTGGAAGGAGGCAAAATTAAAAAAAAAATCGTTATAGAACTGATTGAACTTTAAAGTCGTCACTTTAGGTCGCCATTGCCAAATCAAAAAAGTAAGTCGCAATTTCCAATATAAATTGCTAGAGCTGGCAACATTGCCGCTAACGACCAGAAGACGACCGCAACGCCTCACCTTTTCAGCGCGATCGTGGGCTTGGAGTGGTCGCGATGTATGACGTCATTCGTGACGTAGCAACGACCGCAACACACGACCGCGGCTATAAGTGGAACGGGTAGACGGGCGTTGCGGTCGTTGCGATCGTTTAGTGGAACGCACTCCATGTGTATCCACCCCTGATGATGATTTGGATAACCTCCAGTTAGACACTGCAAAAAAGTACGTGTGGACTGGATGTTAAAAAATACCTACTTCTTGGCCTACCAATCAACCCAAAATTGAGAATTTGAAAAATTGACTTCATAATAGGATTTTGGAAATGCCAAATAACAGGTTGAGACACAAAACATGCCAACTTCGCATCCTCTTGTATGTATAAAAAAATAAAAAGTGATTTCTCTGGCCTCTCGAAGAAATTATTTTTTCAAGCATGAAGGATGAAAGAGACATGGCGACCAATGCCATCGAGATTCACAATGGAGTCGCATCATCCCCATTTGAGTTATACAACGAAATTGAAAGATGGTTTGGTAGGAGTTCTTGGACCGTCAACTTGACAGGACTCCCTGCGGCCCCCCTAAGGGGAAGCTTTTGTGCTTCCCCTTCTAATATCCTTCGTTAGCCCTTGTAGAACACTCATGCAAAAGGAATTTTCTGTATCATCAAATGCCGTATAGTACCGTTTTCTAATGTGTACCGACCCCACTAAACTGAAGAGAATTGTATTCTCTTTCTGAAAAAAAAATTCTAAAATTTCAACCCCACCCCTCTTTTTCCTAAAATTATTCTCTTGGATGTCCAAATGATTATTCTCGACCCCTAAATTCTCTTCAATTTAGCCAGTTCCATCCTGAATAGCGTCGAAAAGAATTTTTGGTGGAAAAAGTGCGACCCAAATTCACCCCTTTGGGTTTGCTCTGCCCCGCCCCACCTTCAAAATTTACCAAGACACAACTTAAATACCTTGTGATACATCGGACTGAAGGGAATTCAATTCACTCTGCAAACCATTTTTTCCAATTTTTAACCCCTTCCCCATTAAATTGGACATTCGGGACCAGTTCTAGGAGGAAAGGAGGGTTCTTGAAAATATTTTTTTTGAAAAGAGAATGTAATTCTCTTCAATTTGATATTTCACAAAGTAGGTAGTGTCATTCTAGATTTTGAAGTTGGGGTGGGCGGAGCGAAGGGATGAATTAGGGTAGCACTTTTTCCACAGAAAATTTACTTTCTCGATGCTGTGCAACGAGAATTTAAGATAAGATAAGATAAGATGAGATAAATTTTATTGGTTGTCAAGGCAACCAACACATTACATTACAGGTTGACAATTGACATTGGGTGTCAATTTAGGTACAACGAGGAATTGCAAGAGAATTGAGAGGTCAAGGAATATCAAATTGGACATTCAGAGAATTTTAGGGCCAAATCTTTTATTTCGGAAATTAGTCGTAGAATTTTTGAAAAGACTAGTGAGTTTCGTTCCAAAGAATTCTTGATGCAGAGGGTCAGTTTGGAGATTCAGAGAGGCAACGCTATTGCCATACTGTCTACTCTTCCTGCTCAAAGATCTTTAGAGGAAATTTTCTATATCCTTCGCTAAATTCTTGTTCATAGGATTGTTTATATTTACTCTTTAAATGTTATATTGTATACAAGTAAATAAAAATTTTAGGGAGAAATTGGGTGGGGTTAAAAAATTTGGAAATATTTTTTGAGGAAGAGATTCAAATTCTCTACAATTTGATGTATGGCAAAGAAAATAGTGTTACTTGAAATTTCGAAGTTGGAGTGGGTGGGGGGTGGCCAATTTTTGCTTTAAATGTCTCCCTCGAAACAAAAATCGACGGGCTTCGGGAAATTTTCTAAATTTTACCTGGCGAAGAATTATTCAGGGCGGATCGTTTCCACTGAAACGCCATGTATATTCAAGGATGTTGGTAAATTGAAAAAAAAAACATGAATAAAAAAAAATGTTCGTCACGCGCCGTGCCACAGTAGGTACTGTGGCTTTGTGTTCGGCAAAGAAAAACGCAAAAACATCGATTTCTATTCCCAAAAGCCGGTTAATAACGTGCGAGAAACTAAGATGACAAGCTGGAAAGCCACTCCAGAAAAAGTCCAAGACTGCGATTTTCAATCTCCAGAACTAACCAAAAAAAAAACAGAAAATCTAACCAAACACGAGTTTTTCGAAAAAATCACCACTTGTGCACTTTCCTTCCTACCCGACCGATCCCCTCTTCACGTGCAGGGTTTTGTTGTTTTTTCTCTATGAATTTGTTTTCTTCAAACTTTCCTGTTCCCAAGTTCTCAAGTTTTCCAAGGGTTTTCCATGAAAAGGAGCACCAAGTTGGCCACAATGCGCCGTTTGAAATTCGTGATTTTTCTTACAAGAAGAACTGCCAAGTCAGCAACGAGCACAGCCGACTTATCTTTCGCTGATCAGATGGCAACAATGCTCAAGCACGGCAGTCGTGTTATTGTATAAAATTTAGTTAATTTCTTGGAAAAAGCTTCAAGCAAATCAATAATTGAGTAAATTTTAATTGACTTCGAAATTCAGGAACTGCAACGATCCATCGACTAGAATTCGGGACGGTATAGATATGTCAAGTTGGCAGCGCTTTTGTCACACCGAGTCCTTTTTCACTAAGTTGGCAACAGTGCAAAAATCATTGCCATAATTATTATTTTACCCATCAAATTCAAGATTCTTCTTGATCGAAGCTCCAAGTTGGCATTATTCTGCCCATTCATTCGGTTTCTCGATTTAAACAATCGAAAAATCGAATATCCAGAAACAATCGAATACATCACATCACCACATCACCCCGAGCAAGGGGCGAGAGGACCACCCACAGGTCTTCTGCGCTACCTGTTGATGTCGGGGTTCCGCAGGGCTCGATATTGGGTCCGATCCTCTTTATTCTTTTTATTAATGATATGCAAATTTTCACTCCGGCCTGCCAGGTAACAATGTATGCCGATGACACAAGCATTCTGATTTCTGCTCCCGACTTTACCGAACTTTCAGCTCAGACGACAGAGATAATTCCAAAAATGTGTAACTGGTTTTGCGCCAACAAACTACATTTGAACCTGTCAAAAACGAATTATTTACACTTTCATATGCCACAGGATGCAGGAGGGTACGATTTCTCTTTGGACGCACAAGGTACTCCAATTGAACAGAAAAAAAAACAAATTCTTGGGACTCAACTTGAGTGAGACTCTGGACTGGGGGGGGGGGGTCACTTGGAGGCGCTGTCGTCAAAACTCAATGGGTGTGTTTTCCAAGTTAGATATATCAGAACGACTTTAGACCTGTCATGTCTGAAAGGTGTATACTATTCGGGCTTTGAGTCAAAAATATCATATGGGTTGATCTTCTGGGGTGCTTCACCTGCCGCATCCAGAATATTTTTGCTGCAGACAAATGATAAAATGCATCGCGGGCGCTCATTATAGAGAATCGTGCAGAGAATACATTGTTAGACTTCGCATACTTACATTCTACGGATTATACGTCTTACAATTGGCTGAATATATTAACTCTAACCAGTCTAAACTTACGCGTCATGCTGGTATACATAAGCACAACACTAGAGGGGGAAACAAGAATTTGCGATAGAATCTCCAAGAGAGAAAAAAATAAATTCAAGCTGGCAGAATTTTTAGCGAACTGATATTAAGGGAAATATTCTGGCAACACTGTACAATTTGGGGTTTTCCTGGAAAGCAAGGCTTAAAGTTGGCAATACTTCGTGCAAAGTGCGATGTACTTCCCAAAAATTAAATTTTTGAGTTTTAGGCGAACTGATACTTTCACAAACTTGTTGACAACACTGCTTAAATTCTAGAGCTTTTTTGGGAAAGATGCTTGAAGTTGGCATATTGAACTCAACATATTTGCATGCGTGAACCTTCACGAAAAGATGAATATTTAGTTTCAGCAGATTCAAGCTAGCAGAATTTTGAGCGAACTGATAATAGATAAACATTCTGGCACCACTGCAAAATTTGTTCAAGTTGGCAACACTTAGTACATGCAACGTACATACCTCAAAGAAAAATATCTTAAAATTACTTACTTTCTTTTGCTCTTTTCCTCATCAAACAATTTAGCTACAAATTCTCTTGTTTTCTGTTTGGTAGTGTTGCCAAATGAAGATTATTCCGCAGCTCACTTGATGAAATACTGAATTCCGAGACCTCTTCGCTGCACGCCATATTCTTCGGGTTAACGACTTGTGCCGATTGATTAATTACCGGAGAAAGTGAAGCGCGTGCTTTTGAGCTCGAAGGACCAACCACAAAAAAAAATGCATCTGCACATTCTCCAATGCCTACTCCTCCAACTTTTAATAAGGTATACAAGTGGTAAACATGTTTACACGCGCAACGCGCCGCGGATTATTCTGAATTGTGCGGATCGTTGTAGGTGCTAATTTTAGACTGAATGCCCATTTATACTGAAGACCTGCCGCGAGTGTTGTTGTTGCACTACCATATTCCGATCATTCCAGATCAGCCGTATGAACGACACATGTATCACCATCGCTCATTATTTATTACTTAATTTAAATATAGACATACATAGATGTATTTCATAACAAGAGATTGATTTGGTACGAGTAGGCGTGCGACCACGGATAAGAGACCTCGATTCGATTATACAATACGCATTTCTGATTACCCTTGCTGGCATTTTTTTTCCTTAACCAAATCAATGCTTTGGTTGTAGCTCGAGAACTGGATGAAATGCGCTTATAAAGCCGTTGAGATCAAACGCGGCCCTTCCTGACACGGAGTGATGCTCCTAAGCGGGTGTTTTCACTGCACGAAAAATCTATTCAGCGCTGTATCTATCTAACGCTCAATCTATTTGAAGTTTAACCTATTTGGAGTGAAATCTATTTGGCGCCATGTGCATGTTGTAGGTAAAATGACATTTATCGCAGCTGCCACGCAATTGTTATCAATCAAAGCAAAAACTGATGGCATCAAATATTTAGCACGGACACACACTGTATGCGCATGGGGCCAGGCATGCTTTCCGATGCGTTAATTAAAACATAAGCGTATCGCTCATGGGCCCGTGCACTACTATACGATTACAAATTCAACACAATGCATTTAGGTTTAGGTTATAATAATACGCTGGGTAATGGAGTTTCCATATACATACACATGCAGCGACGATGACGCTCAATTGCATTATCTCCGGCTGTTTGTTCAACAAATTCACAATCGGATCGATATCAATTCAGTCCTTCCATGCGTCGATCCTTTTTGCACCAGCACTATTTTGATTCTGTTAGTTTTCCCGGAACCGAACTTGACTAGAAAAGTTCACATTTTCAATCAGTTTCACGGTTTTTTCCCATTACAGTGAGCCATATAGAAAATGTGCTGTGTTGGTACGAATGCCGCCATGCTAACTTGATGCCGACGTCTTGATAGATGTGCTTTGTACAATGTGACAGCTGTCACCGTGACACCGCGACGTGATGTACGCGCAAGTGAAAATTTTCGAGATTATTATTTTTTTTATAATATAGGATTTTATTGCACCTGGCCTTAAGCCAACCAACAATTTTGACATATTTAAAAAGAAAAGAAAAAGAAAAGAAATTAACCAATATTCTTATGTTTTCAGTCTCAGTCTTATGGTTTTGCCATCGACATTCTTGTACCTTCTTGCTGGCGACTTTGTAAATAACGTAATCATTATAGGACGAGAGGTCCCATTTGACTTGGATAACTGCATTTAATTTTGCGAATAGGAGAATCTAAAATTCGAATTCCTGGGATTTGTACATAAAATTTTTGTTACTGGTATAAGAACCCGATAACGTTCTCATTATCGCAGCTGGAGAAGTAGGTACATATCGAGTCGCGTTAATATCAAATCGGTTTAGGTTTGTTACCTGTCTTTTCTTATTCCGACAGTACCTACCTTCTTCGACCAGATAACGTTCAATTGATTCCGGCTTGTGCTGAAGCTAAACCTCACTTCCAGAACGTAGTATATCGCTCATTGTGATAATAACAGCGACTGGCAACTTCGTATATTTCACGTTTGTAAGATTTGCCAACCGGCACCTGTTCATTTTCTTTGCCTTTTGTAAATGAAATTTGTATTCGTAATCCAAACCTTGCTTTGTCTTCAGTATTGCATTAGTCACTGCTTGGTACTTAGGTATTTTTGGGAATTCGGCTCACAATACTGTGGCGCCCCCGACTATTTTGAGAGCCCCGGCCTTCTCCACCGATTAGCTGGCGGGCCGTGTTCCTGAATAAAACACCGATAGGCAAGTCGTACCGAAAAGGCACGAGGCCTTTTTGGGAAGCAACAGACTGTTAGGTGGCTCTTCGCTAATGCTGTTAGGTAGTGGTGGCCGCTGAAGAAAATGACGCTCAAGTGTGACGGTACTATAGAAAATGGAACGAAAATAGCCAGAGTATGTTCTGATGTTCTCGGTGATTGGTGAGTGCTACCAGCTCTAGCTTATACTAAAACAGCAAAAAGGTGTCTGTTTTTGTTTCAACCACTACCACCTACCTTCTACCTGATTTGAGAGTTCAATACACGACAACCATCTGTTGTTGGTAGGAATGCATGTATATTTTGACAAAAGCGTCGCGAAAAGTGAACGAAAAAGTTAGTTTATTGATGCAAAGCACGCCACCATCACCTACCATTCTTGCGACGTTGAAAAGAAAACCTATTACCGCGTGTGTAAGCGCTCTTGTGTTATTATTAACATACACGCAAAGTGATTATACAGGGTGTATTTGTATTATATCGGATAATCGAATCAGATCGCATGTCGCAAATGGTGTGTAAACAATATTAATAAAACAAAAAAAAAATGCACTGTGAAAATCGCCCGAGCTGCTTCCTTCACTTCATAGACGCTGAAGTCATAAGGAGTGAAGGAGTGGCCTTAAAACCATGCAGAACCCCGTTTTACCGGCTGGTGAAAAAACCGAACGAATTGACAGAGACGTTCATGGTGAGATGTTGAGGCGATTTTCAGTGTAATCGATTGGTGAACAATCTGAATATTTGTACGTGTGAATGCACCTCTAATAAGCGACTAGTATGAGCATCGAAGTATTAGGGAAGTGATTTTTTTTTGTAAACTTTAGTTTGATTTTTGGATGCAATATTGCCGCACAGTGCCTAAAGGCCGCTCTATGAAATTACGCAACGCAGCCGCAACGCAGGTTTCTGATTGGCTCGCAAGCCATCGCAACCACGCGAAAGGCTTGCGAGCCAATCAGAAACCTGCGTTGCGGCTGCGGCTGCGTTGCGTAATTTCATAGAGCGGCCTTAAGACTTGATTTGTAACGTGCAACGTCGCGTTCGAAGCTTTTTGGAAGCAACTAAAGCTCGATCCAATAGTCGCTTGCGTAAACAAATAAAACTCGTATCGCATCTATGAACCCAAGCCGGATTACATGATGCAGTGTTGCCGCCTACACTGCATTGACTAAGGCTTGATTTACACGTGACAATGTCATGTTCAAAGCGTTTCGGAAGCAAGTGAAGCTCGATTCACTAGTCGATTGCGTGAACAAAATTCGCACTGCACCTGTGCATCCGTGTCAAAACCAGATGACTTGATGCAGTGTTGCCGCATAGTGCGACTCAAGTGTGATTACCACCTGCCTAATTTTTCCGCGGCACCCACGATGATGCAGCGCCTCCAACAACGAAACTTATTATTCATTATTGTAATATTTATGTTCTCGGTGTGCTCGTAATTATTTGTTTCCAGCTCAATTAACACGTCGTTAAAAATCATAGGCGAGCTGTAAGTATACCCATTTTCGGTACAAAGCAACATTATCCTTTTTGTGTTTCATTTGATTTAAGCAACTGATGTGAAAATTCTCGGTCAAGATTTAGAAGGTGTTTTTGCTGCGGGATCATAATTCTGCAGTTTTTTATTTGTGGTGGGATCGGCAAGTCCGAAAGGCAGGTTGGAATGACAATAGACCAAGAGCTAGCAACGTTTAATTTACCTCATAAGCAAAATGCGGTTTGACTTCTGGGGCATGTAGAGATTATGATGGGCTTCCATAAAATCTTTGTCTTATGAAAAACACCCCTTTCTTTCTCACAAGACAAGCAAAGAAATGTGCCATTTGACAGCAGTATTCAACAGCCGATTTTCTGGGGTTCTTAATCGATATAAATATCAATTTTATCACAAATGGATAGATTGAACTATCTTTCAACTAAATTGAATAGGACCGAATCTCGTAATGTATTAGAAACTACCAAAAACCAGACTTTCTCAACTGGCATGTTGAAGCTAGTAGGCTAGGCCGAGCTGTTTGGATCGCATTTGATGGCCGATTCTTGAATCACACCTACTAGAAAAACCGGTGCCAACTTCCGTCCGCTTGGAAATCTGGTTTTTGGTAGTTTCTAATACATTTCGGTGTCCTTTTTCATTGAATTTAGTTGAAAGATAGTTCAACCTATCCATTCCTGATAAAATTGATTTTTATATCGATTAAAAACTTCAGAAAGTCCGCTGTTGAATACTGCTGTCAAATAGCACATTTCTTTGCTTGTGTTGTGAGAAAGCAAGGGGTGTTTTTCATAAGACAAAGATTTTATGGAAGCCCATCATAATCTCTACATGCCCCAGAAGTCAAACCGCATTTTGCTTATGAGGTAAATTGAACGTTGCTAGCTCTTGGTCTACAAGTCCCTTCCATCTTTGTGCAATTAAAAAACTAGAATGCAATCAAGCTTAGCAATGCATAAACCGTACATATGTCTCAGACTACTACAATGCCGGACCGCCGGACCACCGGACCAGAGCTCCACGGCCACGTGTTGCGCTCCTATTGGGGACTCATCAGTGCGGAGGCATTAAGGTCGGACGATCCAATTAAATAGCTGTCAAAAGATCTGTGAAGTACACTGGCTATTGAGAGACTCATAAAATGCGAGATTCCTATGCGGCGCCATCCATCAAATGGGGTCTTATACGAAAACCCAAAATGCGATTTCATCAGCCTGAATCGATTCTCAATTGGATAAAATTTAATATGGTGGGGTTGGTAGCCATTCCTATACGGCATTTAATGATACAGAAAATTCCTTTTGCATGAGTGTTCTATAAGGCCTAACGAACGATATTAGAAGGTGTGGGCCGCAGGGGGCCCTGTCAAGTTGACGGTCCAAGAACTCCTACCAAACCATCTTTTAATTTCGTTGTATCACTCAAATGGGGATGATGTGACTCCATTGTGAATCTCGATGGCATTGGTCGCCATGTCTCTCCCATCCTTCATGCTTGAAAAAATAATTTCTTCGGCAGGTCAGAGAAATTACTTTTTATTTTTTCATATATACAAGAGGGCGCAAAGGTGGCATGTTTTGTATCTTAACCTGTTATATAGCATTCCCAAAATCCGATTATGAAGTCAATTTTCCAAATTCTCAATTTGGGGCTGATTGGTAGGCTAAGAATTAAGTATTTTTAAACATCCGGTTCAGATGTACTTTTTTCAATGTCTAACTGGATATTATTGAAATAATCGCAGGGGTGGATATACTGGACTATTTTCCAAACATTATGTCGAGAAAATCAATCCTAAACCGCACATGGAGAGTACACAAATTATTATTCTTTCGGTCGGTCGAATTGCGATGCCTACTACGCCCGTCAGGGAGAACGCTGAGCATCGCCAGACTAAACGGGTATGAAAACAGCCTAAACGAATTTAAAACTGCCCGAAACACTCATCATGTGGTTCGACATTCAATTCTGAGTCAGCACTCAGAGTTTTAGTCAGTTTTGAATTTGTTTAGGCTGTTTTCATACCAGTTTAGGCTGGCGATGCTCAGCGTTCTCTTTGACGGGCGTAGTAGGCATCGCAATTCGACCGACCGAAAGAAAAATAATCTGTGTACTCTCTATGCGCGGTTTAGAATTGATTTTCTCGACATTATGTTCAAGAAATAGTTCAGTGTATCGTGTATCCACCCCTGATGATGATTTTAATAACCTCCAGTTGGACACTGAAAAAAGTACATCTGAACTGGATGTTAAAAAATACCTACTTCTTAGCCTACCAATCAACCCAAAATTGAGAATTCGAAAAATTGACTTCATAATAGGATCTTGGGAATGCCAAATAACAGGTTGAGACACAAAACATGCCAACTTCGCATCCTTTTGTATGTTTAAAAAAATAAAAAGTGATATCACTGACCTCCCGAAGAAATTATTTTTTCAAGCATGAAGGATGAAAGAGACATAGCGACCAATGCACTCGAGATTCACAATGGAGTTACATAATCCCCATTTGAGTGATACAACGAAATTGAAAGATGGTTTGGTAGGAGTTCTTGGACCGTCAACTTGACAGGGCCCCCTGCGGCCCCCCTGAGGGGAAGCTTTTGTGCTTCCCCTTCTAATATCGTTCGATGGACCTTGCAGAACACTCATGCAAAAGGAATTTTCTGTATCATCAAATGCCGTATAGTACCGTTTTTTAATGTGTACCGACCCCACTAATACTGTTGAGTTGAAAAAAAAATCTGACCAGGAAAAAGAACTACGTAGAAATTGGCTCGTCAAAGTTCATCTGTTTGAATCGACTCAATACGCGTCTAAATTCATCTACCAATGGAATCGAAGCGGGACCACAGCTGACATGGAGCAACGTTGCCACATTGACATTATTTACCTGATTACCTGTCATTACGTCAACCTGTCATCCCTGATTCCACAGTTACGGGAGTGTTCACTTCGCACGCGGTCATATTTGCTGATGAACGTGTTGTTTCCTGAGCCTTTATTTAGCCACTTTGATTATTATGTACAGGGTGTTCGTGATAAAATTCACCCCTCTCTAGGAACCCGCATTTCGAGCTATTTTGAAGAACTAATAACTTTTCCTTCACGATTTTTCCCAGGGACTTTAAATGTATCCTCTAAAAATTTCTAACTGGTACCGTATATAGGGTGTGATTTGTAACTTTTTTATTTTAAATGCAACACCCTATACAGGGTGTCTCAAAACTCGCGCCCCATAGATGTGCCGACGACAATAGGTTCCCAGAAAACGGAAGATTTTTTTTATTGCTGCTTGCATAAAGGAGTCATGAGTCTCTTGAATCCACCAATCGCGGAGGATCAATTCGAGGTACAGTTGCAAAATTTAACCGGTTGCTAAGTTTCGAAAGTAATACCAGATGCCTGTCATTTGGCAATAAATGTTTGGCTCACTGTTTGATGACACATTTTAATGAAAACCTAGCAACTTAAAATTAAAGTAACACACCTCAAAGGTGCAGCTCTCTGATTGGTCAACTTAACTTTGTCTTTTCTCGAATACCATTTGAGGTAGATTTTTTATCCTCGGTATTACAGATCCGACTGCCGTCTAGTTTTGCCTCATTTTCTCTGGGGCGCGAGTTTTGAGACGCCCTGTATTTTATTCCATTATTAGGTGGAGCCCTTTTTTCTGATTACAAATATATACAACACTTATGATTTATTATGACAAGTGAACTGTAGGAGAAATAATAAAATAGGTAGTCAAATTATTTTGTTTCGCGGTAAGATGGCTTTGGTTTCCGAAGTTCACTCTGAAAAAAGTCATTCTCGCAGCATTTTGTCTGCAGAATTCAACTCTGCATGAATAGATGGTTTAATTCGTCCCTTATACAGGATTACAGGGTGTCACGTAATTTTTAATTTCTAATTTATTTGACCACCTATTATATTAAGGCTCCAGCTATACGAACACTATATCCCATTGCGCAAACTCATCACGTCTGACTACGTCACCAGACGTTGAAACTGGATTAAAGTTATTCCCGCCTGGATAAAAACGTAGAGGCTTTTGAGACGAAACATTATCATTCATATAGCAAACTCACCTTGTGGAACGTTTCAAAGCAATACAAAAAAAAAACGTATAAAACCCCATTGGGTGATGGCATCGCGGAATGCCTGGGATAGATGGCGCCGCATGGGAAACTCACATTTTATGAGTCTCGCAATAATGCACCATGAAGATCCTCGGCTGTCATTTCATCGGATCGTCCGACCTGGATGCGTTCGCACTGATGAGCCCCCAATAAGGGCGGAACACGTGTCCGCGGAGTTCTGGTGATCTGGTGTGGTAGTTAAGAACTCTATCCACCGTAAACAAGTACCTTGTCAATTTCACTTCAAGGACGGATATCGTATAAAAAGGCAAAACAAATTATTCCAGTAATTTAACAAAACACTAGATTGATTATAAGAGAGGCACACGTGCATACTCGTACTTTATGCCCGAGAGTCGAATCCTACAAATAATGGACGCGGATGTGGAGTTAATTCCGAGCCAAATTCAATGCCCGACGTGATTTACATACAGCGGTGGTGTGGCGTCCCCACTTCGAACGTTTTCAGCGGTTCTGAATTCTGTTTTTGTCGTTTTTTCTTTCGGTACATCGCATCGCGGCAATATAATTGGTAATTGCTGCGCCACAGTTCTCTTGTGCGGAGCGAAACGACGATCGGTTTGTAAAAAATCTCTTTTTAAAATTCCTTCATCGAAATTTCAACGCTCGGCTTCCGAGTACTCCAGTTCCTAGTGGCTAACGGCATGAGCGCGCCTACCAATCTACAGAGAAACAAGGCAACACAAAGAAATTGAAATCCATTCAATTATGTATCTGGCGGTGTGAATGGAGCTCTAGCTGGCATAGGAAAAACGGACGATTTTACAGCTCGTTGGTTGCTAAAACGTCCACGTCCGAGTGCAGTGCTGGTGCTACGAGAATCGTTTTTTGGTATACCTGTTGAAACAGTTTTTGATTCAAAACTCAATTTTTGCAAAACTCGGTATGAGTGGTATGACCATATCAGCTAAACGACGGCAACTTGCGTGAAAGGGACGTTAAGGGAATGCAGGACGGTGTATTGTTGGTTGCAGCTGAAGCGTATGTCACTGATGACAGTTCCTAGATCAACAGAACGTCACTTTCGACAGTTCGTTGAATCGACTGACAGCGAGGTGTCGTATTATTGCCAACTTCAAAAGTACATCTGCCATTCAATCCTTGAGCTGCATAAATGCTTTTGAGAAGGTGCTGAGCTGCTCAAAACAAAAATTTTCATGTCTCAAACTTTCGTTTTTCATATAAACAGCAAATTCATCCTGAAGGTTGAATGACAAATTCACGTCGTATGTTGAGTTGGCAATCGTGAATTCACGCGTAAACCGAGCTTTAGTCGCTTTCAAAGTAACCGCAAAACACGACTACGTGTAACATTATCAGTTTTGTTTGTTTCGCTTCAAAACAAGGGCGGTGTGGTACTGTGTATTATTTGTCAAGTGGAAATTTGTCAAATTAACCTTCAAATGTTGGGCCGGCTCCAAGCTTTGCCGTCATTAATTTCGCATTCGAGACTCTCCAGAGCAGGCGCGCACACGCTCTTTCTCACACTGGCTGTGTGCATATTAGGTATTATTAATTATCACGAGCCGGTGGGCATTTCAGAGATATTAGCAAAATTAAGTGGGTAAGTACACACTACACACCATATTTAATGCGCTTTCGGAAGTCCTGCGAGCTCTTGCTAATTACCAAGCAGAGAAGGGCAGGGAGTTGCCAAGTTTCTTGGTTAGACGGACGCTTTTAGCGGTTCGCTTATTCACTCGTGCTTTTTTTCTTCTCGGTGTTTTGTTCTCCAACTACTGCGCGGTATTAAGGTGGGTTTCGTCAGCTTACTCAGCCGTGTTGTCGATTTTAGCCATGTTTCAATTAATGCCATTAATTGTGCAATAGAAGCCAATGAGCGGTGCTGCCCCTACGACTAAAATTAAAACCATGGAACTAAATAGGCTGACTAAAGCTACCCTTATTCTAATCAACCTTGAAGAATAAAGGTTATGCTTCATTTCATGTAGGTAGGTACAAAAAAACCGACGGGTCACACGAAGTCGCTTGTTTCCGGAACTGACGAAACGTCAAGAAGAAGAAACCTGTTATTGAACGATTGGTGAAACGTCAAAACTAATCCTAAAGGGGGCGTGTGTAGGTTTATAATAAAAGTTCTTGAGAGCGATGAAGAGGAAACCTGTTTTACCGATCAATGACAGGTCGAAACGCATCCAACTACCAAGTGTTAAAAAAATGGGTTTACATTTGAAAAAGTCACAAGAGCGGCAAAGAAGAAACCTGTTCTACCAACCGATGACACGAAAAACGCTTCCCTGTAGCAAATATTTTTCAAAAGAAAAGTTTAGATTGACAAATTTTGCAAAAGCGATAAAGCACTCATCTGTTTTATCCACGGGTGACATGTTGAAACGCATCCAAATTCCAAGTGTTGAGAAAATTGTGAAAATTGTTGAAAATTGAGAATTTACAAATGTCTCAAGAGCGATAAAGGAAAAACCTGTCTTAACGGCCGATGACACTCCAAAACACTTCCCTTTACGAAGTGATTTTTTCAAGGGTTTACATTCAAAAAAATTTCAGGAGCAGCAAAGAAGAAACTTGTTTTACCGACCGATGACATGTCGAACTGCATCCCACTACCAGGTGTTGAAAAATTCTAGATTTACAAATGTTTCAAGGGTGACAAAGAAGTTACCTGTTTAACCGACCAATGACTTATCAAAAAAAAAATCCTACTACCAAGTGATTTAGATGATTACAAATGTTTCGAAAGCGATGAAGAAGTAAGCTGTTTTATCGACCGATGAAACGACAAAACGGATCTCAAAACTCCCGTCAAAAGCGAAATATTAATTGCTTTTTGTCCTTCTGAAATGGCTAACTAACTTATCATCTAACGGGACCTGTAAACCCAGCTTCACAGCGACAAGCAGTCCTACCAATCCTTTCAATTGTGAACGGGAAAATTACTATTTCTTAAGAATTTGACATAATCATCATGGCAGCTGCAACAATCTGTCAAATCACGTTGAAAGTTTTGCGGTGACAAGGAGGTAAGAAGTGTTACCAGTCGTGTGAATTCTGAACAGAAAATTTACTGCTCCCTGTGGATTTGATTAAGATTTGCCGTAACGAATCGCTCGATATCTGCAAAAAAGTCATTTTGTGGCATTTCCGACAACATAATCGCATGCAGTTCGTGAAGCTTGTGTCCTGCTAGTGCAGAACAGGCATGCCAATCATTCATTTCTGAAGAAAAAAATCCCACTGTTTCTTACGAATCCGTCCATGTATGACGAATCCTAATCAGAATCTTTCCCTATTACAACCCAACAGCTGACCTTGGCTTTGCAAGTTGATTTATTGCCATAATACACTTAATATGTATTATATTGAGTTTGAGTACGGAGGTACTGATTTCATCTTAATCTGAGATTATTTACAACGGAAGCAAATTGCCTCTCGCAAATTACAGATTATTTTACATAATGCAGGCGCAGAAGGTGTTGTTTTTCTTCTAAGCGGTATAATGATATCACTTATTATTGGACAGAAAAAGTGGTTTGAAAGCTCTATATATGTATAAACCGATTTTAACGCCGGTAAAATGCAAAGAGGCGGTTTTTCAAAATTACAAGACCATCTTATAACTTATGATAATTATGTTATGATTATGTCTATTTAAAACCTACCTAATCTAATTTCTTCAAGAGAAAAGGAAGGAATATTTTGGTTTTCCTCAATCCTGAACAGGAGGCCGTAGCAATATACCTATAGTACATTCAGCTAAAGTGTGATTCTAATTACCTGGGTGATTTTGTTTTCAAATTTCCAAATGTACAGGAGAGTTCCAAAACTTTGCGGTTGGTTCCGCTACAGATCGCGAGATCTTTGGGTAATAGACCTATTCGGTGAAAACGAGAGAGATAGACTTATACAGAAATCTATGTGAGAAAAGAGACACAAAGTGAGTTGCGCGCGCATCTGAACGACCATCTAGGGAAATTCAGCATGAGGTTTGCGATCCTGATATTCCCTGTATGTTTCAATTTTGGCGGAGCATGTGGATTAAGACTTCAACTGCCGTCATTTTGACGTTTACGCTAGTGAGAATTCACTGCTGAATGATGAGGTGGTGACCTCCACTCAACATGGAACAAGATGTGTGCCAGGGCTACCCCTCTAAAGGAAGGAGAGGCAGACACCGTGTAACCGCAAAACATACAGGTCAGCAGCATTACCACCTATTACAGAACATGTATTCCGGGTCAACCTCATGGAAGAAGCTTTGCATCCTTTGTCACCGGCAGCAACTCTTCGAGGGCCTAAAGAACTACGACTATGACCTATGAATGCTCCCAGAAGGTGACAGTAGCTGAAGACAGGCCGACCTGTAAGAATTTGTCACACTATCGCGGACAGAAACACTCAAAGGAACTGGGGGTCTGGAAGCTACTAGCTACTGTCCGTGTTTTCCGCGATCGCAGACTTCCGACCACATCTTGTTGCTTTTAACCACTCTTCTTTCAAGGTGATGTTTGCAGGGAGCATAAATGATATGTACCAAGGATCACGCGTATGTACCGTACACTCATCACTTCAACTGTTTGACACTTTGACTTTGATTTTTCCAAGGATGTCATTTTTCACCATTTCACCTGCACCGTTATCATGGCACCGAGTCGTGCAGATGCGCGCGCAGACCAGGTAAAACTGAATGGGTCTATTTCGTTCCGTGGCAGTGGTCGCCACGCGAATAGGGTGATTGCATGTAGAGGGAGTTTATGGCAAAATGTCAATAGTGTCATCGTCATCTGTCAAGTTTCATCCATGTCGGAGTCAACGTCAACCGGACTAAACAGCAGTCCGGTTGTTAGTCCGGTTGAGTTAGCAAACCTCACTAAATACCATCATTTTCACGTGTTTTGTTCACATACTGGTTTATTCGGCGTTTATGAGATCGAGATTGTGATTTCTAATCATTCTTACAATGCCTTACACATGTTATGTGCCCCAATGCAATTCGCTAACAAACGTCAAAACATAACTCACGATCCTTGCGCTGCCTGCCGGTGATCAGGTGAACGCATTTCATGCAATCACCCTATTCTAGTAATTTTGTCGCCGCGCGAGCGCAGTGAGCAGTTCAGCAGTTCAAGAGTTTTCCATTTTTGACATGACAGCTGTCGTAGTTTTTGCGATTTTCTCGTGTGTGCTAAAAAGCCGAACCCGGCACAATTTCCGGTCTTTCCACTTCGCTTTTGTTTTGTGAAGCCAACGCCGAACGTGGTGTGGTGCGTTCCTGTTCGTCATTCTTTCGCTGGGCCTCTGTCGAGATTAGTATTGCTCGAAGCACTTTCACCGACTTTGTTTTCGGATTCGGATTTAATCAGACGACAGTGAACAGACAGGGCGGTTTAAACCCGAAAAAATCTGGTGCCAGTTTGGCAAGCACTCCATCTCGACGGCTCACTTGCAGAAACCGACCGACGTCTGAAGGTAACATAAGAACGACATTAGGTCTTTCGTTTTGGGTTTGGATCCGTCAATGCGATTTTTCTCTCTTTAAGGTTTCTACTTGAAGATATCTCCCACTCTCTGTGGTGATACAACTTGGCATCTTGGAAGCGCAACGCCCTTCGAGCTCTCTGGAGAAAGCCACCGGGTCAAATCAACCCCGGCGAGGCTTTCGCTCAAACCCTCGACCCCTGGAAGCTGTGATACACGGTCGTGTGTCTTTTTCTCAGACGAGAAGTGTTACAAAACGATTTTCATACCGTAGATGTCGGAGGCTCACAAAAGGTTGAATTTTGTTTGATTTGCTGTCCATTTATTTTTCTCTGCCATATTCTCTGTAACTGCTACGACGTATTTTTGCTGTTTAGCGAAAGGTACTCGAGCATTCTCCTGCTGAAGACAGAAAAGGGGAAAACAGTCACTAGGGGAACTTCTCGCTGCTGAGAAGGACTGACGGCCGCATGGGCGCTGTTCTTCCCGTTATTTACCATTTTGTCATGTGTTATGTACTATGCTGATCAAATTTTGTTGTCTATCGCCAGGTCGCTGTGCTCTCCGACGGATGAAAATCCCCCATAGGCCGCTATTTCCGGCGTCGGCAGAAGCTTCGTTAGACCTTGGCGCCAATGATACACAGACCACTCTCCCGCTGAGCTAGCCATGCTCAGAAGACCACGCGCCGACGCCACGGGAATCCGTCGGAGAAGGTGAGCGGCTTGGTGGAGCAACAGAAGCGGAGACGCCGGGACCTGCGGCATCACACGTCGGCCACAGGGAAGTCATTTCCAATTTATTCTACTCACTAGAGAGCTAGAAGCCAAGCTGATCTGGCACAGTGTTGCTTCGTATTGATTCTCAACAATGCGGTGGCCTTATGCCCCGTCTTGAGCTGGAAGGGTCGTCTACTCTCTCCAAGCTAGTTTGTAGCCGGTATTGTTTGCGTTTTGAAACGAGAAGCTTCCCTTCCGTAGCATGTACCTAGTTTGCGTTTGATCTCGCAATAACTTGTTTGTCCCATCGTACTGAAACTTCGATTTCTCAATTTTGTGTTTTATAATTTCGCATTGTTTCAGTTAAAATTCAGACCTGTGCTATTGTTTTCATAACTTCTTCCTTGGCCGAGCCAAAGAGGAAAGCGTACAATGGAATCATCGATCCTTTCGCCCGTTCCAGCTAAAATGACACGCCAAGTCCTGGATAATTTTAGGCAAACCCAGGTCTCCGCCGTCTGTATCTGTCATGAGCAGGCAACTGTGTAAGCGAAATAAGTACATCCAGCAGGCGCAGGCGCTGAATCATAACCTAATTATTGAACTAGAAGAACCTTGGTACTGAAAACAAAAAGAAACTGAATGACTGAAAAGGCGAAAAAGAAAGTCAAAGAAAAAAGTACCAATTGAACAAAAACAAACAGAGCGACAGGGCGTGCAACTTCAAAACACAAAAACCACTAGAATACTTGACCTGAAATGCACGCGTTTACGGCACGTAAAAAATTGGACGACAACAACAAAACTTGGAGACATTTCAAGTACTTATGCTAATTCAGTAGTTTAGATGGAGATTTAGCCTCGAATCTAGCAAATAATTTATAGCGAATAATAATAATAATAATTGCCAGCGGACAATGGAAAATACCGTAAAACACCGGTCGATCGGTGAAGTTAACGATGACGATCGTGATGAGAAAAAAGGAAAAACACCAAGACTGGCCGACGTTTTGTGAATGTTACTTAATAATATAAAATCGAGATTGGACTGGATCAATTCCAAACGTGTTGGTGCGATCGCCGGCGCTGTTTACGTTTTACAAACAATGATTTCGTCATTTTCTCGGAATTTTTGCTGTCGCTGTGCATTATTGCTTATTGCTCGGCCATGTCCGGCCATGTTTTCGGTTGCCTACGTCACGAACAACAACCCCAATTGCTTGCAATAATTACAAGTGCAATATGGCTTGCAAGCCAATTTAATATTGACATGCGTAACAAGTGTATAATAATTGTTTTGGATTACTTACCCTGACGGGTGCTCCGAAAAGAAAGCTTTCCGGCTCCTGCTCCACTTGCGAAGACATTTGGGCCCGAGCCTGCCTCTCCCGCTCGCGCAGGCGGTCTCTCTCCACGCTGCAATACAGAAAACAAACACTCAACAAGTGCAATAAAACAACAGGCGACGACAATCTGACGACGGAGCGCAAAACACTAGCATTGTCAACATTTTTTCAGTTGCACTGTCATAGGTGGCACAGTCGCGAAGTTTGGCCATTTTTTTTTTTTTTTAGGAAACACGCACAGACACAAACGGGTCTTTATTTGTATATTATAATCCAGAAAATCAATTGTGCGCGTCGGGCTCGACGAGATCGAGAACGGTTTCGCTTGGACTTGGCTGCCAAATAACTTCATGTGTCAGACTTGGACCCATGACGCGGATACGGCCGACGTCACAATTCAAGTACAAGGAGGTATTGGAGGAGGGAGAGGAGGTGTGCGAGAGCTCCTAATAGTCCTAATGCACATACATACGCAGTGCCAAACGTGTTGCGCTTCGCGCAAGTAACAGCGCAAGGAGGACGACCTACGCACACATGCCGGCCGCGTGAAAACAACAGCACGACGCATCATCAAAATATTGAATGTGTGTTGGCGATGTAATCGGCAATGTGATGTGCGATTAGCATTAAAACGGAAAGTGATACTTATTTCGATGGCGCGTACCGGTTCCGCAACGATCTGTTACTGTTTCAATGTTTTCGCTAGGTCCGTTTTTTTTTTTTTAAACTTGTGAACTGCAGTTAGCTGTGAAAGCAAGAACCCGCGACTGGATTCAAACCGCAGCCTTTCGGTCAGGCAACGCGGAAAGACGGATCAAGTCGCGGACGTACGTTTCCACTTCCACAGCTTACTTCATTCACAATTGAAAAAGAAAAAACACCCGGGTACATGGTACTGCTGAACATTAATATTAACATTGCTATAACAGAGATTTACTAGTTTATACAGGCGCTTATTATTGCTACTTTTCTCTAGTCACTGAAAGCTTACACATCGTGATGGAACATTTATTCGTTCGTTAATATGATCCCTGCTCAATAATCAAAGGCTTGGGTTCAACCTCTCAAAATTTGTGTATTAGGTAGGTGCAAAACGGAAATACCTCTGATGCCGAAAACTTCCCAGATTATGCAACAGCCATGTGCATTTACCCACGCACTGGTTTTTTGAATAAATTAATTGTTCCACTTGTCAACTGGAGAAACAAAAAAAAAGGGACATTTCCCAATAATTTCTGGACGCCAACCGCCGATTTCAGAAAAGATAATTAAGCTGATAATGGCTAATCTTTTTTGACAAATTCTAGCTCACTGATCGAGCTGAAACGTTAAAATACAAACCGTAACTGACAAAACCTATTTGAATGCAAATTTACACAACAGGAAGCTAATAAATGAGATGAAAATGTAATGGAAAATCTGTAGAAACGGATTGTTCGCCGAGTCCTTGACTATATTACAAGAAACTGTAGGTCTATTAGCTGTAATACACCAAAACAGAAATACTATAATCATTGATAAGCTGAATAATTATGGAATCGGGCACAAAGGCTCTTGTCAAAAGCCGTTTATTTGAACAATCATTGTTCAATACCACAAAGACAGAAAACGATACTCATGCTAAGCCCTCTAGGGCGTCTGCAGGGCAATTACTAGACTCTCAAGAGGCAGCCAATTAGTAATTGTACACCCTGTACACGTTCAGATTGACCCCCCTACTAGCCGTCTTATCCTCTAACCAATTCAAAAATGAAAACTGATTCATGAAAGATTTTAGCTGAATTTTTCAAATTTGACCCTAAAAATTTTCTGGGTCCTTGATTTACAGATTGTTTAAAAAAAAATGTTTGATCCGTTACATTCTACATTTTTTAAACAATGCAATCGATGCGGACTTTTGTCCCGATTACAAACATATACAACACTCATGGGTTCATTTGGTAAAAATTTATAGGTTTTTCAAATGAAATTCTCAAAATCGTCTTGATTGTTATTTTTAATTTTATTAAACTGTTCCATTGATAATATTTTGACAGTTTGTTTGTCAAATCAGACCGAAGGTGTTATATTTTCTTGTAATCAGGATTAAAGTCTGTATTGACTGCATGTAATGAGAATAATATTTTTTGCGACACCCTGTAAATTAATGGTCTAGAAATTTTCAATGGACAAATTCAAAAAGTTCAGCAAAAATTCTAAAAGAATCAGTTTTTATTTTTGAAATTGTCTCAGGAATAAGGCAGCTAGTGGGGGTCAATCTTAACGTGAACACCCTGTACAGTTCTTTCTTGCAGGGTCCTAGTTTTCATCTTCTCAGACCTCCACGACTTGATTTTTAACGTGATGTTGCTCCATTTCTGAAGGTTCTGTGACGCTGCGTATTTTAGAATACAGCAATGTGAGAAAGTGATGAAACCACCGGTGATAATAATGACAGCATACACTTCGTCAACGATCACCTAGATGGCGCCAAACGTTTGACATGTTCGGAAAGTGTCACCCGAAGCTCAAAATTGTTGTGCTCGTTTTTCACCATTTCGAGGTCATTGACGAATGAAAACTGTCGAAAATTGAAAGTTCCGTACGAGTTTTACAGAAACCTGTAATGGAGATTTGTGCAAATTAAACACGTAGCACTGTACGCCGTTTTTTCTTGGAGCTGCGCTTTCATTCGACTACAAAACTGGCGTTAATCATGAAGCATTGCAAGCACGGCTTTAGCTTGCGAAATTTTGCCGTAAGGCAATCGTCACCGGCAATCGCTTTTATTCCAAGGTCAGCTGGAACAGGTAAAGCTTGAACTCTCACGCTACGTCAAAGGAATCGCGTGGAAGAGGCTTAACGGTACACATCACAAGCAGTGTGAAGTGAGCTTCATGTAGTGCGAGCCGAGAATGAAGTAAACTTCACCTATCTAGTGCGAATTGAGTGTGAAGTAAGCTTTATAGCGCCCACGGCGACTAGTTCTATCGCTTACAAGTTGTTGTGAAATAGACTTCACGGAGACTCGCCAGGGCGAGTACTTATAATAGAAGCCAAATATGAAACTGACTATGTGGCGTGAGTCAAGGGTGAAGCAAGCTTTAAATCGACTTTGGGGACTGGTTCTATGGCTTTTTATCGTGTAAGATAGCCTTAATTTGGCTCGTTGTGATTATAGTGCGAGGCAAGTGTGAAGTGAGCTTCATGTAGTACGAGTCGAGTAGCCGTCTCACTAAAGCTCAGTTTAAACTACATCAAACAATTCAATAATCGAATCAGGTCGTATCGTCAAGGCCAGCGCTATTTTCAAGTGTAAGTTGAGCTTTATTATGATTTCGCGATAACGCAAACATTTCCGGCAAGTGCTTCCATTCCAATCACTTGAACTAAATAAAGCTCAATTCACTCATTTTCAAGTGCAAGCACAGCTTTAGTATAACTACTATTCAATTATGATGTATTCGATCGTCTCCGGCAAGCGCTTTTATCGGTTGAACTAAAGCTCGATTTACACTTCACCACACAATTCATGGAAGGTGAAGTGCACTTCAGCTTTTCAAAGTGATAAACGCCAAAAATCCAAAAAAGCCACGTCTCGAGATCATACAGGATGTTTGCAAACTTGGGGTAGAAAATCGAACCGAAGTTAAAAAATACTTCAAAATTATCATAAAAATGTTGAAAAAAATTCAGGGTTGTGGTTTTGGAAAATATGGAGGGTCAAAAGGTGGTCCTTCGACCCTCTTTATTTTCGTTATTTTGAAAGATTTCAGCAAACTCTTCCAAAAACAGACAAAACAGCAATAATTTTGAACATTTGAATGTGTTCTGTAATTTTATTCACTATGCAGGGTGAGTCGTGAATCCTGAAAAAAATCCAGTTTTCTTCAAAAATGCATGCAGAAAATTTGATATAAGAACTATTTGTGTTATCTGTTGTTCTACATCAGTTTTATAACCTTTAGAACCTTTCACGGTCATTTACGAGGAGAAATAATTTTTCAAGATTTATGACTCACCTTGTACACTAAATGAAACTAAAAAACACATTCAAGATTGGAAAAAAATTGCTATTTGGTCTGATGAAAAGAGTTTGCTAAAATCTTTCAAAATAACGAAAATAGAGGGGA
Organism: Anaspis maculata; assembly: GCA_949128115.1. Taxonomy (NCBI): domain Eukaryota; kingdom Metazoa; phylum Arthropoda; class Insecta; order Coleoptera; family Scraptiidae; genus Anaspis; species Anaspis maculata. The sequence goes on from OX421965.1 coordinate 7,076,386, forward strand.
TCGAAGGACCACCTTTTGACTCTCCATATTTCCGAAAATAAAAGTCATCAAGTTTTTTTTCAACATTTTTCTGGAGCTTTTAATTGCGGTTCAATTTTCTACCCCAAAATTGCAAACACCCTGTATAGAGAAACACCAAGAAAGAATAACGTGCGTGAGATTCCTGCGTGGCGCCACCTGTCCGTGCTGACTGACAACGCTGGACAGATGGCGTCACACGGGCATCTCACTTATGCGGTTACTTCATTCTGCTTATTGAAATGATTTCGAGCTGTGAGCCTTTTTGCACGCTTTCTGCCGCCACTGGCGTGTGAAGGTATGGCCCGAGGTCCCGGTTCAAGCTGTGATTGATTCATGACTTGGCACTGTCATGTCAGTGTTTTTAACCAGTAAAACCAAGCATTTATACCACTTTTTGAAAACAAAGTTCGCCGAAACCAACTTGATGGCTCTGAAACAGTATTTTAGCCTTCTTGAAGGTGGCTATCGGGTATGCGGCGAGCATTATGGATCGTTTTCGTTTTTACCTGGCGGATGACATGCAGATCGCGCGGTATTTCCGATCGCGGGTCAAGGTCGAACTGTGCTGCACAAGCCACGAAGACAAATGCCACGGAGATATACCCCAAGAGATTTAGTCAATAAATTAGCATATAAAATGAAAAAGGACGCGTCTTCGTGACGTACTTCCTTCCATTGCTGTGTCTTCTGTCTTTTATCCTACTAATTATTATCTACAAATACGCTACTGCTTCTCTGAATTTCTCCACCGCGTAGCACCGCCCCCCTCAAGCCTCTCATACCCTCTCAAACCCTCTCTCGCTCCTACAAAAACGCTAACGCTTCTCTAAATTCTTCCGTCATGCATATACCGCCCTCTTAAGCCCCTCAGGCCCTCTTCAACCCTCTCTCGTTCCATCTCTCTCCGAAAGCGATTTCAATCAAAATTATCGACGGGCGCGTTTTACGACCGCGAGCCAATAAAACGGTTTATCCTCCCGCTCTAAATGCGGCGGTAAACATCTAGGGATTGTTGCACTGCTGAGAGTATCTGATGGATTAATTAATTTCCAGATTGACTGCGTGAGAGCATAACGTAATAGAGCATACCCATTGAGAGAGAGAGAGAGAGCTCAAACTGTGGGGTTCTTGAGCATAACCGTAGTGTGTATTCCGAAGTTATGCTTGGCACTTCGTCTAATAAGGGTGTCTGTGTGCTATTGGTTTATTACTAACGCGTTCCTAATGTTACGGAATTCCTGATCAAGTATCCGTGCATATCTAGGCAGAGCATAATCCTCGTCTAACACGATTATGGTGCTTGTATGTTCCAATTTCAGAGTACAGCTCTCGTTGGAAGTGTCATCTGCCAGAGATACACGCCCCATCGAAGCCAAATGCCATTTTTCGCCATAACCTGATGCATCTGTCTCTTGCAAACGTGTTTACCAACTGAGAAATTTTCCAAAACTTACAGCAGGTTCCTCAAAGCAAATCTTCCCGTATAGCACGAGAAAATCATTCCGCCAATAAGCAAAGCAGATACCTAGGTACCTGTACAGTTTGCTGGAAAGAGAAGTCGGGAGCGGGTTGAATGCCATTCGGGTTAAGCAACGCGCCTTTTTTTTAACAGACGGCGTCGCATGTGCCCAACAGATGATTTCTTCTGCACATTAAGCGGAGGGCACCTGCCGTCGGACGTCTCCCGATGATGCTCCAAATCGTCCGTCGCGATCTTTCCACACGTACTTGACTCGAAAGCGACGACGGTTTCGCACTTGCAACCGTGCGAGCGAGCGGCGTGCCCTCGGAAAATGCGCGTGAAAGCCCATTAGAAACGCTACTTTGGCATTCACAAATCGAAACGCTGCGCTGCTGCCGCAAAGGCAAAATCCTATTTCGAGAATCTTCAGCCAAATTCGCGTTATTGCGGAGCCAAGTTCACTTTGTTTTAGACAACTTCACATTGTATTAACCGAATTTATGTTCTACAGCCAACTTCATGTTCTACAGCCAACTTCACGCTGTATAGCTAGCTTCACGTCGAAACTTTTCGGACACAGTACAGAAATTTGAACTGTCTTTTGAGGCATTTACATTTGAAAAATCCTCACTTGAAACAAATAAAGACTACTGCAAACCTTCAGGAGCCTACTTCAAGAATTTGTAACCAATATGACTATATTTCGGGTGTCAACTTCACGTTATCGCCAGCTTCACGTAGCGTCAACTTCACACTTTTTTGTGTTAACTCATACAATTATTTTTTTGTTATTGTTCAAGGTGACGTTCAGTACAATAGCGTTTTCAAAAACATCTCAAAGAAAGTCAAAACTACTCGCTTCGACACTTGTGCAAGCAGATTCTCTCGTGCACTAGTTCTATCTTATCGTGTACTTTAAAAAGCAAGCTAATGAAGCAATAAAAGCTGCAAGTTATTAAACAGAATTGAAAAAAGAACGAGCATAAAATAAAGTAATCAAAACTCCGATCGATGTGATTATATCTGGCGGATAATCTGGCCGGCTGGTGCTGCAGGCGTTCAGATGAAGGCGTTTACGTTACATTTTTTTCGATCTTGTATTTCCACCATGAAATCATCATCATGATCCACTAAGCTATACGAGTTGAAGGTTTGGAAGCTTGAATATCAAATCTTCACTTGCTGTTTCGCTTGTAGATACCGAACAACGCATAATAAAAGTGGAACTATTGTGCATTTGTAAGTTCATTAAACTTAAATACGACTCGGACAAACCCCTGTTATTATCTCTGCCGGAGAGGGTTTTGGTTATACCCACCCATACAAATCGCTCGCTGGCATAATAACCAGTTCCAGTTCCTTTTCCCCGATATACCTACCTTTATAGCGCACATGGTGGAAACACTGCCTTGCTTTTTATACCTGTACATAAGGCAGGCGTTTTGTTTACACACTGTTGCATGTTACTTGCAACATTTCTCACGGTGCTTCATAAAGCATAAGGCAATATAATGATTGCCTATCGAATTCTGAATGTTATGCTTTTCTTTTACAAGTATGAAGTTGTGCGTTTTTTACATCAACTTGTATTGAAACATTAGCGATAGATTCTTTTTGGCTGGCACAACGTGAAATTGATAATGACCTTCAGTTCAGTTCAGTCCAGCTCAGCTCATTGATTTCATTGTTACAGCGGACTGTACAAAATAAGTGTCAAAAGTGGTATTCAATATAAAACAAAATAAATAATTTTAAATCATCAACAACAAGATAGACAATACCTACTTTGTGGTGCATTAAATTGAAGGAAACTAAATTCTCTTCCTGAACAAGATTTTTCAATTTTTTTAAAACCCCCGTTTCTCTCATCAAACACTCCACCAAACGTCCAATTTGATGGGTGGGGTTGTATTCACCTTATTCGTAAATGAAATGCATCATGGGAAACGGGTCCCCACAGCGTAGGTAAAGTAGATAACTACTATATTGCATAGATGTCAGTTCGACTTCTTACAGTCAAGTGTCGTATTTGAATTTGTCATTACGAGCAGGGATCGTTTACGTTCCAAGTACACGCAGCTTTCCGAATTTTCTCTCATCTTCGTTATTTTGTCTTGTTATTGCTGCTGCTGTTGTAACCGGTTATTGTTATCGTTTGTGGCTACTGCTAAATTACTGAGTTTGATTTGTTAATCCATGTTGTGAAATACCGACCTACCAATGGTGGGAAGTCGCAATCAGCAAAGGGGTATACAAGGTGCTGTGTACCTGGCTCACGGACCTGGCTGCAAGTCCGACACAGCGGAAAGTCGAAATGTTTCAATTCACGCGTTCACCAAAGACGAAAGAAGAGAAAGGTCTGGGTAAAGCGCGTAGAAAAAGGAGTTGTGAAAAGGACTCATGCCAGCCTACAAAATGCCACAAGGTTTGCGGCGTACACTTCATTACATCGGGGAAGAAAAGTTACGACGATAAACTGCCAAGGTCCGTCGTCTTGCTGGCTTCCACATTGCACCACTTCAGCGTTTCATAAGGGTACATCGCACCATCCAAGCTGATTCAAGCACTGGAGAGCCATTCCACTGGAGAATGACATGGGAATGACTGAAGAAACCACAAATTACAAACACTTGAATAATACCATAGTGATGATAAATATTATTTTGTTTCTATGTCACTGGCGACGGGCGCGCTTTTGTTGTGTTGACATTATAAATAAAGTTGACATGAGAAAATCTGGTGCATTTTGGTTTGGGACTCAATCCCCCCAGATATCTCCACTTCAACATATCGTCAAAAGATGGCAGAGGAATTTCGAATAAGGTGAATAGGTGGCTTTTTGTTCATTTTGAAGTTGAGATGGGGGAGGGGGAGGGGGAGGGCAGGGGGGTGAATTTGGGTATCACTTTTTCCACCGGATATTCTCTTCTTCGATGCTACCCAGGATGACGCTGACTAAATTGGTTGTAAAGTTGGCTTTACAACGTTACAAGTTGAATATACAGCGTGAGGTTGTCCATAGAACGTGGATTTGGATATACAACACAAACTTGGCTGCATGGCGTGAAGTTGGATGTAGGGCGCGAAGCTAGCAACAACGTGAAGTTAGCAACGCCAAGCTCACCGTCAAAACAATTCGCGGACACAGCGGCCGCGACGTCATCGTCATCATCATCATCATCACCGTCACAGCGCTGCGAGAAAAAGCGACGATAATTTGAATTTCCATTAAATAAATTACGTTAACGTTCTCCGGCGTTATATTTTTCGCGCAGCCAGAGATAACGTGAGCGCCCGGTGAGTTATTAATCATATTTTAGACGTAATCAATTTCGTGTGTCTGGAAGAGCGTCGCTCTGATGGAAGGACCCAAGGAGAGGACATCAAATAGCTGAGTTTTTTGGGAGAGGAGGGGGGGGGGGGCGCCGCTCGCATCCATCCGAACAATAATTATCATCGTCAACGTCACGACGTCGTATTGAGGAAGAAGGTGCTCTCGAGTCGTTCTTGCACGGCAGAAAATCACGACAACAATCCGTGTAGCCGCAATTAGGTGTAATCCATCATTAAAACCAAATCCTTGGGTATAATACTAGACAGCACTTGACGTCCTACGGGCGCCTTGCCTTCAGTGTCCAATACGAATTGGTCTATGGACTTGAACTGGACGTACAGGGTGATCACGCGAGAATTCGCCTCCGTACTGAAGGCTTCCCGTTTGAGATGACTTGAAAGGGAGAAGATTGAAAAAATCTGTTACGTTCGAATTTTCGCACGAGCGAATTCCTGGCGACATCTAGGGAATTCGGTTCTACCACGTGTGACGAACGGCGCTCGTTTCTTTCGGTTGATTTTTGTCAGCAATAAGTACGAGCCTATATAAATGGTTTCGAGCGGAAACTTGTTCTTTTCTGTCGACAATTTCGTGAGTGATAGTGTCGCAGGAATAGGAAAGCCGCCGGGCCGCCTTGGCTCGTTTCTCCAGGTAAAGAGAACTGCTTGCGCTATGGAATGGCGACCACGGTTAATTCGTTTTTCTCAGGGGCCTACCGCCCGCCGGACTTTCCACCGTCCCACAGCCCACCAATAGTTATAAGCGGAGACGCCAGGACTCTCGGCATCACACGTCGGCCACAGGGAAGTCATTTACAATTTATTCTAATCACCAGAGAGCTAGAAACCAGTAGATCCATCACAATCACAGTGTTGCATTCATGTTAATTGTTACCTTACGGTGGCCTTATGCTCCGTCTTAAGGGTCGGGGCTGGGAGGCTGGGAGGGCTCCCAGGTAAGCTGCGAGAGTCGTCTACTCTCCCAGACTGGTTTGTAGGAGGCCTTATGCCAGTATTGTTTGCATTTTGAAACGGGAAGCTTTACTTCCGTTCCATCATTGTATAACTATTACTAGTAGGTCAGCCTTGAATTTGGGATTTTGGCGCTAGATGTCGCCTAGAGCAATTAGCTCGCAAGATTTTATCAGCGCATATGAGAAAAATTAAAATTTCTGTACCAAACCATCAACATCTATCAGTAAGTTGGGCGCCACGTTGAAATTTGAAGACAGCGTGATTTGTGTCGAAAATAATTATTTTCCGTGTGTAAAATACACGACCTGTACCATGCACTTGTTTCGTTCACTTGTGAATTACTACCTCACAGTTGGGACGTGAACGCGGTTATTGCACGGAGTGAACCCACTCTGGTCCGCATGGATCAAAACGTTTCAGTTTGATCTCGCAATAACTCTATTGTTGATGCGACATCCTGTATATTCGAACTGCAATCGATGTAGTTCTTTATTCTGAATACAAATATATACCACAATGTTGGGTCACTTCCGAAGGCTATTTGCCAAAAAAATTCAAAAAATGATCCATGATACTGACCTAAACTGGGTTTATTCGTCATCTTGTTCAGCGTAACTGATGAAGCACAATATCAGAAAGTCAGCCGAATTGACCGATGGTTTTTTTTTTCAACCCCACCCCCTATTTGGGGGTTGGAAAAACAATTTGTGGCAAAATTCATAATTCGACAAAATACAGTGCTCAACAATTGAAGTGGAACACCTGAAAATTTTGGTCAAATTAAAATGGTCGTATTTTCTGAAGCAGAATCCGAATTGCAATAAGTTTTTTTCCCTGGACAACTAATGTCTTAGACTACAGCATGACATAATGCTTTCTTGTTACAAGCTTTTCATATTATTTATACAGGGTGTAGTAGTGAGGTACTGCAAAAAATGTGAAGTTTGCACCCCTCCCGATCCGCGAAAACATTTTGTTGAATTTTTCCAACTTGTTCTGGAGAAACTTTGAACCCATACCTCGAAACGGTTTTTTGGGTTTTCGTTTATCTCTGTTAATTACAGGATGATCTCAAAAAAGTGATATTTTAGGCTTCCAATGGTAACTTCTTTCATTGTTATCCGATTTTAAACTTCTTTGGCTCATATTGAAGCTGAAACTTCAGGCAAGAACAGTGTGAGGTCAAAACTCATTGAAGACAACAATTCAATATAAGGGGATGTGTCAAAAGTGACCCGAATGCAAAACAGCTCCCGACTTTCCGTTTAATAACAGATAAGAAAAAATTGAAACGTGTCTTCAAAGGATCCGCTAATTCGGACCATTTTGATCTGCTTTTCGCTTTAGTTGTCAAAGATAATGTCCGTGGTAGAACCGAAACTTGACTGCGTGTTTCCGCGAAAAAATCGCATCTCTTATTTACCTGTAGGCGACCGTAACCCAAGTTACAAGATTCAGAACTGGCAGGTATACGTGTTTTATTGTCGAAGAGAATTTTTGGAATTGTTGTGAAATTTGTAACTTGGGTTACGGCCGCCTTCAGGTAAATAAGAGATGCGATTTTTTCGCGGAAAAACGCAGTCAAGTTTTGATTCTACCACGGAAATTTCTTGGACAACTAAAACGAGATGCAGATCGAAATGGTTCAAATTAGCGGATCCTCTGAGGACAAGTTTCAATTTGTTTTTGTCTTTCATCAAACAGATACTCGGAAGCTGTTTAACATTCGGGTCGCTTCTGATACGTCCCCTTATATCGAATTAATGTTTTCAATAAGTTTCGACCTCACAACGTTCTCGCCTGAAGTATCAGCTTTAATATGAGCTAAAGATGTTGAAAATCGGATAACAATGGAAGAAGTTATCATTGAGAGTCTAAAATTTCACTTTTTTGAGATCACCCTGTAATCAACACAGCTAGACAAAAACCCAAAAAACAGTTTCGAGGTATGGGCTCAATGTTTTTCCAGAACGAGTTGAAAAAATTGAAAAAAATTTTTTCGCGGATCGGGAGAGGTGTAAACTTTACATGTTTTGCAGTACCTCACTACTTCACGCTGTAGAAATAATATGGCAAGCTTGTAACAAAAAATTATTCCATCATGCTGTAGTCTAAGACATTAGCTGCCCAGGAAAAAAAGCTCATTGCAATTCGGTTTTTTCTTAAGAAAATACGACCATTTTAATTTGACCAAAATTTTCAGGTGTTCCACTTCAATTGTTGAGCACTGTAGAACCATCTGCATGACTTTTAAACGTAATTTCGAATTTGATACTCACAAGTAGGGGTTGGGGGTAAGGGAGGGGGTTGATTTTTTCACATAAGAAAAAGGGAACTGTCATGAGCCATATATGTTATAAAGGACGTTGAAATGTTCTCACTTACGTGGGAACATATTTCTTTACCTTGAAATAACCCATCTTCAACTCCTTATAGAAAAAAAAACTGTCCATTTTTTTGGGTAACAGACGATGGATTTTGGCTCGTGTCAAATTGGGCTACAAAATATTAAAAAATTAGGGAATTTGACCGAAACCCATTTTCCATAGGAATCGTGCGGGGTCCTTTGTTTTTTTTAGCCAAATAAACAGGAGTTTAGGTGAGTACCATGGAATTTTTGTAAATTTATAACAAATGGCCTTCGTAAATAGCTCAACAATGTGGTAAAATTACCACATTCAGAATAAAAAATTACACCGATTGCAATTCAAGCACACAGGGTGCGGCAGCAAAAAAGAAGAAGTTTTTTCCAACGCCCTGTGTATTATAGGTTGTAAAAATTATAGTTTCCGATTCGTAATCTACGGAAAATATTGTTCAGAAAAAGTTTTTCCTTTTCAAATTATCTCAAAGGAGAAGCCTCCAGTGTGGGTGGCAATTCTCGCCCCCCCATGCCTCCCCGTAGTTACGGGCCTGGATGACCCTGTACTAGGGACATCTGCCCTGTGGACGTTCGATTGGAGGCAATTATTGTTCCGAAAATATTAGGAAAAGCAGACAACAAAGGCACAAGCAGGCTCAATGATGGCAAATACCGACAGTTTTTCAGAGGGCGTTAGTGTGGCTAGAGTAATTCCAAAATGACATTAAAATGTCATCGGTGTCAAAGTCGTGAAATTGATTCCACCAATGTACCGGTCACATGCCTGTCATTGTTGAAGAGGTTAGAAATAAAAATTCCATTGATCATATTTTACTTGAAATTTTTTCTGGAAACGTTTTATTCGGTTCACGATGACATCATTACAATAGCACGTAGCCACTTCAGCGCCACCTAGTTAAAAAAAAGAAGGTATTTGCCCCCACTGAAACATGTGATCGAAACTGACTTGGAAGACCGGCACGCCTGCATTTAGCCCAGTAGTTGGCCTTCACAACAGGAGAGGGCGCCCAAAGTTTAATCCACCACTTCTGCCATCGTTACCGTATATAAAACAAATCACCTTTCCAACCAAAACGTTTTCTGCTCTTTGGAAATCAAGAGCCTTAATATGATTGATTAATATGATTGAACTGAATGATTGTAGTTATTTTTACAACTATGTATTGTACATGATATAACCCACACTGTGTACTTGTACTGAAATAGAGTATTATACTTTTGAAAAAAAAAAATTCTATGGAATCAGAAACTATATTGAAAAATAATTGACCCGTATTTTTTTATTCAGCCCAAAATCGTATCGTTTGGCCGCAATAAATAAACAAAATTCCTATATTCTGCCTATTTCTGACGTCATATACACAGGCAGAATAGGCGGTGACTCGCTGTGACGTCAGAACTAGTTGATGTTATTTATTTATTGCGCCCAAACGAAACGGTTTTTCACTGAATAAAAAAACACGGGTCAATTATTTTCCAATGTAGTTTCCATTTCAATAAAAAAAATTTTTTAGGATAATACTCCAATGATTTCTTTGTGCTACGATGACATAAAAATTACGCATATGACAACAGAGTTAACCCACTCGAGGTACTCGTACACTGATAGCTATTATTATCATCATCAACAACAACCTAATGCTGATAAGAGGATTGATAAGAATGGTGTGTGTGGTAGATCACTGAAAACAAAGCCACTTATCACGACTTTGGAATATCAATCATTTGTGAACTCGATAGATATACTTACAAGCTAATCATAGGTACGTCGGTATATAATGTATAATGCATTGATAGCAAGTAGGTACCTACGGCTGGATTCAAAGCGGAAATGAGAACTCAGGAAGTCGTTCCGTTATTTTCGTCTACTGGCTGGCACTTCTATTGTTATTTATAAAAAGGAATCTTTTCAATCAAAGGCCTCCTCTGTTTGAAGTTAGTACACAGTGTTCCCAAGCCCTAAGTACAAAAATAACCGTCGGTGGGTTAAAATTAGAATTGCACAACCGAGAATTATTTGAGGGGAGAAGGAAAGTAAAAGGGAGCATCATCGTCTATCGAATAAAGAAGTCCTCTTTTGCGCAAATCCCTTGATTCTTATCAACCATGAAAAGTCTAATCTTGACGTGTATGTTGATCTATTATTATTATTATTATTATTGTTCTGTATAATGCAATAATATGCAATCTTGTGGTGGTATGTGTGTGTGTGTGTGTGTGTACAAGAGCGATAATATTGTGATAAGCCGAGCGCACTTTTCTGCTTGTGGTATCGAGCTTCTTTGCTTTGCTCTTACCAGATTACGGCCGGTGGCCTTGACTTTACTGCCCGTTTTATGGTCGGCTTTTATGTCGTGTCGTCAGGTAATGGCACAAAGCTGCCTGACAAATTGTCTCTCACTGCCAAGCATCTGCTTTTTCACCACGCGCCCACCGAGTCGAAAAGGGTACGTATTGACTGGATTTATCAAAGAAGTAATGTGAAATCAATCAGGATGGGGAAATCTCCACAGACGGGACAGGGGTGTTGTCATCTTAGTTCAAGCTCGACGCAATTTGGTTTTGACTATTTTAATGCTCATGCCCAAGCTATCTATGCCAAGGGCCGGACCACGGCGGCTAGACTGCTGCTTTGTGACGTCACGTTGCCTGGCAACGTCGTTACGTTACCTAGCAGCAGCGACTAGTGCTGGCAACCGAATCGGTTTTGAAAACCGGCTCCGAAAACCGCGGTTTTGATGATAGGTCAAAATTATTCAAAAAATCAACAATTATCCCAAAAATGTGGGAGTTATAAAAAAAAGTCAAATATATTGAAAAAATGGAACAAGGATCCCAACAATGTTGAATCAATTGAAACAAATGTCAAACTAATTCCAAGAACTGTCTAGATAGTTCCCCAAAGATGTCAATTAGCTCAAAAAATGTCAAAATAGGTAGAAAAGTCAAAATAACTCAAAAACCATTAAAATATTATTCCAAAAATGTCATATCAACTTTAAAATTTATTATACTCGGATTTGACGTTTTAAATGATCAAAAAATGTCGAAAGTATATCAAAATGATTAAAAAAATATCAAAATGTTCAAAAAAAATGTCGAAATGTTTCCAAAAAATGTCTATCTCCCCATTATGTACATTGTAATCAGGATTTTCCTTGATTCGGTAGTCCGGATTCAAAGAATTACAAAAAAATTGCGCGTCGCACTTGCTTCAGTCGTGTTTTATTGGCTTTCTTGGAATCATACAACCGATTTCTTTTGCTGGGGGTTATCGGCAACGTAATTTTAGTTACACCGAGCAAAGTAGTGAGACAGACGTGTAGGTACATCATGGCTCCACATAGAGGAACTCATGAAACTCTTGAGTCACAAAAAAAGTCAACCATTATTGATGAGTTGAAGAAAGGAATCACTGGAAAAGCGTTAGCTTTCAAGTACGGTGTAGGAACTTCAACTATACTTCAAAAACCTCCAAAAATAATATGATTCGGTAATCCGGATTATTTGATAATTCGGATCGTCCTGGTTTTAATTGATCCGGATTATCGCGACACCACTGTAACTCCAAAAATATCAGAATGATTCCAAACATGTCAAAAAATCCAAAAACGTCTGATTTATTTATATGTCAAGGATTTTGATGTCATAATGAATAAACAATGTTGAAATGATTTCGAAAAATGTCCAAAGAAAAAACCTACAAAATGTCTTCAGTCGAAGTTTTCGTGTTGGATCTTCCGTGTCCAAAGTCAAACTTTTTGGTGTTCTAATTCGAGATTTCTTGATTTAGGTTGAATTTTCGAAACTTGAAGAGTCAAAGTTGAGTCCAAGAGTCGGACTGAAAGCCAATCTTTCTTGTTTAAGGTCGAAATTTCCATGTTCAAAGTCGAAATTTCGCGTTTGAAGTCAAAATCTGTATCGATATTAAGGTCAAGTTTTCCGAGTCAAAATTTCGAGATCAAAGTCGGAGGTTTTTGCGCCTGAAGTCGGAATTTCAAATGGAGATTGATTTTTTGTTCAATTAAAATTTTCATGTTTGAAGTCGAGGTTTTTCGTTTTGAGAATCAAATTTTCACAATAAAAGACGAAGTTGCTTGTCTTTTCTTCAAGGCCAAATTTCAAATTGAAAGTTGGAGTTTTTCGTATCAGAAGTCCAGATTTCGTGTTCGAAGTCAAAGTTTTCGGATTAAAGTCGAAGTTTTCGTGTTCAAAATCAGAATTTTGAGATAGAAGTCGCGGTTTTTTGCATTTGGATGCAAAATTTCGAGATAAAAGTTTTTGTGTGTTTGGGGTAGATGTTTTCATGTTTGGAGTCTTGAGTTTTTCATGTTTAAAGTCACATTTTCGCAATTAAAGTCGAAGTTGTTTGTCGTTTTCCAAGTCGAAATTTTAAATCAAAAGCCAAAGTTCTTTTGGATTCGAAGTCTAAATATCGAGATCAAGGTCAAGTTTTCCGTAGTCGTAAGATTTTCGAGATAAATGTCGAAGGTTTTTGCGTCTGAAGTCGAAATTTGGGAATAAAAAACCGAAGTTTCTTGTTCGGAGTAGAATTTCCCCGTTTGAAGGCGAAGTTCTTTGTGATTAAAAATCAAATTTTTGCATTGAAAGTCGAAGTTGTTTATCGTTTTCCAAGTCAAAGTTTCAAGTTGGAAGTCGAAGTTTTTCGGGTTTAAAATTTTTCGTGTTTCAAGTTGAAATTTGTTATGTTTGAAGTCGAAGTTTTCAGATTGAATTAGGAGCTTTTTGACATTACAAATTTGACACTTCGACATTTGCAAAGACAATGACATGTGCAAGGCCTTCGCGATCTTGCAGCTCTACAATTTCCATTTGATTCCGCCAAAAATTGAATCCTAGGCGGCGGCTTTTCAAACATCAATTTGTTTATTATGCACATTCCTTACGTCAAAGTTGACGACGTGAATCTGTAAATCCATGTAATCACACATTGAAGCTTGACCACGCTAACAAAAATTATCGCAGATTAAGCAAAGCAGATTAATTTCACGTTGCCAATACAAATCTGTATAATTAGCTACTGAGCCGGAATTGGGTATAACAAAAAATCTTCTTTAATCCGTGGTTAAGTATGGGATTACGTTCAGTGGAACCGGGCATCAAATCAACAGTTCATATCATCACTGCAAGGGTAATAATTAGTGTGCGATCAAACAGAATAAATCTCTGCCCGGCGTCAAGTTTCTGTAATTACCGATGAGTAGCGTTATGTTATAATGGCCGTAATGTAATCTTAAGTCCACATTAACGTCGCATAATGAGGAAAACGAGTGGTTTCATTGCTCTGGCACGCATCTTAATCAGCTGCCTAGGGCAGGTGTGTGGCGCCCGCCGGTAGGACACCTATATACGATGCACCGAGCACAGTTATCCCTCCTCGTTTCCTCACTCTTCAAGTACCTGTTGGGTCTTAATTAACGTCTTGTCTCTCCCGTTTTCGAGATATGCATCCAAGCATCAACGCCACTCAAGACGTCGCAGGTAGGTACGAGGCTCGAGCATTTTAAAACTTGTTAACCCTCCATCAGCTGCCATCTTACTACCGTTGCCAACTTCACACGTAACTTTGACATCTATTTAATCTTCAGGCACGTGCCATTTATATGAAAAACGTGAGTCTCAGATTGGAGCATTGTTTACGAAAATTGTACCTGCGAAACGGCAAATTTCCTAGTCTCAGACTTACGTTTTTCATATGAATGACATATGCCTGAATATTAAATAGATGTCGAAGTTACGTGTGAAGTTAGCAGCACGCGGTTCAATCGAGTGTCTGAGATTACGTCCGTACTGGCGCACTGGGCCGCTATTCTTGAATCGTGTGAGAAAAGTCCCTGGGAGTAAAATACATTCAGTAAAATACATTCCGCAGTACACTGATGTAGCGAATGTTGCCTAAAATCGTGGTTTTTAGGCAACTTTCGCTGCAGAAGTGTAGTACGAATTATATAAAACTCCCAGGGACTTTTCTCACACGATTTAAGAATAGCAGCCCAGGTCTAATCTCAAAATGCGCTGTTGCCGTGATTGATGTAATGCCGACAGGCGATAGCTGAATGACATTTGACATAATCAAGCAACACAGCTTTGAATCAGCTGATTGACAGAATGGTACCAGCGCTGGTGACAGTCTGGCGACCTCTAGATATTTTTTATGCATACGATATGGAAACGACGTAATAAGCAGCACTTGCAGCACACGAGTTCCTGTATTATACAAAACTGATGTTGAAACGAAGATCGGTATGGACGAGCAAATAATTATTATTAAATTATAGTCCGTGTGTATGTGTATAATACGCACTATATGTTATTACGAATAACAGTTTGTGTCCTCATTACATACAGCACACCTACTCCACCATTACCGGTCGTTCAATGCATACAGCAAGCTTTGAACCTCGTAAAAAGCGCATGAAGAAAATTGACCCCGTACTAGATGATATAATGGGTGGATAAATGGCTGCTAGTGTATAGGCAGGTAGTGCTGCGAAGGGCTGCGTAAAACTCAACGTAAATATATAAATGCCGGGTGTTTACAAAGGGTAATGTCTGTGATCGCGTCGTTTAGAAAACCGTGCATTACCGAGCTGTGTGATTTCAATGACAAAATGACAGGGCAAGCCGTACGTTATTTTGCAAATGTCAAACATGACATTTGCATCTTATCGCAGACAACTAGTACTGACATTTGTATGCATTTTTGATTTTCTCTTTATAATAAACCAACGGAGCTCTAGTTACCTACTGAAATTCGCGCTCGACGACCCTTAATATTCGCGCTCATTCACCCTTAAGAAAAGTTAGGGTTGCTAAGGATTCGTTTGAGATTTGTAGGGTTTTCTAAATATTTATACGGATATTCCAGGGATTTCGAGAATTTAGGCAGTTCTGAAATTGAAAATATGTACACATTTGATTTCTATTGTTTTCAAGATTTCTAAGGGCTGGGATTGGAGATTAGTATGGCGTTTCTACGGCTTTCAAGATTTCTACAGGGTTTTAAAGATTTCTGGGAACTTCTAGGTAGTCATTTCTGAAGGATTTCATGAAAATTTGGAAGATTCTTGGAAATTTCTACAAGAGTAGTAGGAATTTCTAATAATTTTTCACGATTTCTGAAAACTTCTAGGGAGTTCTAAAGAACACAGGATTCTTGGAAATTTCGATGGAATAGGACTATGTATCTTACGTGTTATCCGGGCCCATGCGCGTAGAATTAGGCGCTTGATATGAAATTTCCAGACAAATAGCGTCTGTTAACACGTAACATGATCAGAAAAACTATCAATAATTGTTTGTGTAAGTGAAATTTTCAACTATTGATGCTCACTGTTTGTGAGTTTTGAGACTGATGTTATTTCAATCTTTTAAACATTAAAAACAATCATTTTGAAGATGGAATAGGAAGGCAAGCATTCGGTTCTTACAAGAAAGAATGGAAATAAACACTGCGTCATGACAAGTGTAGAAGCGAGAGTCGATACGACGAAGAAAAAGTTTTTATTTTATTCCGTTTCCGCGAACACGTGCCCTGGAAGTTTTGATCAGGGTCCTCTCCGAGTCTCCTCTAACTGAAACCCTCTGGGGCCAAAGGTAGACGAGCCGCGAGAGCTACTCCCATACGGTACGTTTCAGGCAATTCTTGCTACATGAATGTACTGCGGATTGCATAAGACTATCCGGCCCAGAAGCTAGGCAGGAGAATGGCGGAAGCCGTATTCGGGGTTGCCAAGTGAACAAGAAATATAACTTTCAATTACTTCGATATATTAATTTCCAAATTTTGAACTTTCATTCCGTATGGTGTCAGATTTCCTAACTAGAAGAGCGCAAGGAAACATCTTGCAAAACAAATTGATTTTTATAGTGACTATTTGAGGTGACAGTATATGTAATATAACGTATTATTGGTAACGGCGGCCATGCCAAATCTGACAACATCGCGATTAACAGACTGTGGATCATTTACGAAGTAAGCAAGGAACTTCCAATAATATCATTATTTTGTAAAAAAGAACTATACAAAATAGAAATTTGGCTTGCGACTGGTTCTTCTTCACATTTTTAGTAACTTTTTTGTATCTATCTGGAGACTTAGTCATGAAATAGCCTGGTATTCCATAGAAAAGTCGATATTTGTCTGGATGTTTCAAATTTGGCACTAAATAGCGACAGTTGCGTCCATGTTGCATCTGCGCCGTCGGGTCAGGAGAACGAACTATTTCTACGGCTAACGGCTATTTCTTCAAGTTTTTCAGGGATTTACTTACTTACTTACTTCTGTCTGAGAATTTCAAAGAGTTTCTAGGATTTTCAAAAGATTTGTACGGTAATTCCGAGGGATTTTCAAAGATTTACACGAGAATTGGAAAGACTTACATAGATTTCCACGGAATTCCTAAAGATTCATATGGAATTTCAGAAAATTTCCAATGATTCCTGAGAGTTTATATGAATTTCTTAGAAATTTCCACGGGATTTCCAGAGATTTGCAAGAATTTTTACTAGATTTTGTAGGGATTTCCAAAGATTTTTGGGGACTCGCAAAAATTTCTGAGGATTTCTCATTATTTCAACGGAATTTCTAGGAATTAATGAAGACTTGTATGAGATTTCTAGGGATTACTTGAGATTCCTACGAGATTTTTGAAGTAGTTTTAGATTCTACGTGATTTCTAAAAATATTTACAAGAATTCTGGGGATTCTTGTGAGAATTTCGTGAGATTTTTGAAGAATTCTGCGGGATCGCTATAAGAGTTTCTGAAATTCGTTTTGAGATTTCTAGGGATTTCTGAATATTTTTACGAAATTTCGAAGGATTTCTGAATATTTCTACGAAATTTCGAAGGATTTCTGAATATTTCTACGGATTTTGTAGAAAGTTCCAAAAATTTCGAAGGTTGATTCGGATTTCTGAAGATTTTCACGAGATTGCTGGGAATTCATAAGACTCCCGGAAGACTTCTAGAAGATCTCTGTAGATTTCTGGAAATTTTTACAGGATTATTTCGACGAGACTTCTGGCGGCTTTCCAAGGATTTCATTTCTAGAAGTTTTTGAGAGTCACTACGGGATTTCTAGGGATTTCTACGACAATTCTAGGATTTTTCAAGGACTCTCAAGTTTACCAGTAATTTCCAATGATTTTTTGATATTTCTATGGTTTCTAGAGATTTCTAGAAGGCTCAAGATTTCTAAGGACTTTCTAGGAATTTAAAGATATTTGTATGAGATTTCTACGGATTTCTGAAGATTTTCACGAGATTTTTAAAGACTTCCTGAGGATTTTTTGAAAATGTCTACGGGGTTTCTAATATATCAACGAGATTTCTGAAGGTTTCTGTATTTCTAGGAATTTCTCAAGATTTCCACGAAATTGCTAAGAATTTTCAAAGATTCATATTCATATTCATTTATTTTACCATCAAAAATACTTTACATAGTGAGGTCAAAAAAAAATTGTCAACATTTTAAAATATCACAGAATTAGAAATACATGTAGGTACATTCACAAGATATCTAGGATACCTATCTAGAGATTTCTGAGGATTATGAGGCAGTTTTGAAAGTTTCTACAGGATTTTTGAACATTTGTATGGGATTTCTGAATATTTCTCTACAAGATTTCCAGGGACCTTTAGAGATTTTCACGAGATTTCTCATTGTGATTTAATCAATTAAAGTGTTTTCATGGAAACTTTTGCATTTTTCGGGTTTTTTTCTAATAAAACGCTGAAATGATTAGGTACGTATTTTGTATTTCGGAATAAATACTCTGTTTGTATTTTGGAATTCCTTGGTTTTCCAAACTACGTATCTCGTATTTTGTATTTCGACTATCTTGGATAGACTATTTTGTATTTTGTATTTGAATACACTTTTCGCAGTTGTATTTTGCCCAGCTCTGATTAATAATAAATAATATTGCTAAATATTGCTGAGTTTACAAAGTCCCTGCTCGAGTCCCTGACATTTTTTCGAAATTCCCTGACATTCCCTGAGGAATTATGATTTTCGTTGTCGTGCAAATGTTTCGTTCGAATCATACTGATTTATGTACTTGATAGAACTTCATGGTTCCATGGAATATGTGGAGGTAGCGCGTTGATTGTCCTCTCTTTTCCTATCCCTGCAACATCAACGCCCTAGATGTACGCCAACGGACCATAAAGGTGAGTTTCAGTTTTAGTTATACAGTCCATTTTGCTTTTTTTGTTTAGTTTAGTTTCGCGCCGCAACACAATAAAAGTATTGAACTGTCGTATTCGATTACAGAATAGAAGTATCAAACTGACGTGTTCTGACGCCAGAATCAATCGGCGTTTGAGCGACTGTGGGGGGTGAATAAAAGATGCTCCGGCTCATCCGGGGCGTTAAAACTCAATTATACGTCGCTCAGACTAAAGTTCCCGGTTTCGCATTTTCATATTTTCAAACGCCCCATTATTGGCCACCACGGAAGCGACGTCGTTACCGAACTACATGGTGTACAGGACAAAACACCGTCTGGGGAATATTGTACGAAGCAATGACGAGAACGGTACAGGGTACAAAAAGAAAGCTTCGACGGGGTAAATTGGAAAACCGTGACGTGTTTATTTAACCTCAAATCTGTGAGGCAATCGGGCGTCATGTTGACAGAGAACCTGACTTATTGGCCCTTTCACAATTACTGCCGTGCCACCATTCCCGGGATGTGCAACAGCTTTTGATTTATGAGGGGCTCCTCCTCGGCGGCTGCCGCCGGGGTGGCATTTTCAAAGAGCCAGGCGGGCCTTCGGCCTTGAAGTTTTCGCTGTTAGCTGTCTGATGTATATTTCTACATTTTCTCACCATTTCTCCTATCTCTCCACCGCCACCAAGTTATAGAAAAAAAAACATGCTTGATCGAAAATTCAATCTCAACGAATTACATCGATTCCTAGCTGGGCTTCGATTCAAACTTGGCTTTTGGATGCATAACGTCACGCATTCCGAAGAGTGTCCGGCTTCGCCTTAATGGCTAAGCTCGACATTTCCATAACGGGCATTGTTCGAGAGATTACCCGTACCGGTGTCTTGTGACGATTTTATCGCAAGAAAAATTAGAAGTCGAGTTAAAGCCGAGTCAGAAGCTCAAAGCTGGCGATGTGCTTGGCTAATAGCTAAAATAATGAAAATATTTAGGGCTGATGACGAAAACCACGGATGGAACAGAAGACGCATTTCTACCTGCGGTGACCTTGAACGAGGGGGATGAACAATCTGCCAAACATGCACTTACTACCATGCACCGAAACTAAGCCATTATACCGCAGAGCAATGTAAAAACCAACCTGATGATTTTCGGGACTTGCACAGCTAGCTGTTATCGGAATCCAAGAGGGTTATCACTCTGTCTGTATCAGAAAGCGTTCAATTGCACAATTAATATTTACGTATAACCGGAGAATTAGACCCGATGTTCGTACAAAGCACGGCCACTACGGCCATAACGACACGTGAGCTCAGACTGCTCACAGAGGGATGGCGATCCATCATACAATGGTGTCGATGGAGGGGGGGGTGTTACAGCCATTATGGCAGCACGCTGTGCGAAATTCTACCCTCTTACGACAACCACCGGTCACCTTGTCCACTCTGATTCGTTCAGGTGGATTTTTGCTATTATAACGAAAGGTGAATCGTAAGTATATGGCGATAAAAGAACGAACAAAATCCGAACACTCATTATTGTGGTAAATAAAAAGTGATTATACTGTTACAACGTCAAGGGTCAAACCGTGCAAATATAGGCTGCAGTTACGACACAGGAGATAAAATGACGTGCGCCAAAGCAGTCTGCTGTATAGTGCGGCGGTTAACGACCATTTTTCAGAGAAATCTTGTATTTTGTGATGAAAGCATGAAATTTGGCATATACGCTCTACAGACTCTCCTTTGCCATTTACGAGGCGGACCCACGATGTAACCGCCGTGCAACTGTCAGAATTGTCATTTGCCTACCTTCCAGGGGCAAAAACTAAAGTCGGTTATCAAGCTGATTCAAAAGTGACGTCAATCAATGCAGTAGACCTCCACAGTATAAGTTCACCAAAACAGATGTCAATATTACAAGAGGAGGGGGAATGGGAGAGGATAGTTCTAGCCGCGGCACAGATTTTTTTTATTTGGTTATTTCGGACCAAATTGATAAGTTTGGTATCGTTTCCGACTAAATCACATCTTCTGAATTCAAATTGAATGTTGTAATTGCAATTTGAAAAAAAAAGATTTTGTTTTGTTGAAAAAAATATATTTCAGAAAAAAAATTTAGGCTTTTTTCATTTTGACTTTTATCCTAATTCAAGGCATTCGAAGTGGAAATCGTTATTTAGTTCACTTCTTCAAAGCTTCCTGCACATGAAAACCATGTACGAGACCTGATTTTTACTTTGACAAGTTCGTGAGCCTTATTTGTTCCTAAAGTCGTAAAAGTACTATGCAATCATTTTCATGTACGAATGGAAGTGTGCATGCAAAGGTATCGCGTCGATTCTGACAGCTGCACGGCGGTTACGTTATGGGTGCACCTCTTATATCGTAAAGAACAGGTATATAAACTCAGAAGATGTAATTTAGTCGGAAACGACACCAAACTTGTCAATTAGGTCCAAAATTAACAATTAAAAAAATCTGTGCCACGGCTAGAACTATCCCCTCCCATTCTCCCTCCTTTTGTAATATTGACATCTGTTTTGGTGAAGTTATACTGTGAAGGTCTACTGCATTGATAGACGTCACTTTTGAATCAGCTCGATAATCGACTTCAGTTTTTGCCCCTGGAAGGTAGGCAAATGGCAATTCTGACAGCTGCACGGCGGTTCCATCGTGGGTCCGCCTCGTAAATAGTAAAGGACAGTCTGTAGAGCGTATGTGCCAAATTTCATGCTTTTATCACAAAATGCGAGGTGGTTCTTACTAACCGCCGCACTAGTATCAGGTGCAGAGTTGTGGGGTGGAGAATGAAAATTCAGGTCTACAGGGTGAACATACCGGTTGAGAGCCAAATGCCTCGTCTACTAATTTCTGGAACGTTCTGTTGAAACTGCTTTTACTGATGCCAGAATCTTATAGAGTACCACCAAGAGAATCGAAATCCAGCCCTACAGGGTGATCCATGAAAAAATGAAAAAATCGTTTGAGTAGCCAAATGCCTAGTCTTCTAATTCCTGGCTAAGCCAATTCTAAAACTGTTCTAACTGAAGCCAGAATCAAGTTATGGAGTGACACAATGAAAGTGTGAGTTTAGAAGGTGATTAAGTCTACAGAACGATTTGTGAAACTCAATTCAAAGAAATTTTTGGATAGCCAAATGCCTCGTCTTTCAGTTTCTACATGAACATGAGGATGTTCAAAAACCAAATTTATTAAAAAGATGGATTTAGCAAAGCCCAAATCAGGTGCTCAAGTGAGTTGGGTAACTCTCAGTCTTCACGACTGCTCATTTCGATCTTCAAAATTCCACAACAAAAGATTAATCTCCGAGTTGTAAATGTGAAAATAATGGGCTTGGGCTGAAATAAAAAGCCATTAATGGCTTTGCACAGCACAGCTATTCAAATTATTAACAATGATGGCGCTGCTGGGAGAAAACATAAGAGATAACACTCAGTCAAATCCGAAGTTTTCTTCGAAGAATTCCATTGAACACTTTATCTACCGGCCAGATAACGTTACAGTTATAATCTAATTGATTATCAAGCACTTTTTTGCTGAATGTTTTTTAACGACTATTGAATATGTTTTTTATTGACTGAGTTGAAAATTCTTTTCAGGCTTCTCCTGGAAGAAATGTTCCTAGCTTTTTTCTGAAAATGATTGCTTCTCCCAGCTACAAGTATCGCAATTTGGAAGCGACGCTCTGTCTCCCGGAGCTTGGAAAATCCGGGCGTAATCGAGTCAGGAGTGCAATCAAGCTTTTTGAGCTTGCAACAACTGCACAAACGTGCATCCTGCAGCATCCAGCAACAAATTCAATTCCGCTGCGCAGAGGTCCCAGCGACCGCATATATAAAGCTCCAACTTCCAGCACACAACCCCCCATTTCTCCCGCAGTTTGCCTGTAATTATAAGCGAAGCGAACTCGGCTTTGGGTTTGTTCCCGAACCCCTTCGCGCTCCCTCAAAGGGACGGTCCTTATAACTTATAACCCAGATTCTCTCGGATAGTCCACGTAAACGTCGGGGTGACGTCAAGCTCCTATTTAGCTAGCTGGCCGGGAGGTCAAACTTGAAGGGAAATGGAGGGATCGTAGGGCCGGAGCAGATCGCCATTTGAATATTTTATCGAGCAGTAGACGCTTGAGCTTTCGTATGTCGGTGAGCTTTTGCATTTTGTTTGCTGCTCGCTTCTAAATACTTTTTGAATTTTTAAAAAGCTTCGACTTTTATCAGGAAATTTCGAATTTAAAAAACGAGATTCAGACTTCAAACACGAAAAACACATGAAAGCTTCAAGTTTCATCTCGAATTACGACTTATACCACGAAATTTCGACTTGAACACGAAAGCTTCCATTTTATTTCAAAATGTCGATTTCAAACGCAAAAAGCTTAGGACTTTTACTCGAAATTACGACTTTCAACACGAAAAACTTCGCCTTCAAAAAACGAAATTCAGACTTCAAACACGAAACTCTACCACTTTAAAATAGAAAAGCTTCGATTTTTATCTCGACATTCTGACTTGAGCCATAACATTTCGACTTCAACACAAAAATTTCAACCTTTATTTCAAAATTTAGACTCCAAACGAGGAAAGCCCCGGCTTTTATTTAGATTCCGACTTTTAGACTTTCATCTCGAGATCAAACTTGAAATGTAACGTTCATTCTTTAAACACGAAAAACTGTCATTTTGAAACGCACAAAGCTTTGACGTTTATCTCGACTTTCAATATAGAAAACTTTGGCTTTAAACACGAAATTCAGACTATGAGCACGAAAACTGCGACTTTGAACCAGAAAAGCTCCAATTTTTATCTCGATATTCTGACTTCAAAAACGATATTTCGACTTCAAACACGGAAAACTGCAATTTTTATAATCTTTCATTTTGACTTAACTACAAGATTCGACTAAACACGGAAACTTCGATCTCTTTCAAAATGAATGTCGACTTCAAACGCACAAAGCTTCGACCTTTATCTCGGAATTTACACTTTTAACACGGAAAACTTAAGCTTCAGACACAAAATTCAGGCCCCAAGCACGAAAACTGCACCTGTGAACACGAAAAGCTTCGACTTTCATTTCGACATTCTAACTCAAACCAATTGGTTTCGACTTTTATTTCAAACTTCGACTTCAAACGAAAAAAGATCCGACTTTTATCTTGGAATATCGACTTTGAACAAAAAAAGCTTCGATTTTCATCTAGATATTCTGACTTTAACAACGAAATTTTGACTTCAAACACAACTTCGCCTTCAAATACTGTTTTAATAGTCCTATGTGGTTGTAATACACAATACACAAATAGGAGATTCAGACTTTAAACACGATAGGTGCGAATTTAAACAAGAAAAGCTTCGAAATTTTATCTCGACATACTAACTTGAACCATGAAATTTCGAATAAACACAAAAATTTCGATTTTTTTCACAGTCCGACATCAAACGCAAAAAGATCCGACTTTTATCTTGAAATTTCGACTTCAAACAAGAGAAGCTTCGATTTTTATCTCGACCTCGATCTCGACATTCTGACTTCAATAATGGAATTTCGACTTCAAACACGGGAAACTTCGGCTTCAAATACGAAATAGACTTAAAACACGATAAGTGTGACTTTGAACCATAAAATTTCGACTTTTGATTCAAATTTTGACTTCAAACAACAAAGCTTCGGTTTTATATCGATATTCTGACTTCAACAACGAAATTTCGACTTCAAACACGGAAAACTTCAACTTCTAAGACGAAATTCACACTTCAAACACGATAAGTGCGACTTTGGACAAAACAAGCTTTATCTCGAGATTCTGACTGGAAAATTGACTTGACTTTGAACGAAAAATGAAAACCGATGTACGATCGCGCGAGACATCGAAAATACTTTGACACTCTAGTTTCCATACTTTTAGTTGTGTGAGGTTGATGTTGATTGACATCACACGTCACCATTATTACACAACTAGAAGTCCGAAAAATGAGGTCTCAAAATATTTCCAGCGTATCAGTTTTTTTTTACGCGCGATTGTACCGGTCTGTCAAAAACCGGTTCCCGTAGTACCGGAATTTAAAACCGACTCCGAAAACCGGTATTGAAAGCCGGCTTCGAATACCAGACTCCGAAAGGCGGGCTCGAAAAGCCGGCCTCAAAAGCCGGTTTTTCAGCTACTTATCATTGAAACTGCCGTTTTCGGATTCGGGCTTTGGAACCGGCTTTCAAAACCGATTCGGTTGCCAGCACTATACTGGAAAGAGATCTATGGTATGGCGAGCTTTAAGAAGCTCCATAGACACGATTGCCGGAGACGAAAAGCATAACAAGCTTCAAAAATTCTTTGAAGGCAATCGCCGAAGACGAAATGTATCTGACTTCGAGAAACTCACTGATGACAATTGCCGAAGACGATTCAGGGTATATTAGACATTAGGATGTTCATGAAGGCAATCGCTGAAGGTAAAAGCAAGTTTCAAGAAGGTTTATATGAAGGCAATCGCGAAAGGCGGTAGATATGCCAAATTGCGGAAGCTTTACAAATGGCAATCACGTTATATTCAAGTTTCAGGAAGCTCGTGAAGGCAATCGCCGATTCGGAATGAGCTTTGGGAAGTTCACAGAAGCTACCGCCGGAGACGAATGTTCCCTATTTGAAGCTTTCTGAAGGCAATCGCCCAAGGCAGTTCAGAATAAGGTGAGCTAGGCTGATTTGCGATTCAGGCCGCGATCGGCCGGTGGCGACCAGAAACACAGCCCACTAGAATCATGTAGAAATCGGACAGACTATAGGAAGTGTTTGGAGGCAACCTACGAAGGCAAAAGACATACCTTTTGAAGGCTCAATCACCAAAGGCGATTCAAAGTATATTGAGGTTTAGGAAGAGCCCATAAAGGCAATTGTCGTCGGGTATGAAGCGCCGGAGGCGATTTAGGCGATATTAAGCTTTCAGAAAGCTGGGAAAAGCATTCGCCGGAGGCGATCAAGGGATAACGAGCTTTTAGTAGCGTATGAAGGCAATCGTTGAAGGCGAAAGGTGGGCGTTGAAGGTGATAGGCGATTCGGGGGTATAGTGAGCTTCAGGAAGCGTATTCTACAGTCCTAAACACCTTCGGACGTACACGCGATTCATCGCTTTTGGATGCTGCACGAGCTTTGGGAATTTCATGCTATCGCCCATGCAATTCAGAATTCGCTCCTAGATAGTACACTCAAGTACCGAGCGAACCGAGCTTTAGAAACAGCCTTCGAAGCGTCCTCTGCATTTAAATCCTGGCCTTATATATACGTAACGAATCGCGAAACGTGTTAGCATCTCCGGTTTTTGAGGCACTCAAACTCAAGTCACTCGGAAAACAGTGAAAACAATTGTGTATTTTTCCGCCATTTTTTTTTTTCAAATCAAGAAAGAATCTCTGAATATACAAATGCCAATCCTGCAAATACCAATGTAGTAGAATATTATATTCAATGTATAGTATAGATTTAACATGTGTCTGGGTAGATTTCGTTTGAGATTGTTAACCTGTTCCAGTTTCGTGCATGCGTCAATAAGATCCGCTGTATTTGTCTGTGTGTGTTTGGTGAGCGCGCGCAAGATATACACCAGCATGTGTTGGGGAAAGGGTGAAAATGAAGACCCGGGGCGGTAATTAAAGCGAAGCGCTTAAATTATAATTACTGATGTTGCTAGGTATGTACGTGAATAATTTAATAGCGTTCTAGAACTGATGCGTCACTCTCTCTACGATTAAACTTCAAATCAATAATATCAACATTTTTGATGAATTTGCGATTGAATTTGAGATAATTATCACCCGATGAACGAGATTGTGTCATGAACCGCCCTTTAGACTCACGTTTTCATTCTGCGACTTTACAGCCTGATTCGGGCACAAAGTGAACGCAGTTTTATCAGTAAAATCTTGAAACTAGAAGATGAGGCATTTGGCTAACCAAAGAGTTTCAAGGTTTATGAATCGCCCTGTAGACTTGAGCGAAGGGCTCTAGTGAATGCGAATTTCGGAATCTTTTGCAAGAAATTGGAAGACGAGCCATTCAGCTATTCATGTATTCGAAGTAGAAGAAATAACACAACTTGATGAACATGAACATAGATACGTTATCGCGTATAAGTATTTACCTCTTATATTGAAAGTTGCTAATGGCTGGTGTTGTTAGGACCGCTTTGTGTCGTTAGCGCGTCACCTGCCTTAATCTTACAATATAAACGCAATTATAATTCCATGTGCTTGGTCAAATATTTGAGGTGTACGCATACCGTCAGTTGAATTTATAATTTGTGTGTACCAGAGTCAAATTTGTAGACAACCGTGTCGTACTTATCACATTTGAAGCAGCGCCAGCCCCAGTTCTGATATTTCCTCGAGCGATTCCCTTTGTTCTCAATCCTGCATCCTGTATTTCCCGTAAACGTCACAGAGCTTGTACGGGGGCTATTTTAAACTATTTCTATTATCAAGCTAAACTAACCAAGCAAAAACCAAATAGTTGAAGCGCATGAAGACGTTGAGAACAGCACTTTCGAGTAGCTTCTCAGGCTCCAAGACATTCGCTTCGCTAAAGGGCATTTGTAAAATCTTCTGGAAGAAATTGTAGCTAACGGCTGACAGTGTTGCCAAAAGTCAAAACTATTTGTACACTTTCACCGAGCCCCGAGTAGTACGCCGGATAAGCGACATGAATTTCCAAGTCATTTCATCACGCGTCAGACTCTGTCAAATCGGTAGTTTTTGTGATGGCAAACAAGGAAAACAACTTCTGTCACTCATGCGTTGGTTGCTTCAGAAGTTACAGGATGTCAAACATGTCAAAAAAAAACTTATCTAAGTTATTTCATAACGAGACAGAAACCGTTAAATCCAAAGGGTCGTGAAACCCCGGCGTTCAGGTAGTACCGCAGGTACCTATGGTATTTGGTACTGGTAACTATTTGGTAACTAACTAACTAACTGGTATTTAAGTGATATTCAAGTTATGTTCAACTTGAAATTGATGAGTTTGTTGGAATACACAACAACAGTACAAAAACAGTAGGCTGGTGTCATAGTAAATTATTGAAAAGTCAGTGTCTCGTGATGAATTGACTTAGGTAAGTCTTTTTTTGGACATGTTTGACACCCTGTAATTTCCGAAGCAACCGACGCATGAGTGACAGAAGTTGGTTTTTGTTGTTTGCTATTACAAAAACCATCGATTTGACCGAGTCTGTCGCGTGATGAAATGACTTAGGTAAAATGTCGCTATCCGGCGTACTAAAGGGGTTAACCACTATGGAGGTTTTCTGTCCCTTGCCTTGGAGATCCGTGGAGGTTTGGTGGAGATCCGTGGAGGGTTTTGGGGATCCGTGGAGATCCATGGAGGTTTCGTAGAGATCCATGCAGGTTTTATAGAGATCCGTGGAGATTTTTTCATCAATTCGGACTAGTTGGCTGGGCAAATTTTCTACTCTAGCATTGTAGGCTTGCCGCCTTTTTACCTGGTGTGAAACTGACTTCTCTAGAAGTGAAGTTATATTTCTTATCAAATTGATATTAAAATCTTGGAAAACTGATCTTGTCATCCGTGGAAATGCGACTAGAGGGGCGCAGAGCTGTATTACTGTAAAAAGTTATAGCTGTTGAAAGTTAACTTCAACACCCTGTATCTTTTTAAGGAAGCATTTTAGGACCATGAGTGTTTTGTTCTTTCGGCTTTATTTTTGAAGGGGAATCATCCCTCAAAGTTTATAATAGCCAAACCCGAACACCCTGTATATTGCCTATGGGAGCTATGCGAAAAATGTGAAGATGCCTGCTCCACAAAGCGCAGTACGTTACTGCCATTAAAAAGAGAACACCAATATAATTTGAAAAGTCAGTAGAGAAATTACACGAGTCAACTACCTATTTTTAGCGAACTTTCTTTTCGTTTTCTGTGTTTTATTCCTTCGTTTTAAACGTACCTACTTTACCTCCTTTTTATGCTTTCGCGCGATACTCTTTATGCGTTGTTATCCTTTTCTTGGGCTCTTCCGCTTCTTTTCCTTGCATTTTATTCCCTCTTTACACGCGTCGACTGCCTTATCTTGCGACTTTCTTCCCGTTTCGTGTGAGTTATCTCTCGAGTTATCCTTACTTTTTAATGCTTTTTTTAGCGCATTTTCCATCTTGATGAAAATCGCTATTGCAACCGCTTTGTCCGTCCGTCCGTCCGTCCGTTCCTCGAACTCCTCCCAAACTAGACGACCTAGCTTTCTAATTTTTTTGCTGTTACATAGCTGCCACTCCCAAAGGAGGGCTAGGCTATATTGGATGTCTATATTGCGCCGCCAACATAGACAAAACCGCCCCCGATAAACTTGAAATAACATAATATTGCACTTTCTACCAGACCTGATGCTCTAGTGTTCTAATTTTTTGAATAATACATAGTTGCCACTTATAAACGTAAGCCAAGAAACATTCCGTCTTCAATATGCGCCGCCGACATGAGAAAACTGCTAAAAACCGCCCCCAATCACTTTAAAATGAAAAACATAAACCCGAAGACATAGCGATCTGATTCTTTCGGTATATAAATAGCTGACTAAAAATGGGAAAGGATAGGCTACTTTTGATATGGCGCCGCCTCCAGCTTCCGCCCCCAAAAGAAAAAAAGTGCAACTTTCAACAATTTTCACTGATTTAGCTGATAATGTTACCTCGAACATTTAGATACTCTTGACTCAAACTGTGCAAGAATTTCTTTGCCAAACTCTGCCGCTCCCACACGCCGCCCCCAAAGTGAGAGATAAATGATGTACTTTTACGATTTTCACTGATTGTCATATTTCCCTCTCATTTAGAAACTCCCAACTCACACTGTGTAACAGTTACTTTGCCGAATGCTGCCGCCCCCACACGCTGCCCTCAAAGTGAGAGATGAATGAAAAACATAAACCCGAAGACATAACGATCTAATTCTTTCGCTGTATGGATAGCTAACTAAGAATGGGAAAGAATAGGCTACTGTTGATTAGTCGCCGCTCCCAGCTCCCGCCCTCAAACAAAAAAATATATTGATGAGTGAAAGAATTTTCATTCAAATCTATTTCATTGGCAAGTACCCCATTCTGATAACACAATATCACAATGAGTTTCGAATGAAGAAAGTGGGCAAGGAATGGTGTTTCTCCTTCAACCAAATTTCTTTACGTTCACAATATGCCTCTTTGAGAAAATGCGCTACTGAGACTCACGCACGTGAAGGCATACTCACTTGTTTACGATTATTAGCTAGCCTGTTTTTGGTTTAATGACGTGTTCTTTTTAGCTAGGTCCCGTTGGTGTCTTTTGGTAGCGTATTGCCACAAAACCAATGTCTTTCACTGACTATCTTACAATCACTTGCGATTTTTCAGCCTGTTCTTAGTTTTATGAGGCGGTCTTCTCAGCTTCTCGTCGCCCAACACCCCTATTTTGTTCCATGGTCCCGGTTTTGGCTTTTGGTAGCGTATACCTACAAAACAATGTCTTTTCCCGGTTTTCTCCCTTTTTTGCTCCCCAGTCCTATTAGTGTTTTCTCTTTCGTTTAGTATCATTTCCACTTAGTTCGGGGGGTTATATATCCGCCAAGCGCTAAAAATACACTGCGTAGTTTTCGAAGTAGTTTCCTACCTTTTCCAATTTTTTTCTGGAACATTTTTCTATCTCCCGCAAAAAATTTAGAAAAAAAATCTTGCCAGCCACTGTTTGTAGTTCATTTCTACTTTTGGAATGATCGAAATCGAGGTCCCCTTCATGACACGGTCACGATCACAAATCACTAATTTATCAGTGTCGCGCAAGCGTGGATTCCGAAGAAAAAATTCAAATTCCGGTGTCCACTTATTTTTTAAAAACAAGGTAAATGTAAAATTTATAATGGCACATCGCCGCGCATTAATTGCGGTGCTCACTTGAGCGAAAACTTAGTAAAATATACTACACTAGGTTCACTTGTACCGTGATTCTAGTCGGCTGTGAGATTTTGTTTTTTAAGTTTCCAAAGGTGAAATATAGAAAATCCCCAAAACTTTGCAGTTGGCTGCTCTGGCCCGACCAGTTTTGAAACACATTTTTCGCATATTTCCTTTGCAGATAGCCGGAACATTTTTGCGGGACGTGATGTCTGACGCTTTTTTCCATTTTATTGGAAAATGTAGCAATTTTTCGACCTGTTTTCAATTTTCGCCAATGAACAAATAAATCAAAAGAGCCTTGACATTTGACAGTTGTAAAAAATATTTCTAACCTCTTGAAGCCGGTTCAACTTTCGATGCTTCAAATTAAAGAGTGAACAAGGCCCTTCGTCCAAAAAAAAAAGGGCCCCATGCAATCATCAACCCTTTCGCCTCTTCCAGTCAAAAATACAAGCCAAACCCTGAAGAATTAGAGGCGATACAAGGATCGCCGTGCAGTCTGTCATTGGCAAAAGAATTTACGTGTAAAAAGTAAATAAAACCAAATTTCAAAAAACCCAGCCGCTCAAAGCTGCGTATTGGACCGAAATTGATGTTATTACCTTCAATTTGCAATTTGCTTTTGTTTTGGGGCTTCCCGGGACGAGTTTTTGTCGACCCTGAATGGGCCGCCGTCAAGATGACTTAGATTTGCGGCCGCCCCGTGCCCTTTTGGTGTCTACATGACGGTAACACAGCTCTGCGTCTCCCTAGTTGCACTTCCACGTATGACCAGGTCAGTTTTCCTGGTCCAAGATTTTAATATCAATTTGATAAGACATATAACTTTACTTCCAGAGAAGTCAGTTTCACACCAGGTGAAAAGGCGGCAAGCCTACAATGCCAAAGTAGAAAATTTGCCCAGCCAACTAGAGTCACAGTACAAGTGAACCTACTATAGTACTTAAGACACGCAAGCGGACTACATACATCAATGAAGTCTGACAAACGAATGATACAGGATAGCAGGATACAAGAAGTGCCGAATCGGCAAGTACAAAACTGATATTTGCTATACCCACCCTCTATCCTTCACAGCGGGGTGCAGACCCATCAGTGGGTAAAGCAGGGTTGGGCTTCGCAAGATATTGCACAATCAGAAGACAATAGTAGTTTTCATGACAATTTTGTGTTTCGGTGGCATGCGCAAGATTTGACAATTCGGGTCGGCTAACACCAGAGGTATAGAGTGGGGAGAGTGATTACAGAACCAACATGGCATTCCACGTGTCCACTGCATATTTTAGCGATTTTAGGGCAGCGACATGATAAGTTACATCGTTAAGCAGCTTCAATGACCCTGTACAAGATGATTTTTGTACGATGGCCAAGTCTAAAATTGACCGGACATGATCATCAACAATCATTCTGTTGTTTTCATATCGTCTTTCCAGTAGATCCCACGCAATATCGTAATTGTCGTCTGCTTCACCCGTCAAAGATGACCTTAGGTAATGTAATTTGGAACACTTAACACTTATCAATGCTAGGCTCATCATGAATCAGACTTTTGAAGGCACTGACAAAAGACCTCCATGCGGTATAGGAACCGTTAAAAGATGGTAGCGGAATTTGTGGCAATTTGGCACTTGCTCATGGCCTGGAGCCTGGAGCTATCGATGACTGAACTGGCGCGTTAACGTTTACGTTAGTTTTCTGCAATTTTTTAAGAAGGACTAACGCGTCATCAAATAAAGCTTTAAATTCTGCGAGATACTCCTCAGCAGCATCTACTTCAGCTTTCCGGTCGCCGATCTTACACAAAATGTCCGTTAGAATTTCTACGATTTTTTCACGTAACGCCGGGAGAGACTCTAATTTCACCTGAATTTTATCTCTATCGGTCGAAGAATTGAACTTCTCAACCTCTTTTAGCAAGCTTGCTTAGTTAAAAGTTAGCAAGCTTGCTTAGTTAAAAGTTAACTTTTTCAACTCTGGATCTTGAGCAAGATCCTTAGATCATGTTTCAGTCATCTTTAATTTATTATCACGTTTTTTACAATTTACTTTGAATTATGAAAACACGACAACAATGCACCCGTAATTGAGCTACAGCAAAATAGGAATCGGAACAAAGGAATGAGAGAGCCGCTTACCAATAACATCTGGGGCTGCTTTCCATCTTCGAACTACCAACAGCTTTACGGACCACCTTCGAAGGACCACCACAGCAATCAAATCTTTGATTCCGAAGAAAAAATTCCGGTGTTCACTTATTTATTAAAAACAAGGTAAATAAAATTTATAATGGCACATCGCCGCGCATTCATTGCGGTGCTCACTTGAGCGAAAACATAATAAAATATACTAGTACTTAAGACACGCAAGCGGACTACATACATCAATGAAGTTTGACAAACGAATGGTACAGGAAGTGCCGAATCGGCAGGTACAAATTGGAACAATGGTACAAAACTGATAATTGCTATACCCACCCTCTTCCCTTCACAGCGGGGTGCAGACCCATCGGTGGGTAAAGCAGGGTTCGGCTTCAGGGCTTCCCTTGGGATAACCCTATGCAGTATGTGTGTACGTATGTATGTGAACACTGCGCATGCGCAGGACTGTGGAGATCCATGGAGGTTTTGTGGAGGTCTTGTGGAGATCCGTGGGGATCCGTGAAGATCTGTGGGGATCCGTGTAGATATGTGGAGGTATTGTGGAGGTATTGGAGGTTTTTTGTACCAGATTTCTGGCCGTGGTCGACCCCTCGACTTTTTCTATAGTGCGCTAGATTAGATATTCGGTGCATGCGTCGACTCTGAAGGTGGAAATAGCCAAAAGCCTCTTCTTGAAAGCTGCGCAAAATTTTAGCGATCGCCTTTATGATTTATTCATAACACAAACAGCTCGTTTTCCAGGTTTCTTTCTGCCTCTGGCAATTGTGATTAGGGGTAATTTCTAGAGCTCGATATGATTTTCTCCTTTGGCGATTCCTTTGAATCTTTTCTAAAGCTCTATATGATTTTCGCAATTGCCTTCAAAAAGGCCTGCTGAAGTTGAAATAGACGTTTCTAGCCTTTTTATGCAACTTGAAGTTCGCTATATCTTACATTTCCTTCGGCGATTGCCTTCAAATCGTTTCCGAAGGCCGAAGCTCGATATATTTTATGAAATCCTTCCGAAATCTGAGAAAACATTTCGATTGTCCATATAAAGCTTCCGCTGAAGTTCGCTTCACCCTAGATCGCCTTCGAACAGTCTCCAAAGCTCCTACATAATGACTTGATAATAATCCTGAAGCTTAGCTCCTTGAAGCTCAGCTCTTTACACTCTTTCTGAAGCTGTGTATAAAATGAATCACCTTCAGCGATTGCCTCTGAAAAGTTTATAAAGCTCGGAATACTTTTTACTTTTGAGATTGCCTCAAGGTAGGCTTGGCTTATTTAGCCGCATGATCTTAGTTTCAGCCGTAAGCGCAGCATTGCTCAATGGTTTCATGCTATAGCTCCCTAAAGCTGGATACCTTCACAAATTGGCGTCCAACGTGACAATTTTTTTTTTGAAATGCATCTTTTCAATCAATGTTTGTTTTGCGCAAACAAGCTACATGAAACCACCTTCATTTGTTTTCGAAAACTCGATACCTTGACAAACTGGCGCCCAACGTGGCCACTACGTTTTTTTTTTCAATTAATCCTTTTGATCAATGCCATTTTCACCCTGAACAAAAACTTCTGTGTTTACCGAGCGATAACCCGCCGTTATTGCTTGGGTATCAATATTATCTAGGTATCAGTAGCCGGTTTCAATCGAAGTTCTTGTAATAAAAGCTCTCACGAACATAAGCTTTCGAACTCGCTTTCGAAAGCCCGGGGCCTCGGGATTACCACACACCATGCCGCCTATAACAAATCACTCGTTACCTGGCGCTGTGTTTATTTAGACTTCGAGTGTTGTTTGTAGCATATCCTACCGTCCCACTTGAAATTCGAGCTTCCAAACACATATTTCGAGCTTCCCCAACTTCGATTGTTTATAGAAATGTAACGGGAGTGCTCGGCCGCTTTCTTTTACATCGCGGGTACGTCCAATTTGCCATTTGATCTCCAGGTTATTGCCATTTGTATGAAGTTTGAATTTTTTGAATTCAAGGCAGAAAGAAGAAAGAATGTCCAAACTTGGGTTTGTTACAGAAACGGCAAGTGTAGCCTAAAAATCAAATGACGACACGAAGCTGGCAACACTGGATCCACTACAAATGAACGTGTTACTTACCATCGGCTTTTCAAAGTGACTGCTAAACTAAAAATTGTCGAAAATTCTATACATAAGCAATACTTATAATGGCAGCACTTGTATCTGAAAAGATAAGCAAGTTGTATGCTCGCAACTCTCAACAGATGATGGCAGACGATAAACGCGATGGAAACGATGATGTAGAAAGAAGCGCACGTTTTATGGTTATTGAATGGGTGCTTATACCATGGATGCCTACCGAGATACCCGACGAACACCACACACACAAAAAAAAACGCCGTGGGTTTTTCTTGGCGCGGTCATTATTGTAATATTGTATACTACAATGGAGTCTCGTTTTCGATTATGGTATACTGACTGCTCAATTGCGTTATTCATAAAATGCGAAGGTGTACCTAATGGTGTAAAGTTGATCCAATTGACTTTGTCTTTTAATCCTGTACTAATCTCTGTTCTGCACTTACTTACCATTATTGCAACGGTACCACTAATTTCTTTCTTATAATAATCGGTTCATTTCTGTCTAATAATAATAAATTCAAACTGTCTAATCATAATGAATTCAAAAAACCCTTTAGCACTGTTTCAACTACCTTCCACTGATGATTAATTATAACAACGCTAAATAGATCACGCAATTCTCACTACGAAGCATGAATACCTGCGATGGTTAATGGTTCCCATATTATACAGAGATAATTCGTACTTATATTGTAGAAAGCGACATGCATGATAATTAGGGACATTACACGGCAGGTAAGTAAGCCGCGAAAAATGTTTTTAGCAACTACACTACACTGTTGTGCAGTTTAAACATCCACAAGCCCGAATCAGGTGCTGAAGTAATCATAATTATAATTTAAAATTAATAACAAATTAAAATTGAAGTCTACATGGTTATTTACAGAAAACTCCCCTTGTGCCTCTTTTGGTAGCCAAATGACTCGTCATCTAATTTTTAGGGGGAGATCTGAAAAATCAAAAGCGGATACCGAAATCCGAAGCATACTAGACGACTTCGGTGAGCGTTTTAATTGACATTTTGACAGGTTCTTACGAGGGTTCTTGACATGTTCAAAGCCAGAAGGGTTTTAATTGAGACCTTGTCACATTTTGGAAGTTTCATTTGTCTCATTTTGATCGTCTAACTAGTCAATTTCTTGGTGACATTTTGCTAGCTATTTGGAATTTGATTTGGAATATTTCAGTAGTCGAATCTTACCTTGACAGGTCTTTGCGAATTTCCAGTGGCATTTTGTGAGGTTTTCGACATGTTGAATGTTACTTAGACTGGGATTTCATTTGATAGTGTCAAATTTGTCAGGTTATATGCAAAATAATGGTTCATCATCAAATTTGGTAAGCTTTGTCAATATGTTCAGCAATTATGGCAGTTGAATGATTTTTCGACTACTTCTCAGTCACTTCTAGGGCAATTTTGAGACAATTTTGGGTTACGGACATTATTTGACTTTCTGGTGATTTACAGGCGATTTTTTGAGGAGCTTGTGGTGTGGTTAGTTAGCGCGTTCGACTGCCACTCCAGAGGTCGCGGGTTCGATCTCCGCCGGGGACGGATTTTCGGCCTCGAAAAACAAGCTCCTTGGTTTAGTTTAGCCGTGTGTCGCATAGCACGTAAAATACGAACGATGGTGCCGATCCCATGCGATGTTGGTGGTCGTTAAAAATCCCTACCCTGTGTTGGAACACACAGGGGTTCGGCAAAATTTCCGGTATAGTGGAGGAAAGCATTCACCGGCGTCGGTGTTAGGCCTCGTTGCGGAAATAGGCCGACGTTAAATAAACGAATAAAAAAAACAGGCGATTTTCTGGCAACTTTTTGGCTCTTGGCAAAAATGATTTGGGTGGGTAAACAAAAGTTACCCGGAAGCCGTTTAAAAATCAAACCTATAGAAAACTATGCCCAAATTTCTCCTAAAATTGTGTGGTAAAATTTTGGGAATTTCTTGACAACTTTCAAGACCATTTTCTCGCCATTTTTACATTCTTTGAAATTTGACTATTTTGAGGACCATTTTGAAATGTGTTGACTTTGCAAATTTTTGTTCATGAAATTTTAAAATTTTTTGAAGTTTTTTCAATTTTCTTACAGCTTTTTCACGACATTCCAAATTTCGATTGTCTGGCTGATTTAAAAATTTAGCTATTGGCGAATTTGATGTTGAAGGTAACATAAATCTTTCAGGAAAATCTTTGAAAGCCGCGTTAAGCTCAAACTTGAATAGAATTTGCAAATCTCCTGTTCAAATTTTGTGTCTTGGAAAATTTGTCAAGCAATATTGCTGATTTCTTGACAATATTTTCGACAAACTCTTAATATTTTTCGATTATCCCGACATTTTCTCTATTTTCCAGTAATTTTTCGACAGTTCCTATTTACAATTTTAGAAGTAATTTTGATGACAATTTTTTGACAATTTCCCGGCAACTGTAACTGCCAATGGCGAATTTGAAGTATGGCTATACAAAATTCTTCTGTGCGATTCCTCTAGGTTGAACGAAGCGCAAAACTACTATACAAAATAACCTGGAAGTCATAGGGTTGATTTATGCTAGCAAAAATTAAAATAGAAATTAAAGAAGATTCCGAATAGTTATTAATTTTTATTGTTTTCACTTGAACCTGGGAGCTCATTTGCAACATTTTCTGATTCTTATTTTCTTCGTTATTTTCATTGTTATTTTCATCTTTATTCTAATTTTTTGCAAGCATGAATCCACCTGTAGGTAACCTTCAGCTATAATAGGAATAAATGCCTAATCGAGCGATTTGTTTACCAAAGCTTCAATCAAAACCCTAATTAATTACTATATAATTATTCTGGTCTCTACAGTCATAGTTTTTGCTCGCACTATTTGCTTATTATTGTATTCATACGTATATCACTCAATTAGCGGATGATGTTTTGCTGGGATTTCCAAACATCAACAATGAAATTACAGACGAGTTTACCTAAGAAATTCCATAGTAATAATTTTCGTCTATAAGCTTTTATGGATACAGCTATAAGTTATGAAGAAATCATAACTTGCTTACATTTATAAAGTTAACTCAATGTTCAAGTTCAAGTTAACCTGAAAGTAAAGCTAACGCCGGCGCCGGATGAAAATACGGGGCCTTTTACAAAGTGTTTAATTTGGGAGCTGAAAGCATATTTTAGCACAGTTACGAAGCTACTGTCGAAGTTTCAGGGCCAGTTTTATCGATGCTCAACTATACTCTCTAATCAAGGTTGAATTCGGTTAATTACATAGATATTGAGCGTTTCATAATAATATTATTTCATCTCCTAAATGTGGCAATGAAATGAGAACGTAGGGTTTAGATTATCTATATATTATTTAAAACACTATTATCGCTTATGCCGTCAAATAGTCTATTTCAGAATCAGCCTAAGGCCCAGTTTTTCATTCCAGATGTGCTTTGAGGCTGACTTTAGTTTGACGCCATGAGCATCATTGTTCCGATAAACGTTATCTGCTGGTTGAAGTTGAACAGTAATAGAAATATTAGACGTAAGCCTTATACGTTTTTCCATTTTCAGAAGTAATTTTAAATGGAATTGATCAAAATAACCGAAGATCTTCGGATGACCTTCAACCCTTGAGTTGATCTTGCATTTATAAACCGCCCCTTAGCATGACAAGCATTATTAAAGACGACGAGTAGTTACTGCAAAATAAGCTTTACGTCATGATAATGTATGATAACTTTATTATGCATCCGCTTCTAGTGACTAAAGTAAGCTCGAAAGTAAGTCATTATACAGGCCTTTCCCAAATAATCCATCAAAGTTGACAATTGCTTGATTTATTTTGCAGAATAGATTTATCAATTCCAGTTTTTCGCCAAGCTCAAGCCGCTGCTCTAAGACGACGTAATGAAACACGTAAGCGAAATGCCCGTTATAAGCACGTGAGAATTTACCACACTCGTGCAAGCGCCCTTTTCTCTCACTTACAATAAAATCTTACTATTATCTTTTTGTAGTTTATAATGGCTCCACTACACATTTTGTTCCCAGTATTTGCGCAAGCGCTCGTGTACCAAACATCTCACTTGCTTACAATGGCTTGTTTATCTCACTCCAAATCTACTATTATTTTGAGTGAGATTCGTTTTCAATGACTGAAGTGAGCTATTATCCACAAGTGCCTAGACTAAGTCATTCATCTTATAATAGTGTATATTGAATTGAATAACTCCATTATACATTCGTTTCAGTAACTGAAGTATGCTACTAGTGAGCTATTATCCACTAGTGACTAAAGCGAGTCATTATACACGCCTCTTACGGAAATCCATTAGAATTGACCATTGCTTGATTTACCTGGCTGAATATCTTTGAAATTTCAGTTTATCCCAAGCTTAAGCTGTTAGTTTGAGATAAGACGTCGCAATCACAAGTGAGCGAAATGCAATAAGCACGAGAGATTTCATTACATCTGTGGCTCCGTACCAAACATCTCACTTTCTTGTACTTGATGACTTACTTCTCTCACTTATATTTCACCTACTATTATCTAACATTAAGCTTTCATACGATTCAAAGTCAATCTGGTTATAAATCTAAACAATCGGCGCTTGCTGTGGACACGGACTGCCAGCTAACCGGAGCCTAAATTGGTATAGATAGTGGCTCGCAAATCGCTTGCACTGCTTATTCTCGCAATGCGTTTTTCGAAGCCAAGCAAACCTGACTGCAACTCCCAAAGTAAGAAACGTTACTGCTAACAGAATCTTTTATTTATAAGCGGGTAATAGATCTACAAATGCCATTAGAACAGAATTTTTTCATGCAACCTGGAAACTTTCCGTATAAGCTTACGTTGATTCAGCTTTGGCTTCACATTGGCTCAACTTTGACTTGATACCTTGAGTGACTTGCCTTGCCTTGCTTTTCGTTGACTAAACTTTTGGCTTGACTTGACTTCGGCTTTACTTTGGCAAGTTAGCCAACAAGCTGTGCGAAAACGTCCGGCATTTGGATATTTTGACACCGGTGCACAGCAACAATGCCAGCTTATATATATACAACTCGATATTACAGCTCTGCCGGTGGAAACCGGCTTTTATTTGCTTTCAATTGCTTGCAAGCGGCACCAGCACCATTTTTCGCTTGCACCCGTCAACAAACCGCAACAAATTCCCGATCGACCTACATAATGCACCATTATACACATACACACGGCAAAAAAAAAAGTGACGCATTCAGCAAGTTCCCCATTTATAAATCAGCCATTTATCTTTTGTAATATCTTGAGCATATACTAATATACAAAGACAGAAGAAGATGTAGGTATAGATTTTTGACCCCATTCTGACCTTTGACGAGTGGCGGATAGTGTTATTACATCTGCGCATAAAGAAGCGAAATCTTTGTGACGAAGCACAAAACGACACAAACCCTGGTGGGAACTCTTCTTGAAGTAGTTGTTGTTCTGAGCAAGGTCTTTATCAACCATGTGATACTCGTAAAGGAACAAATATAATACAAAGAATATTATAAATCCTTGGCCTGGATTAAAAGTTTCCTCGATACTATTTACTACTTTTTATATAAGAGAACTAGTCTTACCGAGGTGGCTTCTTCATTTAATCAACCCCCGTGCTGGCTGACGGTGCAACTGCTGAGTAATCCAAAGTTTACCGATGATGGCATTTTTGTTTTCCAAAATATTATTATCACGACACAGCACACATCAACACACTATATCGGAAGACTTGACAGAACCGCACATTAACGCACCCCCGACCACTTGTTGTATAAGTATAACCGAAATGTGTGCACACACAAGAACAACAACACAACAACAACAACAACAAAGTTGTACTGTTGGTTATAGCAAAGAGATGAAAAAAAACGTCAGTGCGCCCTAACGCAAAGAGCCGAAAAGCGAACAACGCGCACTTGATGCACAGATGTCATATTATCGCACGTTTCCTAAACGGGGCCTTAACTTCGGGGTAGCCAGCGGTGGCGAAGGTGGCGGTGGGAAGCGATTGGGATGACCAAAACGGCGCAATGTTGGGGGCCTATCGTCGGACACTCGTCGCACACGCTCGCATTGCTTTGCACACTCGTTAAAGATTTCACTTTAACAACCGTCTTCCCCTTTGAAAGTGGACGTTACCGTATGTCGTTCGCGCAACAGAGAGAGAGAGAGAGAGAGAGAGAGAGAGAGAGATGAACCTACCGTGTGTTGTTCGCCTGTTTGACGGCGCCACCGATCGGGCCGCAGGATTCTCCTCCTGGGCGCACACCAGAACAGCCGGTCGCTCGGCGCACTACAGAGCGCAGCACCGAACACGGTACGGAATCATTTTGATTTTGTCGGACGCGCTTCTCTCGTTCTCTCTAGAATGCGTTGACGAGCGCCGAATACGAAAGACGGAGACGGAAGATCGGCGGAGGGCGTGCGCGAGAGAGAGAGAAATGCGGCCGGCCGGTGCGCGATCGAAACCGCCGCCTGCCCTTCGGCTTTACCTATGCACCCGCCGACGGCGCCAACACAGGTCGTCACACATACACACCCACGTGGCTGCAATTTGCGACTCGTTTCGCATTACTGCTGAAAAACGTGCGATTCTCCCTTATTCTTGAAAGCTAGGCTTGAATTTGACTTGAGCTCAGTAGTCAGCTTGAAAGTAAGTTTAGCTAATTTCAAGATAAACTTGAGCTTAGCCTGGAGCTGAACTTCCAAGTGACATACGAATTGACTATAGAACAAGCTCAAATTGAACCTTAGAACGATCCAGTTCAAGGCATTGTCATGTTGAGGCCAAGAATTGTACGGGCTCAAAAAGCACGTTGTGCAATAATAATTCGAGTGAGCAACAAGTTAGAACGACTCAAACATTCATGGTTGCATCTACGAAACTTTCCATCTTATTCGCTTGCTAAATGTTCAGCTCCTCCGCCATTTTTATAAGTTTTTCGATATTCTTCTTCCAGTAACTTCTGCCATATGCGCGCTTTCCATCGCTCTGACCGCCAAAATTTTGGTTGTATGCTTGCGCTTCTATCTTCACTAACGTTCGGCTCCTCCACCATTTTTTACAATAATCTTTCAACTTAGAACAGCGTGTGCGTTTTTAAATGCGGGGGGCTGTTTCACCACTTCTGTAACAGTTCTATTGGGAACAGCCAGCACCTCCGCCATATGTGCAGTTTGGTCGTCTCACCGCCTGCTGAAGTCTCCAGTTTCATCGCTTGACAATCTATTTATTTTTTTCATTTGCGTTCTCACAACTTTTCAAGCAAGTTGCTGCTTCATGTTCAGTTCGTTCGGCGTTTGAACAAGTTTTCTGCACTTCCTCAGCACCTCCGCCATAATTACGCGCAGTTTCGTCTCGTCCACTTTGACCACCTTGATTCAATGATTTTTCTTTTTTAATAGCACACTTATCTACTCAC
Organism: Anaspis maculata; assembly: GCA_949128115.1. NCBI lineage: Eukaryota > Metazoa > Arthropoda > Insecta > Coleoptera > Scraptiidae > Anaspis > Anaspis maculata. The sequence goes on from OX421965.1 coordinate 7,118,387, forward strand.
GTTAAGCCCTTCCACCATGTTTACAACAATCTCTTCGAATTCAAAAAAACATACCGTGTGTTTTTCGAAAACCGCAGCACCGGCCCATAAACTTCTTTTCCTATAAGATATTTAGATTTGAAATTTTTATGGGAAATTTGAGACCACTTTTGCTATTTTTTTCGTTGATCATGCAACTGCCCCCACTTCCGGAAGGAACCAAGTGACATCAACTTTTTATTTTCAAATGGAACATCCTGTATGTTTTTTGATATTCGGATAGATATTTTTTTATTGACACAGTGGCTGTTTTAAAAATTTTGTATGATGAAAAATGACGATTTCATAGCAGATTGACTGCTCCATCCGATTGAAATCTCAATCCCGACCGTTTACGTCGACAGTTTCAAGCGGATCGACCCGATCTGATAGAGTTTCGATCGGATACAAAGCTGCGATAGAAACGCAGTCATTAAATATAACAGAAATGTAATTAAATCATTAGTACTAACGGTGGCTGCGACCGCAGATAAAAATCTAAAGTGAAAAGTTTGTTTGTTTATGTGGATTTCGACATGAGAGATAAGCAAACTTTCAACTTCAGATTTTTGTTTGTGGTCGCAGCCACCCTTGGTAATAATAATTTAATTATACTTATTCAATCCGCCATAGCGCCATAAAATAGTCGTTTTTCATTATAGAGAATTCTTGAGACCACCGCTATATCAATAAAAAAAAATTATCCGGATATAAAAAATATACAGGGTGTTCTATTCGAATATCAAAAGTTGATGTCACTCCGGTTACTTACGGAAGTGAGAGTTGCTCCATGATCAACGCAAAAAATTGCAAAAGCGCTCTCAAATACCCGAAAAAATTTCAAATCAACAGGGTGGCTCAGTTTTTGATACATCAAGTTTACAACATAGAAACGAAGCCTCTAATGAAGATTTTGCAAGAGTAATTTTTTCTTCTAAATCGAACATAAATAGAACTTGAAAATATGAACAAATGAAAAAATTTTCAAGGGGGTGAAAAATTAGGGGACAAAAAGAGAGGTGCCCCCTATTATCTACCCCCTGGATAATTTTGATAAAACACGTTATTATCGTTCGATTTTATGTTATATCATATTTTATCGGGTTGTTTCACTTTTTCCGTCCCATTTTCTACGCCATTGGACAATTTTGACAAAAGTTGTCTACGTCAAGTATCTACTCCATTAGTATTTGTACCAAATTTGGTCAGAATCGCTTTGATGACCTGAGAGCTATTGCAAAAAAGATTTTTAAAACTGAACTTTGAAGGACTGTATCTCTTAGGAAGCGTTTTGGAAAAAAATAAATTATGCATGCCGTCCTAGTTTTCGATGGACCATCCAATGGTGGATTATTATTGCTATTATAACCTGGACCATCCTGTATATCCCATAGGAATGAGTTATGGGCTGGTGCGGTTTTCGAAAAACACAGGGTGTTATGGGCAAAACTATTGATATATCAATAAATTCATCAATATATCGATATATCAACTAATGATATCAGTTTTAAAACATATCGATATATCAAATATCGATAATTATCAAAATATCAAATGTCGATAATTATCAAAATATCAAATGTCGATAATTATCAGAATATTGAATATCGATAAATGTCAACATATTATCGAAATATGTATATACAATGATTATCATATTGAAATATGAATAAATAACAAGATAGAAGACCAATAAAGACTTCCAAAGAAGTAAGTTTCATTCATCATGCAAGTCTAGATTAACCATCAATGATTTATGACTTATTTTTCCATATAATTACTTGATATTCTTATTTTCATATTGATATTTTTATAATTATCAATTTTTGATACTTCGATATTTATCGATATTTGATATACATGTATCGATATTTTTTTCTTATCAAACTTTGATACCCGGATCACGATATCGCCCATCCCTACACGGTGTACTTATTCATGTGCGGCTCCTTCGCCATTTCTGCAACGTACTCATTATCGACGGTCGGCACCTTCGCCAAATAATATTTTGTTGCTTAACCGCCCGTTAAAATCTTTACAGTTCCGTCGCTCAAACGCGCCTCTTTAACTCGTTATTTGTTCACTTGCGCTCTTATTCACCTCCATTCTCGCTCCTCCGCCATTTTTGCAATGTCTTCGAATTCAACGGAAGAGACAAGAATGCGAAACAAAAAGCGACTTTGACAATCGATAGGTATGTCAATGATCTGTCAGTCTGCACAATAATTTAGTGATTTTAGTCATTCAAGACAGTTGATTTGTCAACAGTTCGAACAATCAGATTCGGGCAAGATATCGGTTAGTTCCAAACATTTGATCTGCCATTTTGGACGACTGATCAGTCGATTTAGGCAATTTGGAAGGTTGATCTGTTAGAGACTGGACAATAACTGAGCTGTCTGGTCATTTGTTCTGTAACTTTAGACAATTGATCTGTTTGGACAATAATTATTTGAACTGATAATTCAGGCAAATTGGTCAATCATTCTGTTAGTTCGAACAGTTGATCCATTAGTTCAGACAGTTGACTTGTTGTTCAGACAAATGATCCGTTAGTTAAGACAGGTTGATCTGTCACTTTGAATGAACGATATCTAGTCAAAAAGGTTGATGCATCAGTTCAGATAACAATCATTGATCTGTTGATCGAGGCAGTTTCTCCGTCATTCAGCCAGTTGATCTTGTCAGTACAAACAGATGACCTGATGGTCAATAATTGTTTGATTAGTTCAGACAATTTTCTCTGGCACTTTGAACAATTATTACTCTAATTGTTTGGACCAGTGTATTTGTCAGTTTGGGCAATCGGGACAGTCTAAACAAGTGATCGGTTAGTTTGGACAAGTGATCTGTTACTTTTGATAACTGATCTGTCACTCTGAGCAATAATTGATCTGCTAGCTTGGACAGTTGTTTCGTAATTATTATTAGTTTCAAAATTGGCCTGTCAGTTTAGACAAATGATCTGCTAGTTTATAGGTACAGTTGATTGGTCAGTTTGGACAAATCCCTGTTAGTTTAAACAGTTGATTGTTAGTTTGAATAGTTGATCTGTCACTTCCGACAATAAAAAAAACTGCTAGTTTAGACAATTTGGGCATAATCATTATGTTAGTTTGAGAAGTTGGTCCGTTAGTTGAGACAGTTGATCTGTTATTTAGACGGATGATCTGTTCGTTTCTTTAGACTGTTGATCTGTTAGTTGAAGAACTGTTACTTTGAACAGTTGATCTGTCACACTGAGCAATAATTGATCTGCTAGTCTAGACAGTTGTTTCGTTAGTTTTGAAATTGGCCTGTCAGTTCAGACTAATTAATTAATGCTTTGACAAAACAGGGCTTACCGTCATTTCAATGTCAACGTCAGTTGTCACTTTACTGTTAACGTTAAGTTGTCACGTTTAATATTTTGTGAAGGGGAACGTCGAATCGTAAGGAAACCTTTTCCAATTTTACCTGGGCTGTTAGGGTTCGGCAATGGATAGAATACATTTCCGGTTGACGCGGCTGTCAAACTATCACCTCGACAGTGGTTTGAACAATTCTTTTCTTTTCCAACTGCAGTGACCCAATTTTGGCATGTGGCTATGCTGTGAAGTTTTCTTATTTACGAAGGTCTTGGGCCAACTGGCAGCTCCAAAACCCATGGTGAACGTTGAAAATGTTGAATTCGAACACGAATCCAAATGTGAGGTGATTTTTCCCCCGCCAGCAGGCCACGAGGCCGGTCCGGTCCGTTTGGGGTAGACCAAAGGGCGAGGATTCGGCATGAGCTCACAAGGCACAGGCACACAGCTCATGGAACTTTGTACAGCACTTCCCACAAGATTCCCACGCTGGCTGTCAGCGCTGACAATTCCATTTGAAACCGGGCAACTCTGAATCGGAAATGTGCCGCCGCCTTTGACGACCCTCAACAGGTGAAAGTGGAAACGGATTTTGACCGTTTGGACGGAAAAAGTCAATTTTGAATGAAACTTTTATAACATGTATATTACCATGACAAACGCCTAGTCAATTCAACCAGTATCTACCCAAGACCTACCCATCGCTAATATGGAAAAGTAGGTAGACACAGGAAATAAGAATGATAGTAATAATCACACATTATGCGATAAGTACCAGGTAAAAAAAGCATGTGTTGTAGGTAATAACAATTGTGTTATGCCAATTATACCGTTACGGAGTGTGAATCGCGAAATCTGAGTGAATAACGCAATAAAATTATTGTAGATTATTACTTACCACGTACTTAGTTAGGTAGGTAGATATATGCCAATATAGGTGCATTCAGTCAGCTTATTTAGCCGCAAGTTTTAATTTTAGTCGTAAGCGCTGCATCGCTCATTGGTTGTTCTGAGGAGGCTGGTTCATAAGAGCCAATGGGCGTCTCTGCGCTTGCGACTAAAATTGAAACTTGCGGCTAAATAAGCTGACTGAACGCACCTTAAGTTACTAGGCACATCAGTGATTTTAATGTAAGCACATATTTTATTATCATGATTGAAACATGAAAACTGGGCATGCTTAGTTGCTGACCTAATTTCGATTGATCATTTTGTGAAGTAACCGTCTGACTGTCATGTAAGTAACAGACTGTAACAGCTAAAATGCCAAAGCCGACAAAGTCACAGTTTAATTGTTATAATAACCAGAGAGAGAGAGAGACAGTCAAAACTGATCAAGACATCTGACAGTTCGAGTGTATGAACTGACATACTGAATGAAAATCATGGAAAGAAAATGAATCCAGAGGCGGAATACATTTTTTATTCATGACGATTCCGGAAGCTCAAAGCTTTGCTCACTTCGCCTTCCCTCCCCCCCGTACCGGAACCATTCCAGAAACAAGCCGGCACGCGGTTCATAATCGTTATCCTCGTCTGCTGCGGCGACCTGATGCAAGATTTCATCGCGCGCGCTTCCCAACTCGGAGATAATCCCGCATTTCCTGCGCTCCGAAATGCAAGTCCGTATATGTTCCACAAGAACGCATAAGTCGACATTCTGAGAACCAATGGAATTTCGTGTTTTCCAAACGCAATAAAAAGACTATTACCAATCAATCAATTTTAGTAAATAATCAATTACGCCTCATACTGCATGTATAGGCGGCTCAACTGCAAGTCCATTTGTGTGAAGAACGCAGAAAACTGTTTTCTGCAAGGCAAAAATGAAGTCTCTTACGGATAGCCAAATGACTCGTCAATCTCGTCATCTAATGCAAAGCAGAATAAATTTTTGAGAGCCTGCGTTATTCACATAAACAACAAAAAATACAACGGAATGGCGTTTTTACGTCAAGTTGGTCAACAGTATGCGCTCGATCCCATGTGACTTGATCCTCGGAAGCCGCCGTGAGCGGAAGCCATGTTGTCAATACAGCCATTGCACTCTTCTCACAATCTGACCGCAAAGAGAGGGGATTGGGGAATCCTCGACACTCTCTTGCATCTATGGATGTCTGGGTGTTGCGCCAGTCAACACTAGTGCGGTCAAGTGCCGCCGCCTGACGGCTTTGGCCAGAAACAGTGCGGGATCCTCTCCCCCCCCCCAACCTGCTTCTTGTCTGCACTGTGCTTCAGACGAGGGACGGTGGACCCCCTACCGCCATCAACGGAGCCGGAATTGAGCACGTACGCCGCTCCGCGAATAGCTCAACACGTATGAATCGAGAGGAGCGAAGAGACGAAGAGGTGACGAGGCGAAAGATGTGCATCTTTTATAAACGAGAAATGACAGCGTTTTGTATTATTATTGCCACCGGCTGGCCGGCTCTTCCGGTGATGCGGCCGGCCGGCCGGCCGGCGACCCACCGACCGATATTTGCCGAAGAACGAAGCCAATTTCGGAGGCAAGAAAATTATTCGAGTGTGTATGAATCACCGTTTAGCGTTTCTTTATCCAAGTATTATCACTTGCAGCGCATCAAAATTTGTGCTGAATATTGCTTATTATGACTAGGTAACTGGGTATACAATAGCTATAATCAATTTCACGGCTTTCTGCATTAGAGCAAGCTATGGAAAAATTGTGTTGTGTTGGTACGAATGATACGATGACAAAGGGATGCCAGTCAGTTGTCCACACGTGCAATTTTTAATGCGACACCTTGTCACCGTGTCGAGGTATCATGTACGCGAAAATGAAAATTTTTGAGCATACGCCAGGAATCGTGAGTTTCTTTGGAGTCCTTTGCAGTGTTGACGATAAGGGACATTGTCTTTACTGATTGGTGGTTCTCCGCCAAGGTTGTTAGATTTTTGGCGGCTACTAATGAATGATGGCGAAGGTGGGCAGGATACTACTCGGATGAAAAGGCCCACCGTCCAAAAGGCTACATCTTCCGATGCACATCACTGGAGTTGTGAGTACTATGTACCTACTCTAGCTCTAGCTCCACCTATTATACCTACTGCAACAACAAGTAAGGTATGGAGACATATGCTGGCAGACAACACAGTGTACCTACCTACTCACGCCCAAATTGTCTCGTTTCCGTACAGTTCAACTCCATAAATTATTGCCCTACTATCCATATTGTCCATTCGAAGGATAAGTTTCCTCTTGGACAGTGGATTTTTCCTTCTTACATTCCATTTCTTCTGGCTAATGGACCCGAATCCAAGGCCAAGAGCACAGAAAAAAATTCCATTTCTTCACGGCATCATAGACTTTCGGCATAATTTTCTCAGTGGCCGGCAAAAACCTAATAGCCTTAGCGAAGACCCACCAACCAGTGAAGACAATGTCCCTTATCGTCCACACTGCAAATCACTTGAAGGAAACTAACGATTCCTCGCATATTCTCGAAAATTTTCACTTTCGCGTACATGACTCCTCGAGACGGTGACAATGTCACATTGACAATTGCACATGAAGACACTTAGCTGCCAATAAGTTGTCAACGTGCCATTCGTACAAATGCAACTCATTTTTTTCATAGCTTGCTCTAATGCAGAAAGCCGTGAAATTGATTATAGGCTTTGTAACTGAGTACACTCACCGACAGAAGTTATAGATTAGCTGAGACTTCAGTATTTCTGAATTTATACATCAAATCGACCAGAGTGGAGGAACATTCCAGAACTGTCAGCAGACAACTCATTTTATGCCGAGAAAAAAAAAACAGCTTCACAATTGGAGAGAAAAATGCTATAAGTTTACCATAGCTGCGAATTAGCGAAGTTCAAAAAAAAAAAGATGCACACCCTGTATCACCGAGTCTCAAGTTTTTTGTCACGGAGTTATTAACTGTCTATTCGACTATTGTATCAAATTTCATTCCTGGATTCCAAAAAACGAGGCCTCCACAATTTTCCAAAATGAGCTTTGGAAATCATGAAAAATTTTAATCTTCAACTTTTAGTTGGTAGCACTGCCACAAAGTGAAAAAACAAATATACACTTATAATAGAGCTTAGAAAGCAAACTAAGAAAATGGAATCAAAAGTGGAGAATTTTATTCAAAACATTTTTTGTTTTTGTTATAGCGCAAAAATGGAACATCCTGTATAAACTGCGCAACGAATATGTTGTCGCAAGCGAAAAATTGGTCCGACTTTGGATCACAAGAACTTTTGAATGACACAAACCATTTCGATTTGGTTTTGACGTTTAGTGATATCAGTCTTTCCGTTATTCACCTTCAGAAGGTGAAGATCAGGAAGCTTCATGTAATATATCTACAGGATGAAATGTAAAACAGAGCAAAATTTTAAAAAATTCAACGGACCCCTGTTCTCAGAATAATTTCTTTTCTTAAATGTTAATGGAAGGATCATGAAGAGTGATGTTTTGGCTTGCGCCCAGTTTTGAAATTTTTGGAATCGGAACCCTGGTTCTGACTTTATGATTTTTTTCTCTTGGAGGATGCTGATTTATCCTATCGCACAAGGAAGACTATGTTAGCCTAGGGAGCCTGTCATCATCAAAAACTGAAATTGACCATCAGCATCAAGTTCAGAAGGTCAAAATCACAAAGAAAGCTTGTGTTTCAATAGTAAAAATCTAATCAAATTCAATTTTTAAGAAAAACATCTGACTCAGCCATTTTGATAGGACCCCCTTTTTGAAGCCTTGATCAAGGTATTGATCAACAATATTTGTGAATTGCAACCTCCCATCATCAGAGTAACATAGTCTTCTTTGTAGCGATAGGATAAATCAGCATTTTCCAAGAGAAAAAAATCATAAAGTCAGAACCACACTTCCGTTTTCAAAAATTCCAAAACTGGGGGCAAGCTAAAGCATAACGCTTTATAACCCTTTCATTTGCATTCAAGAAAAAAAAAATCTGAAAACGGGGGTCCGTTGAAGTGGCTAAAATTTTGTAGTTTCACATTTCACCCTGTAGATATTTTATGTGGAGCTTCTCGACCTTCACCCCCTGAAGTTGAATAAGGGAAAGACAGAGCTCGCTAACCGTCAAAACAGAATGGAAATGGTTTGTGTCATTCAAAAGTTATTGTGGTCCAAACTCGGACCAATTTTTCCCTCGCGACAACATATTTGTTGCGCAGTTTAGTTGAAAATAATTCCACGGATTAGAGCTTTCCAAATCAATAGTTGATTGTTTTGCACTTTTTTCTCTATCTCGTGAGAGAAAAGCGCTAGGGAAGCCCGACGCACTGTTTCAGAATCCTGTATACTCGAATATTGCCCTCAGGACGATTCCACGCGTTCTCTGGCATATTCCAACATTACCCGCCAATAGATTTGCCGCGGCTCTAGAAACGTCTATCAGGTTTGCGTCTATTCCAGCAAGCTCTGGAAAAATCGCACCTCCGCCAATTGTGCAGGTGTCTTATTCGCGCGTTGGGATCGCCAGCTTGCTCGAATAATTCAGAACCACTGCGTTTGCTGTCGAATGTACTGGAATCGGATGAGAGCCTCCCAACTCCCAACAATAATTGGAGCTTGCATTTTGACATATTTCCTTCATTGAAGTTGACAGTTCGGCATGAGTTTGTACCCCAAGTTTTGTCAGATCTTAGCTGTTCAAAGTACCGTATGATCAAAAACTTTTCTACTTGCGGTAGGCTGTGGTCTGGTCATTGACAGGCGAACGAGACTGATTTTGGCCAGGCCACAGCCTACCGCAAGTAGAAAAGCTTTTGATCATACGGTATTACTTTGATCAAATATCAGTGTGTACCCTGAAGTAATTTTGTAAAGATTCTAGAAGTTTCAAGGAACATTTTGACAGACTGAGGCGATTACAAAGTCAAATGAGGTGTTATTTTGCCAGGTTCAAATTTGAAATGATATTTTGATGATAAATAAAAGATTTCGATGTTATAAAGCTGTATTTTGGTGGTTTGAATTGTTATTTTGACTAAGTTGTGTCTATTCCACTGACTATCAAGCGATTTCAGCAATTTCAAGTGAAAGTTTCACAGATTTCAATATATTTAAAAGATTTCGTGAGAGATTTGAGATACACATATTCGAAATTATATTTTGAGTCCAGTGTAGTGTTCATCCTAGTGTAGTAAATTTCCATTCTAAATTTTTGACAGATTTCCATGATAAATTATCACGTCATATTTATATCATGTCATATTTCAAGGCATCGAGTGACATTCTGACATATTTCATAGTTTTCGAGCGATATTCAGCCAGATTTTCGTAGTTTGAAACAGTTTTCTGACAGATCTTAGCGGATCCAACTGACATTTTGACATGTTATCAGTTGTTGAAATCTTAACCAGCATTTGACAGATTTGAATGACCTTCAGCTGAATTCTGGCGATTAAAAAATGTTATTTTGACACATTTTTGTCTATTTTAATGGCATTTCGAGAGTTTTCAGTGATCTCAAGCGATATTTCGATAGGTTTCAATCGTCATCAGTTACACTTTAAATAAATAATTTGAGTGATTTTTATAGATATTTTGACACTCTTATGAGGGTGAAATACTATTTTGACAGATTTCAATATTTGCAAGCGATTTTTTGTTGAATTACACAGACTTCAATTGATATTGTGTCTAAGATCAGCTTCACGCAGTATTACTTCATTACTCAGTCCTATTTTTATGTGTGTAGGTGATTTTTCAAGTGGTTTTCTGTCAGATTTTAGTGGTTCCAAGTATTATTTTGACATATTTCAGTATTTCAAAGTGATATTTCAATCGATCTTCCAGCGTTTTCAAGAAATGTTTTGACTGGTGATATTTTTATATTTTTTCTTTCTCGATTTTTCATATAATGGCTTTATTCTCTAACTCATAATAACTTATAATCTACTTTTTATCCTCTGACTTCTAATACCTTATAATCTACTTTTAGTTCATAACAGTGGGTAATGACTCCGTTACCGTTATACATTTGTTTCCATCAGTACCAAAGTGAGGTATTATCCACAAGTGACTCAAGCAAATTATACACGCCTTTCACAATAATCCATCAAAATTGAGTTTTCCGCTCGATTTGGCAGAATAGCTTTTCAATTTCGGTTTGTCCAGAACTGCTGCTGCTGCTGCTGCAAGATAAAACGTCATACATCACACGTGAGCGAAATGCCATTATAAGCATAGATCTCACTTGCTTATAATGGCTTCTATCTCTCACTTACAACAACATCTACTGTTATTTATCCTGTGTATCAATACAGATACTCATGCCAACAATAGCTGCGCTGATAATGGTATCATTGCCTGTCTCATCATCATCATCAGCCTGCAGTACTTTGATCATTACATATGCTGCTTCTGGTGTTTGACAACGTAAAGTTTTTATTATCTAATGAAACTGCAGTTGAGTACACGAGTACCTATTTGCTTGCCAGTATATAGGCGGTATGTAATAAACAATAATAAATTTTGCGATGTAATTCAAGTTGCATTTTATTCCCTAAATCTTCCTCAATATGCAAGCAGTAAACCGACTTTAATTATATTGGAAATTGTTAGTTAGCCTGGCCAACAGGAACCGTGGGGAGTTAATTTGAATTATTAAGCTTCGTAGGTACAGGTACTAGACAGGCAGGTACTTGAGGTAATAGGTACATACTTAATTTATGCTCGTAAAGTTGTTAGGAACGGCAACAGTACTTTAATACGGCGATAGGAAGTGTGCTCTGACTGGACAATTGAGCTTCGGGCATCATAATTTATACTGACTGTATTTATTTGTGTGTTTGATCAACGTACAGAGGCAAGAATTATTAATTCTGCTAGAGTTCCTTAATTGCCGGTATACCTACAGGACGGCAACAGGGCGATTGCACGTATTTCGTTCACCTGATCGCCGACAGATGGCGCAGATTTCAGTCATGTACAATTAGGGATTTTGGCCTTCGTGCAAGGATTAGCTTGGCACGCCTGTCAATTGACACGTAATTAGTGAGGTTAACTGGGTTAGACTCACGCCTGTATGGCAGCTGACAGATGACAGTTGACAGGATGACAGGTGACACCATAGACGTTCTGCCATAATAGCGCGCGACCTGGTCGTCCTCTATATGCCGCCGCCAAAACAACTGGACTTACTTTGAAAAAACATTGCTGTTGATTAGAGTGAGACAGCTTTAAAAGTATATCACCTTCTTGAGCGAGTGCCTATATTTAGGCAGGCAAGTGTGAAGTACAAGACACGCGATCAATTTTCTCACGATTCGTGTGAACTAGCCTTAATATGGTGTGACTAAAAACATGAAAATATTGGCCTTAAAAAGTGAGTGCCTCCGTTCAACTAGGCGAGTGTGAAGTAGACTTGAAATTTGGCAAGGCGAGCATAAACTAGCCTTAATGCCAGTTTTACACACTTGTAATCAGCAAGAGTTTTTGATACTGGAATAGTCTGTGCTACTATCTAAGTGAGATGACCTTGGAATCTAATTGGAGAAGTGTAAAGTTGTAAAGTAGCCTCTGAATCTAGCCTGGCAAGTGTTGAAGTAGCCTTGAAATTGACCAGTATCGATCAAAACCAAATAAAACCCAGCAAGCAGAGGTACGTCAAATTAACGTTTAAAACCCGTGTTTATCGTTACATAAACGTTCGACCTCTGTACTCCTTTTGTTCGCCTTTTGACGGTAACGTTACCAAGACGTTAAAAGTGGAACGTTTTATTATTATCAAAAGAAATAATAAATAGCGGTAAATAGAGGTAGATAGCGCGCTCTTCCCTCTCATTGTTCATGCAGGTTATGCGAAGGAACAATAAAAGTCTATTCTATTCTATTATTATCAAAAATTACCGTTGAATAGACAGAGCTCGAGAAACGTTCAATTACCGTCGGTAATAATTTGAAGAAGAAAAAACGCCTCTGGTTGATAATTGAACGTTTTATTTCAATTTTTATGACAACGTTCGCAATACGTACAAAATTAGGCGTTAAAATTGTCAAAAAAAAAAATGTAGCGCTGAATAAACAGAGCATGAAAAAAATTTAATTAAAGTTGTGATGATAAAAGCTTCTGATTGAACGTTTAATTTTTGGTTTTGATGGAAACATATTTCTAAAACGTTCATAGAAAAGTGTTATGTATTTGTAGTTTAGTCTTGTAGTCTAAAAATTATCGTTGGATAAACGTACCACTTTTCCCGGTAGGAGAAAGCCACACCGAGAGAGGGCACCTAACTTCCAACTCACCGCTTTGGCCGAGGCGGTACCAAGTGAATACAAAAGAACTTTTAGAAATGACTTCGTTCGACGCTGTGAAATCGCCGAAGACGTTTGAAAGACGTTTAAAAAGGCGTCGGCACAAACCTGAGAAGCTGGGTTCTCAGATGCGAATACTCGGACAGAAAATGCGAAATTTTATGTCAAAGTCGTCATATTGGCCAATCAGAGCCCTCGAATCCAAAATTTGACATATAAAATCGCATTTTCTGTCATAATATTCGCAACTGGGAACTAAGCTTTACAGAGCGACACAAGACTGTTTAATTAACGACGTGGTTTGAACGTTAAATTCCGTATTTACTCCGGGCTCTCCAGGATGTTCAATTCAAAGTTTTGTATATTATGTTGATTTGATGCCTTAGAAGGTAACGGCTCATAAACGTTTAATTAACGTTTTGAACACAATTGACTTGACGTTCTCTAAAGACGTTGAAATTCAAGCGATAATAAGCGTTCAATACTTGACCGACAAAAACATTTAATCGCGCGATATTCGGCCCTCTATTTTAAAAAGTTTTCGATGTGTAGTTTCCTACCTGTTTCAAACGTTTTATTGACGATATTGAGCTCAGTGGGCAAGTCTGATTTCTATAATTACTGAAAGATTTCTGAAATGAGCTCACTTAATGTGATCCTTCCTCGGATAAGGTCGAGCGATAAATTCTATTTCGCTTGAATTTGACGATCACAACCGCTAAAATGATTGCGAGAAACTTTTTGAATTAATTTTTGCGGCGAATGGTTTGGGAGGCTTCGCGGAGTGCTGAAAACTTATTTAATTATGCCTTCAACAATACGAATATAATGACTGGGATCGTCTTCTCCGACGAGAATAAGGCACATTTCGCGCCGAGCTCAGCTCGGGAGCAATTTCCGGTATGATGGCATTGATTGCGGTTTAATGGTATGGTAGCCTCCCCCCTCGTCCACTTCCCACCCCTTTTCTCCGGCCCATGATAATGGGCATAGCTCGGGGCATAATGAAGTGAGCTCGGAAGGAATTCCATCATCAATTTTTTTTCTTCGGATTATTCCCATCATTTTTCTATTTCAGTAGGCGATGAGATGCGAGACAGAGATGGCGCGACCAAAACGTCAACTATCTGTCGACTTATGTGACAGGAACGTCATGATCTATTTTGTGTAGCATCTTTTGCGCCGCCCGCTACGACTTTAAGCGTAAGAAACCCAGAGTTTCGGAACTGACGACAATGCAACGCGAATGCATAATTCCCTATTGGAATAAAAAATATCGCGTAGGCGATGAAATTTCGACAGCAAAGTCATAATTCAGTTTTACCGGCAAATTTTATGCAGCTTGCTACGATTTTGAGGGAAAAACATTCTGCAGAAGGCAATCGCGCAATCAATGGCTTGTTCTAAACTAAGACAAATACCATGGTAGTAGTTAGACTTTTGCCAGAAAAGTCATGATTCATCTTTTGAATAAAATTTCAAATTATAGTTAATCATATTGGGGCTGGATTTTTCTGGATAGTTCCTTGAATAACTTGGTCAAGAAAAGTCACGCAGGCCAGATTTTATAATCTATCTTCAACTTACCCGCAAGTGATCAACGAAGGAAAAAGCAAGCATTAAGGATCCATGTGAAGCTTACCTGCAACAAAACAGAAAAAAAGTTACTCAAGTTAGAAGCAACATATAAGCACAGTGGGAGGTTGACTTTTTCTGATGTTTTTGTTGTTCTTGGGAATTCTAAAGAGCAATCCCACTTGTGAACTGGAAAAAAAAGTTATGAGCGGCATCAAAACGGGTCATTATCATCATCTTAATCCAATAATTATTGAATCCAAAACTTGAATACACATGTAGATTCATCCGGCTTTATCAGGCTTCATACAATTAATCAATGTTGAATGCGACAGTTGGCAGCATTGATGATGACAACGCGCGAACGAACCACCTTTGTTTCCTTTGTTTGTAATAAAAGCCGGTTTTCAAGTACGAATCTAAGCAGCTAACTAAATGAATCCGAACTGCAAATCCCTACTGTTTCATAATATGTAAACATGATTATGCATCTGCCGTGCTGTAATGTTACCTTTTTATGCCGTCGTCGCCTGAAATTTACGCTTGAATGATTCTCCAGTAATTGACGCAAACATGAAATCGGTTAATTAATTGCTCGCTCGTAGGTATCTCAATTTGCACTGTAATTCGTGCTATGACGTATGGTGGTTGGCAACCCTGCTGACTTCAAACACATAGTTGATGTAACCGTAGCGAAAACAGCCTGTTCAATAATTATGTAAACTTTGACCTGTCACTTCATATGATCCGCCAGTTTTGTCACATTCGACATTGTATAAAATGCCAGGACCGCAACAGGAAGTTGTCGCTTTTGACGTTAAAACTGTCATTTTATATGATTTATCTGTCAAATGTGACGTTGCAACTGTGACGCGTGTAGTTGACAATTTATGTGATCAAACTGTCACTTCGTAAAGGATGTTAGCTTTGACATTCGAGCTGTCATTTTACATACTTGAATGAATTCCAGAACTTCGAGATTATTCGCCAAATCATGAAAAATATGCATTTGAGCATCAACTATCCATTTTACACACTTGAATCATTGTAATTAACTAATGCAAAAGCTGCCATTTAACCAATCAGTCGATTGTCAGGTGAAAACTGATCAATTTTGAACCGGGCGCTTCTTGAAATCCAGTTTGTCGTTAAAACTGTCATTTCATACAATCAATCCGCTAAAATGGACGTTGGACGCTCAAATTGCCACTTTATTACTTTATTATTGTCTCAGTTTTGATGCTTTAACTGTCGTCTTTATGACCCATCTGTCGACTTGATCCAAACTGTCACTTTTCTTATATAAATCTGTCCATACTCCACTCCGAAATTTTTCAAACCAATCTATCAATCTAAAATTAAAACTCATCTTTTATGATGAATTCAAAAATTTAAATTTTAAAACTGACACTTTACTTGATTGATGTCTCAGTTTCGATGCTGAAACTTTCATTTTTATAACTTTTATGCCCGATTTCTTTTATGCACAAAGGTGATTTCAAATTTTAGCTCGGTACTAAACACGGGATCAAATTTGTGAAGTGGAACAAAGTGCAAACCCAGTTACTTCAAGGGGAGATTATGATGGTAATACAAAATATGGCTCCAAGTGATCATTTGGATACCAAAACACAGGTGAGACAGCCATTATTTTGTCTTGTAGAACAAATCTTGCGGGAACTGTCAGATCTTTTCTTTGTAATAAAAAAATAAGCGACAAGTGCGTGTTACCCCAACTTTTTTTCTGTATACAAATAATCGTAAGGGGCCATATTTTGTATTCCCATCATTTTCTTTTCTTGAAGTAATCGGATTTGCAGTTTCTTTCACTTTTAAATATTTGATCCGCTGTTTGGTACCGAACTAAAATTTGATACCACGTTTGTGCAATCGGGCATTACTGTTTGACAAACCTGTTAATTTGGACGTTTGAACAGTAATTTTACACATTGAATCGGTCAGCTTGGAGATTCAAAACTGTGTCATCTTTGATGATCGTTTTGACAGTTTGAATGTCTGAATTGTCACTCTTTTTTTTGTGTTAATTTTGACGCTCGAACTGTCACTTTTATAACCAATCCGTCAATTTTTGCGGTCAATTTTTACATCAATCTGTCTACTTTACTTGATAAATCTGTCAATTTAGAAGTCCAATGTTATATGTTCGGATCAATCTGTCAATTTAGACGTTCAACTGTCATGTCAATTTTGAAGTGCTGTGTAATCAGGCCAATTTGTCAGTAAGACGTTCACCTGTCCATTTATTGATGAATCTGTCAATTTTGGAGTTCCTCTTCCAAATCAACCTGGTAGTGAGACGTTAGAACTGTCATTCTACATAATCAATTGTTGAATTTTAACATTAAAACTCGCATCATTTGTGATCAATTTGATACTTAAATGATCAAACTGTCACTCTACTTGATAATTTGTCAATTTTGACGGTCGAACTTTCATCTTTATATTCAATCTTGTCAATTCTGACTATCAATTTTACACCAATTCGTCGAATCTGTCGTTCAAACTATCACTATATTTGATCAATCTGTCAATTTAGATGTTCAACTGCCACTTTCCTTGATACATCTGTAAATTTTTAAGGACAGTATATTTTTCCAAACCAATCTGTCAATTTAGACTTTAGAACTTCATTCTACATGATCAATCCGTCAATTTGAAGGCTAAAACTGTCACCTTATATAATCAATTTGACAATTGAATGTTCAGCTGAGGGTAATTGTTTTGCGAGTCATATTGATTCAAGACTGATTTGAAGTTGAATTCAACTTGAATTTACCTGATATCAATTCATGAGAGTAGCGTTATGCTCACACCCGTTTATACCTTTTCAAAACCAGATGACCATGACAAAACCGTCGCCTTCCACTTGCTTTCAAGATTGTCAGTTGGATTGTTTCATTAATTTGTGAAGCTGATTGTTGATGAGACCGGACGTTAATTTTGAAGATGTTTCACTCTCGTTTTGAGTAACGATATGCCCTTCCGGCATTTCACGACGTACGTAGTAATTTATCGTCCTACTTTTTTAAAATAAATTTTATACTTTCATTTGATTATTACGTCGATTCTCACACTCGAAGTATCGTTTTTAGAGAATCATTTCACATCGATCTGTCGAATTTGACGTTAAAACTACATATCACCATAATTATTCAATCCGTCAATTTAGACTTGTGACTGTCACTTTTCTTGATAAGTCCGTCAAGTTCAATGGTCAATGGTCCAGAGTTTTATTTCCAATCCAAATATGTTGTTCGAACAGTCATTCCACATAAACAGTCAGTCAGTTTTGACAATTCAACAATTTAAATGTTCAAACTATCACTCTACTTGGTTATTGTGTCAACTGTAACTCTCGAGCCGTCATTTTTATAACCGTAACGCTCGAGCCGTCATTTTTATAACCAATCAGTCAATTTTGATGTAAACGATCACATCAATCTGTCAAATTCAACATTCAAAGTTCAAACTACTCTATTCTTGATCAATTTGCCCATTCAGATGTTCAAACCGTTACTTTCCGACAACTGCAACTGTGTCGATTATGTGATCCAAAGTTTTATTTTTTCATACCAATGTGTCAAGTTGGGCGTTCGAAATGTCATTCTATACGATCAATCGGTCAGTTTGGATATTTCAAACTATCATTTTTTGATAATCAATTTGAAAGTTTAAATGTTACCATCACTATATTTCATCAATATGTGAATTCAAAGGTTCAACTGCCGCTTTTCTTAATAAATCTGTCAATTTTGAAGTCCACTGTAATTTCTTCAGACCAATCATATCAATTTAGACGTTTAAACTGTCATTTTATACAGTCAATCGGTGAATTCAGACATTCAAAACTGTCTACATTTCATAATCAATCTGCCAATGATTCATACGTTAGAACTGTTACTCAACAAGACTTGCTTTCAATTTTGATAGTTAAACTGTAATTTTCATAACCAATTTCTAGTCTAGAGTCTAGTTTCAATGCCAGAAAGATCCAAAATCAGAGTTCCAAGATGTCCAATACGACAAATCAGTGACAGTTCGATGACCGTCTTTTGCTTCCCTAAAATGACAGTTTCAATGTTGAACAAACAGTCATCAGTTTAGTCATCAGCTGAACTCACCAATGACGCGTCGTTTTACTACTTTAACTGTTACTGAGTTGGCATCACGAGTTGAACTGTCAGTGAGTTATCATTTCACTTGAGCTAACACCGATTTCTCATTTCTGACGTTTAATCGGCAACAGTTCATTTAACGATGAAAATGGGAGGTTGCTTCGTCAATATGACAGTTTGAACTGAATCGTTCGTTCGTTGAACTGAATCGTTTCACTTGAACTGTCACAGATTGTCATTTTTCGACGTTGAATCTGTCCCAGTTGAAGTATCGTCCAAGGTAGCCAACTCCTTCCCTAAAATCCACCGACAGCTCGACCGACAGTATCAATATCGAACGAGCCAACAACTGTCATTTCAGACATCACTTGAACTGTCACTTACTTGCCTCTTCAGACTACTTTGAATCAATGACAATCTGAGTATTGTTCAAAATTGTCACGTGCAGTGCAAGTAGGTCGAGCAGAGTTGTAGGTATAAGTGAACGGAAGAGAACACCGACAGGGAGTTATTAGTCGGGTCGTCGAATAGTTGGTGAGTGGCCATCAGAGAGTGAGTCGAAGAGAGTGCAGAGTTAAGGTGCTAAGATCCAGGGCCCAGCCCCAGCCTAGCACTCTATAGTACGAATGTGTAAGTAGGACTAGAGTTAAGGATTATTGCACAGATTATGTCAATAAACCACGTTGATATGAACCTTTACATCTTCATCTGAAGCTACGTACGCCCCCAATCTAGTAGACCTTTAACCCCCGCGATATAGGCAAACCCCATATCGTGACATGGTGGAACGACCCGACTACTAACTCCTTGTTGGTGTTCTCTTCCGTCCACTTATACCTACAGCTCTGCTCGACCTACTTACACTGCACGTGACAAAATGACAAAATGTTCCCCTGTAATGCCAGTTTGAATTCGAGTGACAATGTTGAACGAGCGAACACTCATTCAAATATTACTTGAACTGTCACTGACTTGTCGATTCTGACGTTGAATCGGTGACAGTTCGAGTAACGTCTGAAATAACAGATTGCTTCCCTGAGTTGACAGTTTCAGTTGCTTCGGCAGTATCGATGTTTGACGAGCAAACTGTCATTTTTACGACATCACTTGAACTGTAACTAATTGATCACTCACTTGAAATGCCTCTGACTTTTTATTTTACTTGAACTGTAACTGATTCGACGTCTAAAACGGGAAATCAGTGACATTTCAGGTATAATGAAAACACAGAGGCAGTTCGAGTAAAACGACCAACTGATGACAGCTCAAGTGATGTTTGGAGTGACAGTAAGCTCAACAGGTTACCTTGAGCTGTCACTGATTCAACATCCAAAATTGCGAATCGGTGACAGTTCAATTGATCCTGTTGCAGGAACAAACCGTCATTTCAGACATCATTTGAACTGTCATTTTTTTCGAACATCGAAACCGCCATTTTTGTACATTCAAATTTGAATAATGGGACGCTCTAATTGTCACTCATCGATTCCAGCTGTTACAAATTTCAGAATGAAATTATATTACCGCCGGTGTGTGAGACATTTGAATAGCAACGCGCTCTGAAATCTAATAATTGCGACGCTAACTATGGGCGACGTGTTATTCGCCGCCGTTCATAACTTCAGTATCCAATTACCCACGGCGTGTCTGTTGATCATAATCACTGTCATTTGGCGTTGCCTACTTGTATAGGTAACGCTGACAAAGGCCTCCAAAGTGCCCCGTAAGTTGGCAGTTTTGGATGCGGTAGACCAATCAAATTAGCGGCGTGATATATTGGCGTGCCTGGTCCCTGTTGAGCGCGACATCAAAGACAGGTATGCCAACACCGATACCAACCCAATAATCCTGCTGCGGTGTATCGCGAACATCGGATTTAGTCGGAAGCATTTTTCACATCAGAATTTCAATATGCGGTGGTGGATATGAGAGAGGCGGAGAAGAAGGGGGGGATATAACTATATGTATACACATGTACAGATCATTGATTTAAC
This sequence comes from Anaspis maculata, assembly GCA_949128115.1. Lineage (NCBI taxonomy): Eukaryota > Metazoa > Arthropoda > Insecta > Coleoptera > Scraptiidae > Anaspis > Anaspis maculata. Next base: position 7,138,719 of record OX421965.1, read on the forward strand.
CCCGTTGACACATTGAAGGGTAACGTCCTGCTGCTGACTAGCAGACGGCTTTGTCGACGCCGGGCGTTGGTCGGCGTCGCAACAGATGCCTAGCATGGGCGCCGGTATCCCCCCCCTACCGCCACTTCTTGGCAGTTTTGCAATGTGCATAAACTAGAACATATTATTCGACTTTTCGATTGTACACTCCAGAGCCTTTGTGGTTAAACAAAATATAAAAGACAGATATGTACCGTTGCGGCCTTTTTAAAGTGGACGACAGTTGATAGATTTTTCAGGATTCTGGCCTGAACGTCGCATGACAGCAAGCCAACTCGTTGACATGTCGTCCACTTTATAATGGCCGCAACCATAGAACCGTTCCACAATTCTCAGCCAAAATGAAACAAGTTTCAGCCAAATTCCGCAATTTTGACAACTATTGCTAGGAGCTATATTTTTCAATAAAATAAAAACTGTTGTTGATTATCACCCCAACACCAATGTTTTCAGGAGAAGGGTTTTCAATTACCTGGTCGGTCGGGCGTTCTACACGGAGGAGGAGTTCATGACCTCTTGTTGAACCTTGTTCTAAGTGTGTCACTTGTGTTGTTTTTTTTTTAACATGTAATGTGACTGTTCATATGTACTTTAAGACAGGATTCTGTATATAGTTTTTTATAATGCTGTTCCTATAGTATTAATTCCTTGACGTGTATAATGGGCATTACTGCCTCTTGCACAAAAAATAAATTCTATTCTATTCTATTCTATTCTATTCTATATCTATTTTTCAGTAACACTTTAGGAATTCTCAACCAAAGTTTAGCAAGTATCAGCAAAATCCAGAAATGTTCAGTAACAGTTGACTATTCATTTTCAATAAACATTTAGCAGCAACTTTCAGCCAAATTCAGCAATTTTCAGCAAAACTGGAATCTACTGGAAGAGTTTGGCAATGTTCAACTGTAAGTACAACAAGTTTCATCAAAATTGAGTCACTTTTAGCAAAATTTAGCGATTTTCGGCCAAGGACTAGCAAGTTTTAACAAATATTCGGGAATTATGGCAGAAATTCAACCATGTCTAGCAAATATGCATTGAGGTTTTTTTATGCGAATAGTTAGTTTTCAATCGAATTCATCAATTTAGAGCAAAAACGTAGCAAGTTTCAGAACCAAATTTTTCCAAAAAAATTTAGGACTTTTTCCCACAAAAAATTCCGCTATTTTTAGCAAAAATGTAACAAGTTTTAAGAAGAATACAACAAGTTTTAGCAAATATTCAACATTTCTAAACAACAATTTCACTCGTTTCAGCAAAAAGTACCACTTTTCAGCAACATTTAAACAATTTTTTACTAAAATTTATCGAATTTTACCTTAGTCAAAGCAAGTTCCAGCAAAATATTTAGCAATTTTCCACAAACAATTGATCATTTTTTCAGCAAGCGTTTGATAGTTTCTGCAACAATTCAGCAGGTTTTTAGCTGAAATTTGGCGAGCTTTTAGCATTAGCAAAAATCTAGCAAATTCTGAACAAAATTTCTACAGGAGTTCAGTAAGTTGCAGCGAAAATTCAGCACACTTCAGCTGAAATGTAGCGAGTTTCAGACACGATCCAGCGTGGGAACGCCATCAGCGTCCTAGGCACATCACCGCTGACAGATAATTTGGACGAGATTTCTTCTTTTCTTTAGCATGCTTTTCTTTTTCTTTCTTTGTATTTATGATATATAAGTACCCCATTATCGTTAATAATTGTCAATGCACTTATTATATTGAATGTATCGATAATTTTCAGCATAAACTATGCCAAGTTGAACAATTTTTAGTACGAATACTCGAAAAAAAATTCAATCAGAATTCGAAAAGTTGCACAAGTTTCAGCGAATATCAGCAATGTTTAGCAACAATTCAACAATTTTCAACCAAAATTACCAAGTTTGATTTATTTCATCAATGTGTAGGAATAATTTATAGCAATGTTAGCACAATTTAGCAATTTCTAGCGATAATTTAGTTATCTTCAAATCAAATTTAGTAAGTTTTAGCGAAATTCTACAATGTATAGCAATCAATTTCATTCATATTCATTTATTTTATAACATTTATAATTTTTATCATGTACTTCTTTTATATTATTATTAAATTTAGCAATTTGAAGCGAAATTTCAGCAGTTTCAGCAGTTTCCAGCAATAATTTAACAATTTCCAGCAAAAATGGAGCAAGTTTGAACAGAGCATCCTTTCTAGCAACAATTCAGCAATTTTCAGTCAAAAGTTTCACAAATTTCAACGAAATTCAGCAAATTTCAGCTGAAAATTGAGCGATTTTCAATTTTCAACCAAAAATCTATCAAGTTCAGCAAAATTCAGCAATGCTCAACAAAATCGAATATTTTTAGCAACAGTTCAACAATTTGGGAAATTCTCGTGGAACTTAGCAATTTGCAACAAATTTAAGCAAGTTTTTAGCAGCAGTAAGCAATGTTTAGTAATTCCCAACAAAAATTTGGCTAAACTCAGTAGAAGAGTTTAGCAACACTTTGACAGTTTTCAACAACAACTTAGGTAGCTTGTTTTGGACAGTATTCAAACATCTAAACAAAAATTCAGAGTTTTCAACAAAAATTCAGAGTTTTCAACAAAAATTCAGAGTTTTCAACAAAAATTCAGAAAGGTTTAGCAAAAGCTTAGCAATTTCTAGCAAAAATTCAGCAAGTCTTCAGCTAAAATTCAACTATTACCATGCTCCAACAGTTTTCGGTATCAAATAAGCAATTTTTATCAAAACACGATGAATGCTATACAGTATACGGGGCAAGCTTGTGGAGAGCTTATTGAAGGAACAAAAGCTAGATTTATACTGATAAGAAATGACTTCGTTTTTTTACCTAATAAGCTGTCTGCCAGATCTATATATGCTGGTCACAAATTGAAGTGGGACACCCAAAAAATTGTTCGGTTTTTAATCCGGTCAATCCCTCAAAAATCATCAGATTTTGAAATAACTTACACCAACCTCAAGATCAATCTTTCTAATTTCACCATCTGCAAGAGCTTGTTGGCTTGTGACAGCGACGTGCTGAATACAGGGTGGTAAAGGACGCCTTGCATTGCAATTTTGTACTTTTTTGAAATGGTGCAGGAACTTTTGTGGCCGCCCTATAATTTTGAGTTTTGCTGTATGCGCTAGTCAATAGTATGAGGAGCTCATATTTTCTCAGTTTGATGCGCTACTTTGCTTAGTTACGAGAATATGTTTTTTTTTCTTCTTATTTAGTCACTTTATAACGTTGATTTATAAGAACAGTTTTTTCATCATATTCAAAGTATGAGCAATGAAATTGAACAGGGCAAAATATTCCAATAGAGGGTTGGACCTGGTCTCGACCGCACTACTTTTTGGAGGATCGAAACATACCTTCGAACAGGTTATTGATAGTTGCCACAGGGATTTCTCTTCACTTCGCGGCTAGAGCATCAATAACAACTTGCTTGTCCTGTATCTTTAGTGAGTTGTACTGGTAGTGCTGATAGCTAGGCTGACAGTCTTCTTTGGAGAGCATCCCAAATGTGCTCAATTGAATTGATATCGGGCGATAAGTTTAGCCATATAATTGTTTAAAAATATATTTATTGAACTATTAACTTGATTTTCACCGAACGAAGTACTGTACTTGTTATTTTCCACACTTCTGCAAGATAATATATTAATTGGATTGTGTCGTCGCAATAGTAATAATATTCCACTTTCATTTACTTTCTCTTCTTCGCCAGTTTTTAATTTAATTTTCAAACGCACACACAACAATTTTCCGTGACAACTAATCTGTTTTGCGTCTCCTTTCTATTTCGGTTTTATTATTACCCACTTGGAACTATTTTACTCTTATTATAAAAGCTCGTCCTTGATACATCCGTCGTCTTTAATGCTAAAACGGCACGATTACGCCATCATTGCGTGAGGCTTGAAAAAAGTGGTTACCCTCTTGTGGGAACTCATCGACTCTCGTAGGTTGCAGGGTTCATCCCGGTCGAGAGGTGTCGAACCGTAGACTTGATGACGAGTTCGTTACTGCCGGGCTTCAATTAAATTTCCCATTAGTTTACCAGCATTTAATTGCTTGAAAAAAAAAGTTTTTACTGCGCCACTTATGGCCGGTTAATACGATAGATGATCCACCCATGCATATTTCAAACGGCTGTCCTATGCGCTAACCTTTTTCTTTCTCCCTGAAGGCATATGCCAGATTCCAGACCTGGAAGCTATATCCTAATTGTCGTACGTGCACTAATTGGACGGACAGGAAATAGCCGTTGCGGAGTAATTACAGCTCACGTCTTGTGTAATTCAAATTCTATTTCACACAACCCAGCTACTAATTTGAGCTGTGGGTATATGCCCAAGCTAGGTACAGGTACTTCTCGGTACCTTGATGAGCTCTATGGATTATTGCAAAACAATGGCAAACCAGTGACAGTTACGAGTGTCAAACTGACATCAATTCTTGACGGTTTCAACTACAAAGACAATTTCAGTTCATAAAGGCAAAGCACTTGAGCCGGTAAGCATTCCTTAAGGACGGGGTAACCCTGTTTTATTCTCCCATAAGAAAAGTTCATATTTTGCGCAAATCAGCTGTCGTTATTTGTCAACAAAAAAATTTGAAAAAAAACCGTTGATGGAAAATTGTATCAACTGCAGCTCAATCAATTTTTTTTTTTATTTTTTTTTTTTTAGAAATATGACTTTTTTCCACTTAGGCTCTGTTTGCGGTGCATAAATGGGAAGTCAAGAACATACCGAAAAGCCAATATTCAGCTTCATCTGCTACCGTTGGTTTTCAAAAAGTTCTTTTGATTTCAATTTCTGCTGAGTAAAACCCAACTTTGTTTTTCGATCTGTGTGTAAACCAGAAATGCAGGTGAAACAGGGGCCGGTTGCCGACCTCTGGCCATTAAAAAGTGTGGCTTCCGTCTGTCAGAGATGGCGCTCGCTGTGGCCGCTGATATGTCGTCCTCGGGTCGCTTCGCTGTCGGGTTTAGATCAGATAAAAGAGGGACCATTTCACACTTGGTGAATTCCGTGAAAACAAAGCCGACGAGATAGTTCGAAAATTTCATCGATAAAACTATCAGCTTTTGTCGACTTTTTCTCGTTAAGAAAGGTTAGAGTTCCCCAAATTGATTTGTCAGTTCTGACGGTTGCCATGAGCTAGAGGAAATTATGGATCCATAACAACCCTAGAGGGAATTATGAATTTCATAACTCCCTAGGGACTTATGGCCCCCGTAATGTATACCGTAACCAAGACATTATTTAGTTATAATCAACCTGTAGGGAATTGAAGGAGTTATGTATTGGAACACGCACATCATCAAATAACCAAGGCAAAATATGATCACTGCAGAATCATCACAAAGTGCAATCGCGTCAACCTGGTCTTCATTCCTCGCATCGACTAGGGATGCGAAGGGAAATAATTCGAGTCCCTACTTTGCTTTCCCACTTTCTTTTGGCTTTTACCATTTCTAGACGTATTTAATAGAGCTAATTTAGCAAGCCCTTCAATAACTGGAACAAGAAAAGCTTCTCTTAGTTCTTACAGTTTTTTCAGTCTCATGTTCTTTAGCCTTTCTAGCTCGAGCACCTGTTTCATTAGCGAGTCAAGCTCCAGAATGGAATTCTGATTCTTAGAAATAGTTCTTGAAAATAGTTCTAGTCCCAATTTGACTATCACACTTTCTAGCTCTTATTACTTATAGATGGATTTCCTATCTAGCTAGCGAATTCAGCAAGCTCATCAACAGCTACAGCATAACAAGGTTTTTCAGTTCTTACGCTTTTTTGTCCTACATTAATTTCTAGTTTTCCGATTTCTAGTTCGTATATCCTCATTTCCAATTCGTAGTCTCAATATCTATAGCCTTCCTAATTCTGGCATCAGTTTCATCAGCTAAAAGAAGTTTCAGAAAATATGGAGCTCAAGTTCTTCTAGTGAGCTGTTAGAAATTGCTCTAGTCTCCAGTTCGTTTGATCAATTTCTAGCAAATCAGAACTTGAAAAGCTTTGAATTAGTGCGTAATCTAATAAAAGGAATAATGAAACAAAACTTTAAAATCGTTACCAGTACATCAAGCTTCAGAGCATGCAATTCTAGTTGTTATAAATAGCTCTTAAAAATAGTTCTAGTTCCTATTTCGCTTCCTCATTTTGTAGCTAGAGCATAAAAAGCTTGTTGTCTAAGTTTTGACATTGTTTTCTAGTTGCTGTAGTCTCATTTCCAGTAATCTTGTTTTCTATAGTTTTCCTAGTTCTAGCAGTGGTTTTATTACCCAATTAAGTTTCAGAAGAAACTCTGGTCCTGATAAGTAGCTCATGGAAATAGTTCTTCTCCTTGGATTGAGAACTACAAGACTGAAAGCTTCTCTTAGTTATAGCTGATCTTTTTCTGGTTTGTTTAATCTCGGTTTCAGTTTGTAGTCTTATTTCGTATCGCTTTTCTAAAACTAGTTCCATTAGCTAATAACACATCAAAACATATGAAACTCTAGTTATCATAAATAGGCCTTTGGGAATACTTACGATCCCGGGTTCGCTTATTTACTATCTAGCTCTTACTACTTCTAGATAAGTTTTCTAGAGCTAGTTTAGTAAGCTCATCAAAAACTAGAAAATAAGTATCATTTAATTCTTACAGTTCTGTCTCAATCCTAGTTCGTAGTTTCAATAGGTCCGCAGTGCTCTACGATGAATGGAAATTCCCCCCCCCCAGGCCGCTATTCCCGGCGTCGGCAGAAGCTTCATCAGGCCTTGACGCCGGTGAATGATACACCGACCACCACCCCCCTGAAGCTAGCCATCCTTAGGGCACCCACGTGCCGACAGCTTGAGGATCCGTCGGGTAAGCCGGCGGCTTAGTGGAGCGGCAGAAGCGGAGACGCCAGGACCTTTAGCATCAGAAGTCGGCCACAGGAAAGTCATTTCCAATTTATTCTACTCACTAGAGAGCTGGAATCCAAGTAGATCCAGTACAGTGTTGCATTCGTATCGATTCCTTACACTGCGGTGGTCTTATGCCCCGTCTTGAACTGGAAGGGTCGTCTACTCTCTCCAGACTAGTTGTAGGAGGCCTTATGCCGGTATTGTTCGCGTTTTGAAACGGGAAGCTTCTCTTTCGTACCATGTACCTGGCCCAGCGGGTAGATTACCCAGATTGCTATTGGCGAGTAACATTACCGATGGTGGCGCTGCTGATGCGCTTCGCATGTAAACAAACATGTCGGATAGGGTCTCCTAGGATAGGGCACGGATTGTTGCCCGCGCGTTCAAAAATCTTAATAATCTTATCAGTAGTAAGCGGTTTTTAATGTCCTCCAGACGTGAAACGTGGTTAATTAGTATTGCGGTGGAACTCGAAAATGGCAGAAGCGTAATTGAGTGTTATGGGGGTTTTCAATCACTTGATGGCCTCAACGGATTCTCGATATACCTACCTATCGTGATGGGAGAGGAAATTTTGAAGTCACAATTTCTCGGTTGTGAGAAAGCGGTCGAAAGCGAACTCTATCAAGCATCAATTTAAACATAGACATATTTGGATTGTGTTTACAAACAAGCGCATGGTATGAATCTCCTCACGAGGAACTGGGAATGTAATTAAAAGAAATAGTAGTAGCAGTTCCTGTGAAATTGGAACGTTCAAATGCACTTGCAAAAGCAGGCCAGTCCGGGACATACAAACATATCGCAGACTGTGCTTCTTCGATGCAGCCATAAAAAGTTCCCATTTTCAGCGACACTTCCCAGGCTTTTCTCGTAGTCATATTTTCCACAGTGCCGAGTTTGTTTGTCATCTTGACTACCCAACCTGCGTCTTTCGCTTTCGACGGGAAACGGTGAAAATGTAACTTTTCCTTTTTCCGGTTTCCACAGCACGACTCGCACTCGGAAACACAACAAATTCTCCGCCACTTTTGGTCACTATCTATCTTGCCACCTTCCATTCTGATGCCACTTTTGCTTCCCAGTCGTCGTACACGTGCCACTCCTATTTAAAAATGGAATGCTTTTGCAACCGACGACACCTAGTATATTCAAGATAATGAAACATGCGTGGCTCACGTACTTTGTTCGAAAAAATTAACGCCGCGTTAAGTCAGATGGGGTCAATTAAAGTCGCCAAACACCGCAACGCTCATAAGAGCCCACACAAATCTGAGGTTGATCCGTGCACAAACGTCGTTTACACGTTGGCTGTCAGATGGCGTATTCGATCTTGAAACTCGCCAATAAAGTCAACATAATTGGCAGTAATTCAACGAGTTGATAAGATTATAATGACAGTTCAAGACAACCTAATAAACCTAAAGCGGTGGATCAATATCATTGTTCTTGCTAGTTCTACAGTCGAATGGTCAAAAATGTCAGATTAACAGAAACGTCAACAGTTCGAACTTGAATTCAGACGTGATAATGACAGTTTAGGTTCCGAAAGTGACAGTTCTGTAAATGTCAAGTGTCAAGTGACAAGTGACAAATCATTGTGGCTGCTAGATTACTGCGTTGTGCCTTGTGGCATACCTACTCAGTACAAAACTGGCATGGAGTACTGAAACGCTTTACGGCTCTGCACGGCAACTTTGTACGTTTACGTAGCCATCTCTGGAGTGGCATTTATGGCATTATGTTGCAAAAATCAATTATTATCAACGACTGGCGAGACGAGAGCTCTCAATCCTCGCGCCAGGTCTCTCTGAAGTGCCAATCCACCGCTTTTGATCGCTGCCGATTCACCTCTTCTCCTTTTCTCTCGTCGCAAGCCACGCATCTTATCTCGAGTCTAGTCAATCGGCTTGAGCTTTGACCCGAGGGATTGGATAGATACGGGGTGAACTAGATGCCAGCAGCAAGACCAAAACGATAAATAATGTTTGAAGGAAAACAATCTTTGCAGCTACTTGCGCATTCCCCTGAAAACTGGTTGCTCAAGATGCGTTTTAATTAGATACACAAATAACTAATGCATATTGGCATCGCATTAAAATTGTGCTTGAGCACATGATTAAATCATCGCTGGCTACAACTAACAACTAACAAGGGATTAAAAAGTTTTTAGTGTTGATAATTGCTTTCGCTTGTTAATGAATCCTCGTTGTTTGAGGGTCAGTCGCTTCCTTCCCTCTCTAGTAGAGATTACATCCATTAGACGTCCCGGGACAAAAAAGGGACGTTAACCCTTTTTTTTGTTGCTCCAACACACATCGTCGTCGACCACGTGCTGTGTTGGATGATGGCAAAGTTAGGTGATGGCATCGATTAGCGCCGCAGGGTGCGGTTTGGCTTTTTCTCGCGCTAAATTTCCCTTTTGTTTTGTTTTGTAGCGCTTTTTCCACTGCCTTGTAGCAAATAAAAGAGATCAGGTCGGAACTCGGTTGCAGGTACTCGAAATGGGACAAGGATACTGGATACAAGTTTTTACAATTGACGAAGACTCGGATATACAAAAATATATTGAAATCGACCGGCTCTTTAGCCTATAAAGAATTGAATGTAAAACATCGTGAGCTTTGGTATTACACCTGAAAAGGGAGTGGCGGTCGTCAAGTAACGGGAAGTTGAAAAGGGAAAAAACTCGGCAGATGTCTGGAAGAAGATCACAAGAGATATTTGGTATTTCCACGCTCCAGATCATAGAAAAGAGAAGATACAAGTCTATTCCGATGATGAAGACTGCCATCATACAGCTGTGGTGTTTCCAGAACGCTCGAAGATAAGTTTATTTAGTTGTTTTGTTTCCTGTCAGTTAGACATTGATAATTATAACAATTAACGGGATAATCACGTTCAGGGGGTAAAGGGAATACACGTAGCGTGTGGGTCACTGTTGTTGATGCTTGAGAGAGACGAAAGAGTAGAACGATTTCGCCACAAGATATCCAGATGAACTGGGACCGAGCTACCACGAGAGCCAGGTTCTAGCGAGACAACAAAGCGATGACCTGTAGAACAGGTGACGTGGTTTTGAGAGCTCCGAGGTATACTGTCATACTTGATGGACCTGGTCGGGCTATTCTCCTCCATCTGAGTTGAATTGCTTTAATGATTTCTTCATACTTCTGTTTACCATGTTACATATTACACTGATCAACTATCTTCTGTATCCATGCCTGGAGCTTATGAGAGAAACGGATCTGCACACAACAGATGTTTTTCTTATTGTCGTGTCTTGTGAGAGAAGGGTATCTCGTGAGAGAAGATATCTTTCCTTACTTTGTTATCTTATTAAATAATATACGTCTTTAACTGTTGAGACCTGGTTGTTGATATTGTTGATTTACATTGAATCATGTTGTGGTATTTATTGAGATAAATAACTGATGATGATTCCATTGACCATGTTCATCATGTATGAACCCATGTACTGTGATCATTCACTGTTTCGTTTTATTGGTGATATTGATTGTTATTGATTTGTATATCATGTGTTCTCCCTCTTCTTTCTGCAGCAGTGCTCGGCCACTGTCCTTGCCAAAATCTTATCTATTTCCCCTACAGATCCCTCGTCAGTTTAGGTCACCGTAGAACTTACTAATAAACCTTTGTCTCTGTTTCACACTGCACCAAGTGGCTACACTGCGCTGAGCACTTGGTCTCCAGTATTCTTTCCCGCTTACAGGTTCCTCAACAATCTAGGTCCGTGGAACTAATATGATCTGTTCTAGCGAGAGCGACTCTCTCTCTCGTCTTTCTCTTGTTCTCTCTGCATCGGTGACTTACACACTGCATTTCAAATAGTGGGAGGGTGGGGTAATTGAATTTATATTGCATGCTTGAACATGAGTTGATATATTTGTCTTTAGAATAAAATTGTTCTTTGTTGATTTTGAAGTCTCTGTGTTTCATTTCCAAGCCTTCACTTACCTGTACTACTTTGGGGTAACTACGGAACAACTAAAGTCCTAACTAACACCACTAGACGAACACGAACAGCCAACCTAAGTCTTCAACTTTAAAGGGGATTCTTCTGCTTCTTCGGGGAAAGTTTATTTTATAAGAGGGGTGGGTTGGGAGATTACAATATTTATTCCTTTTCTTCACCCACGCTATCACGTCAAGCTTTTATAAAAAACGTATCGATAAAGCTTACATGTTTCTTTATTGCCGCTTCTCACGAGTCAATTACGATCAAACGCATCAAATCAAATTACGCCAGCGCGGGTAGTTGAATCCGGAAATTGAGAGTACGGAAAGCCTCAAAGCCACGACGTTACTTTTATGACGTTTTTAGCTACTTTTTCCCGCCCAAATCTGGCTTTAGTTCTAAAAAAAGCTCACTATGTAACCTGTGCAATACTCCTAAAATATTTACGGCTTTGGCTCTTAGACCACTTGCTAAAGGAACTAAAGGTGAATCTAGCAAGACTATTAAACCAACGCGTGTAACCCTATCCAGCAAGCTTTTGTGGCATAAGTATTTTTGCCTGAGTATAAATCTAACCTTGGATTAGGAAGCTCTCCAAAAGCTCACTGTGTAGCCTGTACAATACTCGAAATGATTTATGGGCCTTGACTTTTGGAACTGCTGCTGAAAGAACCGAAAGTCAATCTAGCAAAAGCGCCCCCCGAAGTAATGCTTCAGCGGTTACGAGGGGCGGGTTAACCACTAGGTCTTAGGAGGGGTTTAGTGAGTAGGGTTTGCGAAGACGCGGCGAGTCCCACACTCCCCCAGTGCCATCCAGCCGGGGCGTGCATAGAAAGCATTCCTCTTCTCCCGAAAAAATCTAGCAAGAGCAATTATACTTGAGCTCGTACTTGAGTTACAGCTTTTTCCTAAGTAGCCTGTTTTACATTAAATTCTAGCCTTTGTCGTACCACCAAGTTCCTTGCAAGCTCTCCTTGTAATAAATCAATCTTGGTTAATTTTGGTTAAAAAGTAATAAATTGTTGCTAAAAATTCCTGAGCTCCGCTAAAAGTTGTGAATCTTGAGTTGTGAATCTTGAAGAATTATGTTTTAATTTTTTTCAATTTATACCAAGAGCTGTTCAACCTGGCTTAATTTTTAATTTTTGTTGAAAATTATCAAATGAATAATATCAGCGTCGACATCCAAAGAGGGAATTCTTGGTGTGTCATATCATCGGCCCCGCTCACTCCCGTTCTTGACATTTTTTCATTTTAGTTCTTCTTTACCTACATACATTCCGTGATTTATACAATATTGTACAGAACCTTAAACATAATTAAATTCTCTGTAGTAAACTTTAAAAATGAATAAATCAATAAATAGAATAGATTGTTGCTAAAGATTGCTGATGTCTTGCTAAGACTTGCTGAATTTTAGCTGAAGTGTGCTGAATTTGCACTACAACTTGCTGAACTCTTGCAGAATATTTGTTTAAAATAGCTAGATTTTTGCTAAAAGCTCGCAGACTTTTAGCTTAAAACCTGCTGAATTGTTGTAGAAACTTTCAAACGCTTGCTGAGAAATGGCCAATTGTTTGTGGAAAATTGCTGAATTCTGAAGCATGTTAAATTTTTGCTAAAACTTGCTATGATTAAGGTAAAATTCGTTAACTTTTCGTAGAAAATTGTTAAAATTTTACTGAAAATTGCCTTTCGTTGAAATTTTAAATTGTTGTTCAAGAAAGTTGAATATTTGCTTGAGCTTGTTATATTTGTGCTAAAAAAAAACAGATTTTTTTTTCGAAAAAAGTGCTTATTAAGAGAGTTCTTATTGAAAAATTTGCGACTGAAATTTTCTATATTTTTATTAAACATTCATGAATTTTATTGCAAACTGACTATTCGCTTCAGAAAGTTATGACAATTATTCCATATTTGCTAAACATGGTTGAATTTCTGCTTAAATTGCCAAAAATTTGCTAAAACTTACTAATCCTTGGCGGAAAATGGTTAAATTGTTGCTCAAAATGACTCGATTTTGTTAAAACTGCCGAATTCTTAGTTGAACATAGCTAAAAAATTGTTCCATTTTGCTGCGAATTGCTCAATTTTGCTAAAAGTTGCTGCTCAATGTTTATTGAAAATGAATGGTCAATTATTGTTGCTAAATATTTCTGAATTCTGCTGAAGCTGGCTATACTTTGGTTGAAACTCACTAAGTTTGGGTAGAGAAGGTAGAACCGTTCTAAAAAACAATCTAAATAAATAGTTGGATAGTTGTTCATTTGTCTGATTTTAGTTCAAAATCACTGAATTGTGGCTGGAAATTGCCCGAATTTTGTACATGCCCTCACTGAATTTGTGTCAAGTTGCTAAATTGTTGCCAACAATAGCTGAAATTAGCTAAAACGTGACAATTTTCGCTGGAAATTGGTGAATTGTTGCTGAAAAATGCTAAATTTTGGATAAAACTTGCTAAATTTTGTTGAAATCTGCTAATTTGTTGTTGAAAGTGGCCTAAGTTTTGCTGAATTCTGCTAGGTTTGCTAACTTTTTATTGAAAATTGTTAGACGTTGCTGACTTTTGCTGTGAAAAATGATTGAAAATTGCTGATTCTGCAAAAAAAATCCAAACTGTTGGATTGCTGCTGAATTTTTGTCTGATAAAAATCACTAATTCAGTTGCTAGAAATTGCTGAAATTTTGTTCTCACTCACGGAATTTGTTCCAAGTTTCTAAATTGTCGCCAGAAATAGCTGAAATTTGCTAAAACGTGACAATTTTGGTTGGAAATTGGTGAATTGTAGCTGAAAAATGCTAAATTTTGGATAAAACTTGCTCAATTTTATGGAAGCTTGCTAATTTGTTGTTGAAAGTGGCCACAGTGTTGCTAAATTTTGCTAGGTTTGCTAACTTTGTCTTGAAAATAGCTGGTTTCGCAAAAAAATTCTCAATTGTTGGATTGTTGCTGAAATTTGTCTCATTTTAGTTGAAAATCAGTTGATTGTGGTTAAAAATTGCTGAAATTTTCTACCAAACTCACTGAATTTGTGTCAAGTTGCTGAAGTGTTGCCAAAAAGTAGCTGCAATTAGCCAAAACGTGACAATTTGGTTGGAAATTGGTGAATTGTTGCTGAAAAATGCGAATGTTGAAAGCGGCCATAGTGTTGTTAAATTGTGCTAGGTTTGCTAACTTTTTCTTGAAAATTGCTAAACGTTGCTGACTTTGCCTAAAAACTTGCTAAAGTTGATTGAAAATTGCTGATTTTGCAAAAAAATTCTAAATTGTTGGACTGTTGCTGGAATTCGTCTTGATTTTAGTTGGAAATCACCGAATTGTTGCTAGAAATTGCTGACATTTTGTTCACACTTACGGAATTTGTTTCAAGTTGCTAAATTTTTGTTGCCAAAAATAGCTGATATTTTTAAACCGTGACAATTTTAGTTGTAAATTGGGAATCGTTACTGAAAAATGCTAAATTTTGGATGAAACTTGCTAAAATTCATTTAAACTGGTTAATTTGTTGTTGAAATTGGCCAGTGTTGTTGCTGAAAGTGGCCACAGTGTTGCTAAGTTCTGCTAGGTTTGCCAAGCAACTAGCAAGCAATTTTTTGAGAATCGCCAAACGTTGCTAACTTTTTCTAAAAAACTTGCTAAAGTTGATTGTAAATTGCTGATTTTGCAAAATCCAAATTGTTGGATTGTTGCTGAAATTGTCTGATTTTAGTAGAAAATCACTGAATTGATGCCAGAAATTGCTGAAATTTTGTTCACCCTCACGGAATTTGTTATATTGTTGCTGAGAAATGCTCAATTTTGGATGAAACTTGCCACATAGGAGTTTGCTGCCTTTTATTTAGTTTTGATACAAGCTGAAAAATTCCGTTTAAACAGTACAACACCCAGACCTTCTGCCCAGGAATCGAACCCGGGAGCTCTGCTTGCCGAGCGAACACGCAGTCCACTCGACTAGCGGGCCGTCAACCGCCCGCAGTCCGTTATTATACCAAACAAACAGTCGTCGTCGTCGTAATCATCATCATCATCATCATCATCATCATCATCAATGTCGGGAGCAGCTGTTACTCTCTTTAGGGGAGTAGGAAGTTCTTGAGCATTATACCAAACAAACAGTCGTCGTCGTCGTAATTTGTTGTTGAAATTTGCCAGTGTTGCTAACTGCTGCTAGGTTTGCCAAATTTTCCTTGAAAACTGTTAAACATTGCTGACTTTTGCTGTAAAGTTCTAATTGTTGGATTGTTGCTCATATTTGTTTGATTTTTGTCATGTCAACCATCTGTCAAACTCTTATTCAATCATCAAACTGTCATTCATTCGCCACCTCGGATCAACCGATATATTTTAGCGCTGCAGCCGTTAACTCTGCAAATGTCACTATACGGACATGACTGTTGTTCACCAATCTGTCACGCCGGGAGCTTACAGTCAACGCCTGCTCGATCGAAAACTGTGAAACAACCAAGATCTTTCCGTAAATGCAGTTATCGTAGTTGCAGGTTGCTGCCCACACTTTGACCACGCGAGAGTTGTAAATGCATGGGAAAGTTCAAATGCCGACGGGATGATGCGGTACGCCCCCTGAGCGCCATTTCGGCGAAGCTCGAGAGGCGCAACAGAAGGTGTGACGTAACAGTGACGCACCACGCACAGCCGCCTACGTCACGCACCGGCGTGTGTTTCCATAAGGCATCCCCTTCTCCCTCTCCCCCTCCCCCGCTCCCACACCACCGATCCGCACCGCATTTTATCTCGTACCCACTGAAACTCGCTTTCTCGGTTATTTTTACTCTTCTTCATTTGGAGGGGGGGGGGGGGGAGAGGCAGAAGGGGGGACGGACGGTGTGTTGCCGCCGCCGCCTCCACCGTCGTCGTCGCCGCCGAGTGCGTACATCCACCTCATAGCGGGCGGCGTAGGAGAATTTGTTTTATTGATTATCGCCCCTGTGTGTTGCGTTGGATCATTCCGTTGGTCCGGTCGCCTTTATTATCTGCGTTTCCACTCTCTTTGGGGAGGAGGGCAGGGGGCGGCTATGATACTCCAGTGAGAGGAATGGACTCTAAGCATCACATCACCCATTATGGGGTTGCGAAAGTAACAAAAAAAAAAAAACGATGTTCCTGAGCCGTACAAAAAAGGGGTGTTTATACCATGATTTAAATCGTTGAAAACTGCCTGTAACTGCTGGCAAATTATCGGTCGTTGTACCCAAAGTCAACAGTCCACACACTTGTTGGACGCGTGTACCGGGAAAGCTCGTCTCGGCAGTGTACTGGCTCGAAGTATTCCTACGGGTCGTAAGATAACCTACTTAACTGAGCTTAATATTCACAGTTAAGTATTCATGTATTTCCAAGAGCAACCTAGCTCCAGTCAACCAAGGCTATTTGAAGGGCCAAGTATTTGCTTGATAGGGTTGAGTATTCGCACATTTCCCAGAGCATTCTATTCAAATGATTTGTTAACAAGGTGAAGTATTTGTTTACAGGGTTGAGTATTCCCATTTGTCGTAAGGTATCCTAGCTAACTGATTTCATTTACACGATCACTCATCAGTTGAGTATTTATACATGTCCAAAAGCAACCTAGTTCCCTTATAAGCATATTTACAGGGTCAAGCATTTTTGTTAATAAAGTGTCGGTATGTGCGGCAAGCCATCCCAGTTATCTGAGTTTGTTTACAAGGTCAAATATTTGTTTACGAGATCACGCATTCGCATTTGTTGAATATTTTTGTACATGTCCAAAAATAACCCCTCTAGTTAACTAAGATTATTTTATTTACAGAGTGAGGTATTTATTTACAGGGTCAAGTATTTGTTTACAAGGTCAAGTATTCGCAAGAATCGCAAGGTATCCTATTTAACTGATCTCAATAAAGGGTCAAGTATTCGCAGATAAGTATTTATACATGTCCAAAGGCAACCTAGTTCTTAGTTAATAAGGCTTATTTGCAGGGTCAAGTACCTATTTGTTTAAAAAAAAATAGTATTCGCAGGTCTCGCAAGGTGTCCCGGCTATCTAAGTTTGTTTACAAGGTCAAGTATTTTGTTTACTGGGTTGAGTATTCGCAAGTGCCTCAAAGTTGAGGTTATGTACAGGGAGCTCAAATATTTGTTCATAAAGTTGAGTATTCGTATACGTGTCACAAGTTAGCTTAATTAGGTGGGCTCATTCACAGGGCATACACCGCTAATTTTTGTGTTTTTAATTATTCACATCTATACTCTATGCACTCATAAAAAGGACCACCAGATTCCTCTGCTTGAAAAGTAGTCCCGAGCGTTACCCGCGAAATTTGAAATTCGAGTCGAGCAGTCTAAACAGCCGAGCCGACTAATACTGTTGTTTTATATCGGCACTTTCAAGCGGATCGACCCGATCGGATAGAGTTTCGATCGAATCCAAAGCTGCGAAAGAAACGCAGTCATAGAGAAATGGAGGTTAGAAATCGTAACGTAAGTGTCAAACTCGCTAAATGTAATTCCATTCCATTGGCTTGGCGTAGGAATAATTTGCCCGGGTAATGGTAGCCCTACATTGAGCATCAAAAGCTGCAGCTTTTTTAGCTGCTGAGCTCTGAATGGACCTGACGCCTGTCATTGCTGTCAGTGACCAACATTTGACCAATGAGAGCTCGGCAGCAAAAAAAGCTGCAGCATTTGATGCTCAATGTAAGGCCACCATAAGGCTACCATAATACTACCATCCGAACAAAACTAATATTAGTTCCAAACGCGCTCATGTTGTTACGGTCTTTGGTGCTTTTATTTGCTATAGGTTACATCACTGAAATTCAAAAAAGTCCGTTCTATCGCTGAACAGACTATACACGTTCAGTGCTGCCGGCCGGAATGCCCAAGAAATGACAGAAAAGCGATCGCGTGGAATCCCTTAAGTCGCTCGCTGCACCATAATAAACTTTACAAGCTCCTTTGAAATTTCTTGGCAATTTCCAGTCTACCTTTCGAAGTGCTCCAAGTCTTCGCGCACACCACTCGATATAAGTTTTAATTGACCTAGCTCAACGTCGAGGATTCCACCTTCAAAGTAATGATGAACGACGATTCCAGCAAACTGCCGTGCTTTAAGTTCCATCGATTTAAACCGAGAAAAAAACGAGAAGAAAAAAATCGACGAGTACTCCTTCAGTCTGGAAGTTTCGAGAGCTGTCGATATGGGGGCGGAGAAACCGCCCCCGGGCATTCCATCGCGAGAACACAATATACGTCAAAAATCTCGTTATATTGTTGCGATTGGGAATCATTGCTTCATTTCTAGCGAATATAAGCGGAACAATGGGCATTCTCGAGTAGCAGGTACCTACACAGACGAACGGCGAACAAATCTATTATTAAATCGTTTTGTATTCAGCTGTACAGGAGGTAGGTACTTTGGTGCTTATGGAACAAGAAGTGATGGTTTGAGAAAGTCTTCGTTACGTCGTCGCGGTAGAGGCCGAAGTAGAGGCTATAACTAGAACGACATGTTCATGTGACAGGCCTTAATACTGATGAAAATCATCGTGCGAATTGCGAGTCGCGCGAAGCCAGTCAAAACACCAGGGAATTGAATTTAAAATTGACCGTATCGTTCTTCACGATTTTATCTGCCCTTCACCGGAGCTTTCCTAGTCTAACGACTCTTCTAGGATTCAAGGTCTTACCTCGAGGGTATAAAACTGGCCTTAAGACGTCTAAATCCCGGTTCCACAATATCATTTGCGCAATATTTTTTGGGACTTTAATCTTTAATCTCGCTTTTTCCAATAAATCAACGATTCAATTTAATCGACAAAGATAAATTCTAATACACTTTTCTAGGATTGGAGGCTCAATTTTCCGTATCGCTCTCTACCACTCAGTCAGGTCAAGTCAGGTCAATCAGGCCAGGTCAGGTCATATCTTTGGGACTTATATTCAAACTCGCTCTTATCCAATAAGTCATCGATTCAAATAAATCGACAAAAATAAATTCTTGTAGTTTTCTAGGATAGACGCTCAATCTTTCGTCTCGCTCTTTACCAATCAGTCAGGTCAGGCCAGGTCTCGTCGGGTGGAAAAGCCGGGTGGGACAATGCGTCGAGAGGTATTGGAAACCGGGTTGCAGTTGTCTCGAGAGGTTAATCCGACGAGACCAGAGGTAGGATATGTGATCGGCTGAGGACGCTGAGGTCAAGGATGCTTGATGGAGAAGAACCTCTAGCCAACCACTCTCCGAAGTAATGCTCCGTTGGTCCCAGAGAGTGGATAATCAGCAGGTCTGAGGAGGAGTTTAGTGGGCAGGGGTTAGCGAAAACGCTAGCCAAGTCCCACACTACCCCGGTGCCACAAGCCGGGGTGTGCGTAAAAAGCATTCTCCTCCTCCCGAAAAAGTCAGGTCAGGTCAGGTATATTTTTTGGGGCTCAACATCAATCTCGCTTTTTTTCAGTCATCGATTCAAATTAATCGACAAAAATTAATTCTAGCACACTTTTCTAGGATTGGAGGCTCAATCTTTCGTCTCGCTCTTTACCAATCAGTCAGGTTAGGTTATGTCGGGTCAGGTCAAGTCAGGTCAGACGGCCATGGAAAATTTGGAAATCAAGACAACCTCACAAACGCAACAGACTTACTGATGGGACAATAACAGCGATGAAACGGACAGGTTCAGTAAAAATGCCAAAAGACATCTCATCAGACTGAGAAAAAAAAACAGACAATGAAATGGAACAAGCAGCTTCGAAATACAAGGAAGCCCGAAAAGCACTTCGTAACTTGATTCAGAGGAAGAAAGCCGAGAGTTGGAGAAAGCTTTGTGAAGAACTTGAGGAAAATCCCTGGGGGGATGCATATCGTATCGCGGTTGAAAGAATGGATACAGAACCGCCGGCGCAACCTTTGACCAAAGTTGAAATAAAAAACGTGCTGGACGAGCTCTTCCCAGAATATCCAGCGAGATAATATTCTACGCAGGAAAATCAAGACGAGATTATCCCGCCGCTCACAGATGAACAGCTCGCCCAGGCCAGCAAGAAGCTCAAGAATAAGAAGGCCCCAGGCGAAGTCGCCTAGATGGCGATTGACACATGCCCAAGATACTCCCTCCAAATGTATGATGATATGTTGAAAAATGCCTCACTCCCCGACATCTGGAAAAGAAGATTGCATTTTGAGTTGCAATTTTTTACCCCCCCCCCCCTCCAATAACTCGAAGCCTCGGGGTGCGTTTTTTGGCAATTTTAGATATGTAGTAGGGCACTTAATTCTGAACAGAATATCTAATTTCCAGGACGTTCATATCTTTGCCGAGGTTTTGTCAATTTTTTCACCATGTTTCCTGTACTAAAGCTAAGTTGGCCTTAAAATGTATTAAAACAACGTATAAAGGCAGCATTTGGAACTTTGCTTGTGAAAATGCACTCCTCACTCATTTCTACATGTAGTTTTAGCTAAACAGAACTAAAAAATACCGAGTGCGGTACCAGAGACCAGCCAGGAACCATTTTTGCAGAATTTACCCCTGGCAGGTATATTAACCGCGATACAGTGCCTCTGGTGCAAAATCTTGCGTGGCGCCACATCTGGGGCCTGATTTCTAGTTGGGAGCGATCACCGGGCGATCGCGATGCAACCCGATCGCATCCCTGGCATTGAAAGGTGGTATTTTCTAGGCGCAGTGAATGCTGACCAATCACAGGACGCACAGAACGTTTAATGTGCCAAACTGTCCAATGTGATGCCATACGACCGTGCAACCCAAAGCAAAGGATGCGATCTCGTTCGCATGGTCCAAACCGTGAGAACGATGCGCCCTCGTAATTTGCGCAAATTTTCAGGGAGGCGATCTATCACATCCTTCCTAGAAATAGAGCCCCTGGAATTGCAAAGGAGGGTCTTCTGAACACGTATGCCAAATTTCATGCTTTGATCACAAAATGCACAGATCATTCCATTTTTGGCCGTTAACCCCGCCACTATTATTAGGCCAATTTGCCTGATAAATACCCTAGCAAAGATGTATGAAAGAATCGTGACAAATCGGATCATTGAGGCAATGGACAAAAAACTACACCCAATGCAGTTCGGCTTCAGAACAGGAAAATCTGTGATACACGCAGCCAATCACGTTGTAGGATTTCCAAGGAAAAGAAGCCTGTCAGGGACATGCGGAGTGGTGTTGAAGGCGAAAATGTACAGAAAATGAGCAAAAATGTGCGAATATTTCCAGAAAAAGGACAAAAATACGGGGCCACGTAGTTCAGAGGCAATAGTCCGGATGCTAGTTGCATAAAATGGAATGAACCTTGCATTTTTTGATGAGAAGATGCTACTTGGTGGAAATGTTCTTTGCATCATACTCTTCCGATCCAGAAAGGTAGCCATCAGCGCCATCCACGCCGGCAGCGTATACAGGGTGAAACAGAAAAAAAAAGTTGGAAAATTATATCTAAATAACCAAAGCACGTGGAGACGTGTAATTTACTACATACATTAACTGTTTTATGCTCATTAAGTCACAGCAAACCGTTCTTGATTACCTTGAACCGTCTTTGAAATGTAGGGGAAAAACAGAAAAAAAAACAAAAACACTCTTTTTCCCATAAATAAGTGATTCTTAGAGATATTGACACAATACTTGGTATTTCTACAAAAAGTAGTGTTAGGAATGATATGAGCTGGGTAGCCAATTCCTAAGCCAACTATTTCCAGAAATACGATTGTCAACTTTTTTTTTCCTCTTGAGCACCATCTTGAATCTGCCCTGTGAGGCATCGTTGAAAAAGTGATTGGTTATCATAATTATGGTAATATGTAATCATTGCATCGTAGAAACAACCTCCTCATCATAATTTAGTGACCTCTTCGGCGGGAAAGAATTGCCATTCACGTATTTTCTGGCTCTTCAAAGCTTCAGTGCCCATGATGGCATTTGCAACATCTGGAATTGTAAAATATTTTACGCATTATGAACCTGGATGTACTTTGAGGTAGCTTACCAGGTTTTGCAATCATCAATTAGAAGGTTTGTTCTTAAAAGCTGTTTGAACAAAATTTGTTCAACTTTTTTATGGAAAATGCAAAATATTGGATCTTTCACCCTTATTTGATCCCTCGTTGAGGAAAGCCTGAAACCGAAAGTCTCCAAAATTTCTATGCTAATGGTTCACTGAGAACTGCTCTTCAATGTGCAGTTGTCAAAATCTGCATAGTTGCGTTCGGATCCCAGACAGAGAGCGACAAAGGAGTTCATACAGTGAAAAAAGACACAACTTCCAATGCAACGGAGAAATCCCGGGAATGTCTCTTTTAGATAGGCTTCCCGCAATACACAGGTTCTGTGAGCCTCTCAAGCGTGGGTGAAATGCTTGAAACATTACTAACTCAAGGCTCTAACAGTGTACCAAATTGCACATTTATGTTTAAAAAAGCAAGGTCTCCAGACAGCTTTCAGTCTAGCCCTGGACTAGTTTTTTCTCGACTGTACTTTATGTCTTTTTTTACTGTATGAACGTCTCTGTCGTTCTCTGTCTGGAATCTGAACGCAACTATGCAATTTTTGACAACTAAACATTGAAGAGCACTTCCCACTGAACCATTATCGTGAAAAATTCGGAGACTTTCGGTTTCAGGCTATCCTCAGTGAGGGATCAAGTGAGGGTGAGAGACCCAATATTTTGTATTTTTCATAAAAAAACGACACAAATTTTGTTCAAACAGCTTTTAAGAACAAACCTCTTAATTGATGATTGTGAAACTTGGTAGACTACCTCAAAGTACATCAAGGTTCATGATGTGTAACATATTTCACCATTCCAGATGTTGCAAATGCCATCATGGGCACTAAAGCATTGAAGAGCCAAAAAATACGTGAATGACAATTCTTTCCCGCCGAAGAGGTCACTAAGTTATGATAAGGAGGCTGTTTTTGCGATGCAATGATTTCATGTTACCATTATTATAATAGCCAGTCACCTTTTCAACGATGCCTCACAGGGCAGATTCAAGATGGTGCTCAAGAGGAAAAAAAAGTTGACAATCGTATTTCTGGAAATAGTTGGCTTAGAAGTTGGCTACCCAGCTCATATCATTTCTAACATTACTTTTTGTAGAAATACCAAGTATTGTGTCAATATCTCGAAGAATTACTTATTTATGGAAAAAAGATTGTTCTTGTTTTTTTTTCTGGTTTTTTCCTACATTTCAAAGACGGTTCAAGGTAATCAAGAACAGTTTGCTGTGACTTCATAAGTATGAAATAGTTAATGTATGTGGTGAGTTACACGTCTCCACATGTTTCGGTTAATTGAATATAATTTCTCAACTTTTTTTTTCTGTATCACCCTGTATACGCCGCACAGTGGGGCAGAATCAGATGTCGGCGGCCAAAATTCTGAAACTCAGCAGATCGTCTTGAAATGTGAAGGCGATTATGGGAAAAATATTGAAAAAAAATTGATGGTCTTCGGGGGTGAGATTTAAGGGTTGAAAAAAAAATTATGGCAAAAAAATTCGACATTCACCAAATCGCCTTAAAATGTGAAGGTGATTGTGGGAAAAATATTGAAAAAATTTTAATTGTCATGGGGGGTGAGATTTGAGGGTTGAAAATAAAAACAATGGCAAAAAAAATCGAAATTCACCAAATCGTCTTAAAATGTAGAGGGTGATTGTGGGAAAAGTATTGGAAAAATTTTAACAGTCTTCGGGGGTGAGATTTAAGGGTTGAAAAAAAATTACGGCAAAAAATTCGAAATTCACCAGATCGTCTTAAAATGTCAAGATGATTATGGGAAAAATATTGGGAAAATTTCATTTATCCTCAGGGGTGTGATTTAAGGGTTGAACATAAAATAATAGAGCAATTTCCAGCTGATCAAGATGAAGTTGTTGCTTTAAATCAGCCACTACTGATTCTTCTGTGAAGTCCTCCTCGGTACCAAGAAGCTGAACAACTTGATTGTAGACTTGCTCGTTTTTCTCATGAGGATCTCCTGTTGCTTGGAGCCAGGCTTCAAACACTTGCCGCCTCCCTAAACTTTCTTCTGCCATAACTACTTAATAAAGTAAGGTTCCTGCATAAAAACATATTTTTAAATTATTAATTTTTTCATTAAGTATATCAGTGTTGTATTTTATGTAGGTACCTACGATATCTAGTTTTACTTTCAAAATCAATATAACATAATTGTATTGACTATGGAAAAGATAATATACGTTGATTGGACCATCTAGGCTTCACTACCGCAGGGCGCACCGCAACCGAGCCAAAATGCAGCGCTCGCGCTCCATGTATCTACACTAAAGAATTTGCAATCACTTGAGTTCAGGCAAATAATGGCAGCTGATTTTTTGCATGCAGGCAGTGGAGACCTCAAGTAATCGTCCCACCAAGAAATACCGGCACCCTGGCGCACCCTACTATTTTGAAAGTCTACGTGAAGTTAAACTTGAAATCGCTCAACTTACATTTGCACCTACTATGAATAATATATCTTACCTTGATGTTATTTAGAACAGATCCAGCAATATATGGATTTTCTTACACTAAAAACTTCAGTCTTTATTATAAAAAAAAAATTAAAGACTTGGCTTGCTTATTAACAAAAATATCGCAAGTTGAACTTGATGAATATTTTGTGATGTTACTTGCTTGAAAGCGACACATCGAATGGCCCTTCTTCGGCGCTCAACAATAGGAGTGAAACGGTACATGAGGCTATTGTTGTGGACGTTCCAAGAAGGACTGTCATGTTTTCTACCTGGTAAATAAGTATAAGGGCTAAATTGCATTGTTGAAAATTTTGAATTTTGGCCGCGACCTTGAAATTTTGCCCACTGTGCGCCGCCGGCATGGATGGTGCTGATGGCTACCTTTCTGGATCGGAAGAGTACAATGCAAGGAACATTTCCACCGAGTGGCATCTTCTCATCGAAAAATGCAAGGTACTTTCAACTAGCATCCGGACTACAAGGCCGGCTTTACAGCTTTTGGCGCCCAAGGCGAAGTTCTGTAGTGCGCCCTTTTATGAATGAAAAAATAGCATCTTAAGCGATTTTTTTTTTCAAATGATAACAGTTATGTTGATAATAATCGAAAATTGCACAAACTGTGAGTGAAAAAGCGCCGCAGGTGAAATTTTTTCGAGATAAAGAGCACCCAGGCGCCCTCTCAAAGCTTGGCGCCCAAGGCGGTCGCCT
Source organism: Anaspis maculata (assembly GCA_949128115.1). Taxonomy (NCBI): domain Eukaryota; kingdom Metazoa; phylum Arthropoda; class Insecta; order Coleoptera; family Scraptiidae; genus Anaspis; species Anaspis maculata. The sequence goes on from OX421965.1 coordinate 7,163,811, forward strand.
CGCTCGCCACACCCTAAAGCCGGCCCTGTTCAGAGGAAGGGAGCTACAAGGGGAAAAAGTCGACCAGGAAGCGAACCGGAGGTCTGAGCGGTCAATAAATCTGAAGATCTGAACTAGGAATGTCCACAAAAAAAGGTAAATTGTGTAAAATGAGCCGAATACTCGTGAACTCGCATGGCACAGATCAATGGAAGTAAAATCGGTATATGGAGATCCAGATACACAGCTTTTTGCGCTAAATTCACCGTGTAAGAAACTGCAACTCACTGTGTCATAAAAAAAACGTAGTGACCTGACGAGGTCCATGTACACAGCTCTTCGCTGTATAATTCATGCTAAATTGTACTACTACAGACTTACATTATAATTGCTGTTTATTCGAATGTTTTTAGTGGGAAACAAACAACTCCAACGCTTATTGCAGATCCATTCCGGATACAGAAGCCATAAAATCGGTGAATCTAATAAGATTTATAAACTGATTTATGGTGGTGGCGGTGAAGCGTAGCGAGAGATCAAAGGTCACGGATCACCCTCCGTATTTCATCCACCTACTGATGCTTCCATATTTCTCAACAGCAAGCGCTCTTCTCGTTTTTGCCGTAACGTTCGTCGAGAAAAATAAATAAAACAGAATCGTGCAAAATTGATTGGAAAAGAACAGGAATTTAATATTATCGTTGTTGTGTAAATACTAGATGATTCCGTTTTGGCGATTCCATTCCTACTCAAACACCCACAACGTGAAAACAAGAACAAAAAAAAATTGATCTCGCGGTGATTGCTTCGAGCACTCTTTTATTTCTGTTCAACGGGATGCGTGGGTTCTTCAATCGTTTTGGAATTTTTTTTAGCAAACATCGCCGAGGGGAGTGTACTACCCATTATTGAGTCCGTCAGAACTGATTGACATATCCTGATGTAGAAAATTCGGCAGTAAAAAGTAGCTACCAAGTGGACTGATGATTTACTCCATAAAGGCTCTGCGGGTTCACGAATCGATACTACTACAAATTTTTTCTTTGTGTACTTTTATAACTGAGAGACGGACGTTTGAACACACACGCTATTTATTACTGCGTACTACTGAATACACTTCAAGTTGATTATCGCACTTGATATCGCTTTGCTCAACTTCGCCGATGTATTCACTTTCGCTGGGAATTCAAATGTGGCTTGTCCTGGCCGTGGCCGCACCTTATACCGAATTATCATTCAAAAACTATCCATCCGTGATTACTACCGATTCCTAGTAAAGATTCCTTGAAGCAAAAACTATCAACGCCAGCAGAGAAGTACGTGAAATGCAAATTATCAAGTTGGGTCATAAATTCAGCTGAGCGTCTTTGATGAGCTTTTACGCACATACACAGCGAGCTATAAGGGCTTAAATGTCACTCGAGGGTAGGTGTATATTCCGCCTCCATTGTCTTAATGTGGGCTTATATCGTATTGATCAATCCAGTTCCGGATTACTGTGTGCGTGTGTGTGTGCCCCCGGAGTCCCCAGTCTCTCTCCCCCTCCATCCTTTCTCCCGCAAGTCCGCGTTTCCTGTGGGACCCTCCCTCTGCTCCTGTTTGATTTTCCGGTACGGCGAACCTATTTACTGCATAATACGTAAATACATGTTACGATGCCCCTCGTGGAATTTCATCATTTGATGCGCTGAATTCATTTAGGGAATTATATCATATTTAATATAATAAATTTAGATTCTTTCATGAAATCCAACTTTAGTCTTCAAAAATGTTGCTGCGAGAACATAATTTGACGGAATACCACTTGAGAATACGGACAAGATGTCAAAATATCACACAAAAACGACTGATATAATCACAAGATCTTTATAACGACTAAATTATGCAAAATTCAAATGATAGTTTGCTATCACTATCATGCTAATCACTAGAATGTGATAAAATGTTAAACGTATCATGATGTCAGTCAATAAACCCATCTGGTATTGTCAACTTGCCGATACAATAGAAAAACTGGATTCTGTCAAGCTTTCAATGAACAAACTGAAATTTGTAGTCACAATAATAATTCGACCGATACTAGCCTGTTTGAATATCTTTCAAAATATATATATATACCTATAATCTTCGAAAATGGCTATAATTTAAAAAAATTGCTATAATTTTCAAAATTAGCTATAATTGATTCAAGTGTTGCACTAGAAACCATTGAAATTCTTCAAAATGCCTCGCAATTACAGAAGTCTCTTAGCATGTCAACGAAAAACACGGTTTTTTCAAAATCACATCTTAACCGCCATTTGGGTTGGACCGTTGAGTGTTGGACCCATCAAGATCTGCAAAGGCGCCCAAAATGCAGCTGAAAATGTTGCTAAAAACCATTACCAACCAGCTAAAATTTATTCAGTCACAAGATCGTTTCCTAATGACTGAAATTAGTCTTTTGGCCGATCGACACACATGATTATCTGTAGTTATTTACCTAATTACCTACTCTCAGCCTTGTTTTATTTATTTTTTCTCTCTTCCTCTTTTATTGCCTAGAATAAGCATTTTTCGAAATAATTGTAAGTTGTTTGAAAGTCTTCTGTTTATATTATTATCATTTTGCTTATGTATTATTATTATTATTTTTTCATCCTTGCATAGAATTCATATTATGTTATATCTCCCACTCAATTGTTATTTGGGCACTGTACCCATTACAAACAATAAAGAATTTGAATTGAATTGACTGAAATTAGCCAGACATCATTTGAAATCACTGAAATTTGACAAAATATCAAATGACACTCATCTTTATCGGTCGCAATATTAATGATGAAACTGAAATCTGTCAAAATAGCATTTTAGCTCTCTGAAGCTACCAAAATTTCAATATAAATAACTTTACCGATTCAAGTGTCACTTGAATAAAATGAGGTCAATCAAATTGTCACTTTGAAGTACTAATTTTTTGTGTGTGTCTGGTGCTAATAGATAAAACGTCGAAACGACTTTTTCATTAGTCAAAAATGTAGCTTAGTTCCGATGACCAAATCGACCAAATCACTGACGTTTGTCAGAAAATCACTCAAAGTAAGCAGTCGGAATGAAATATCACTTTGAAAAACTGAAAAACGTCAAAATATTGCTTAAAACCACTGAAATCTGTCAGAAAATCACACGAAGCGACTAAAATCTAGCAAAATATTACGTTAAATTACTAAAATCTGTCAAAATAGCCATTGAACTTACTAGAAAGTGACTCGAAACAAGTGGTCTGCCATAATATCACTTGGAAATAGGAAGATCACTAAGATCTGTCAAAATATCACTTGTAACCACTTGAATATGTCAAAATATCACTTGGAAACTATTGAAGACACTTGAAAGTCACTCGAAGCAATCAAGATTTGTCAAAATATCACTTAAAAACGCCGAAAGATGTTTCAGTGTCACTTGGGATACTGGAATATGACGAAATGTCACTTGACCAATGAAAATTTGTCAAACTATTATTTTGAAGTACCGATCTCAGTCCAGGTTTCAATCAAGATCTATCAAATTAAACAATGAATCACTTGCAAATGCTTAGTTCTATCAAAAATAGTATCCCAACATACTGATAGTGTCACAGTAGGACTGAGTGCAAAAAGAGCAACCAAAATCTGTCAAAAACATTACTATGAAACGCTGAACCGCATGATGAGGGAAAATCAATTGAATGATGAGAATCCGCCAAAGTAACACAGTGGAGCTGATTTCAAGACACAATATCAATTGAAGTTTGTCTAAATCTGTCAAAATAATTTTTCAACCTCATAAAATTGTCAAAATGTCCATAAAAATTACTATAATTCCACTTAATCTCAGCTATTAGTGGAATAATTGACAAGAGTTTGTCAAAATAGTATTTTAAATCGCCAGAATTCAACTGAATGTCGTTCAAATCTATCAGATGTTGTCAGGATTTCAACAACTGATATAATGGCGGAAGTTATGAAATAAGTCAAAATATCACTTGACGCCTTGAAAAATGACAAAGTGGCAATTTGATCATGAAAATTTGTCAAAAAATATAGAATGAATAATAATGACTCCACCAGATTTGAATTCGCAGCGAAAGTGAACACATCGGCGAAGTTGAACAAAGCGATATCAAGTGCGATAATGAACTTGAAGTGTATTCAGTAGTACGCAGTAATAAATAGCGTGTGTGTTTTAACGTCTGTCTCTCAATCATTAAAGTACCCAGAGAAAAAAATCGTAACAGTATCAATTCGTGAACCCGCAGAAACCATTCATCAGCGCACTCGGCTGCTACTTTTCATCGCCAAATGTTCCACGTCAGGGTCAGGACATGTCAATCAGTTCTGACGGACTCAATTATCGGTAGTAGAATTCCGTCGGCGAAGTTAGCTGAAAAAAAAAATCACTGAAAAACCCACGCACCCCTTTTAACAGCAATGAAAAAGTACTCGAAGCAATCACAGCGAGGTCAAATTATTATTTTATTTTTGTTCTTGTTTTCACGTTTACGGGTGGGTGTTAGTGCCGCATTCGAAACGCTTAAGCAAAATCACCTCGTATTTACACAACCATAGTAACAAAATAAATTCCTGTTCTTTTTCAATCAATTTTGTACGATTTCGTTTTTTTTCTTCTTGTAAAAACGTTACGGCAAAGACGCAAAGAAGCAATAGGTGAATGAAATACGGAGGGTGATTTATCTTTCGCTTCGCTTCACCACCACCACAACGAATCAGGTTATAAATCTAATATCCATCAACAGACGAAGATTTTATTAGGTTCAACGATTTTATGGCTTCTGTATCCCAGAATTAGTCTAGAATGAGCGTGGGAGCTGTTTGTCCCATACTAGAAAAGTTCGAAGAAGCAGCAATCATTCTATCAGTCTGTAGTAGAACCTTGATATAAGTTCAACAGCGAGAAGATGTGTACATGGACCTCGTCAGGTCACCAAGTTTTTTTCTAACACAATAAGTTGCAGTTTGTACTTGTATCTCCATATATTTTACTACTATTGATCTGTGCCATAGGTTGAAGAGCGGGCTTACTACTATTTGGCTCATTTTGCACAATTTTCTGAAAAGCCATGCTTCGTATAGCTTTGTGACGGCGAAATTCGAAAAATGGCACAAGCGCCGCACGTTTGGAAATTATTATTGTTTGTAGGTACTTTTTATTTTGCTTGTAGTTACACCATAAATAATTATTGTTACTTCTTTGGCCAACCGGTTTCGCTGTTAAGCATCGTCAGGGCTGTAATAAGTTTTATGAAGCTGTTGTAGGTATATTTTTTCAATTTATTATTGTTTTTTAAACGAAAATCAACATTCGAGACAACGCCAGCTGATGGTCATACCAGCGTCTCGTGATCAGAATGAAGCACCGGTTTGTTGGTAAATTAAAAAAAAAACAAACAACAACAAAGAATTCGAAACATTCCAGATACGGTATCGCAACACCTATAATAAGCATACCTCGGCAATTACTATTGTTACATTAATTATCATTAATTTAATTTTAATGGGTTTCGATTGAAATTCTCTGAAAAATTTGAAGTTCAATGAATTACCGGGCAATTTTTTTTTTATGGTCTCTCGTATTCCTATAAAGCCTCGCTGCCATATCCGTATCTTGATGATGTTCGAATTCCCAGCAAGGTTGTTCGCTAGGCGGCACTTTCGTACGTGCCGTTATGACTTATGATGGCTGTATAGTAGTAGAGGTACCTGTACTGTTTTTGCACCCAGCCAGCATGTGAAAGTTAAGTGGATTTTAGTTTGAATGTGTTGGCATTTAAAAACTGTTTTGTTGTATTTTAAGGTTTCGATGATGTTTACCTGTAGTACTTACCTAATTGCTCAGGTATTAGAGCATCATTATTGCGCAATAAATCCAATTATTGTACCCAACGCTATGGTCCCATCATCAGTACTTAACTTACCACTACCAGTTTCCAAAGAGTTGAAAGAAGCCGGCAAAGTAATGTTGATCCTTTACGACTGTAGGTACAGCATAAAACATTAAGTGGTAAGTCAGGTCGTTCCAAATTTTTGTGCACACAAACCAAGCACTCAATTTAGAATTATTGAATACTGCAGATACTGATTCATACTTGGTAAATAAAAATTCGTGCCTGTACCAACGATTGAGGAATAATGGCCACGTGTAACCCAGTTTTCAATCTTAAAAATAGGTGCAGGAGGTGCGATTTGCCTTTCCATTTTTTAAATACGTCCGTCTATTGTGCTCCAATGTTCCCAGGTGGGCACCTAAGTATGCGCAACAAAGAGAGAGCTGAGTTTAATTCGATTAGAAAAAAGTCGAATTGTAACAATTCGAATATTTGCAACAGATGATTCAATCTACCGGTTCAATCACTCAAAGCCTTCAACCATCAATGCATGATGCAAGGAAGCATGTTTTCCCTGCTCGCCGGATAAATAAAGCATCGGTACATATCCGTATAGGCAGATGGCGCCACACAAAAACCTCACAAATGTGAATATTTCCCCGTTCTTACTTACGTGATTTTTTAACGTTGGCGTCGTAGATTTTTATTTGTGTTTTTTTATAGCGCATCAATGTCAGGATTATTAGCGCCGCTATGTCGTAGATGTAATAAACCTGGTAGAAAACTGTTTTCCCAGCTTGTCGGATTTTTATGACATCGTAACATATCCGTACAAGCAGATGGCGCCACACGAAAACACCACAGGTGCGTGTTTCTCCATTTCTCCATGTCTCCAACGAATTATGAAGTGGCACACACAACGAGCCCGGTAGAAAAGTGAAAAGTGCATGTTCTTTTCTAACAGGATTAAAACGGCTAAGATACATATTCGCACAGCTAGATGGCGCCACACAAATACACCACACACCACACATGAGCGAGTTTCCTTGTGTTAATCTATGTGATCTTTGAATTTTGAATGTCGTAGATATATTTAACGAGACTGGTAGAAAGGTACGATTTCATTGCTAGACGGATTGATACCGGCATTGATACATAATTACATACCGGCACAGATCACGGAAATCTGCCAAAAAATCACTCTTGGAACTATTATGATCTGTCAGAATCAATCAATCGAATAAGCACCAAATCTGGCAAGATGTCACTTGTGAATAATGTAGCTAATATTTTCAAAATATCACATTAAAAAATCAATATCTGTCGAAATATCTATTGGGACCTCTAAAACGTACAGAATAATCACTGGGAAAAATCTGTCAAAATATCACTTGCAAATATAAAAAGTTTCAGGGCTATATAGCTTCCTTCCCCCAGGAAGAGTTCAACTTCTTTGAAGTGCACAGGAAATTTTTGTTTTTTGATAATATAATGATAACAATGTATGGATGAAAAAATAATGCCTACTGGAAACCCTTGGGAATATCAGCTATCTATTGGAAAAAAAATTTCCTCACAAAAATACGCTGAAAAGCTAGACGGTTTCAAAAATCAACTTTTTTGTCACTCCTTGCTTTGGCATCCTATATATAATGGACGAAGTCAGTTAGTCGACAGAAGCGTCTTTCAGCCAAAAGTAAGCTCTTTCGGGGGTCATCAACTTTTTCCAAATTGGATATTTTTTCCTACAGATATCCCCACTTGAAATTGGAGCAAATTTTGACATATTCTCAACTTATGACAAGAAGTTTCATTCAACTTGACGCGGTCGAGTTTAAACTCGATTTTATGTCCGTATAAAGATTCGCAGCCTGGCCCTTCTACGTTTTCGTAAAAGGGCAAGCCGTTTTTCCATGACCTGTGTCATGATCTACCGTCGACCCCTTGACCTCTAGCTACCCTTAGTATTTTTTTCATCGTACCATTCACCGTCCAACCATTGTCAATGGTAGATCTGAATACAGTTTTTGGCAAGCTTCCCAACGAGCCCCTCCAAATCATAGGTGTCATTTAAAAAAATAATACTAAGGGTGGCTAGGGGTCAAGGGGTTGACGGTAGATCATGACGCAGGTCATGCAAAAACGGCTCCCCTTTTTTAAAAATCGACCTGTTCAAGCGTTTTTTCCGAAAAAAATGTGGTACAGAATTATGAATTTTATTCCAGACTTTTGAATAACCCTGTATGTAAAGCATCGAAAGATGTCTGTACAGGCAAATGACGCCACAAAAAACCTCACACTGCTGTTCCCTCGTGTTTACAAATGTGATCTTTGAACGCCGTAGATGTAGCGAGATTCTTAGAAAAGCGCATCTTCTCTGATCGCTAGTTGAATATGCCATCAATACATTGCAGGCAGACAGATGGCGCCACACCAAAACCTCACAATTGTGGATATTTTCTTGTTTACTTGAATGCGATTCTTGAACGTGGTAGTGTCAGGCTTTTCAGACTGAAGAGGAGCCCCGCTGTACGGCGGGTAGTAATAATTTGTAATTCGACTACATGTTCGCGTTTTCATACCAAATGAAATCGTGGATGAAAAATACAAACCCGAAACTGAAACTATGGATCTGTGAAGCGTTCTGACCGAGTTCTGAAGCAAGTGTAGCTTTTGAATTTCTAAAATTCCAATTTTAATTTCACTTTCCGCCTCTGAATATTAATACATCCAGCTGGCTCAGAGAAGTTTTGGCATTGTGCTCGAGCGATGTTTTTTTTTTTTTTCGGCGAGTGAATACATGAATACCAAATACGGCATCCTCTCCTTTGGTGGTTGAGTAACAAGGGAGTGAGATTTTATTTCCAATTAAATCCCGCAGATTTCCGCCGCAGACTCACTAGCAGGAAAATTTCGGCAGCCCCGTAATTGATTTCGTGATTAACGAAATTGCCTCTTCCTACTTCCTCCTTCGTTATACGTACTGGTGCGTCTGTACTAAACGTCACGTCATAATCTCATTGGATCTTTTAGCGGGGTCTAGCACTTCTTGATTTATACACGTCCACAGCGATTCGCTCTTGAACTACATTCGTGTAATAATAGACAATGATGATGGCACTTCTTTACTATTCACAGTGCAACGAAGTACCGAGAGTTCATAAATTGAATCGGTCAAGGGTGCCTGTGAGTTTGGAAACGTCTGTCTGAACTAGCATCGTTCTTGTCAAAGTTTGACAAATTTATCACAAAAGGAGTAAGGATTACCCTAGCTTTGACAGACGTTTTTGAATTCACAGGCACCCTTGACCCATTTAATTCATGAGCTTTCGGTATGAAAAATTGTGCTGTGGCACCACAATACTTTCCCCATCCTAAAAATTGCCATGAAAATCTTGGAAGATTCCTAGAAATTCCATACAAATCTCCAGAAATCCTTAGAAATCCCGTAGAAATCTTGGAGAGTCCGTAAAAGTCCCGTAAAGATTTTTAGGAATCGCTCGAATTCTTGTGGAAATCAATAAAAGTTTCAAGAAATTCTTACAATTATTGGTAATCTTCAGAAATCTTTCCCCTAAAATTATCGTAGAGATCCCTACAAATCACAAATCCCATTCGAATCTCTGGAGTTCCCTAGAAATCTTGTAGAAATATCAACCAACAAATTCCTAGAAATCCTACAGAAATCTTTAGAACGCACCAGAAATTCTCAAAAATATTTAGCAATCTCGCAGAAATCTTTGAAAATCCCTAGTAATCCAGTGAAAAACTAGAGAAATCCCCACAAATCTTGTATACATTTCTGGAAATACCTGAAAATTCTGTAAAAATGTCGAAAACTCTATGGAAATCCTCACAAATTCTCAGAACTTTTGAGACATCTTATTCTAATCTTTAGAAATCTCCAGAGATCCCTAGATAGTCTTGGGAAACACCTAGAAATTCTCACATGAGTACTCAGAAACTCTGCAGAAATCCCTGGTAATCACGTATAAATCTCTGAAAATATTCAAAAAATTTGTGGACATCTTCAAAGTCCTAAAAAAATTCCATAAAAATCTTCGGAAATTCCTAAAAATCCCTATAAAATCTGGTAAAAATTCTTGTAAATCTCTGGAAATTCAGTGGAAATCTCTGAAAATCTAAAGAAACTCTCAGGAATCATTAGAAGACTTCAGAAATTCCATATGAAATTTCAGAAATTCACCGGAAATCTATTTGTCTCTCTAATTCCCGAGAAAATCTCTGGAAATACCTCGAATTCCCGTACATATCTTCAAAAAGCCCTAGAAACTCTCGAACATTCTTAGAAATCGCGTAGAAAGCTCTAGAGGTCCCTAAAAATCTTGTAGAGCCCTTATAAATTTCATCGATATTTTCAAGAATGCTGTAGATCTTTAGAACTCCCTAGAAGTTTTCAGAAATCTTTGGGAATTATTAGAAATCCCTACCAATCTTGTAGAAATCTTCAAGAATCCTTCAAATTCCCACGAAACCCTTCAGAAATGCCTAAGATTTTCATACAAATCTCTGAGAATCCTTGGAAATCCTGTATAAATCGTAAGAACCTAGAAATTCTCAGAAATCTTCAAAATCCTGTAGAAATCTTCAAAGCCGTAGAAGCCCCATACTAATCTTCAATCTCAGCCCGTATAAATCCTTGAAACAATAGAAATCACATACAAAATCATGTTCAATCCCAGAACTCCATAGAAATTCTCAAAAATCCTTGTGAATTCCTGGAAACCCCGTATAAATATTCAAAAATTCCTAGAAAGCGCAAACGAATCTTTAGGAACCCTAATGATCCCGTAGAAATTTCGAGAGATATCTAGAAATGCTCACAGGGATCGTCAGAAATCTCGTTAGTATATTTAGAAAAGCCGTAGAAATCTTCAGAAATCCCTCAAAATTCTTCAAAAAAATCAAAAAATATCCAAGAGTACTTAGAAATCTCACACAAATCCTTCCTAGGATTCCTAGAAATTCCTAGAAATCCCTAGAAATTCCTAGAAATCCCTTAGAAATCTTGAGCCTTTCAGAAAACCCTGGAAACCGTAGAAATATCAAGTCCTTAGAAACTATTGGTAGTCTTCAGAAGTCTTTCGAAATCCCTAGAATTCTCGTAGAAATTCCTATCATTACCAAACAAAACTTTGGAAATCCTTGAAAATCTCATAGTGATCCCAAGAAATCTCGAGAAATCTTCAGAAATTGAGATGTCTGATTTCCTTGTTAGAATTATTCTCGTTGGAATAAATTGGTGGGGAAAGAAATTTTTCCCAACCATTGTTCCACTGTAAAATTCAAATTTGGACAACAAATTCTTTTATATCTTATAGTATACAGGGTGTTTCAAAAAAGCTTCCAAATTTTTTCAACACCTTGTACATATCGAAATATTGGAAATGATGAGGCTTTTCCTTCTGAGTCCATCTATAAATTTAAGTCCATAATTTAGTCCATAATAAATAAATATTTATTTGTTTATTTATTTATAAATTTGATATTTGAATAAGATCATATACAGGATGTTCATTTCCACACTTGCAGCTCCAGTTTTCTCATTCCTTTTTCGCCTGCCAAATGTTTCACAAGAAAAACGCCGGAACAGGTCGATTTTTATTTTGAGGGGGACATCTAGGACACGTATTTCCGAATTCTCATCGATTAAAATTGACCTGTTTCGGCGTTTTACTTGAGAAAAATTTGGCGGGGAGAAATCTGGGGTGAGAAGTGTGAAAGTGAACACCTGTACAGTGTACATGATCTTATTCAGATATCAAATTACAGATCTGGACTCAGAAGAAAAAGCCGCATCATTTGCAATATTTAGATACAAGGTGTCGGAAAAAATTGGAAGTTTTTTTTAAACACTCTGATAATATAAGATACAAAAAGGTTTGGTGTCCAAATTGAGAAGCCTACGAGAAAAATGGTTGAGAAAAATTTCGTTTCCCACCAATTTTTTGCAACGGGAAAATTGTTAAACAAGGGTAGAAAATCTCGGTGGATCACCCTGTACAAGGTACATACCTACATTTTACGTGTTTATCATGTTTAAAATCGATTAAACCGCAAGCATTTCCTCATGCACCACTTTTTGTGTGACGCAAGCTTCTGGTAGGTACCTCCAGCTTCTACGGCGATCTAGAAAAAACCTGAAGGACGCGCTGTTGCATTGCTAATGTCGGTGTATACTATTATAAACACATATCCGCATAATAGCGGTGAAAGTTGTTGAATTCTCCTTCCACTGGCCACAGTCTCTCTGCTGGCTCGAGCAGAGAGACTCGTCAAGAAACTTGTTACCGGTCGTTGGGAGATGCTCCTCCGGAATGCAAAGTAGAAGTATGGGTTGGCAATAGTGGAATGGTGATTTTTGCAAAGTGGGTCAAGTTAGAAGAGTCACACGTTGCATAAACAAGAGGCCTCCCAGAGCTTAGGGAAAGGTAGGTATATTTGCCAGTCAGACGAGTCTGCAGCATTCCAACCAAAATAGTGGTGGAGGCGCAGAGACAGTTCGCTGGATATGTCACAACTTACATTTCAACTCAGCTTATATCGCAGAAGTTGGCTCTTGAACCGAAGTTATAACGCGAAATTAATACAACATAACGGAAACTTTACGTTATTCCTTCGTCTGTCCGCGTATATACCGGCAGAGTTTGGAGACCAGAGTTAGTTTTAGTGTTTTATTTTTGTCAAGTTGGCGACAAAGGAGAAGGTGGTCGATGTAGTCGGCTTTGGAAAAGCTGCCGCGGTCACTACTGCATACAGAGCTGGGCGGTATTTCAAATACAACTATACATATTTGGAATACGTATTCAAAAGTACATTTCAGTATTTTGTATTTAAATATATACATAAGTACACGTATTTTGTATACATAAATACAATAAATACATTCAGGAAGCTGGTATTTTGTATTTCATGTATAAAATACATTTTTCGGAAAATTATTCTGATTCTCAAACTGCAAAATACATTTATTTTTCACACCCTGCAATCTATATTCGGGCTGCGATATATAACGCTAACTGAACAATCCTACAAAATTTGGCAGTTTATATTGTTACGATATCTCGCGTACGGGTTCGAATATAATTGAGACGACCTTTTAAAACACACACTGTTTATTTCTGCGTACTACAATGAATACACGCCAACCATCATCTACTTGGTTGATGAATTATATCGTAGGTACTTGTTTCACTCGCGTTACCACTTCGCATTCCAATTCAATACTGCCGCGAGCTGCCGGCTGATGCCTTTTATAATGCCTCCGAATAGTGTTCCCGAACGTTCTGTCTACTTCCAGCAAATTCCATGGTGGTCCGGCATATGCGGTTTCTAGACCATTCCTGAATAATCGTACACGTTACCCGTATAATTCTGCCGGGTTCTGGAGCGGCTGAGCGGCGCCTCTGCCAAAATGGACAGATCTTTCTCGATCGAGCATTAATGTCTCCCCATTAGGTTCCACGTAAACGCGCGCTCTGGAATGCACCAGAACATTCCACACTTCCACACTGCGATCTAATGGCTGGAAGAATCCAGAAAGATCGAGTGTTTACCAATATGTATGGGATCGCCGCTCGTAACAATATAAATCTAGAATTCACAAACAAAACGAAATCATAACGGAACCAGTTATTACAATGTTGACAATTAGAACGATGGTTCTTCTAAGTTTCTAAAGATCTCTGAAAATGTCTAGAGATTTCTACGGGATTTCTGGAAATTTATAAGGAGCTTGGAGACTGGCGAATTTACAGGATTCCTCTGGAGATTTCTAGAGATTTCGCAGGACTGCTACGAGAGCTGTTGGTACGTGAGCTGGCTGTTGGTTGAGAAAATAAATGAATTTGAATTTGAATTTGAATTTGAGATTTTTAGAGATTTCCGAAAATTTGTTCGGGATTTATAGGTATTTCTACGACAATTCTAGGGATTTCTCAAGATTTCTGAAGGTTGCCAATGATTTCTGAGAATTTTTTCATGTATTTCTCGGGTGTCTAGGGATTTCTAAAAAGTTCAAGATTTCTAAAGGATTTCTGGGAATTTATAAAAATCTGCGTAAGATTTCTAGGGGTTCCTGGAGATTTTTATGGAGATTTTTGATACTACATATCTGAATATACGAACGAGATTTTTGATGATCCATGTGAGAATTTCTATTTCAATTTTTCTACGGGATTCGTTTGAGATTTCTAGGGATTTCAAAATAATCATACGGAGTTTCCAGGAATTTCTAAGGATTTTTGAGAATTTCTAGGGAGTTCTGGGATTGAACGGGCTACGATTGAAGATTAATATGGGGTTTCTACGGCCTTGAAGATTTCCAAAGGATTTTGAAGATTTCTTAGAATTTCTAGGTTCCTACGACTTGGACAGGATGTTTGAGGAATGCTAGAGATTTGTATGGAATTTTCAGCCATTTCTGAAAGGTTTCATGGGGATTTGAAGTATTCTTGAAGATTTCTACAAGACTGGTGAAAATTTCTGATAATTCCCAAAGATTTCTGAAAACTCTAGGAAGTTCTAAAGATCTTTACAGGATCCTTGAAAATATCTATGGAATTTATAAGGACTTTCTACAAGATTTTGAAGGACTTTTAGAAATTTCTACAGGATTTCTGAGAATTTTCGAGAGTTTCAGGGCTTTCTAAAAATTTGTACGGGAATGCGAGAGATTTCCGAGGATTTTCTCGAGATATATAAATAATTTATTCAAATAAAATAAATTAACACCTTTCTATATAAAATAGATTGCCTAAGACAAAGGATACCGCATAGAGAAACCTAAACAGATTTCCACGAAATTTCTAAAGATTCATGTGGAATTTCTGGAATCTTCTAATAATTCCTGAGAGTTTTTATAGATTTTCAGAGATTTCCACGGAATTTTCAGAGCCTTACAAGAACTTTTACTAGATTTTGTAGGGATTCCCACAGATCTTTGGGGCTACCAAACATTTCTATCGATTTCTCGTTATTTCAACGAAATTTCTAGGAATTAATGAAGGCTTGTATGAAGTGTCCAGGGATTACTTGAGATTTCTACGAGATTTCCGAAAAAAGTTCTAGGGACTTATGAAGATCCTATGTGATTTCTGAAAATATTTACGAGATTTCTGAGGATTGTTGCGAAAGTTTCGTGGGATTTTTGAAGAATTCTACGGGATCTCTAAGGATTTCTGAAGATTCGTTCGAGATTCCTAGGGATTTCTGGATATTTAAACGGAATTTCCAAGGAATTCTGGATATTTCTACGGATTTTGTAGGGATTTTCAGAGATTTCGACAAGATTGTTTCAGATTTTTGAAGATTTTTTCACGAGATATCTGAAAATTCATGAAGCTCCCGAAAGAC
Organism: Anaspis maculata; assembly: GCA_949128115.1. Taxonomy (NCBI): domain Eukaryota; kingdom Metazoa; phylum Arthropoda; class Insecta; order Coleoptera; family Scraptiidae; genus Anaspis; species Anaspis maculata. The sequence goes on from OX421965.1 coordinate 7,179,028, forward strand.
TTTCACAAGATCCCTACAGATTTCTGGAAATACTTACAGGATTATTTCAACGAGATTTCTGCGGATTTACAAAGATCTGCATGGCATTTCTAAGGATTTCTACGACAATTCTAGGATTTTCTAAAGACTCCTGAAGTTCACCAATGATTTCCAGGTATCATCAGTATTGCCTATATTATACTTATCTATGTTGTAATTTTACATTTTTGAATTGCAACTTTATTTGAAAGGATTGGCGGAAGACCAGCTTCGGCTGAGCTACATCCAAAATTTGAATGTGTATCATTTGAATTTAAATAAACAAACAATAAAACAATAAACAATAAACAAACAAGTAACGTATGGTCCGAAAGTTCTGGGAATTTTTTTAAAAGCTGATAACTTTTTTTGGATAGTTTTAATTTTGTAGCTTAATATTGCAAAAACTAGCATCATCTTTAACAATACCAAATTCATATTTAACATTTTGAAGATGGGCTATTATTTTTGATGGCTCTCAGTTTTCTTCTGCCATGTTCGATCATTCTCTGGACAACAGCAGGATTAATTTCTCTGAGCTCCTGCCTTCCCAATGTACCGCAAGATCGACCAATATAAGATTTTTGGTAAGTATTGAGCAGGATAGTATACGACAAGGGATGGGAAGCTGCAAATGAAGACCAATTACGGCGTCGCATTTTTCAATAACTTTGGAGAATTTCACATTTGAGAAATTGATACAGAAAATCATGGAACATGGCAGAATAAAATTGAGACCCATCGAAGATAATGGTCCATTATCAATATGTTGAATTTTTTTTTAATTGTCTCCATATATAATACAATTGTCAAATTTGACATTAAGTATATAGTTTTGTAAATATAAAATCATGACATTGTGGAGGAGTCCCCAATGGTACTCTCCCTTTTTTCAACACTTATACAATAAAATAAAATTTAGGGTATAAAACGAATTGACAACAGATTATGTTGAATATGAATTTGTTATTGTTATATATTATGTAAATTTTTGTAATATCAAGTTAAAAAATAAAGACTATTCAGAAAAAGTTATTAGCTTTGAACAAGTTCCCAAAACTTTCGGACCATACGTTATATTTTGATATTTCTACAGTTTCTAGGGATATCTAGAAGACTCATGATTTCTAAGATATTCTCAGAATCTTCAAAGGTTCCTACAAGATATCTAGGGATTTTTGAAGATTTTTACAAAGTTTTTAGGGATTTGAGAGGTTTAAAAAGAATTTCTAGAGAGTTCTGGAATTGAGGATGTGTATCTTTGTGATTTCTACTCCGTGCAAGATTTTTACGGACTGAGATTGAAGACTAGTATCAGATTTCTACGAGATTTCTAAGGATGGTACTGGTAGTTTTTAAAGTTTCACAGGATATCTGGGGACTTGTAAGGGATTTCTAGGAATTTCCGAAGGTTTTTATGAGAATCCTCAGGACTTTTCGGCTTTTCAAAGATTTCTACAAGATTAATCGAGAGATTCTTGACGATTTCTAGGGATTTCGGAGAACTTCTAGGGAGTTGCAAAGATTTCTACAGGATTTCTGAAAAATTGCATGGGATTTCTAGGAATTTCTGAATATTTCTCTGCAAGATTTTAGCGACTTCTGAAGATTTCTACAAGATTTCTAATTGCGATCCAATCAGTAAAGTGTTTCCATTGAAACCTGCGCATTTTACGGGTTTCTCGAATGAAATCACTGGAATGATTAGGTATGTAATTTGTATTTTGAAATAAAGTTTGTATTTTGGAATTCCTTGGTTTTCCAAAATACGTATCTCGGATTTTGTATTTCAAAAACATTTCAACAAGTAGTTTGAATTTTGTATTTTGACTATCTTGGATCGAGTATTTTTTTTTAAATACATTTTCGAAGTATTTTGCCCAGCCCTGACTGCATCTAAACTACTCAACAATTGAAGTGGCCCACCCAAAATTTTTAATGAAGTTCAAAGTGCCCTAGCTCCCGAAAAAAGGACTATTTCCAATTTCCACTCACCTGCGCTCTTTGTCTATCAGAGGACGGATACAGAGTTGAGTTCAAATCTTCCTTGTTGGTTATACAGGGCGTCGCGTAAAACCCTTCAAAAACTTAAAAGTTTCAGTAACTCCCAATTTGAAAAAACATGTTTTTGGATATTATCAACAGGTCCAAGGAGGATGGTACACCCATATCTCGAAACGGTTTTTCAATTTTCCGATTATCTTTATTCACTACAGGGTGATTCGAGAAAAACAACTTCTTGGTTTTTTGGTCATAGCTTTCTTCCTTGTTGACCGATTTTTATAAACTGTAGCTCATTTTAAAGCTGAAGCTTCAGGAAACAAGAGCATGTCCTCAAAATTGATGCAGAAGAAAACTTGAAATTGAGACTCTGCATCAAAAGTGACACAGATCTAAATAACCCCCAAAATCAGATCCGGAGATGGAACTCGTCCGAAATCAATTTGCTTTCAAGTCAACCATTCAAAATGATCATTTCAAGATATACCTTTTTCTGTATATAAGAAGATTGCTTGACGAGGGAATTGAATTATGGCTGCATGTTTTCAGAAGAAAATCAGTGTCCCTCTCACCTGAAAACTAATGTAACCTACGTTACGAACAACAAAGCTGATAATTGAATTTAAAACATTGTTCATTTGTTCTCGGTTCAATAATAATTACCAACTTTGATATTCGTAACGTAGGTAACATTAGTTTTCAGGTAAGAGAGACACTGATTTTCTCCTGAAAACATGTAGCCATAATTTGATTCCCTCGTCAAGAAATCTTCTTCTATACAGGAAGAGGTATGTCTTAAAATGATCATTTTGAATGGTTCACTTTCAAGCAAATTGATTTCCGACAAGTTCCATCTCCAGATCTGATTTCGGGGGCTCTTCAGATCTGCGTCATTTTTGATGCAGAGTCTTGATTTCAAGCTTTCTTCTGCATAATTTTCGAAAACATATTCTTGTTCCCTGAAGCTTTAGCTTCAAAATGAACTACAGATTATAAAAATCGGTGCATAAAAAAAAAAGCTATGACTAAAAAAGCAAAACGTTGTTTTTTTCAAATCATCCTGTAGTGAGGAAAGAGAATCAGAAAATTGAAAAACCGTTTCGAGATATGAGTGTACCAACCTCTATGGACCAGTTAAAAATATTCAATAACTTGTTTTTTCAAATTGGGAGTTACTCAAACTTTTTATTTCTTGCAGGGTTTTACGCGATGCCCTGTATAACCAACACGGAAGATTTAAACTTATTCTGTATCCATCCTCTGATAGACAAAGAGCGCAGGTATGTGAGAAAAGAAAATATTTGGAATTTTTTCCTAATTTTTCCTCCTATTTTCTTATTTTTTTTCGGGAGCTAGGGCACTTTGAACTTCATTGAAAATTTTGGGTGGGCCACTTCAATGGGGCCTTGCAATTTAAAAACTCAACGTGAGGTCGCCACTACTGTAGGGGGCGCCTACTTCGATGAAGCGGCCGTAACGACGGGAAAAACAGGGGAGTTTGACTAGTTTGACCAGTAACTGACGGTGATTGGAGACGTCAAGCAAGAAACAGAGGTTATCCAAATTTCAAATCAAGACATAAAATGACGGACGTCGGTCGCTGAAGCGTCAACGCCGTCAAAATTGTCGAATTTGCCCCCCAACGGTTGTGGTGCCCTCGGTGTGTGAAAGTGGCAGTGCAAGGCCCCATTGTTGAGTAGTTTAGTAAACACATATTGCGTGAGGCCCTTAACAGATGGCGCCATACGGGTGTCTCACTTATGAGTACTATTTTCAGAGTGTACATTGTACATACGGTAATAACTATAGAATAAATCCCTACCTAAAAAAGCCTAATTGAACTATATAGATAAATGGACATTTTGACGTGAAATTGGTTACAGTGACAATGCCACGCATAGGCCACCACGATAATTCCACCGGGTGATCATTTGAAAACTATCCACCTGCAATAACTCCCGATTCCTAGTGAAAATGTCTTCGAACAAAAACAGGTCGATTTTTATATCGAGGGGGACATCTAAAACATACATTAGCAAATTTCTATCTTTAGCCCCCTCGCCCCCACCTACCCCAACTTTGAAATTTCAAATGACACTACCTACTTTGCGATACATCAAATTCAACAGAATTAAATTCTCTTTCTGAAAAAATATTTCTAAAATTTACAACTCCACCTCCCCCCTAAATTCTCTGAGTGTCCAGTTAAATATTCTTGACCTCTCAATTCTCTTCAATGAGAAAGCATCAAAAGAGAAAATTTTCTATGGAAAAAGTGTCACCCAAATTCACCCCTTCGCCCCCCCCCCTCCTCCCTTTAAAAATCTAAAATGACAATACGTACTTTGTGATACATCAAATTAAAGGGAATTGAATTCTTTCCCTGAACATAATTTTTTCTAAATTTTTAAAACCCCCCGTTTTTCTAATGAAATACTCCAAATATCCAATTAAATGAGGGAGGGGTTGGAAATTTCAAAAAAATTGTTTTTAGAAAGATAATTTAATTTCCTTCAATTTGATGTATCACAAAGTGGGTAGTATTTTGCTAAATTTTAAAGTTGAGGTGGAGGAGAGCAATGGGGTCAATTTGGGTGGCACTTTTTCCACCGAAAATTCTCTTCTTTGATGCTATCCAGGATGATGCTGACTAAACTAAAGAGAATTGAGGGGTCCAGAATATTGAAAGGGACACTCAGAGAATTTTTATGGAGAAAGGGGGTAGAGTTAAAATTTTTGAAAATATCTTTTCCAAAAAAAGAATTTAGTTTTCTTTACTTTGATGTATTGCAAGGTAGGTAGTGTAATTTGAAATTGTATTTTTGGGATGGGTGGGGGCGAGGGGGCTGAAGATAGAAATTTGCCAATGTATATTTTAGATGTCCCCCTTGATATAAAAATCGACCTGTTTTTGCTCGAAGAAATATTGACTAGGAATCAGGCGTTATTGCAGGTGGATAGTTTTCAAATGATCACTCGGTATTTATACCCCGACACAATTATTTGCGGTTCTCACACCGAGCATGTACAATGTGGGATATAGAGCTACACGGGAGTTAATTACTCCATAATATTGTGTTTGATAATCTAATATCCGCCGCCCTAGTGTCGACCGCACACTTCGACATTATCGCGGTGAGGATGTGGACGAGTGCCACCATAATAACACCAGTACTCCCCTGTTGCGATTTAGCACCAATTCACCCAATAGTAATTCACCTCGTCTAGTATACACAACCCCCACGGGTGAACACACACACACACACAAGCACCGTGATCTGGTAACATTTACCTTGTATCATGGATATTGGATAGTGATAGTTCTCAAACGGCCGAGCGCCTCTCCAAATATTATTTAAAGGCAATTACGGTAATTTATGCAGAGAAAAACTCATTATACACATACACAGTTAATTGGACTGAGTGCCCCCCCCCCTAAACTCTTGCCTAAAGCAGTTCAAGTTGGCGTTGAAGTTGGCGTCTGCTAGACCTTTTAAGCCAATTATACGTCGATCCTTCGCATCTATCTGTCCTAGCCCCCGGTCACTTTTCAATTGGCTGAGAGACAGCACCCTCATTTACTGAATCTTTCCAATTACACATACCAAAAACTGCAACTTGGTGACAAGAATTTTTCGTACACAAAGTGCCAGTTTGAATGTTTTTCTGAATGATTTTCTGTCTATAAAATGAGAGTTTGAGACTTCTTTGTCGTCAAAGAGGCAATTTGAAATTTGTTTCGTTTACAAAGTGGCAGTTTGGGATTATTGTTAATAAAGTGACAGCTTGAGATTTTTGCCTATGAAGTGATAGTTCAAGATTTGCTTTTCTACAAAGTGATAGTTCGAAATTTTGGTCTACAAGAAGTTCGAAATTCTGACATTTTGAGATTTTTCGTCCGTGACAGTGTAGGATTTTTTTGTTTACAAAGTGACAGATTGAGATCTTTTGTTTACAAAGTGACAGCTTGAGATGTTCTTGTCTACAAACTGACAGTTTGAGATTTTTGTCTACAAAGAGACAGTTTGAGATTTTTTCTACAAAGAAACAGTTTTCAAATTCTTGGTCTACAATGAGATCCTTCGTTTAGACAGATTTTTTTTTCGATGTTATTATCTATACCTTGTTCTAGAGGGTTTTGAAATAAGTATGTCCGAACTCTCAAATGGAATAAATCGAAAAGCAAAAGTGATAATCTGGTAATTTTTATTTCATATTGTGCCCATAGGAAGTAGTCTAAGGGCCAAATTTCAAGTCCGAGTTGCAACCCGCGCAGCGTGGCGCAAGTAGTCACGTGATCCAATAATGGCATGCTCATTGGCACAGAGGGATCACGTGACTACTTGCGCCACGCTGTGCGGGTTGCAACTTGGACTTGAAATTTAGCCCTAAGGGGGTAAAATCGATTGATTTTGGTGGCCAATTGGCGTTGAAATTTTTCAAAATTTTCCAGACTGTATAGTCTGGCGAACTGAACAGGAATTTTGATGGTGAATAGTGAAGATTTCATAGCGCTGTTGAACTGTATATCTTGCCATGTTGATTTGGCAAGATTTACAGAACACTACTGTCAAATTTTGACGATTATATTCAAAGCCTCCTTGCCATAGTTGATTTTGAAAATTCGGACACACTTATTGGAAAACCCTCTATATTGTTATCGTACACTAGATTTTCTATGGCCGAGACAAAACTGCTCATGTTCCGAGTGCTGGTAGATTTCCATTTTATTTATCTTTCTCCACAGTAACGAGTTTGCAGGCTGCAGTAGTAGTAGTTGCAGTAGTAGTAGTTGCAGTAGTAGTAGTAGTAGTAGTTGCAGTAGTAGTAGTAGCAGTAGTCGTAGTAGTATGCTGTCGGGAGAAAATCAAATCGGAATTCGCTCTACGCCGGGTTTTTCCTCTCTCGCCGCCTTCACAGTTGCAATTCCTTTTTGACGGATTCTTGCACTGTACACTGCAGTTAGAGGTTTGTTTTCTATATTTTTTTGTTCCTATTCAGTTGCTCGTCGCTTTGTTCCTGATGCTACGCAAAAGCCTTGGGTTTATTCAGATAGCTTGGCGGAAAACAGCGAGTTTACAATACCTCGTTAAAAATCTATAGCGGGCAACACTTTCAACATCAAATAAGCGCCACGTCCGACGTGATGCTTTGTTTATTTATGAAGAGTGCACCGCGTAAGGGCGTGTTTCTGTCTGTCAAAGTTGCGAGTTAGCGTACTCTAGCATTTCGGTGTAATGTAAATGTCAAATTTAGCACGCGTTAGGGAGAGCGTACTTTTCATAATTCAGATGCATCTATCAAAAGTTGAAAACTTACGTACTGAATGTCTAACGATATACTAGATACTTGATGTAGGTACAACCAAAATATTTCAACTATGAGTAGGTTCAACGGAGCTCATAAGAAAATAGCAAGAAGCAAGATTAGATACCTATTTCGAGACCATACAAGGATAAAAATGTGAAAGGTAATTCACCCTCAAATAATGTGGGTCTATCTATTTTTATCTGTGCGAAGTTTCCTCAACCTATACCTGTATTATATGTTTTGCCTTTTATTCAACCGATAAATAATATTATTGACTCGACTATTATTGGGCTATGAGTTGATCGTTTCAGTTGCGTCGATAAATACATAGTGGATAAACAAAGCTTCGAGGCTGATGACAGCAAATCGGGTAGTCGTAATGAAATATTCATAAGTGGGCAAAATCGATTATGTACTAGATTCAATAATAATAGTATCGCTATTATGTACTTAGATATACCAACCGGAATTTTTCTATCAGTGGTTGATCAAAATATATCCCATATTGAACATAGGTAGGGTAGATATGAATAAATACATGTAACCAGTTTCACGGCTTTCTTCATCAGAGTAAGCTATGCAAAAAAGTGTTGTGTTTGTGCGAATGTTGATTACTTGATCGTAACGTCTTGATGGAGGTACCTAGATACCTAGGTTGATATCGCGACCGCAAGTGAAAATTTTCGAGATTACGTCGCGAAAATCATCTCTGCTGATTTATGGCTCTTCGCTAATGCTGTTAGGTGACAGCTGACAACTGGCAGAACAATTTGACTCATGTCAGCTTCCAAGTGATATGTCTAGGTGTCGCCACCTGCTACGTATTCATTACAGGCATTCAAGCGATGGACATTAAAAAACGTTTGAAAATAATGTTTTTCCATTAATCGGAATAAAGCAAGACTGGTATTTTTATTGTTGAAAGTCACAAAAGAAAGAATGCCTTATCTCACTGATACCAAGGTACAAACAATCAAATATACAAAACACCGCTTCTTATCTCACCGCACACTTCCTTTACAATTACAGGAAGTGGAATTTCGATTTGAATTATTAGCTTACCGCACGGCAATTTATCAAGATATCTGGCAGAGATTTTTTCTGAACACAAGGCTTGAATCGGGTGTGAACCGTGCTTTAGGTTTGATCCGAATGTTCAGTAAATTTGCAGAAGTAAGCAACAATTAGCTTGAGGTAGAGGCAGCTTCATTCGTCCAAACAGAGCTTTATTCGGGTGAATATTCAAGCAATGCAATCATTTATAAAACAAATGAGCTGAACACAAGGCTTGAATCACGAGTAAGCTGTGCTGTGCATCAGGTTTCTACCCAAGCGTCAATAAGTAGGCTGGCTATAAAAAGGTTATCTTAAAGTTAACGCTACTTTGATCATCCAAACCGAGCTTTTTTGGGGCAAATATTCAAGAAAAGCAAGTATCCAAGTAAGAAAATAAGCTGTACACAAGAGAATCATGTGTAAACTGAACGCATTAGATTTCTATCCGAGTGTTAAGTAAGTTCGCAATAATAGGCTTAGTTTGAAGTTAGCGCTGTTTTATTCAGCTGAACCGAGCTTTATTTGGGTGAATAAATAACCAAGCAAAGCAAGTATTCAAGCAAGCAAGTATATGAACAATAGAGTAAGCTGAAAATAATACTAGAATCGAGTGTAAACTGTGCTTTAGATCTTCATTCAAACATCCAGGAAGCTCCCTATGGTAGGCATAGCTCGAAGCTGGCGCTACTTTATTCATTTAAACCAAGCTTTTATTTAGGTAACTATTCAAGCAAAGCAAGTATTCAAGCAAGCCAGTAAGCTGAACACAAGATTAGAATCGAGTATAAACTGTGCTTTAGATTAGATCTTTATCCAAGCGTTTAGTAAGCTCGCTACTAGGGTTATCTTGAAGTTAATGCTGCTTTGTTCATCCAAACCGAGCTTTATTTGGACAAATATTCAAGGAAAGCAAATATTCAATCAAGCGAGAGGGCTGTACAGGAGCGAATCAAGTGTAAAGTGTGCATTAGATTTTCATCAGTGTTGAGTAAGCTCGCAATAATAGGCAACAATTAACCTTAAGTAAAAGCAGCTTTATTTGTCTGAACACAGTTTTATTTGGGAAATTAATTGAAACAAGCAAGTAAGCTGAGCACAAGACAAGAATCAAGTGTAGACTGTGAATCCATTGGATCGTTCTGAAGATACGGCTTATCAAAAAATTCGACAAAATACATGAATCACCCTGTAACTTCGAAACGAACAGCGTTAGAAAAATTTCAAAGCCTGCAAAAACTGGACCTACCCTTAGGTCATGTCCATTTGGTGGTGGATCACCTGTATATCACAAACATGACATAAATATGCCATCTAAGGAATACAATTATATGACAGCACCATGGCATGAATTGCCGAAAAATATGGCATTTGAAGGTGACAAAATATGCCAAATAATCGTGACATAAGCTGCGTTCCTTTCATCATCTGAATAAGAATTCTCACTTCACTTGCTAGTTGTGTCTCTCTACCTCTCATGCAATTCTCGCTTTTTCTCTCTCTAACTGAAGTGAGATTATCTGAGATTTCGTGAAAAAGGAATACGTACAGCTATGAATGTGGCCCATAAACATGTCATGAACGTGAGATACATTTGACATGAATATGAGAGAACTAACAATGATGCATTACGTTATACGTGCTCTTGCTCCCCAGCCTCCTTCGATACGATTTCTTTCCGCACACCCTTAGCAGTGGTACTGTATAATAATTGTCATAATTCTTGTTATGCTAAACTTACAAGAAATCCTTGTTAAAATCTAAACACCTTGAATCTCCCAGCACAATAATTATCAAATTGAATATCTGAGCACAATTAAATATGGGTTAATTGCTTATTATCCGACACCTTGAGATATATTTCTGCAGGCGAAGGAAAATTGGAAATGAGTGCTTTGTATAATACCCGTACTTGCCAGGGTCTGCAAGCAAGTGCCAATGTTGCCGATGGCGACGCGAATTTCAGTCAATCATGGACGAACACCCAAATGCTCAGTGAGCCTCGACATCACGATCTTTTGATTAATCATCTAACAGTAATTATTACTTTTATTGGCCGCGCTCTGTTGTTGCCTATAATACCAGTTTGATGTCTTTTTTATTGACATCGCATAAGCAATTTTGCTTGCGTAGACTAGACAGTTCAAAAATTAAATTTTTCTCTCCTTCTCTTTTCTAATTGAAGCCAAAAAATTTAATAATAGCTTTAATTCCATCAAAGCTGAAAAATTCTCAATATGTCATACATGATATAGTCCGGATGCTAGTTGCATAAAATGGAATGAACCTTGCATTTTTTGATGAGAAGATGCTACTTGGTGGAAATGTTCTTTGCATCATACTCTTCCGATCCAGAAAGGTAGCCATCAGCGCCATCCACGCCGGCAGCGTATACAGGGTGAAACAGAAAAAAAAAGTTGGAAAATTATATCTAAATAACCAAAGCATGTGGAGACGTGTAATTTACCACATACATTAACTGTTTTATGCTCATTAAGTCACAGCAAACCGTTCTTGATTACCTTGAACCGTCTTTGGAATGTAGGGGAAAAACAGAAAAAAAAACAAAAAACTCTTTCTCCCATAAATAAGTGATTCTTAGAGATATTGACACAATCCTTGGTATTCCTACAAAAAGTAGTGTTAGGAATGATATGAGCTGGGTAGCCAATTCCTAAGCCAACTATTTCCAGAAATACGATTGTCAACTTTTTTTCCTCTTGAGCACCATCTTGAATCTGCCCTGTGAGGCATCGTTGAAAAAGTGATTGGTTATCATAATTATGGTAATATGTAATCATTGCATCGTAGAAACAACCTCCTCATCATAATTTAGTGACCTCTTCGGCGGGAAAGAATTGCCATTCACGTATTTTCTGGCTCTTCAAAGCTTCAGTGCCCATGATGGCATTTGCAACATCTGGAATTGTAAAATATTTTACGCATTATGAACCTTGATGTACTTTGAGGTAGCTTACCAAGTTTTGCAATCATCAATTAGAAGGTTTGTTCTTAAAAGCTGTTTGAACAAAATTTGTTCAACTTTTTTATGGAAAATGCAAAATATTGGATCTTTCACCCTTATTTGATCCCTCGTTGAGGAAAGCCTGAAACCGAAAGTCTCCAAAATTTCTATGCTAATGGTTCACTGAGAACTGCTCTTCAATGTGTAGTTGTCAAAATCTGCATGGTTGCGTTCAGATCCCAGACAGAGAGCGACAAAGGAGTTCATGCAGTGAAAAAAGACACAACTTCCAATGCAACGGAGAAATCCCGGGAATGTCTCTTTTAGATAGGCTTCCCGCAATACACAGGTTCTGTGAGCCTCTCAAGCGTGGGTGAAATGCTTGAAACATTACTAACTTAAGGCTCTAACAGTGTACCAAATTGCACATTTATGTTTAAAAAAGCAAGGTCTCCAGACAGCTTTCAGTCTAGCCCTGGACTAGTTTTTTCTCGACTGTACTTTATGTCTTTTTTTACTGCATGAACGTCTCTGTCGTTCTCTGTCTGGAATCTGAACGCAACTATGCAATTTTTGACAACTAAACATTGAAGAACACTTCCCACTGAACCATTATCGTGAAAAATTCGGAGACTTTCGGTTTCAGGCTATCCTCAGTGAGGGATCAAGTGAGGGTGAGAGACCCAATATTTTGTATTTTTCATAAAAAAAACGACACAAATTTTGTTCAAACAGCTTTTAAGAACAAACCTCTTAATTGATGATTGTGAAACTTGGTAGACTACCTCAAAGTACATCAAGGTTCATAATGTGTAACATATTTCACCATTCCAGATGTTGCAAATGCCATCATGGGCACTAAAGCATTGAAGAGCCAAAAAATACGTGAATGACATTTCTTTCCCGCCGAAGAGGTCACTAAGTTATGATAAGGAGGCTGTTTTTGCGATGCAATGATTTCATGTTACCATTATTATAATAGCCAGTCACCTTTTCAACGATGCGTCACAGGGCAGATTCAAGATGGTGCTCAAGAGGAAAAAAAAGTTGACAATCGTATTTCTAGTAATAGTTGGCTTAGAAGTTGGCTACCCAGCTCATATCATTTCTAACATTACTTTTTGTAGAAATACCAAGTATTGTGTTAATATCTCGAAGAATTACTTATTTATGGAAAAAAGATTGTTCTTGTTTTTTTTTCTGGTTTTTTCCTACATTTCAAAGACGGTTCAAGGTAATCAAGAACAGTTTGCTGTGACTTCATAAGTATGAAATAGTTAATGTATGTGGTGAGTTACACGTCTCCACATGTTTCGGTTAATTGAATATAATTTCTCAACTTTTTTTTTCTGTATCACCCTGTATACGCCGCCGGCATGGATGGTGCTGATGGCTACCTTTCTGGATCGGAAGAGTACAATGCAAGGAACATTTCCACCGAGTGGCATCTTCTCATCAAAAAATGCAAGGTACTTTCAACTAGCATCCGGACTAATATACGACATAGCATACGACATAATATACAAAGTATTCAAGCAGGCTGAGATCATTAGACAGCGTTCAAATGGGCCGTGATCATTTCGCCGTCTCATACAAGCAAGCATTTTGACAGTCAGCTGTCAACCAAGCCAACGTGTCAAATCGGTGATAACTGAAACTGACAAGCACCAAATCCTGACGCCTTCTGACCTGCGATCGTTGAATCAATTTATATCGACCACGGTATAATTTCTGTCGTATTTTGCCCCCGAGGCGCGTTCTATATGCCCTAATGGCACCGCAGTAATCCCATCAGCAAGAGTGGTTATCTGAAGAATCGCGGGGGTGCTGGCGGTGCAACGCCTTTCTCACCCTCGAATGAGAAGAGTATGGAGGCGAAATACGTGTAGGGCTTCCGGCGGTTCTGAAGTGCGTTTTCTCTTATTCGACAAGAAAGAGAGCCATTTCGCGGTAATAAAGTATCGATTCGTTATGGCTCAGAGCGGTGCCGTTGCGGGGCGATAAGGGATCAAGTGCAAGAAGCAGAAACAGCAGGAAAACATTTTCCCATCATCGAATATTAGATGTACCGTAGAGGCTGCCCTGCCTTTTCATTGGTGGGTGCATGATTGTTGATGAGGACACAGGCTTTCATTCGGTTTAATTATTCTGAACTTTCATTTGTCGCTTTTGCCAACCAGCGACCACCAGGGGATTTACTTTAGTTTCACATAGCAACGATGGTATTGTTGTAGCTTAAAGTTATATGTCCTTATTCACACTATTATTTTGTAGCTGTAGATTATTTGTATAGACCGGAGAAGTTCGAGGCAACACAACATGGCGGTTGACATTTGTTTAACATTTTCTGGAGGCAAACAAACGTGACATGAACGTGACGTTTCTGTGTTTTGTTTGGTGTGTTGCCATTTTGCACTGACTTTTGTTTGTTGTGGGATCCCAGAAAATGTCAAACAAACGTCAACCGCCATGTTGTGGCGTCATGCATCACTTCTCCGCTCTATTCGCGATTTTAACTACCGATGGGGGCGCTGTAAACAAGATGGAGGATTGTAAGTTCTTCTGTCACCTATCATCGTGCGTTGTATAACGGTTGTATTTGTGGTATTTGGGTTATTTAATTAATGATCTCTATTTAACAAAAGTTCATTTTCTTGAATAACTCGATTACCTATACGACTATTTTGGAGATTCGCAATCTGACAGAAGCGACAGAACAGAAATGACGTAAAAACTTACAAACTAGGTGCGGCATTTCAGCCGCCAGAGGGCGTCTAGATTTTTGAAATCGCGAATAGAGAAAGACCCTATCGGATGTCAAAAATCAAGATAGGGAGTCGAAATGTCAAATGTCATTTGTCATCTATGCGCCAAGACAGTCATCCAAAATTCTCTTGTCATTCATTCTATATTGGTCATTGTTATTCATTCATTACTTTGGCTTGCGGATAGGAGTAACTTTGATTTTAATACTGCTTTACCTACTGGCCGCTTAATACGATATAAACGAATCATCGCTCAGAATTATTGTGTCAAAAACTGAACCACCCTGTAGACCTGTTGACATTTGATCAACATTTTCTGGAGGCAAACAAACGTGACATCAACGTGACGTTTCGGTGTTTTGTTTGTTGTGAGCCCCCAGAAAATGTCAAACAAACGGCAACCGCCATGTTGTGACGTCATCACTTTTCCGGTCTATAGTGAAAGCCCCTATCTAATGCCAAATAAATAAGCTACTAATGTCAAAAATCAAGATAGGTAGTCGAAATGTCAAATGCCATTTGTCATCTATGCGCCAAGACAGCTATTCAAAATCCTCTTGTCATTCATTCATTATTGGTCGCGACGGTTTCACTTCGGCCCGGGCTTGCGGATAGAAGTAACTGTGGTTTCAATACTGCTCTACTTACTGACCGCTTAATACGATGTAAACGAAGCTTTAGAGTGATATCAACAATCGAAATCTATCACCGCGAGAAAACCAAAGACTGATTTTGGAAAAATGAACTGAGGCGGGGCCTAAGCGACGGTTTCGCTTAGGCCCGGATTTGCGGATAGGTGTTACTTCGATTAATATTGCTTCATCTACTTACTGGCTGATTTATACGGTATAAACAAGGCTTTACTATAATTAATCGTACCTGACAACTTCCTGATCTTCCCATCTTATTATCTCAGACCTTTGTTTTGGGGTAATCCCTTTGGGTCAAAAAACTGAACTGGGTGCTCACCTGGAACAAAAAGAACACATTTTAATTGGAATTCAAGCTCAAATCTTAATTAACAACGCAAACGACGCTTGACGGCGGAAAATTCGGTTGCTTTTGGCGTTCGCCAGTAACTATCCTAGATTTGAATGTGAACAAAGCTTAATTTTGTATGATCTTGCCTGTCGTCTTTGGTAGTTACCTGCAAAATTTCTTGTATCAGCTGTTCAAGTGTAAACGATGCTTTAGAACAGTAACTTGGACATCAACTTATTAGGGCTTAATAAGGCTTTGACTGAATTCAACCAAATGTAAATAACGCTTTATACTTTGCAATGAGCTGGATTCGCGTCCTTTGTGCACGAGGACCGATCAAATGCTAATGCCAGATTCAAACTGAGTTCCACTGTAACGCTAAAGCTTGCTTTACGTAATATATTGTGCTTGGCAAGAGTGTTGTCGAGCAGCTCAAGTTTTATCCACGTCTTGTGAGCTTTGTTAAAAAAGCTTGATTTAGGTTCAGCATGGTCTTTAACGAGTGTCACTTGTAAAACTGAAGCTTGATTTACGTCATGCGTAGTAGATAGCAAATGTTGTTGCGATTGTTAAGCCTGATTCACGACTTGTACCGTTGCGCTGCAGTACTAAAGGACGATTTACGTTCAACAAATCCTTTGAGTACTACTGTAACGCTGAAGCTTGATTTACGTCACGCATAGCGCCCACCAAGGTACTGTTGTGATTATTAAAGCTCAATGTGTAATACTACAGCTTGAGTTACGTTTTTAGTATTTGTTTTTCACGAGTACGAACTGTAATGCGAAAGACTGATTCACACCATACATAGTGTCTAGCAAGTGTAAAAGATCAAGATTGATTCAAGTTTTGCATCACAACGCCGTGATGTTAGAGCTCTTTTTACGCTAGGCATGGTCTCCAACGTGTATCACTGTAATGGTAAAGATTGATTTACCAAGTAGTGAAGTTTGAATAATATACGAGATGGTTTTCGACTATATCTTTATACCTACTGGTGAAGCTTGACTTACGTCATGCATGGTGTCAGGCAAGTGCTGCTGTAATGCGATTCACGTCTTGTGCCTCCGCATTGTAATTGAATTACTAATACTGGAGCTTGATTCACTTTGGCCTTGGGACGAGTACCTACGTGATACAAAAACTTGGTTCAACCCTTGGATCATCGTGTGCAAGCGTTGTTCAGCAGTTGGGTTCAATACTGTCTTCATTAGCACTCGTCCAAAGCAACAGGGATTACGTTTGATAAATTGATTTTCAAATGTGAAACGGGCTTTATTCGTATAGGTAGTGTCAACGAAAAAGCCATACGAATGCGTCATTCGAAGACTTGGTAGTACCTAATTGTCATAAAGCTATGCCTACACTTCGGTTCAATGTGAGCTTCAATTGCATTCGCCCAAAACATCTACGTCAAAGAAGAGATTTTCAAGTGTAAACCGGACTTCATTCGTATTAATTGTGTCAATAAAAAAGCTATGGAAGTGAGGTACCGCACCTAAGCAATTGTCATAAAGCTAAGCTCACACTTGCATTTGATAGTGACTATATACTTGTACTTGTCCACAACGGGCGGTTATATGTTTACGGTTTTGCAGTCAAGTTCAATAGATTTTTCAAGTGTAAACCGGGCTTTATTCGTATCGGTGGTGTCGAGATCAAAGCTATAAAGCGACATTATACAAGGACTTGGTATAGTGGTCAGAAAGCTTGCGTTCAATGGCTGCACTGCACTCATAACAATATTGTGTAAACCGGGTTTCATCTGTATTGGTAGTGTCGACAAAAGAGATATGAAACCGACGTACCTACGAGGACTTGGTAGCAGTCATCAAGCTATGCTTGCACTTGTGTCTAATGCTAGCTCTATTAGCACTCGCTCAAAGCAGCACGAATTACGTTCAATGAATAGATTTCCAACCAGGTAATGTAAATTGGGCTTAATAAGGTAGTGTAGTGTCGACAAGAATCTACAAAAGCAGAACATGAGATTCTGGCTGTGTTGTCATGAAGCTAGGTTTACACTTGCGTTCAAAGCTGGTTCACCTTTGAACGGTCTTCAACTAGTGCCGTTACAATAGTAAAGCTTGATTTAGGTCACGTCAGCTCCCGGCAAATACTGTTTAGCACTCGGTTTAGCAGCTAAAGCTCCATTTACGTCTCGTATCGTGGCAACACTGAAGCTACGGTTAGCAGCAGCTAAGTGAAGACGTCACATTGCTTGGTAAAGTCGTCACGTTGCCTAGTAACCGCGTAACGTTGCCTAGTAACCGCGTAACGTTGCTTAGTAGCCGCATCACGTTGCCTACTAACGATAAGCTGTAGCTAGACAACGTAACGTCCCAAATGCGCTACTCTTATCATTAATCCCAACTGTCACCCTACAGCTTCGGCTGCTTTGTTCAAAACAAACAGAATGATGAGATGCCGGAAATTCGCACGTATCCAGAGCCTACTGGATGTCTTATAGTTTTACTGCTACTTATCACAGTCGCCATCATCATCACGACCGACGACGGTGTTTGTTGGTTGCCGTGCCGCAATTAGCAGGTCTGGAATTTATAGAGTTGCATCAAGAGAGTGATACATCCAATCTGCACGATAATGAGCACCGGCAAAGAAATTTACACGCTCGTAAATTACCACATGAATTAATAATGAGCAGTCTGTCTCACACACACACTGACAAACCGCTACCTAAAGCTGTGTATATACTGTATAGGTAGGCAAAGTTTATCGTTTATACGAAGAAAAAAGAAAGCAGACTTGGGCATCAATTAACCAGTAGAGTAATGAAGATTCCTGGTATTTCATGCCAGTGCTCTTGATAAGTGATCGGTAAAGAGCAAGGCGAAAAATGAGTTGTAAAAAAATTAGTCGTGTGAAATATTGCGACAATGATCTGTGAAATCGGGATTTGGACGTATAAAGAGCAGTTTCACTTTCCATTCAGCTAGATTCTTCAATATGTACTAGAATGTATACTTGTTTATTTTACTGGATCGAAAATTGATTGGTAAAAAGCAACACAAAAGATAACTCGCAAAAAATATTGCGACATTCTTTGAAACCGAAAATTAGACGTTTAAAAGCCAGTTTTACACCCACAAGATGGAGCCTAGAAGAGTCTATGCTAGAATTTATCTCCGTGTATTTCATTGGATCGGTGACTGGTGAAATGCGAAACGGAAATGAAGCAGTATTGAATATTGCGACAATGATTGGTGAAACCGGGATTTCAACGTCCGAAGGCTAGTTTCACACCCATTGGAGCTAGAATCTTCGATCCTAGAAGCATATAAACCAAAATCTATCTGTGTGTATTTTACTGAATCGATACTGACCTGCAAAAAGCAAGACGGAAGAAATATTGCGACAATTATCTGTGAAACCGGGTATTATGTGTTTAAAGGCCACTTCTACACACACGAGGTGAAAACTTCAATCGTAGAATAGACTATGCTAGGATTTATCTTTCCGTATTTCATTGTATCGATAACCGATTGATAAAAAGCAAGAAGAAAGCTACAGAAGTTGCGACAATGATCAGTGAAACCGGGATTTAGACGTTCAAAAGGTAGTTTTACACCCAAAAGGTAGGTAAAACCTGGGAAAGTCTATGATAGAAATTATCAGTGTATTTCATTGGATCAATAACCGATTGGTAAAATGCGAAGCGGAAAATAAGTAGTAAGGAATATTGCGACAATGATTTGTGAAACCGGGATTTAGACGTCTAATGGCTAGTTTCAACATCGTTAGAACTAGAATCTTCAATCCTAGAAGTGTCTGTGCTAAAATGTATCTTTGTGGATTTCACTGGACCGATACTGATCAGTGAAAAGTAAGACGAAAGATGTCCCGTAAGAAATATTGTGACAGCAATCTGTAAAACAGAGCTTTAGACGTTAAAAGCCCAGTCATCACCCTTGAGGTATAGAACCTAGGGTTGCCCATGCTAGAATTTATCTTTGTGTATTTCACTGAATCGATAATTGATTGGGAACGCCGAAACGCGTAACGGAAATTTAAGTGGTAATAAATATTGCGACAATGATTTGTGAAACTGGGATTTGAACGTCTAGTGACTAGTTTCACCCCCATCAGGGAGGGGTGAGTCTCTAATCCTAGAAGTGCTGTGCTCAAATGTATCTTTGTGTGTTTTGCTGGATGATCCATCATACTGATTGGAAAAAAGCAAAACGAAAGACAAGTCGTAATGAAAATTGCGACAATGATCTGACACCAGGAATTAGACGTCTAATGGCTAGTTGCAACACGCTTGAAGCTAAAATCTTCAATCCTAGAAGCGTCTGTGCTTAAATGTATCTTTGCGTATTTCGCTGGATGATCCATACTGATCAGTGAAAAAATAAGACGAAAGATAAGTCGTCAGAAATATTGCGACAATGATCTGTGAAACAGGGCTTTATACGTTCAAAGTTCAGTTATCACCCACGAAGTAGAACCTAGGAGAATTTATGCTAGAAATTATCTTCACTGGAACGATCACTGATCGGTAAAACGCGAGACGGAAAATAGATCGTGATGAATATTGCGGCAATGATCTGTGACACCAGGATTTAGACGTCTAAATGGTCGTTTCAACCCCCCTCAGAGCTAGAGTTTTCAATCCAAGAAGCGCCTGTGCTAAAATCTATCTTTGTGTATTTTACTGAATCGATACTGACCGGCAATAAGACGAAAGATAAGACATAAGAAATATTGCGACAATAGCCTGTGAAGCCGGTATTATATGTTTAATAAAGGTCAGTTCTACACTCTTGAGGTGGAACCATACATCCTAGAAGAGTCTGGGTCAGAATTGTTGTGTCTGTATAATTGTGGATCGATAACTGGTTGGTGAAAAGCGAGAAGAAAAATAAGTCGTAATGAATATTGCGACAATGATTTTGTGAAACAGGGATTTAGACTTTTTATGGCTAGTTTCAATAACCTTAGAGCTAAAATCTTCAATTCTAGAAGCGGCTGTGCTACAATCTGTGTGTATTTCACTGGATGAATACTGATAAGTGAAAAACAAGACGAAAGATGAGTCGTAAGAAATATTGCGACAGTGATCTGTGAAACAAGACTTCAGACGTTTAAAGCCCAGTTATCACCCTGGAGGTAGAAGCTAGGAGGGTCTATGCCCGAAATTATTTTTACTGGAACGACAACTGATTGGTAAAACGCGAGGTAAAACGCGAGACGAAAAATAAGTGTAAACAAATAATGCGGCAATGACCTGTGAAACCGGGATTTAGACGTTTAAATACCAGTTTTACACGCACGAGGTATTATCTAGAAAAGTCTAAAACTAAAATTTACTGTTGTGTATGTCATTGGATCGACAGTCACTGGTAAAAAGTGAAACGAAAAATAAGTCGTAATGAATATTGCGACAATGATCTCTGAATACAAGATTTAGAAGTCCAAACGGCAACCTTCAGCGGTGCTCATTCTAAAAAGTCTCTGACGCAATAAATTGAGCAAAACTTTGCCGTGAAATGATTTACAACCGGTGGAACAATCGTGTTTATTAATTATTGGCAATATAAGTTCAACAACACCCGAAAACCAATAACACGCCCGTTTTTTGCATAGGTATACCTAATACTACTTCCTGTCCTCGCATCGTAACTTTCATGCTTCTGGCTTCTGGCACATGACACAGAACACTTAATTAATACAAAAGACCAAATGAAAAATAGCTATGGCACAGACTACGGGGCTACCGATAAGTACAAAAAGAGAATATGAGCCAGGGGTTTGTATGCAAGTTGTTTTAGGTCAATTTAATTTCTAAACAATGCCACGCTTGATTAAATTGGCGTTGTACGAGGCTTTGTCAACACTAAGCGACATTTCAAAACAATGTAGAGGCAGCCGGCTGGCGCTGGAAAACAATTAGCAAACTTTTCAGTTTTATACTCGCTTCGAACTGTACAAATCGTATAGTTGGATGTACAAACAACGTGGAATGATGGTGGATTGAGTTGTTTTGTAGAAGAAAAAAAAACTAGATAGAAACAAGCCGATGCCGCTCAATACAGCCAGCGGCACTATTGCCAACTCAGCTGTGTGACGTTCAATCTTCGATATCCCTATAGATTTGACAGCAGCAATTGCCAACCCCAAGCGAACACTGCTGCCAACGCACTTGTTGACATAATGACCTTCAATATCCCTAGATTTGACAGCGCAGTCGTTGTCAACTGATCAATCTTTGCACTTACTGAAGAACGACACGACGACTTTCCAACGACTTTATGGCTTGGTCACGTAAACTGAGGCGATTGTTTTTTTTTCTTCGGCATTGGTTATCACCACGATTTCCACAAGCCACCGCTACTATAGCTAGCATTTTAATTGCATGGAACTGCAACTGCAACGAAAGCATGGCAATAAATAAAATTTTAATGCAATTCACGTTTCTCTGACGCCGCCAATAAGTTCCCGACCTGGGACGATTGTTTGCCACCTCAAGGACGTTCGTCGGTTCGGTTGGCCAATTTCCAACTTTGCTTTACACGAGCTGGCGAGCTGAACTTACTGCGCTTGATATCAAGCTGTATAATACCCAAAGCTAATTAGCCGGAAGTCTCGAAATGTTTCATTATCTATGCCTGCATACCTGGCGAGCGGTAGGTACCTTGCAAATTATCATTTCAGAGTCGCAGTGTCAACTTCCTTGCGAACAAGTCTGATCAATACTGAACTGAGGCAGACTGACATCGCATGACTGAAGCAGTAAAAGCTAGTTCGTGTTAAAAACAGAGCCTCATCTTATAATTGTAGTGTGTATAATGACTGCATTATGCATTCGTCTTCAATGATTAAAGTGAGCTATTATCCACAAGCAGGGCCGGCAACAACAGTGGTGCTGACGTGCTCGAGCACCACACGTAACCCGAAGAGCTGGTGCTGAGCACCACATGTTGAAAATGCAAAAATTGAAATTAGCGCCATAGCACTCCATTTCACCAATTTCGAGAATTTTTGTTTTATTTTGAAAGTTTTATTTATGTGTTAACCCCCATATTATACAGGTGTCCCAGAATGAAGTAGCCAACGGTCTATGGGAGTCCAGAAGACCTCTTTATTATTTTTTTGCGAAAGCTTAACACGTTGACTGCTGTCTCGGTCATTATGACCAAGAAAAAAATATCCTGCCAGGCCGACTCGGTCTATATGACCGAGAACATTTTTGACAAGATCGACAACTATCAAGTCAATATGACAGATAGATCTCCGCCATTTTCTTCATATGGATGATGAATATTTGGAAATTTCTCCCGTGGGACTTCACTACGTGCAGATCTGTGAGCATAATGGCTCAAACAATGAAAATTTTGATCCATGTGAAATGTGCCCTTTGGCCCGAACGTCAAGTATGTATAGTGAAAAACGCCTTGGCAGGCAACGTGTCAATATTAACCGAGATACAGCTCTTCAAAATTTGACTTTTTCATTGGTTTTTCATGATTTCATGAATAATTCATAAACGGGTCGAAGTGTTCGGCTGAAATTTGCCAGAGACTTGTTTTGAACGATTCCCTACCTATTGGCCTATTACTTAAATCCAACTAGTTAGTAGTAAAACAAATAAAAATTGAAATAAAAAAGTTCGAATGTCGAAAAAAATATGTAGGGGCCTCTAATTACTTCCGGGCTATCTCCCATAGGCGTTTAGCTACTTTATATTGGGACAACCTGTATAGTATATTTTATTTAAATATGAAGTGTGCCTGAATATATTTTTTTCAAGTTTTAATAATACTTCAAAAAAAAATTGCCTGGGACGCTGATTTCTCCCCCCCCCCCCGCCAGTTCTTTTTCTGAAATATTCAACAGTCGATCAGCACCACACGTTCAAATCCAAAGTTGCCGGCCCTGTCCACAAGTGACTGAATTGATTCGTTATACTTGCGTTCCACAATTATACATCAAAACTGTCTATTGCTTGATTTATTTGGCAGGATATGTTTCCAATTGCAGTTCGTTCCAAGTTCCAAGCCTAGGCCGCTACTTTTAACTAAAATAAAACGTCTTCCATCACGCGTGAGCGAAACGCCATCATCTCACTTTGCTTATAATAACTTATTTCTCTCACTTATGATGTGATCTATACTATTGTCCTTTAGCTTTCCCATTTATCCCCGTGATGATCATACAGATGAATCCCTCTCAAAACTCAAAATTGGCTGTGTATGAGCAGAATACTTGACCAGCCGACAAAGGTTATCAAAAGCCACTTGGCCTTGGCATAGCGAGCGCGATAAAATTTACAAACACTTTATTTCGCTCATCAACAAAACAGATTCGTAACGCTAGCCATTATGCATCTACAGGTAATAACAACTAATATTACACCAAATTATCGAACCAATTTGATTTTTTTTTATGAAGTACACTTGACAATTATTACTGATTACTTAGCTATGGGGGACGCAGATACTTATACTTAGTACTCATGTATAAATAGGACTGCTCAAAGGTATATCTTTCCGAAAGGTATACAATGCTGATTATTATTAATTCTTTACGTGTTCGCGATCTTGTGATTCGACAGCTACGTGATATCGGGGCCATTGTCACGATCATGCACGTATGTGGGTATAGGTACCGTTTACCGTGTCAAGGTCATTTGGGTATGCGAGACCTATAACGTATATACTTATTTATTTTACCAATGGTACCAAAAAGGCAAAAAAATGCAATCACTGCTATTCAATTTTTGTTAAGGTATAAAAAGAAATGAATAATTATCATATATAAACCCTGGTTTCACAGATCACTGTCGCAATATTTGACTTTCGCCTTGTTTTTTATCCAACAACAATAACAAATCCAATGAAAACAGCAAAGAAATTCGGTACAGATTTCTCTGGAATTGGATTAGATTAGATTAATTTTTTTAATTTTTTTTTTACCTTTGTAAAAAATAGCCTTTGTTTGTAGCTTCCCACTTTCCACATTTCAACTTTTCTACTTGAGCTTTCTCAGCAAGTATTCTAAATGCCCTATTCGAGGCTACAAAAGCGATCAATGTGGTGACTTTACCTGAAGCTTTTACAGCCTTTTGATAAAAGAGCTTTAGGTAGATTAACATGATGTAAATGTTATTTTCAACTGTGTAGCCTCCAGCGACGGCGCCAGGGAGTGGCCAGGGTGGGCACGTGCCTCCCCTAAAATCATAGGTGCCCTCCCGCGTGCCCACCCGATTTCTCAGAAAATGTCTCGGAAAATGTTGACATGAAAAACCAGACTACCTAATGTTGTCGTCGTCGTAAGATGTTGTGGTAGTCGGAGAGCTTTGTTTCATTTAAAAATGCGAGGTGCCCGCTTTATGGCCCAAAGAGGCGCAATATTTATATTTGCGTATTGTTGCTTTCTACCTAAATTGCAAAATAAGTAGATACTAATGAAAACAACCTGAAATAAGAATGTATTCTGTTGTTCTTTTTCTTCAATAAAACTTTATTGCTCTTGACTGTTTTTTTTTATCTAAAAAAAAGTAGTTTGGGGGATGGGAAGTTAGAGCATATAACTAGATGAGTGCCCACCTTCCTAAATACTGTGCCTTTTTGTGCCCACCCGTTCAAGAAATGCTGGCGCCGTCGCCGGTAGCCTCTGCCTTTTCATTTCCCAACTTGATCTTTCAAGCAAGTATTCAACAGCTCCAAGGCTACACAAGCTGAAAATAAGTCGGCTTTGAAGAAAGTCTTTACAGCTTTTTGAAAAAAGACCTTGAGGTAGATCTACAAGTTGAAAGGTTATTTTAGTCATACCTGTAGCCTTTGTAGCTTTCCACTTTTGATCTTGAGCTTTCTCAGCAAGTATTCTGGATTCTGGAAAGCTATAAATATGTCGTCTTCAGAGCTATTTGATTAATGAACGTGCGGTAGATCCACAGTAATGGTATATTATTATACGGATTTCATTGTCACGCGACAGGTTTTGAGGCACGACGAGCGAGGTGAATTACTAAGCGAGTGTAATACAGTATTTTATCTTTTTACTCTAATAATCGCTCAGAAATTGAGAATTGTGGCTGCTAAACAAGAAGCGTTTGACAAGTGACATTTCGGCACTGCCATTCGCTTACATTCTATTAGTTTCTAAGTGTTTCTATTGGTTGAAAAACAGTTGACTAACATGCTTCGCTGAAGCAATGTTCTCGATCTGATAACGAATCAATAATAGCCCAGGCATTTTAGATCAAAATTGACCAAAACTTGGAAAAAAATAACGTAAGTCTGAAAATTGGTAGAACGCTTCCACTTCAACCCCTTAACCACATACTGAAAGTCCTAAAAAATCCTATGTCCGCTCCATCGGTTTTTGGCGGCAAAAAGGTGTAAGTGACAATAATTTAGAAACTATCTATCAGAATACGCGATGAAGCTTCGATACAGCTGAAAATTGCTGAAAATGGTCTCCTCGGCCAGTTGAACAACATATTGAAAGTCTTCAAGAATCCTATATCCGCTTCATCGGTTTTTTAGCGGCAAAAAGGTATAAGTGACATTGCTTCGCAAACTAATAATTGAATCACGCGTTGAAGTTTCAATACAGCTGAAAATCGCTGGAAATGGTCTCCTCGGCCAGTTGAACAACATGTTGAAAGTCCTAAGAAATCCTATGTCCGCTTCATACTTTTTTTTCAGCGGCAAAAAGGTATAAGTGACATTGTTTTCAAAACAATTCAATTAAACACACGGTCAAGTTTTAATACATCTGAAAATTGCCGAGAATGGTCTTCTCGGTCAGCTTAACAACATATTGAAAGTCCCGAAAAATACTATGTTCACTTCATCGGTTTTTGGCAGCAAAAAAGTTCAAGTGATATTATTTTGGAAACTATTTATTAACACATGAGTTGAAGTTTCAGCACAGCTGAAAGTTGCTGAAAAATAGTATCCTTTGTTAGTTGAATAACATACTACATAGAAGTCCTGAGAAATCCTATGCCCGCTCCATGTTTTTTGGCGGCAAAAAAGTATAAGTGACATGGGTTGAGTCATCAAGTAATATGTAGTAACAAAAGAAAATTTCACTTATACCTTTCTGCCGCCAGAAACTAATGAAGCGGAAAGAAGATCTTTTAGGACTTTCAATATGTTGCTCAACTAATCAAGAAGACCATTTTCAGCAATTTTCAGCTGTATCGAAGCTTGACCGCCTGTTTGATTGAACAGTTTCCAAAACAATGTCACTTACACCTTTTTGCCGCCAAAAAACAATGAAGCGGACATAGGATTTCTTAGGACTTTAAGTATGCTGCTCAACTGACCAAAGAGACTTGATATTTTCACCTGTATCAAAACTTCAACCCGTATTTTATTTAATAGTAACAAAAAAAATGTCACTTATACCTTTCTGCCGCCAAAAACCAATGAAACGGTCATAGGATTTTTGAGGACTTCTAGTACGTTGTTCAACTGACAAAGGAGATCAGTTTTAGCAATTTTCAGCTTTACTGAAACTCCAACTCGTATTTTAATAAATAGTTTCCAAAATAATGTCATTTGAACCTTTTTGCCGCCAAAAACCAGTGAAGCGGAGAGAGGATTTTTTAGGACTTTCAATATGTTGTTCAACTGACCAGGAAGATCATTTTCGAAAGTTTTCAGCTGTATTGAAACTTCAACGCGTATTTTAATAAATATTTAGTTTCTGAAATATTGTCACTTACACCTTTTTGCCGCCAAAAACCGATGAAGCGGACATAGGATTTTTTAGGACTTTCAGTATGTGGTTAAGGAGTTTAAGTGGAAGCGTTCCATCAATTTTCAGACTTACGTTATTTTTTTCCAGGTCAAAATCTAAAATGCCTGGGCTATAAGTAATACAAAGTAGATATTAGTGGATTATATTTTGAGTGAGAAAAATAAGTCATTCTGAGCAAAATGAGCTGTTTGGTACATGGTCAATTCTTACGTGCTCATAATGGCATTTCACGTTGTGCCACGTTTGGTCTTAGAATAGCGGCTCAAACTCTGGACAAACTAAAATTGGAAAGACTTTCTGCAAGATAAATCAAGCAATGGTCAATTTTGATGGATTACTGTGGAAGGCGTGTATATAATGACTAGCTTTAGTCACTTGTGGATAAAAGCTAACTTTCGCCACTGAAGTATAATGGAGTCATTATACACGGAGTGCTATAAGATGAAGGTTACTATGGACATGCGTTTGGTCTTTCTAGCATTTCACCTTTCAGCTTTTCAGAGATTGTTGCTTGGGTTTTTCAAGCAAGTGCTATGGAGGCTTCTTGAAAAGGTATTGAAGCTACGACTGTGATATTCGAAATTTCAACTTGCCGCGTGGACGCGAGAGGCATTATTATCGACAATAAAGCGGATTACGGCTTACGTGAGATTATGGCGTCGCGACGCCGTTGAAAACTGGTGAAAAGCTTCCAGTTAATCAGGACGGAAACTGCGATGCATCATCGCGAGCTTTCACGCTCTTTTATTTGGATTATATTCGCGCTTTTATTGCATTTCGATTGGACGCGACCAGAGAGAGCCATCAACGAGGCGGGAAATTTCCGATAATGCGATGGCGCACCTTTTTTTTGTTTTTTTTAAGCGATGCGCCAGGCGGGATAGAAATTGGGAGACTTTTTTTCATCACATCCACCGTCGTCATTCGTTCACGGTTTCAATTTCATGATTCCACCCCCTCTGTGGTGATTTTGTATGGAAATCATCGTGAGGAAATCGGTTGTGTTACCATTTATTATCAAGTCCCAAACACAATCTCGAGATGTAACGAATCGAATGAAATTCAAAATTTGATATTTTCTGAAAATGTCAAGATTACTCAGAACGATAATACCGGAACGAGAAGAATTCCTTGACATTTGTTATGATCTTATTTTGTAGTATTTAATGCAACAAAAACGTTATAATGGGTTGGTGCACGAGCAGTAACACAATTAGATAAATAAGCGTGTTTTGCGGCATTTTTTGTGCTTGATGAAGTGTCTGTGGTGCAAAGCATCAGAATGAAGCCATGCAAAAACTACAGGCATGTCCATGATAACCTTTTTTGACTACTAGCCGTGGAGTGCATCAGTATTCACCTGTTCCTGAATTGCGATGTCGATTTTATAGTGGTAAAAAATACTATACAGGGTATTGTCAAACTTGGAGTAGACGAATAGACATAATTGATCCGCATTTAGAGAAATGCTTCAAAAGTATCAGAAACGTGTTAAAAAAAGTTTAGGGCTTTCAATATTGAAAATATGCAGGGTCAAAATATCGAAGGTGATCCTTCGACCCCCTCTATTTTCGTTAATTTGAAAGATTTCAGTGAACTCTTTTCAACAGACCAAAAAGCAATGTTTTTGAACCTTTCAATGTGTTTTGTAATTTTATTTACTACGCACAGGGTGAATCGGGAATCCCGAAAATTCAGTTTTCTTCAAAAATGCATGCAGAAAATTTCATATGGGAACTATCTGTCTTATTTGTTGCTCTACATCGGTTTTATAACCTCTAGAACTTTTCACGGGCATTTTCGAAGAAAAATAGATCTTTAGGATTTATGACTCACTCTGTACACTAAACAAAATTAGAAAAACATTCCAAGGTTGAAAAAATATGCTTTCTGGTCTGATGAAGAGTTAACTAAGTTCTTTTAAAATGAGAAAAATAGAAGGTGTCGAAGACTACCGACCTTTTGACCCTCTATGTATATTTCCAGAAATAAAAATAATTTTTTCCGATACTTTTTCTGCACTTTTGGAAGATTTCTCTATTTGCTGTTCAATTTTCTAATAGGCTGTCTGATTTCAACATGATTCTGGTGGGCTGCGATTTAGACCGCGATCGGCCGATGGCGACCAGGAACACAGTCCACTCGAATCATGTAGAAACCAGACAGCCTTTAGTTGGTCTGTAGAGACTATGCCCCGTATTCATAGTCAGATCTTATGTCTTAAGACGACCTTATTCAATTTGGATACGCTGATTTCTCCCAAACACAACCTTAAGAAGATGTAGGGGTATATGATTATGTTATAAAATATTCACAAGATGATAACTGCAGTGTCGGACTGGTCCACCGGGCGACCGGGCATTTGCCCGGTTGCCAATCTCCAGGTTGGAGGCCAAATTGTCCACATTTGGAAAAAATTGCACTTTAATGCTTTTTTTTTAAATCCAAATTTTTAATTTTGTATCAAAGTCTGGTCAACTTTGGTTTGTGCATATCATGCATTGATTATTTCTTAGTAGTCACTAGTCGTTGAATGACAAGATTGTATGTGTGAGGCTCCCGCTGCTCAGGGCCGTCTTATAGTCTTCGTAGGCTCTAGGCACATTTCACATGGTGAAGGACAAGCTGGTATCAGAGAATAAAAGTTTGTTTTCCTCCTTATCGGCTTCTTCAACGCCATATGAGTTATTTGCGTTTATTTAATTTAGTATACATCTGAAAAACCTTAATTAACGCAAAATGTGGACAGCACAAAACACCCAGACATGATTAGGAATCGAACCTAGGACCAACCGTACCACAGGCTGATGCACGACCACCTGTGCTACGTAACGGGGCCGTCTTATCACTCTTATCAGGGAACAAAGCGCCGCAGCTGAAAATTTTCTGAATTTTAGGGGGTCTTTTAGCCCCTCGACCAGGGAAGGGGGCCCCCTTGACAATGTGTGGTACACTGAATAAAACACAAGCGATTATCATGAAAAATCTCATGTAGTTAGTAACTTTTTATTGTGATATTTTCTCAATGGCCGGATATAATGAGAAACATATTTTTATTCTTGAGTTTAAAAAAGTTAAAATAAATCAAAGACGATAGTTCGTAGGCCATCAAAAGCTCGTTATTGTGATATTTTCTCTCAATAGCTGATAAGTGTATCAAACAAGAAAAATTGTTTTCTTGAGTTGAAAAAAATTGAAATAAATCGAAGAAGATAGCTCGTAAGGCTATATAAGGCATTAATCGTCGCCTCACGAGCAGTTATGAATTGGAATGCGAAGTGGTAGCGAGCGGATTAAAAGCGAGTCGTAATCACAGCAATATTCCTAAGTAAATAATTGTTGCAATGTATTTATTGTAGTACGCAGTTATAAACAGTGTGTGTTTCAAAACGATCGTCTCAATTATATTCGAACCCGTACGTGAAATAAGTAACAATCTCGGTAACAATAATGAATTTTTGGTTTTCTTCCGTTGTTTTCTTTATCGTAGTGTATTTCAAGCAAAAGTTTTGAGCTTGAAGAAATCTATAGACAATTTGGTCAGCGTCTTTTTTTATTATTAGGATTATTATTATTATTATTGGAAAAAGTCGCCTGCGGCGCTAACTGGGGGGCAGGCCCCTCTGACTCCCCCTTCGGTTTCAAGGCCACTTCCATTCCTTGCCCGGTAGGCCAAAATTTGCCAGTCCGACGCTGGATAACTGTATGTATGAAACCATCTTGGTTCAAGCCTTTGTCTGAATAAACATGGTCTTAAGACCACCTTATACCGGGTGATCATTTGAAAACTATCCACCTGCAATAACTCCTGATTCCTAGTGAATATTTTTTTGAGCAAAAACAGGTCGATTTTTATATCGGGGGGGACATCTAAAACATACATTGGCAAATTTCTATATTCACCCCCCTCGCCCCCACTCACCCCAACTTTGAATGTCGAATGACACTACCTACCATGCGATACATCAAATTGAAGAGAATTAAATTTTCTTCCTGAAAAAAATATTTCCAAAATTTCTAACCCCACCCCCTTTTCCCTAAAAATACTTTGACTGTCCCATTTTATATTTTGGACCCCTCATTTTTTTCTCAATTTAGTCGGCGTCATCCAATATAGCATCGAAGAAGATTTTCGGTGGAAAAAGTGCTACCTAAATTCACCCCTTTGTTCTCCCTCACCTCAACTCCCAAATTTAACAAAACACCACCTACTTTGTGAAACATCAAATTG
Source organism: Anaspis maculata (assembly GCA_949128115.1). Lineage (NCBI taxonomy): Eukaryota > Metazoa > Arthropoda > Insecta > Coleoptera > Scraptiidae > Anaspis > Anaspis maculata. The sequence goes on from OX421965.1 coordinate 7,210,088, forward strand.
AAGGGAATGGAATTCTCTTCCCGAAAAGAATTTTTCTCAAATTTTTTACCCCTCCCCCAAAAAATTGGGCATTTGGAGTATTCTATGGGGGGAAATGAGGGGCTTTGAAAATTGTGAAAAAAAAATTTTCAGAAAGAGAATTCAATTTCCTTCAATTTGATGTATTATAAAGTGAGTATTTAGTAAAAAAGGCGAAAGATTTATTCGCGACTGAAGGGAATCCAGAGAATCCAGGAAGTTAGGGATATTATGATGATGGACGTACACGACCTCCTGAGTGACATCGGAAATGAACATGCTGTGGCTGTCTACAGACTCATGGGAAGATGCTTGAGATATAGGGAACTGATAATTGATAATTGAGGAGAGCTTGTAGCAATTAGAATGATTTTTCTGGGTCGTTTGGGTTTCAGGGTTAGGAGTAGTTATGGTTTTTGATTTATTTTTCTTGTATTTTATTGTTTTTTGTATTGATTAGTTCTCACAAATCATGGTTACTTAATTTTTCGAACTCTTGTTCTATAACTAACTGTATGTTACGAACAATAAACAATTACAATTACAACAATTACAATTACAATAAAGTGAGTATTGACATTTAAAATTCTTAAGGTCAGGTAGGGGGAGCGGAGGGGTGAATTTAGGTGGTACTTTTTTCATAGAAAATTTTCTCTTCCGATGCTGTGCAGGATGACGTTGACTGTATTAAAGGGAAATGGAGATCAAGAATATTAACCTGAATACTCAGAGAATTTTAGGAAGAACGGGGGGTGGGGTTGAAAAATTTCAAAATATTTTCTTTAGAAAGAGAATTTAGTTCTCTTCAATTTGATGTATCGCAAGGTAGGTGGTGTCATTTGAAATTTAAAAGTTGGGGTGAGTGGGGGCAAGGGAGCTTAAGATATAAATTCTCCAATGTTTGTTTTAGATGTCCCCCTCGATATAAAAATCGACCTGTTTTTGCTCAAAGACATTTGCACTAGGAATCGGGAGATATTGCAGGTGGATAGTTTTCAAATGATCACCCGGTATATAAGATCCGACTATGAATACAGTTGTAGTGAAAAATCTGAATTAAAAAAAAATTCAAGTTGAAAGTCGGAGTTTTTCGTATTCCAGATTTCGTGTTCGAAGTTGAAGTTTCCGGATTTAAGTCGAAGTTTTCCGTGTTTTTTCCTATCTGAAGTCGAGGTTCTTCGTATTCATGGTCAACTTTTCGCAATAAAATTCGAAGATGTTTGACTTTTTCGAAGTTTTTGGTGAAGTTGAAGTTGAAGTTGAAATCATGACTTGAGTCAAAGTTTTTCTTATTTCAAGTCGAAATTTCGACATCAAAGTTAAAATCTTTCGTATTTGAATTCGAAATTACGTGCTAAAAGCCGACATTTTGAAGTTACAATGGAAGTTTTAATGTTTTCATTTCATGTGAAAGTTTTGGAGTGAAAGACGAAACCTTTCGAATATCTTTTGGGTTTTAAAAGCGAAATTTCGTGGTATGGGTGGAATTTTTTAGAAGTGAGAGTCAAAGTTGAGTCGCAGAGTCAGACAAGTCAACTTTTATTGTTTGAAGTCGAAATTTTCATGTTCAAAGTCGAAACTTCGTGTATTAAATCAAAGTTTCAAGACTGTGGATCTTTTCATGTTTAGAGTCTGAGTTTTTTATGTTCAAAGTCACATTTTCGCAAAAGAGTTGAAGTTGAAGAAGTTGTTTGTCGTTTTCCAAGTCGGAATTTGAAGTCAAAAGTCGAAGTTTCTTTTGTGTTCCATGTCGAAATTTCAAATTTGAGTCGTTTGAGTCAAATTTTTTTGTGTTTGTAATCAAAGTTTCTAGATTAAAGTCGAAATTTTTGATGTTCAAAGTCGAAATTTTGTGTTTGAAGTCCAAATATTGATCAAGTCAATCAAGGTCAAGTTTTTCGTGTTCAAAGTCAGATTTTCGAAATAAAAGTCGAAGGTTTTTGCGTTTGAAGTCGAAATTTGGAAATAAAAATCGAAGTTCCTTGTTTGGAGTAGAATTTTCCTGTTTGAAGTCGAAGTTCTTTGTATTTATATTCAAATTTTTGCAATAAAAGTCGAAGTTGTTTGACGTTTTTCAAGTCGAAGTTCCAAGTTGAAAGTCGGAGCTCTTCGTGTTCCAATTCGAAGTTTCCAGATGAAGTTTTACGGGTAAAGTAGAGATTTTTCGTGTTTCAAAGTAGAGATTTTCCGTCTTTCAAGTCGAATTTTTTGTGTTTGAAGTCGAAGTTTCCAAATTGAATTAGAAGCTTTTCGTTTTTCAAGTCGAGATCCAATCCAAAATCTTTCATGCTCGAAGTCAAAACTTCGTGTTTGAGGCAAATTTTTGAGATTCAAGTCAAGTTTTTCGTGTTCCAAGTCAAAGTTTTGTAATAAAATCAAGTAGATAGATTTATGTTTGAAGTCGGAAGTTTTACGTGATGTAAATTCAGCGTCCAAGGTTTTGCATAATATGAAGTAGAAATTTCCTGCTTGAAGTTGGACTGTCAAGATAAAAGTCGAAGTATTTAGTTCGTGTTTGAAGTCGAAATTTCGTGTATAAGGTAGAAATTTCACCATTAAAATTAGTGCTGGCAACCGAATCAGTTTTGGAATCCGGCTTCGAAAACCGCGGTTTTGATGATAGCTGAAAACCGGCTTTCAGAGCCGGCTTGCCGGCTTTCAAGACCGCGGTTTTTCGAGCCGGCTTCCAAAACCGGTTTTCGGAGAATCGGAGCGGTTTCAAGTGTCGGTTTTTGAAGCTGGCTTTCAATACCGGTTTCTGTAATACCGGTTTAAAACCGGTGTTCCGGTTTTCATTTTTCCCGGTTTTTGCCAGCACTTGTAGAAAACAGCAGATAGAGAAATCCTCCAAAAGTTCAGAAAAATATTGAAATTTTTTTATCATTTTCATTTCTGGACATTATGGAGGGTCAAAAGGAGATCCTTCGACCCCTCCCTTTATCGTTATCTTGAAAGAATTTCGTTGACTCTTCATCAAACCAGAAAGCTAATTTTTTCAACGTTTGAATTGGTTTTGTAATTTTGTTTAGTATACAGGGTGAGTCATAGATCCTAAAAATCCATTTTCCTCGGAAATGCCCGTGAAAAGTTCTAGACTCTACCTCAAATTTGCCAACACCCTGTGTAAACCACGGTCGAGAAAATTATGATAGCTGGAGCACCAGCTTAGATCCCGAAGCGCAGCTTTCTTGACCTTGGTATATAATATACTATTACCCTTGGTTTAGCTATTACCGTATAGTTGTGTGTAACATAATTATAGATTCGTTCTTAGTGACTAAAATGACCTCTCATCCACAAGTGATTAATAAAAGGATTAATAAGATAATGCAGTTTTTGTTCCATAATATCTTTTCATTTTGAGTTTGTCCCAAGCTTGAGCCACAAATCCTGCACTGTCTCGCTTCCAGCAAGTCAAAATGAAAATTACCTGTTGAAAGTTAATTTAGCAAGAGCTTAGTTTAAACCCGTAGGTACTTGTGAACTCGGCTTTACGTACTTTGTCTCGCAGAGCAACGAAACAGCCTAAAACTCAAGGAGGTTATAATTATAGCAGGAGGGAACATGAGCTCAAAAAAGTGAAGCCGTGTGACGTCACGTTCTGGGTATGCAACCCGTAAGTTATGAACCACACGAAGGCACACGACCACGAGTCACAGAGGTCCATCCCACAGAATCATGAATCTGTCACTGCGAAAAGCGTAGTGACAGAATCAGTCAGTTTTTGTGTTTGTGTTTTTCCTTTGCCAATTTCTCATTTTCATAATGGCGGAATCAGTAGCTTTCATGGCTTTTGGATGCCGAGACCACTAGCGGTCACCGCCCAGAAAGAAATTTTTCGAGCAGAAAAAGCAAAAGGGCATAGCGTAGCAGAAATGGAAAGCAGAACAGAAGGAACAGAGATGAACAGAAGCAGGTGCAGATAAACAAGCTACAAGACTCTAGATATGCCAAACCAAGAATACAAAGACCTACAAGGCAAAGTGCCTAGATGCACGCTTAATCCAAACGTGAAGGCTGGAAGCAGCGATTTGCAAGGTTGGGGTGTGGTGATGGGGTACAGACGAGTAGCTACTGGAAGCTACCAGGGTATATCATGTTGTGGAAAGGAGTGAGACGATGGAGCACTTGAGGTCATGTCAGGAATCGCTGAAGGAGGGCAGAACTCTGAGGCAATTGTTGGGAGATGACGAAAAGGGGCTGAAATGGATGACAAAGATTGAAAGAAAACAGAAGAGGTGCAACACTGATGATGACAAGATGTGGCAGTCGAATTTTGTTTTATATTTATCAACATCCTTTTATTTTGCGGCGTAGTGGTGTGAATAATACAAATAAAAATGTAACATTCTCATAAAATATCAACAATAAAACTCAGTTCTTTCTCGACATTGAGTATCAAATTTTTCTTGATGTATGAACTTCTCATCGTCTCTTGTCTTCAGCGAGCGTTCTTCCTTTATTCCAGCTCAGTCAATTTTCTGTTATTTATCTTACTGTTGCGTCCTATGCTTCTTTTTGTCTTTCTTGATTTCTTATTCCTGTCATTCTCGCTTATCGTTCTACTGGTCTATCCTCGTTCATGCTCTCTAGGCGTCCTCAGCAACTCAGTTGTCTCTTATCTACAAATTTTATTGCAGGCCTCATCTCAGCTCTTTTCTTACTCGGGGTTACGAATTGTGTCTCCTCACTATTTTTTTTTACTCCGCAGGCGCATACTTCATCCCCGTTGCTTCACGCTCCTTCTGCATTCTCTTAGATAAGACCTCCATGTCTCACCTGTGAGTCATCAGTCAGTATTGATCTGAAAATCGTATTATAGGTACTTTCAGCTTGGTCTTCTTTGTTACTTCTTTTTTATTCATTAGTGTCTTAGTAGTACATATTACTGGTGGTATTCTTGTACAGACTTTTTATAGCACTAGTTAGTTTCTTTTTCACTCCTCGTTGCTCTCTGAATTTTTTGATGCATTGTGAAGATGAGGCTTTGCACGCTACCTTTTTATCGGAGTCCACTCTGAGTGTTCAGCAACGTTGGCTCTATTGTCTTTTTCAGTTTCTTTCCCAGTAGTTGTATATTTGCATTGGCATGTTCAGCAAGGTGATGCATTTATGGTTTGCACACTCGTTAAGAACCCCTTATTCTTTTCTATGCTTTATATTGTAGATTTCCAGCAGCAATCTTTTTCCCTCTTCTCCCAAAGCTATTTATTATCTCTGATGTAAATTTATCATGTCCAGGAGCTTTGCCGTTTTTCAGTTTCAGGAATGCTTTTGTTCTTTCAGGTCTTCTGTTAGCGTCCCTTCATTTCTGTCTTCGATCGTATTTTCTTTGTTAATGTCGTCTTTATCAGTCTACCTTGGTTGTGCACTCAGTAACTCTTGGAAATATTCACTCCATCTTTCCATTACTTCTTCAGAGACCACCAGTAGTGCTCGATCCTTCCTTATTGATTATGGAATGTTCTGGTGAGGTTCAGAGATCTTGAATATGGAAAAGTTATTTTCAATTGTAAATTTTCAAAGAGATCTACTCAAGTTTCAATAATAATTCTTGGGCCAAGCAGTATCGTTCTTCTGATTCATCATTATTCTGTGGTTTTTTAATGCCTTTCATCATGGTGCTCTAAACTAAGATCTAGGCCTCCTAAAGCTAAGCCTCACATCATATCCATTTCATCAAATCATCACCTATGCACAAAAGAACTTGAAGGTTGACTGGGTCGAGGCGGTCATACTTCAAGTGACTTTTTTCTTTATTCAATTTCTTCTTGAGTAAAAGGCAGTATCTTCTCTTCGATCGTGCATGTGAAATCCAAAAATAGGCATCCTTGAATTTGGAATGATAAAACCAATATTATCAAAATGTTGTGGCATTTTTGACTCTCAATTACCTAATTGACTTGCTTCCATTTTATAAGTATGAATTATCCAGTGTAGGTGCACACTAGTACAACACACACGTAGGTCCGTACGCACAATATTGGTAACTGTACTAGGTTAAATAGGTAGGTACACAGCAGCTGTGCACTGGGCAGTGCAGGAGGCATACTTTGGCTTGCTCGAGCTTTTCATTTGTTTGGTCTTCCATGAGTTTGCAAGGCGGTTATGTCCTTTTCAATTCGGCACTGGACAAGGGCACACGTCGTAGAGGATAGAATCAAATCATTTGGAGCTGCAAATCTTGAATTGGGCATATTCGTAACTTCAAAATTTATTGTTCCGCAGGTTCACTTACTTGTGCAACAGTATTTTCTAGTTTGGATTGTCTTCTGCTTGGAAAAACTGTCTCTGAACGGCGATCGCTGCGGTTTTCACATTCAAAAACCTCAAAAGCGATTGAAAATGCCACATTGAAGAGCGAAACTGACAAATGAAAAAATTTAACCACAAAAACGAATGATATGCTGTCACTTTGCTGTATAATTCTGTGGGATAGACCTCTGTGATTCGTGTGCCTTCGGGTGGTTCATAACTTACGGGTTGCATACTCAAATACATGATTTCCCCTCACCCCGTTCCGCATCAAATTTCCTCGCCTACAAGCTGGGTTACGTTCCCTCCTTATATTCTAACCTCCTTGCTAAAACTAGTATCAGATCCAAGTTTTCGTTGAATGAAAGCAAACTAGATGCTGTGACGGATAGACAGACATACAGACGGACATGACCCTTGAAATTGCAGCTCTAGGCATACGCAATTAGTTTCGATTTACGAGACAAGATGTCGAACGCGGTCATAGGGTCACACGTTGCAATAAATGCAGTAAATCGAGCAGTAAATGCCTGGCATTTCGTGCTTTTCGGCCCTCTGGCCTCGTGCCCATCGGCCAGGTGACCTTTTGGCGTTTCTGCGACACGAGAAAGATAACGCCCGGGTATACGTTTACCTGCATGCCAATTAGCATAATGTTCCACCTAGTACTTCCACCTTGTCGCCATGTTTTTGTCAGCGTAGCTGTACATGTTGTGTTATCACTTCATTCTCTCGATTTGTTAACATAATTATTTTATTATTATTATTATCGAAGCGACATTGCGAGGTTCTATTAGGCAGCAGGTACCTAGTTGTTGATGATTTGATAGTTTGGTATTTGACCTACATTCCCAGCGTTGGTTGGTGATGCCTCTTCGATTTCCTGATTATGATGAGGCTAAATGCTGTTCCGAAAGCCAATTTCCCGTAACGTAATAGGTAGGTAGGTTGGTAGCTCGAAAATTCATTACCTATGCAGTTTACCTGCGTAAATGCTCGAACTGACAGATTGCCAATCTAAACTCTATAAAGGTGTACTTACGGGGTACCGATAGAAAACAAGTTCAGGCAGGCAGATAAAAATGCTAGGACGACCCTCTAATATGCTCCGAACTTTACTTTGTTCTGGGCATCTTCAAAGGTTCAACACTAACGACGATTTGATGGCTCCAGCCGGATATTGCGGTCTTTGGCAAAGTCTTTGGTATGTAGCTACCTACTTGAAGGACGTTTATAAAGGCGGAGAGCGTGTCTGTGATGATGTAGATGATGGGAAAAGCAAGGCATGTTTGCGCAAAGGTGAAATTGCATAGTGGCAACCAACAACAGCTGCTGTTTGTTGTTGCTTTGCCCTGCCACTTTGAAGTTCGTTCAACTGCATAAAATGCAGGTAACTTGAAGCTGTTGGCTGCAAATTTGCTAGCTTATTTATCAAGTATATTTGACTCGGTATTTGCTCACTGCCACTGCCCATTTTCTTTCCTACCAAAAGTCTGGTAGTGATATTAATTAATAAAATACTTATGCAGAGCCGCTGCTTTTCGATTCAAACCGTAGACTTCGCGAGAAGTTAGGGCGTATCTTGGGGAATCTAAACTGGCATCTTCCAAAAATGCAAGGCCGTATTTGCCGACATTATAGAGCGGTATCTCCGAGAATTACGAAGTAAATTTTGGGAGAATCGTGAGACGATTTCTTCTAACTTTGCGAAGATCTAAACTTCTCGAGTTTGTAGGCGACATCTTCGAGAATCACAGGGGAGTTTCGGGAGAATCGCAGGACGCATCCCCGATTTTCGTAAAGCAGAAGTCCGAAATTCGTACGGTGATATTTCTCAGCTAAATGTAGAGCAAAACGTGAGAAATTCAGGCTGATATTTCGAAAAATCAAAAGCGACATCTTCCAGAAATCCGGAGCCATATTCCATGACTTTTTAGAGCGATATCTCCGAAAATCACAAGGTAATTCTCAAGAGGATCGAATGGTGACATCTTCGAAGTATGCAGAACTGAACTTCCCGATTTCTGGAGCGACATCTTCGAGAATCAAAAGTGAATTTTCCACAGAATCGTAGGAAGACGCATCCCCAATTTTCACAGAGAAAACATCAGAGATTCGAACGGTGATATCTCCCAGAATTGTAGAGAAAAGCGTGAGAATTTGAGGCTGATATCTCGAGAGACCTGAAATGACATCTTCGAGAAATGCGGGGCCTTATTTCCCGACTTTGTAGAGCGATATCTCCGAGAATCACAAGAGAATTTTATGAGAATCGCAAGACGCATCCCAGATTTTCGTAAAGCAATAATCCGAGATTCGTAACAGTGATATTTCTCAGAGTTTTAAAGCAAAGCGTGAGAACTTGAGGTTGATATCTAGAGAGATCCGAAGTGACATCTTCGAGAAATCCGGGGCCATATTCCATGACTATTTAAAGCGATATCTCCGAGAATCACAAAGTAATTTTCAAGACGATTGTACGGTGACATCTTGGAAGTATGCAGAGCTAAACTTACCGATTTCTGGAGCGACATCTTCGAGAATCAAAAGTGAATTTTCCACCGAATCGTAGGAAGACGCATCCCCAATTTTCACAGAGAAAACATCAGAGATTCGTACGGTGATATCTCCCAGAATTGTAGAGAAAAGCGTGAGAATTGTGAGAATTGTGAGACTATCTCGTGCAATCTGAACTGACAGAAATGCAAAGCCATATTTACCGACTTTGTGAAACGATATCTTCGAGAATTACGAAGTAATTTTTTAGAGAATCGTGAGGCGGCACCTCCGAAATATGCAGAGCTGAACATCCCGAGTTTCTAGAGCGACAACTTCGATAATCACAAAGGATATATCAATACCTCGATCAACCATAAAACGACATCTCCGAAGTATGCAGGACTATATCACAAGGGTTTGCAGAACGATATCTTCGAGAGTTGCAAGAAAATTTGTGAGAACCGTAAAGCGACATCTTCGCTGTTTGTAGAGCGACATCTCCGAGACTTACCGGGCGATTTTTGAGAGAATCATAGGCCGATATCTCAAATGTTTTCAGAGCAAATCTTCAAGTACATCGATATTTCCGGATATCGTGAGACAATATCTCGGGAGATCCTGGAAAGACATCTCCGAGGGTTACGGGCAAATTTCGAGAGAATCGTAGGGCGATATCTCGGCGTTTGCAGGGCGGTATCCCTATAAAAGTTACAGCGCTATTTCTCGGGAAAGCTTGAAGTGACATCTCCGAGAATGATGGTGCAATTTTTGAGTGACGACATCTTTGTTCGATGTTTGTTAAGCTAGATCTTCGAGACTTACAGGGCAATTTTTGAGAGAATCATAAGCCGGCATTTAACATGTTTGTAGAGCAAATCTCCAAAGCTTGTACAGCGATATTTTGAATGATCTTGAAGTGACATCTCCGAGAAATACAAGGCTATGCTTTTGACGTTTTTTGAATCAAAATCTCCGAGAACTGAAGTCCAATTTTTTGGTCGGACATCCCTGTGGTTTATAAAGCGATGAGATGAATGAAATGCGTTATTATTGTTCAACAGAGACATATAGAGATGAAGGGCCGTATTCCTACCTGCTTTTACGCTAAAAGCGCTATTAGAGCGATGCGCATTTATGGGCATTTCTCATATTTCAGTGTTCAAAAATACAAATTAACTCGCAAATTAATTGCAATTGAGTACATACAATCGCTCCCAATCGCAATAATGTATTTTAAACACTGAAATATGAGAAATGCCCCTAAATGCACATCGCTCTAATAGCGCTTTTAGCTTAAAAGCGAGGTATGAATACGGCCCGAGTCCCCGAATAGTTTTGATAAGAAATAGTGGGGTTGGTAGCCATTCCCATACGGCATTTGATGATACAGAAAATTCCTTTTGCATGAGTGTTCTACAAGGCCTAACGAACGATATTGAAAGGAAGCTTCCCCTTAGGGGGGCCGCAGGGGGCCCTGTCAAGTTGACAGTCCAAGAACTCCTACCAAACCATCTTTCAATTTCGTTTTATCACTCAAATGGGGATGATGTGACTCCATTGTGAATCTCGATGGCATTGGTCGCCATGTTTCTCCTATCCTTCATGCTTGAAAAAATAATTTCTTCGGGAGGTCAGAGAAATAACTTTTTATTTTTTCATATATACAAAAGGACGCAGAGGTGGCATGTTTTGTGTCTTAACCTGTTATATGGCATTCCCAAAATCCTATTATGGAGTCAATTTTCCAAATTCTAAATTTTGGGCTGATTGGTAGGCTAAGAATTAGGTATTTTTCAACATCCAGTTGAGACGTGCTTTTTTTAATGTCTAACTGGATGTTATTGAAATAATCGCAGGGGTGGATAGACTCAACTATTTTCTAAACATTATGTCGAGGAAATCAATCCTAAACCGCACATGGAGAGTACACAAATTATTTTTCTTTCGGGCGGTCGAACTGCGATGCCTACTACGCCCGTCAGGGAGAACGCTGAGCATCGCCAGACTAAAACTGGCATGAAAACAGCCTAAACGAATTCAAAACTGCCCAAAACACTCATTATGTGGTTCGACATTCAATTTTGAGTTGGCACTCAGAGTTTTAGTCAGTTTTGAATTTGTTTAGGCTGTTTTCATACCAGTTTAGGCTGGCGATGCTCAGCGTTCTCCCTGACGGGCGTAGTAGGCATCGCAATTCAACCGACCGAAAGAAAAATAATCTGTGTACTTTCTATGCGCGGTTTAGAATTGATTTTCTCGACAAAATGTTTACAAAATAGTTCAGTGTATCCACCCCTAATAATGATTTCGATAACCTCCAGTTGGACACTGAAAAAAGTACGTCTGAACTGGATGTTAAAAAATACCTACCTTTTAGCCTACCAATCAACCCAAAATTGAGAATTTGAAAAATTGACTTCATAATAGGATCTTGGGAATGTCAAATAACAGGTTAAGACACAAAACATGCCAACCTCGCATCGTCTTGTATGTTTAAAAAAATAAAAAGTGATTTCTCTGACCTCCCGAAGAAATTATTTTTTCAAGCATGAAGGATGAAAGAGGCATGGCGACCAATGCCATCGAGATTCACAATGGAGTTACATTATCCCCATTTGAGTGATACAACGAAATTGAAAGATGGTTTGGTAGGAGTTCTTGGACCGTCAACTTGACAGGGCCCCCTGCGGCCCCCCTAAGGGGAAGCGTTTGTGCTTCCCCTTCTAATATCGTTCTATAGACCTTGCAGAACACTCATGTAAAAAGAATTTTCTGTATCATTGAATGCCGTATAGTACCGTTTTTCAATGTGTACCGACCCCACTAAAAGGGCGAAACGGGAAGTAAGTGTGGTTCCGAAATCAGACACTTTTGAGTCTTTGAGGCACAAATGGAAAGAAATTTTGGTATTATTAGACAGAAGAAAGTTTTGATAAGAAAAGTTTCGGTTGTTTGAAATGGGAAGAGAAAGCTTTGACAAAAAAAAGTTTCTATTGTATGAAATGGGAAGAGAGCTCCGAGATTTTCGAAAGAAAGTTTTGACATTTCAGAACGGTAGAAAGTTTTGACAAAAAAAACTCGACTGTCTTAGACAGGAAAAAGTTCTGAGATTCTCAAACAGCAACTAGTTTTGATAAAAAAAAAAACTTAAAAATGGGAGAGAGGCTTTTTGATTTCGGAATCAGAAACTAGAAGAAAGACACTATTGAATCTTTGAAGAACAAATGGAAAGAAAGTTTTGATATTTTCAAACGATAGAAAGTTTTGATAGCAGAGGTTCGATTGTCTGAAATGAGAAGAAAGCTTTGACATTCTCATACGGTTGATAGTTTTGATAAAATGGCGATACGGGAAGAGTTTTGTGGTTTCAAAATCAGAAATAAAAGGAACACACTTTTAAGCCTCAGAGACAGAAACGGAACGAAAGTTTTTGTGTTTGCTTAGCGAGCCGCTTTTGAGTCTACGAAGCAGAAAATCGACGCAAGAAAGTTTCGAAATGATTTCCTCTAAAGCGAACACCAACAACTGTTGTACCGGCTTGTTGTTTCATTTGTACTCCCTTGGCGACGTTCTTTCTAATAAGTCGTGGCATTTTCTTTTCCAGTCATGCCAAGAAATAAGATCTGCAAAAACAAAACGGCAAATCATCAGGTGGGACGCTGTTGGAACTCGCGCGAGAAATGCGGAAATGCCATTAAGAAATTAGTTGTTGCTGGCTGCTGGGCTGCCCACGATTTCCAACAGCCTTCGTTTAACGTCAGAATAAGAAGCAGAAAGCTCCCCCCGTGCGGTTTCCACTCGAGAAAAGTAAGCGGAATTGATTTTTTGAGATGTGTTTTTGTGTGAGAGTGCACTTTTCGCCGCGCGGTGACATAAAATAATTCCTCCGCATCGCAGCAAGGGCACTCGTTACGTAACAGTCGCCGAGTTCCGTCGGAATAATGCAGAAAAACAAAATGATGAAACTGCGCCGGAGCCAGTTGCAACAGTCAGCAACAGAACACACTTTCATACCGCATCATTTGAATAAATTAATCCCAAGTCGTTATGACGACGACATGCATATATTTCCCGAGGGATCTGCCTCGGCGTGAAGGACGAGCACTCCAGGGTTAAAAGGGAGAAAAGCCTGCGGATTTGAAAGCTCGGAAATGCGACATCGTATGATCATCGTGACTTCTTATTGATGGTGGCCAGGGCTATTTCAAAGAGGTGCTGGAAAAATAGATTTTCAGGATTTATAACTCACCCTGTAACTTACAGTAATAGTAGTTTACGATACGAGTTGGCTGTTACATAAGTAGTTTTCAGACACGAAGCCAAAATTTGCAGAACGAGGGCGCAGCCCGAGTTCTGTAAGAGGCTGAGTGTCGGAAAGAATCTTGTGTAACCAGCCACGAGTGTTGTACAGTATTTTACTTGTTTTTCCCATGGCAATCGTATAATTTTTGTAAAGTTCGATGTTATTTTGACAGGTGTCAACTTAAATACATAAACTGTAATATCCATATACAACTTATATAAAAGTCATTACAGCTTATGTATTAACACAACAAACACGTAAATAAAATTACAAAAGACATTCAAAGATTTAGAAAAATTTGCGTTTTGGTCTGATGAAAAAAGTTTCCTAAAATCTACCACAATAATGAAAATAGAGGGAGCCGAAGGACCAACTTTTGACCTCCCATATTTCCGAAAATAAAAGTCATAAATTTTTTTTCGACATTTTTCTGGCATTTTTGGAGCATCTCTCTGACTGCGGTTCAATTCTCTGTCCCACATTTGCAAACACCCTGTACATTGATGATGTGAAGATGATGATGATGATGATGATGATGCAACGGTAATGAGGATTCCGAGTTCTGATTGCGACGCCGTCAAACGTAAGAAAAATGGCGAATTGTAAGCAGGAAAGTTTATTCCCCTAAAATTATCGTAGAGATCCCTAGAAATCACAAATCCTATTAAAATCTCTGGAATTTCCTAAAAACTCTTGCACATTGTTGGAGACCTCGTAGAAATCTCTGAAAATCCCTTAAAATCTCGTAGAAATATCCACAAATTCCTAGAAATACTACAGAAATCTTAAGAACGCCCCAGAAATTCGCAAAAAAATTAACAATTTTATAAGGAACCTTAAAAATCCCTAGTAATCCTGTAAAAAACTGAAGAAATTTTTTGAAATACATACCTGGGAATTCTGTAAAAATCCACAAAAATCCATAGAAATCCTCACAAATTCTCAGAATTTACATCTTATATGTACTAATCTTTAGAATCTTCTGGAGATCCCTAGGAAGTCTTAAGAAACACCTAGAAATTCCCACATAAATACTCAGAAACTCTGTAGAAATCCCTGGTAATCCAGTATAGATCATTGGAAATATTCAAAAATTTTGTGGACATTTTCAAAGTTCTAAAAAATGTCTATAAAAATCTTCGGAAATTCCTAGAAAACCCATACAAAATGTTAAAAAATCCTGTAGAAACTTTCAAAACCGCCTAAAAAATCTCTAGAAATCCCTGGAAATCCCATTCTAGTCTTCAATCTCAGCCCGTAGAAATCTTTAAGAATCCCTAAAAATTCTCACAGGAGAATTTCAGAAATCTCGTTGATATAAGATCAGAACGAGGAACAGAGACCCCGTAGACATCTTCAGAAATCCTTAGAAGTTCTCCAAAAATCTGGTGAAAATCTTCAGAAATTCATAAAAATCTTATACAAACCTCTATAAATTCCTAGAAATCCCTTAGAAATCTTGAGCCTTCTAGAAACCCCTATAAACCGTAGAAATATCAAAAAATACTTGTAAATTATTGTTGAATTTCAGGAGTCTTTAGAAAAACCTATAATTGTCGTAGAAATCCTTGAAAATTGCATACAGACCTTTGGAAATCCCTAGAAATCCCGTAGTGATTCCCAGAAACTTCTAGAAATTCTTGGAAATTCGCAGAGATCTCGTCGAAATAATCCTGTTGAAATTTTCAGAAACATCTAAGGATCTTGTAGAAATCTTTCGGGAACCTTATGAATTTTCAGAAATCCCGTGAAAAAATCTTCAGAAACCTGAAACAATATTGTCGAAATTTCTGGAAATTCCTACAAAATCCGTAGTATACAGAAAACGTTAGAAATTCCGTGAAAATATTCAGAAATTCCTGGAAATTTCAAACAAATGTTCAGAAACCCCTAGACATCCCGTAGAATTCTTCTAAAATCACACGAAATTCTCACAAAAATCTTCAAAAATCTCGTTTTTTTTTTCATGTTCAACTTTTTCAACTTTATTTAAGGAACATAATATCATAAATACAAAGAAAGAAAAAGAAAAGCATGCTAAAGAAAAGAAAAAAATAGAAATTTTTTAGAAATCACGTAGAATCAGAAAACCGAGCAGAAAACCGAGCAGAAAACCTTGAAACTTTTTCAAAAATCCCGTAGAAATCTCAAGTAATCCCTGGAAACTTCATACAAGTTTCTTCTTGGAGACTGCACTTCGAGCCTGACGAAGCCACTGGCTTATATTTTCAATCTTATTTTTGACACATCCAGCTTTCCTGATTTCTGGAAGGTCTCTAGAGTATGTCCAGTTTACAAAAAGGGTGACAAAACAGACATAGTAAACTATCGCCCTATATCGATTCTCTGCAATTTTGGTAAGGTTTTTGAGCACGTATTTCACAAGGCCGTTTACCGACATGTATCCTGTTATCTATCTCCCCTTCAGCACGGATTCTTGAGGGGTCGTTCCACTGTGACCAACTTGGCTGTTAAAACTCAATTCTTATGTGAAGTTCTTGACAGAAGGGGCCAGGTTGATGTCATATATACTGATTTTACGAGTGCATTTGATACCATAAATCATAAAATCTTGTGTAGTAAGCTCCAAAACTTCGGTTTCTCGGACGCTCTTGTTGAACTTGTTAAATCATATCTCCAGGATAGACTACAGTTTGTCCAACATAATGGTTTCAAATCCTCGTATTATCACCAGCCATCCGGTGTTCCTCAAGGATCCGTGTTGGGCCCGATGTTTTTTAACATCTTCATTAATGATATCCTTGCCAAGATCTCGATGGAGTCGCTTCTTTATGCGGACGACCTTAAGTTGTTTCGTGAAGTGAAGACGGTCGAGGATTGCCTTGCTTTGCAGCGCGATTTGGTGGTTGTTCGTGAGTGGTGTGGAGAGAATGGGCTGTGTCTGAATGCTTCTAAGTGTAATGTGATGACTTTTACTCGCAAAAGTGACATTATACTGTACGATTACACTCTGGGTGACATTGTCTTGCAGAGACCTGAACATGTCAAAGATCTGGGTGTTACCTTCGACTCCAGGCTCACTTTCGCAAAGCACGTTGAATTGGTGACTGCCTCTGCCTTTCGGGGTCTGGGCTTTGTTTTGCGGAACGGGGCTGGCTTCAGAAATTTTGAATCCTTGCGTGTGTTGTACAATGCATACGTCAGATCACGATTAGAGTATGCCTCCCTTGTCTGGGATCCTATTTATAGGGTGTATATTTCTGATCTTGAAAATATACAGCGGCGCTTTCTGAAGGCAGCCTCTCGCCTTATGGACGGTTTCTATCCTCCTCGGGGATTTCCCCAAGAACTTTTACTTAACCGCTTTAATATGAAATTGCTCAGAAGTCGGAGAGATGCTGGTGCTGTGTTGTTTTTGTTTAAGATTTTAAATGGTAATATTGACTGCTCTTCGTTGACGGATCGGGTGGAGTATAGGGTTCCACGCATCTCGTCTCGACGTAATAATATTTTTAACATGCCTACTGCAAGGACAAATATACTTTTATCAGCACCATTGTATAAACTGTATTCTCGCTATAGTGAAGTTGAGGATAGGCTCGATTTGTTTTGTTGTAGCAGGCAGGACATATTGAATGTATTTTAGATGTTTGTTTATTTGTGGCTGTCTTTTGCTTTGTTCTGTTGTATCAACTTGTTTTTATATTGTTTTCATCCTTTAACTGGGTTATTTACCTGTTGGGTGTTTTCTGTATCTTGTGTACGATGAAAATAAAGTATTATTATTATTATTATACAAGTCTTCATCAATTCCTAGAAATTCCGTTGAAATATTGAGAAATCCATAAAAATTTTTGGGAGTCCCCAAAAATCTTTGAAAATCCCTAAAAAATCTTATAAAAATTCTTGCAAATCTCTGGAAATTCCGTGGAAATCTCAGAAAATCTATAGAAACTTTCAGGAACCATTAGAAGACTCCAGAAATTCCATATGAATTTTCAGGAATTCCGTGGAAATCTATATAAGTCTCTCGAATTCCCGTACAAATCTTCATAAAGCCCTAGAAACTCTAGAATATTCTTAGAAATCTACATTAGGGTGGTTCATTTTGATAAAGAACAAATTATTGTGCTTAGATTGGCTTTCCACATAGCGTAACTTTGTTCAATAGAAACTAGCTTCAAATATGCTAAAGGACCCCGCACATTCCTTATGGGATTTGGCTCCCCGTGGGATTTGGCTCAAACTTTGATATGTTGTAGTCCTTGTTGAGGTGATCAAACTTTATCATTGCGCAAATCCTCTAAACTCAACGGTTCACCCTCCAGAGGGGGTGGAATCCCGGTAGTCACAAAACTAATTTATTGCAATTATGGGCTTCAATGAGCAAAAGGAGGATCCATTTGGACGCCACAAGGTGGTTCTAGGATTATACTTGTCATAACTTTGAACTGGTCAAGATATTTCATAGACCCCTATTTTCAGAACCACCCCTGGCATTTCGAAAATGACTGAAAATTCAAAGTTGAATAACGACCAAAATAAACGGGGGATTTTTTGAATTTCTGACACGGTATGTTCAAAGTGTTGCTGATCAAGTATTTCTTACGTATTAACCCCTAGAATCTGGCGTTCACCCTCCAATAAATTGTGAACTTCTGCTCTGCGCTACTGGAAATAAATTGTTTCTTGTTAAGTTAAAATGAATTTCTACTATTTTAGCACCATATCTAGGGAAGGGTGATACATGATACATATTCATCCCTTATGTCTACCTACCCTTACCCTTATAACACCTACACCCTGGTAGTTTTTCTAGAAATGATTAGACAACTCATTCAACTGGAAAATGTGCAACGAGTGCTTCCACTGCCAATTTGGAAGAAACTATTAGGGTATAGGGGCTATAGGGGTAAGGGGTAGACGTAAGAGATCAATATGGACCAACTTTATGCAACACATAATATGTTACAGTCATAGAAGCTTATTTTAACTTATCAAGAAACAATTTATTTCTTATAGGGCAGAGCAGAAGTTGATAATTCAGTAATTCAGTTTTAGGAATTTAAAAGAACCATTGTTCTAATTGTCAACATTGTAATAACTGGTTCCGTTATGATTTTGTATGTAAGGTTGTAACAGTAACATTGAGCAATACTGAGACACTCCGGCCTCCGGCCACAAGTGATTACCCTCTCGGTGTAAGCTGCCAAAAATATCTGATGTCACCAACATGAAGCAGGCATCTCTGCTATCGTAAGTTCACTCCTACCGTGATTCTAGTCGGCTATGAGGTTTTGTTTTCAAGTTTCCAAATATCAAATTTGATAACTTCCTAGAACTTGGCAGTTGGTTGCACTGCTGTTTGACAACTCAAGTTTGACAATACAATCCTCAAATTGATTATGGCTCCAATATTCATATAAAATACGACGGTTACGGATACATTTCTTCCCATTCCTTTTTCAAGTCTTCTCAGATCTGGGGCCCTATTTTCGGGAAACGTGTGATCCGTTCCTATGCAAAGTTGCTAGGCAACCAGGGCTGTGATTGGCTGTGTCACCTAGGCAACATCACCGGATGATCTGTTCCTCGGTTCCGAAAATAGGGCCCCTGGAGGTGAAACATCCGCCAGCACAGATAACCCACCCATAATTTCAATAACTAATTTTTCGGGACTCAAGCCAGACGCATACATTTGGCAGTTGCACGTCAAGTCTACAATGCCAAACTGTAGAATTTGCCCAGTCAACTAGAATCACGGTAGAAGTGAGCCGACTATAGATGAAAAATCAGCATTTTATGAGCTGAACGACGCCTGTATTGACTTGATGTTTGCTCCCAAGCCGCCGAGCAATGAATAACGGTAAACGGTAGACTCAATTTAATTTTGTGAAGTTACAGGTAGCAACTCCCTCACACCAGTTTATCCCAATAACCTTAATTTCCAGACGGTTTGTCCTGCCGAAGGTTGCAAGCGTCGGGAGAGTCTAGACGCAAACATCGATCACTTGCGAATGAGAGAGAGAGAATTTTCAATTGCGAGCGACTCTGTAACACATCACAGGAGCCTCTCGCACCAGACGGTCCTGGATTTCAGCAATTTGAAACACCACCCCCACAAAGCGGGCAACAAAAACTTTATGAATAATTGATATAAATCAACGCAAGGTTCCCCAGCACCAGCAAATCCCTCTGATAATCCCTACTAGGTTATGTAAAATCGTGTGCAATTAACAGAGCTGAACATATAATATGAAAGTGTCCTCCACATATCTTGTGTGTGTGAGTAAGCGAAGACCTAATTGGAAGCCAGAAAAGTGAGAAACGGAACTTTCCTGTGCGACTATTCTGGCTTAATTAAGAGGAGTATTCACGGAAGCAAAGTGAATGTAAGTAAAACCGTACGGGCCAAGATGCTCGGCTGCTGTCGAAAAATGAAACTTTGTTCGCCTCAAGTACAGTCCCTAGAAGCCACTTTTTCATTTGTCAACCTGGAATTTGCAATGCTCAATTTGATATTTAAAAACTGGAAAACTGAAGACGAAGACTCCCATATGATCTGGATCGTTGGTGTGGACCCAGCACGACGTAGCCCAGGCGCCAGGGTACAAAAATCAGCTCAATAAGGAAATAGTTGTTTTTTTACTGGCTTGGAACTAGCTTAAAACGATCTGTCTAGCTTAGATTTCAACATACTTATTTCCCCCCTTTCGGAAATGTCGGCGTCATGTCGCCATCATCAACAAGAAGTGCACCAGCGTGGTTTTTGCCGAATATCTTAATTTTGGGTCATCTGACAGGCAAAAGATGTGAAGAGTCATTTTGAAGTCAATGAAATTCCCTACAGTTAAGTTTTTAATAACTTGACTTTCTGCGACCTACGGTCTTTGAGATAGAGCTTCTGGACGCGTGATAGGTGCTTAGAGTCTCGCATAGGCTAAATCGAAGAAATATGTCAAATTTTTCTGATCTGACTTGATTCCCTTAGTATACAACCTGTATAATGTACACTGTGACGTTTTTGACTTTTCCAATATTCGTAATCTACGGTTCAAGGCGAAGGGTTCAAGACCATCATCGCAACTACAGCATGAAGGCTTCTCGAGAAATCTCATTTTGAAATTTTTTTGTCACATCGAAATTTTAGTTTTTCGAGTCAAGTGGCCATAGAGCTTTCACGACAAAGACTTTCGCTTCCAAAAGCTCTATCTCAAAGATCATAGGTCTGGTCCGGATGTTAAGAGGAAAGACCCTGCATTTTGAGGTAGAGCGAAGCCTCTTTGCATGTGTGATGCTTGGACCCCCCAGATCCATAATGATCGGTATAGCCACCGGCAAAAATAGTGCAGGCACTGTATACAGGGTGAAGCAGAAAAAAATCAAGGAAATTTGTATTTCGTGAACCAAAACGGATGGAGTCGCGTGAAACACCATATCTGTTCCAAATTTTGCGCTTATTAAGATAAAGGAACCCGTTTTCGATTACCTGGTGCCATCTTTGAAATATCGTGAAACGAAAAAAAAAAAAGCTGAAAATTGCCTTTCCATAAATGGCTGAAAATTCAAGATAAAGAGATGCGATTTGGTTTGTATGCTCTGAGTGATGTTTCAAGTGAAATTCGAGGAGTAGCCACCTGGGAAATCACTGCGGGCGCTGTTACAGGGTGAAGCAGAGAAAATTGAAGATAAATCGTATTTCATGAACCAAAACGAATGGAGTCACGCGAACCACCAAATTATGTTCTAAATTTTGCTTTTGACAAGATGTAAGCGATAGTTTTTGAAAATCTTATTCATTTTTTGAAAAATCATCACAAGAACTTCTTCTTTTTTCAACTTTATTTTTTTTTATGAATGACTGAAAACCCAAGATGTAGACGTGCAATTTGGTGGGTATGTCGATACTGATGTTCTAAGTTAAACGCGATTGATAGCCAACAGCGCTGCCAACAACAAACGGAGAAAATATAGACAAATTATTAACGCAGGCTATCGGTTTTTAGCTTTTTCTGTGAAAACGCTCGGTTCTTGGTCCAAAGAGAGCGTACAATTTGTGGACCATTAGGAAAAAGACTAGAAGCTGTGACTGGAGAAACACGTTCAAAAATTTACCTAATTCAAAGAATCAGTCTTGCCATTCAACGGGGAAATGCTGTGAGCATCATGGGCATGTTGCCGTCAACCATTCCCATGGATAAAATATTTCTAATTTGATTCTATTCATTATACACATTATAATATTACAATTTTCATTATCAAAAATTATATCAATAATAAAATTTTAATCGTGATTCTTTTGAAACCAAACAAGGTATCTAGGTGGTTTATTGCATCATAATAATTGCAGAATCAGGAATATATGTTAGATTCACTTGATGGGTTGGTAAACTGGGTGATAATAACTGGTGTATTCAACAATATTCCGAATAGCGTCAAGGCAGCACCTCGTTCTTTCTCTTGTCGAGCCACCACTGCTCGGGAGGAAACACCCTCGGTTGTAGCATTCCCCACTCTTGACAGCCTCAGATTTTAGTCGAATCTAACATATATATGGTGGTTCACACGACTTCATCCCTGTCGAACTACTATGTACGATTTTTTAATTTTTTTTCTGCTTAACCCTGTATACAGTATACAGCGCCTGCAGTGTTGGCGCCGGTGATCATCAATCGCGTTTCACGTAAAACATCACTATCGACATACTTACCAAATTGCATCCCTTTATCCTTAATTTTCAGCCGTTCACAAAAAAAAATTCAAAAACAAAAAAGTTTTTATGGCAATTTTTTCAAAAATGTCAACGAGATTTTCAAAAACTACTGCTCACATCTTTTCAAGAGCAGAATTCAGAACACATATGGCGGTTCACGCAACTTTATTCATTTCGGTTCACGGAATATGATTTTTTTAGAATTTTATCTGCTTCACCCTGTATACAGCGTCTGCAGTACTGGCGCCGGTGGCTATCAATCGCGTTTCACGTAGAACATCACTATCGACATACCCACCAAATTTCTTTCTTTTTTTTTCTTTTCACGACATTTCAAAAACGGCACGATGTAATCGAAAACGGATTCCTATATCTTAATAGACGCAAAATTTGGAACAGATATGGTGTTTCACGCGACTCCATCCGTTTCGGTTCACGAAATACGAATTTTCCTAATTTTTTTCTGCTTCACCCTGTATACAGTGCCTGCACTATTATTGCCGGTGGCTACCGATCATTATGGATCCGGGATGGTCTAAGCATCACACATGCAAAGGGGCTTCGCTCTACCTCAAAATGCAGGGTACACCCTGTTTTTTGCTCTCAACATCCGGACTAGTCGCAGAAAGTCAAGTTGAAAACCAAACTGTAGGGAATTTTATTGTCTTCAAAATGACTCCTTATCCTTACATCTTTTGCTGTCAGATGATCCAAAATTAAGATACTCGGCAAAAACCACGCTGGTGCACTTCTTGTTGACGATGGCGACATGACGCCGACATTTCCGAAAGGGGAGAAATTAGTATGTTAAAACCTAAGCTACAAAGATCGTTTTAAGCTAGTTGCCAACCAGTAAACAATAATTTTCTTACTGTTTTCCGTGGCTCCTGGGCTAACGGCACGAATGTTTCGACTGTGATTCAACGCGATTTGAGGAACACCTTCGAGAAGAAACGGGAAACTTTGCGAATGGAATTTGCGCAATAAAACCGACAAGCAACATTGCCGGTGGTTTTGATCGAAGCAACGAACATCGCAATGGTTTATATGCCGAGCTGCCGTTGCTGCTGTTACTACTACTTACAGTGACCTCGATAAAGTGTGGCTTTGATATATGGCATATTCTAGACCAGAAGCGTACAGGTAGGTTACATACCGTACCAATAACAAAGTGTCGCTGATGTTTATATTTAATAAGCAAGCAACTCGAGCAGTTCAACAGCAATGCAAGCGACAACACAACAAAAACGAAATTGTTGAATTTTTTTGGGTAATACTTTGCACGTAACCATCAGCACGGCGAGCTGTCGACGCGCCTCCTTTCACGTATTTTGCGTTGGGAAGACGAAAAGCAAGTCATTTATAAAACTGGCACTTTCGTTTCGTTTGCCGCGCTTCTTGACGGCCGGTTATGCAAGAATGAACGTCCCAAGTGAGACGGTTCAAATCAAATGTCATCTTAGATCTTAGATCCAGAGTCTTTGAAGAAATTATTGGCATTAAACATTTTTATCTAGTAGGTAGGCAGAACATCAATCAGCGTCACAGTTGACGCAAAACGAAATTTCGACATTATTTGTACTTCAGAATGTTCTTCTGATGTTCTTCATTCAAATTGAGATTGGCGTTTTGGCAAGTGCCATCAAGCAAGGAGACCAGTAAGTGCTTTTACGGTCGCTGCTAGAAGTCTCTTCCAGTACATGCGTATGGCCTTCAGCTTTACCAACGCTCCTGCTGCGTAGAAGTGATTGACACTGTTCATTTGGGTAAACCATGCAATGCTGCTTGCTGCAAATCTACCCCAAAGGCGGTGCCATTCGCCGCCGCGCAGCAAGAGCGTTTGTGAAGCCGAAGGGCATACGCGCTAACTGGTAGGAGCCTCTAGCGACGACTGTGAAGGCACTCAGCTCCTTGGACTCCTTAATGGGACTTGCCAACACGCAGACTTCACATCCAACAATTTGGCGTTGTTGAGCTGGTCAAAGAAATATATGGAACTAGTTGAGCATCATTTGTATTTAGGCGGCCGTAATCCACACAGCTGTATCGTATCTACCCACATAAATTTATTATTGTAAAAAAAAATGTGCTTATAACAAATATTCGCTGGTTAGTTCTATATTCGTTTCGAACAATTCAAGGTTTACCGTGCTAATTAATAGGTAACTAGTAAGTAGTAATATGTTAAACAGGTAAATTCATGTTTGCATAAATAATGCCAGATACACTACATCCATTTCGATTTGCCTAGTTACAAGACTCATGTTCTACTATTATTAGTATTATATTACTAGAATCATACATCCACACATTATGTTTTTATCGTTCAATTCAAATTATTATTACTATTATTAATAAAAATTACTACATCATTTTCACGTAGGTATATGAAACAATGGGAATGAAAAAAAAAACAAAGTAGGTGGCAAGTGGTAACTTATCTACACGCACTTGAAAATCTTCGAGATAAGGCTTTTATGGTTGAGCTTGGCTTGGTGTTGGTGTGTTAAAATAAAAAGAAAGTCGCTGTATGTGGCTGGATAGATAAAAATAATCGAATGAGAAAGCGATATTTATCGTGTTTTTGTTTTATATGGATGAAGCATTCGTTTGCATAAACAATTATTCATGTACGACACTGCACTGAGTGGAGGTTAGATAAATATTTAGCTCAATAATCGCGTATAATGTAATATTCAAAAAAAAATTCTCATATACAGAAGATTAACGCAAATATTATAATAAAAACAATGCACTTGGAGTTATTGCATTGGAAGAGAGAAATAAAGATTGAAAGGAGGTATTTTGTTAACGCTAGACTTTCTCCGAGCTACCAATATTTTTTAGGACACCACAAGACAAGGTGACACAGTATCTACACTTTTTTTTTCAATTTCGCGCCTGATACATTTCAAATTCTAGTAGTAGTAGTAGTAGTGGTAGTCAAATTCTAGTTTCAAAGTCTAACAACGAAGCTCGAAGCTAAATGAAAATGACCAATTTTCACAATTATTGATGACAACTTGGTGTTCGGGGTGGGTTTCAACCCTCTGAAAACCTACTGCGAATTAATTTCTTTGCTTGAAATTGTAGCTCTGGATGAGCTCTACGACTCACGTAAGTATAAAAGTTATGACAAATTGCGTTCCTGAAAAAACAACTTTTTTGTGTACTTATAGTTTCACGTGAATCTCCGTTTCTAGGTGAAAATTTGTTGTTCGGGGTGAGTTTTAACCCCCGGAAAACCTACTGCGAGTCCATTTTTTTGCTTGAAATTGTAGCTCTGGATGAGCTCTACGACCCACGTCAGTATAAAAGTGTCAGTATAAAAGTGATGACAACTTGTGTTCCCGAAAAAAAAAAATCTGTGTCAGTTTAATGTGAATCTTCGTTTCTAGGTGGAAATTTGGTGTTCGAGGTGAATTTCAACCCCCGGGAAACCTACTGCGAGTCTAGTGCTTTGCTTAACATTGTAGCTCTGAATGAACTCTACGACTTACGTTAGAATAAAAGTGTTGACGATTTGCGTTCCCGAAATAACAATTTTTTTGTGTGATAAATTCATGCGATTCTCTGTTTCTAGGTGAAAATTTGTTGTTCGGGGTGAGTTTTAACCCCCGGGAAACCTACTGCGAGTTGATTTTTTTTGCTTGTAATTGTAGCTCTGGATGAGCTCTACGACTTACTTTAGTATAGTTAAAAGTGATGACAATTTGCGTTCCCGAAAAAAATATTTTTGTGTGTGTCAGTTTCATGTGAATCTCCGTTTCTACGTGAAAATTCGGTGTTCGGGGTGAGTTGTAAGCCCCGGGAAACCCACTGCGAGTCCATTTTTTTGCTTGAAATTGTAGCTCTGGATGAGCTCTACGACTCACGTCAGTATAAAAGTGATCACAATTTGCGTTCCTGAAAAAACAATTCTTTTGTGTATCAGTTTCATGTGAATCTCCGTTTCTAGGTGAAAATTTGGTGTTCGGGGTGAGTTTTAACCCCCGGAGGACCTACTGCGAGTCCATTTTTTTGCTTGAAATTGTAGCTAGAAGTGATGACAATTTGCGTTCCCGAAAAAAATTTTTTTGTGTGTGTCAGTTTCATATGTGAATCTCCGTTTCTAGGTGGAAATTTGGTGTTCGAAGTGAGTTTTAACCCCCGGGAAACCTACTGCGAGTCCAGTGCTTTGCTTAAAATTGTAGCTCTGGATGAGCTCTACGACTTACGTTAATTTCTGCTACCTTAAGTTTGCCATCTCCACACCGGTTCAGCAATGACTAATCAGACTAATCTAGGATTCCAGGAATTAAGATTCTAGCTCATATTCAAGAGGTGCAACACGTCTTCAGACGTCTAAATCCCGGTTTCACAGATCACTGTCGCAATATTCGACTACCGTATCGCTTCTTACCCAACAATAACATTCAATTAAACACGAGCATAAATAGCACAGACTAAGCTACGATTAAAGATTCCAGCTTACGAGTTACGAGAGAGTATTATTGGTTGGGTCAGCGAGGGAATTCAACAAAAATCGCTAATTTAGTTCATCAGTATACAATAATTCACTTTGAAAAAATATCGATTTCTATAAAATGCTGTTCATTATTCATGACGTGTACTTACTACAACAAGAACGAAAATGATAACTTTAAACCAATCAAAAAGTGGGATGGAATAATACGAGTATAAACTGAGTTTTGAATAAATGATCACCAAATCGATTTATGTACCTGCAGAGTGAAAATTGTAACTGATGGGAGCTTATAAAGCCCTCGTTAAAGCAGCTTTCGTGTCTACAATAATACCCACTTTATTAAAGGGGTGTCTCTACATTTGCGTATATACAAAGACTTCAAACGGTGCTTTGAAAACTGAATTGTGACACGCGCATCGGCATTATTAAAATACAAACGCAATTTGAATATTCAATCGAATTGAGTTTTCGATAAATTTCCTATAGAAACTTGTGCGCGAAAAATCATTACGAAAAGTTGACAATAACGAGAATTCAAGTGAAAGTTGAGTACAACCGCCATAGCAGAGAAATTAAGTGATTGATTATTGTGGTTTTATGGCACGATACGTATATTTATATCCGGATTTTTATGCCGTCTTATTCTTGTAGCCGTGCAAAAATACTAAATTTTCAAATCGAATTACAACACTCCCGAATAACGGTAGTGTCAACGGTAACGGTTGAATGCCATTATTCAACTGGCATGTTGTGCTTCCTGTTGCTCACGAGGATGGAGTTTGCTGACACGAGCCGGTGTCGTAAAGTATTCGAATCAGCAATGGGCAATACGCGAGAGTGGAAAGCTTTTTTTATTCAACTGAAAAATGATTGTTATATTTGCACAACTGAGTTATGAGTACAATATTCAATACCTCATTGAAAAATGGTATATTATTCAACGAGAGTGGAATACTATGTTTTATTCAACTGGTGAAGAATTGTAAGATGTGTACAATTGAGTTATGGCCACATTATTCAATAACCCATTGAATAAAATAATGTTGCGTAGGTACCTGCCCATCGAAATTATGCAAATCGGAGAGAAATAACAAGCTTACGCGCCAAGCTTATGATCAAACTGTATCGCTAATTGTGTACAGTCACGCAGCAGGAGCGCATTCATATTTTCAACGGCGATGCCGACTGTTAACCTGAAGGTTTTGATTTGATATCAGACGAATAATACTGAAAACAGTATTATAATGTACGTTATTACCGAACAGTTCTTGGGAATTGGTATTAATTCAATGCGATTGGTAACGTGATATTATTTCGCTATTATGTGCCATCATTTGAATGTCCAAAGCGACAGGTTTGGAAGTTCAAGACTGATGGCATAAAACGGCGACTTATGCCAGGATCCCGTTGAAAAAACAAACGCGAGCCTTGTGGTCCGAATAGTTATGCTAATGCACAAGAGATTATGCATTCCGTAATCGTCGTCCGCCATCGATTCGCACGCCCCGACTTGTGCATTCAGTGTTACAGAAGAGAGAAGAGACATTTTTTCCGCATAACTTTACAGCACCAGCAGCAGCAGCAGCAGCAGCAGCTTTCGTCTTTCAGTTCCTGTCGACCCTGTCCCCTTCCTGACGATGACACGCACATTGATTTACTTCCGAAACGTCGGTCGTTTAAAAGGCATTAAGCGTGTTATAACCAGAAGCATTAAGGTGTCGTAGAGTCGTAAACTTTTTGGTTCGCTTTTTGGCCACACACGGGGGAACAATGTAACGACCTTGATAAAGCCCCATTATTCATCCGTCCGATAAAGTGTTACTCATCCGTCCCGATAAAGTGTCGGCAGGGTTCCTCATGGAAAAAGAGTATGCGGTGATATAATAGGTGTTTACCTAGACACAAGTTTCGTTTATTGTTTATCTAAAATGAAGGAAGCAGGCATGTGAAATGTTATCGATACCGCGCGCCGATCAGTTTTTACGAAGTTGGCTTGGGAAACAAAATATTCACTGCGGGCGACTAGATTACTAGCGGAATGTCTGAATATTTCGACAGCAAAGTCGAGTCTTGATCAACTGCTGGTCGCACACCATAATTAAAACTTGTATTGAAGCTAGAAGCCCAAGCTACAGATGATAAGCCAGAGCTAAAGCCAAAACTGAAGCTAGAAGTTGAAACTAAAGCTACATTAGTTTAAACTTGTAGTAAAGCTAGCTAGAACTGAAGCCAGAACTTGAAACGGAACTAAAGACAGGACTACAGCCCAAAACTGAAACCCGAACTAAGGCTAGAGCGCAGATGCGAGGGCTGGAGCTAGAAGTCAGAGCTAAAGCTAGATTTAAAACTTCAAACTAATGCGAGAAATAAAGCTAGAAGCCCGAACTAAAGCTAGAATTAAAACTTGAGCTAATGCAAAACTGAAGCTGGAAGCTAGAGCTAGAATGAAATCGAAACTTAAGCTACAATCGAAACTAGAACAGAAGCTACAGATGATAAGTCAGAACTAAAGCCAGCACTAGAGCCACAACTGAAGCTACAATAATTTAAAACTGTACTAAAGCTGGAACTTGAGCTGGGCCTTGAGCCAAAAATAAAGTCAGCATTTGAGCTAAAACTAGAGTCAGGACTAAAGCCCCGAGCTAAAGCTAGAGCTAAAACTAGAATTGAAACTTGAACTAATGCGAGAGCTAAAGCTAGAAGCCAGAGCTAAAGCCAGAACTAAAGCTACATAAGCCAGAACTACAGCCAGCACCAGAGCCATAGCTAAAACTAGAAATAAAATTTGAACTAATGCGATAATTGAAGCCCGAAGCCAGAGCTAAAGCTGGAATTGAAGCTTGAACTAATGCGAGAACCAAAGTTAGAAGCCTGAGCTAAAGCTAAAATTGAAGCTTAAGCTAAAGGTAGAACTAAAGCTAGAACCAAAGCCAGTACTGGAGAAAGAACTGAAGCTAAAATTAGCACTGGGCTAAGGCGATAACTTGAGCTAGAAGCCACAGCTACAGCTTGGATTAAAACTATAACCAAAGCCGGAACAAAAGCTACAGAGAAGTTAAGTCAGAACTTGATCTGAATTGAAGCTTGAACTACGCAAGAACTTTTGCTAGAAGCCACAGCTAAAACTAGAATTAAAACTTGAACTAGTGCGAGAGCTAAAGCTGGAAGCCAGAACTGATTAAAACTTGTACTGGAGCGAGAATTAAGCTAGCACTAGAGCCAAAAGTAGAGCCAGAACTAAAGCCAAAACTTCAACAAGAACTAAAGCTCGAACTAAGATTTCAACCAATGCGGTAACTAAGCTAGAGCTAAAGCTAGAATTAAAACTTCAACAAATTGGGGAGCTTAGGCTAGAAACCACAGTTGAAGCTAACTAGAATTGAAACTTGAACTAAAGTTACAACTACAGCTATCGCTAGAGCCAAAACTAGGGCTAGGGTTGAAGCCAAAACTAAAGCCAGAACGAAAGCTAGAACTAAAACTAGAATTAAAACTTGAACTAATGCGAAAACCAAGGTTAGAAGCCAGAGCTAAACCTAGAATTGAACTTGAGCTAAAAATAGAACTCAAGCCAAAACTAAAGCCAGAGCTAGAGGAAGAGCGAAGAGCTGAAACTAAAATTAACACTTTAACTAAGGCGATAACTGAAGCTAGAAGCCACAGGTACAGCTTAAATTGAAACTTAAACTAAGTCGGAACAAAAGCTATAGAAGTTAAGCCAGAACTAAATCTAAATTGAAGCTTGAACTACGCAAGAATAATGCTCCGAAAGCCCAACAACTTGAGAAGACGCTAAGACGCTCAGTGGAATTCTTAAAGCCACAAAAAAAAACACAAAAGAGCTTATCAGGGCTCCAAACGACACATGAGGAGAAAAGAGGGCCAATAGAGCTCCAACGGCCACTGAAAAATGCAAGGGGGCTCAGCAGAGTTTCAAACGATATTGAGTACACAACGGGGCCTAATGGAGCTCTATACAGGGTGATTCATGAGTGACCTTACATAGGCTAATGGGAAATAATGGGAGGCGAGTTAGGATCCACTGAAGAAATTCTATTTTCTCCAATGGTTACGAAGATACAGGGTGTTTTGTGTGTTTCGTATGAAACTTTGATAAGCGATATTTCTGGAACGGCCAGAGGTATTTTTTTGAAATTCACCAGTAATATTTCTCTGTTGGAACTCATCCCGAAGCCATACCGGGAAGTCAAAATCCAGGGCCGGGCTAGAAAAAAGGTGCCCTTTTTTCGTTTAATCGAAAAGTACATTTTCTGATCGCTTCTTTGAAAACCGCTATCGGATTCAAAAAGCTAAGGAAAAATGCTTTAAGAATACCTCTTCAATTTAGATGGCACACCTAAACCGTTTCGACAATAAAATTAACAGTAAAATTTGTGGGTGAGTTCCCATTTTCGACCGGACATAATAGACTCATTGTTTGATTGAATTCATCAAAATTCATTTTTCTGCTTTTTTCTTAGCTTTTCGAATCCGATAGCAGTTTATCAGAAAAGCGGTCAGAAAATATACTTTTTGATCAAATAAAAAAAGGGCACATTTTTTCAATTCCGGCCCTGGATTTTGACTTACCCAGTATGGCTGCAGGGTGAGATCCAATAGAGAAATATTACTGGTGAATTTCAAGAAAATATCTCTAGCCGTTTCAGAAATATCGCATATCAAAGTTTCATACGAAACACACAAAACACCCTGTATCTTCGTAACCAATGGAGAAAACAAAATTTCTTCAGTGGATCCTGACTCGCCTCGAGAATCACCCTGTATAACAAAAGAAGGCAATAGGGGGCTTACTGGTAGTACTCTGAAAGTCAAGAAAAAACATAAGTGAGCTAATTAGGGCCCTTAACTAAACTTGAGGACACAAGGGGGCTTGATAGGGCTCCGAACATCACATGAAGACACAAGGTGCCTATTAATCCAGCAAAACTCAGGGAAAATGTGAGGGGGCTCAGCAGGGCTTCAAAACACGTTGAAGAAACAAGGGAAGTCTAATGAAGCTCTGGATAACACAAAAAGACAAAATGGAGCTTGCTTGAATTCTGATTCTTGGCTGTGTGAAAAACATAAGGGGGCTGATTGGAGCTCCAAGCTACACTTATAAGAGAGCCGATAGGGCTTCGAATATCACATGAAAACACAAGGAACTTATTAATGCTCCAAAAGATCAAGAGTTGAGGGGGCTCAGCGGGGCCTCAAAAGACGTTGAAGAAACAATGGGGCCCTCGGAGGGCCACCAGGGCCTCGTACAACGCAAGAAGGCACAAAGGGGCTCAGTAGAGCTTTTGAGCTACAAAAAAATAAGGGGACCATTAGGGCTCCAAACGATACATGAGGGAACAAGGGAGCCCGATAAAACTCAGTAAGTTACAGGATAAAAGGCGAGAGTACTTAGCAGGGCTTCAAAAGACGTGAAGAAACAAGGAGGCCCTTGGAGGGCCAGTAAGGCCTCCAACAACGCGAGGAGGCACAAAGGGGCTCGCTGGGATTCTGGTAGTTACGAAAAAAGGGGGCTAATGAAAACACAAGGGGGGCCGATAGAACTCCGTGAGCCGCGGAAAAATGCTATGGGGCTTAGCAGACTTTCAAAAGATGTTGAAGAGACAAGGGGGCTCTTAGAAGGCCACCGGGGCAACAAGAGGGCTCACTGGAATTCTGAAAGCTACGAAAACCATAAGGGTACTCATCAGGGCTCCAAACGATACATAAGAGCATAGGGGGCTCGATGGAGTTCCGTAAGCCACGGAGAAACGCTAGGGAGGTCAGTAGCAGGATTTCAAACAATATTGACAACACCGTGGGGGGGGAATAGAACTCTGTTCAACAAGAGGAGGCAAAAGGGGCTTACTGGTACTCTGAAAGCCATGAAAAGACATGACGGGGCTGATTACAACTACACTTGCAGACACAAGGGGAGGCCAACAAGGGTCGGAATATTACTCATGTTACTCATTGTATCTTTATAGACGCAACAGACTAACTAATGCTACGACCAATGGGGCTCTGATTGACATGACAGGACAAGGGTGCTTACCTGTCCTGCTGACAAGGGGATTCAGCAGGGCTTCAGATTACATTAACGATACAAAAAGGGAGCCCAATAAAGCTCTGGATAACACAAGATGACAAAAGAGGGCTCAATGGAGTTCTGAAAGCCAAGAAACACATATGGTGGCTCATTGGAGGTTCCAAATTACACTTGGGGATATAAGGGCGCCCGATAGGAGGCTGAATATCACATGAAAAATAGGCTTATTATTGATACGTGTTTTCTCTGGAAGCTTATCAGCTCTTGGGCTAATCAGGGCTTCTATTACACTCCAAGACAAAAGGGCTTACCAAGCAAGATGGGGCTCCGAACATGGCATGATAGCACAACGGTGCTTGCTGCTCCGGAAGTCAAAGGAAATGCAAGAGGGCATGGCAGGGCTTCAAATCACATTGAAAGCAGAATAAGGGGGCCCAGTGGAACTCTTGATAACACAAGTTTGAAAAATGGGGCTTACTAGAACTCTAAAATTCATGAAAATATAATAGGTCTCATACAATATAATATACAGGGTGGTCCAGGTTATAGTAGCAATAATTCACTATTCGATTGTCCATCGAAAACTAGGTCGACACGCATAATTTTATTTTTCTCCAAAACGCTTTCTGAGATACAGCCCTTCAAAGTTCGGTTTTAAAAATCTTATTTTTGTAATAACTCTCAGGTCATCAAAGCGATTTTGACCAAATCTGTTACAAATACTTATAAAATAGATACTTGACGTAGATAACTTTTGTCAAAATTGTCCAGTGGCGTAGATACGGGGGGATTGTTCAACTTCTCCCACCCCACTTCCTACGCCACTGGATATTTTTGAAAGATTATACTTTTTTTGAATTCTTTGTTCAATTTAGAAAAAAGTTACTCTTGTGAAATTTTGATTAGAGGCTTGATTTTCGAGATATTTGGGTTTTAAACTTTGGAAAACATCTCGAAATCGCCACTTTCCAGAGCCCAAATTGTTTTTCTCTGGAAACGCCTCGTTTCTTAGCAAAAAAAAAATAGCAGCAAATCAACTTAAACGACCTAGAAAACTCATTCCAGTTGAGGAATCATGAGTGTTCTTGGATTTTAATTTTTAGGCCTTTGAAAGTCGCGATTTCGAGGCGTTTTCCAAAGTTTCAAACCCAAATATCTCGGGAACGAAGCCTTTATTCAAAATTTTACAGAAGTAACTTTTTTCTCAATTGAACAAGGAATTCGAAAAAAGTATGATTTTTCAAAAATATCCAGTGGCGTAGGAAATGGGGTGGGAGAAGTTGAACAATCCCCCCGTATCTACGCCACTGGACAATTTTGACAAAAGTTATCTAGGTCAAGTGATGAGTATCTATTTTATGAGTATTTGTATCAAATTTGGTCAAAATCAATTTCATGACCTTAGAGTTATTGCAAAAATAAGATTTTTAAAACCGAATTTTGAAGAGCTGTATCTTTCTTAGGAAGCGTTTTGGAGAAAAATAAAATTATGCGTGTCGACCTAGTTTTCGATGGACAATCGAACGGTGAATTATTGCTACTATAACCTGGACCACCCTGTATAATAAAATCTAATATACAATATCGCATGAAGATGTAAGGAGCTTACTAGTGCTCTGAAAGTCTCGGAAAAATGTAAAGGAGCTTAGCAGAGCTTCAAACAATAAATATAAGGGGACTTATCGGGATAGCGCCCTGGAAATGACACACAGATCTGTAATATTCTCTAAAAAAACTTTGCCATTCAATTATTCAAAATCTATCCGATGGATTGGAACCAGACTTGGGATGAAGCAACAAAACAAAAGAATCAAATTAAGCCCACAGTTGCAGCTTTCCATCGATTCCCAGTTGGACGTTACGAGTTTTGAAATTTTCTCCTGGCTGTTACCACCGGAGATGGCCGCTCGCTCGGATTTTGACCAGGACGACTCGTGTTTGGTGCAGGACTCAACTCGGTCGTCCTTTCCTGGTTAGGGATTTACTTTTTTCGAAAAATTTCAACCGATATCGGAATTAGATTGCATTGGCCGTAGTGTAGGCCCATTTTCAAATCCGACACGGTTTCGGTTTTTCGACGGTGATTTTTTCGAAATAATGAATTTAATTTTCAAGTTTCCTTGTTTTCTACCCTACTTACCACGAATGTCAATTTTTAAAGCACAACACCTTCAAAAGATGCGCAAAGTCGGGCATCCACCTAATTGCATAAGCTCCTGTATTATCAGCTAGAATTTTATTTGATCTGTTATCGATGGGCACAAAGCGAGGCGGAAGCCAAACACTGCCATAATCCGTGGAGCCGGGATTTGGACGTGTAACGGCTAGTTTCACAGCCAAATCATGGTTCTCAAAGCCACCATCACAGCCTCGATTGCGGCCAAAGGAATCGAAGAAACGTTTGCTTAATTGTTTCGGTTCAACTTAAGGCCAGACATCAACAATGAAGGCTCAGCCAAGATGTGACGTCAAGCGTATACAGACAGATCTAGCGGTCGTCGCGGCAAAAGAGAATGGCAACCTCGAGGGCGAGGGAGTCGCGCGATTAGAAATCCTGCTCGCGGTGAAAGTGGTTCGCAATAATACCACACACATACCGCCATGTTGCATATTACTCCAGCAAATTCCAAAAAGAAATACTACCAATGCATCTCGGTAAAGTCTCTATTACAAGCGAATGGTAAACGCTTTACGTCGGGGGATTCCGCGGAATTCCCAAGGGGATTTCCCCAAGAATTCGGGCAAAAGTGCAAGCGGGAGAGCACGTACACCTACCTAGTTAGAGTGCCTTTCAGGAGCGGATTTCGGTCGTAATATCCGCCGATCATGGTGACAGCGACGATGAGAAGAGTCGGTGCTCCTGTGGTAATCCAGTTTGGTGGCACAAATTCAAACTTTCTCAACAACAAAAAAATTGGCCATCAAGCACAGAACTTTTCTTCTTCACACACCACCACACACAAAATCACTCGCCGAAGAAAACAGCACCACATGGATTTTTTTTGATTTTTCGTATCAACACTGATCAGCACAAGGACACTGTAGCACTAGTAGTGGCGCGGGTCGGGGCGGCATGGCAAGGGCACATGCACGCGGCGGAGGGCACGTGTGTGAAAAAAAAAGCATTAATCAAAACCGCAACTAATCACTGGTAAACAACACACACAGTTCGTTCGCTATCAGTTTTGACAGCAGCAGCACACACGAGTGTAAGCTGGCCAAACAGGTGTCTGCGGTGTGCCCCACCAGGAGTGCGCGGCTGCGCGAAACCCGATGCAGCAGTCGTCGCGTCGTCGTCGGCGGAGGTATCCTCCAAGCCTCGCTATCTATCTATCACCGCTTCTCCTCTCTGATATTGCCTGCCCTTGATAGCAAGTGAACCGTCGAACGGGCGGCCCCGCTTGGCGGACGCGTTCTCGACTTGCTCACCTAGTTTCCGCCGTCGACGTCGTCGTCGTCGTCGTTGCAGCAGCAGCAGCAGCAGCAGCCGGTCTCACCGTCCGTCGGTGTGGTCGCGCCGGCTCCGGAGGTCGACTGCCGAATGCCAATTACATGCCAGGTCCGAGTCGATGGCGATGGCGACCAGCCACCTGATAGCGATGACGACGATGATGAGGGCACAAGGCGGAAGAAGCAGCGAGCGAAAAAACGGGGCCTACATTCGCGGCTCGAAGGACCAGAAAACCGGAAGACCTAGAGCGCCTGAGAAGTGTGCTGTTCTGCAATTTTTTCGAAGTTTCAAAGATTGGGCAATGGGTCATAGGGTGCTACGCTACACCCTTGCATGGTGGTATCATTGCACTATTCAAACATCAAGTTCTAGTTTTGATTACGGGCATTTCGTGAATCACGAACTGAAACTATTTTTTGTTATCAAAAATGTATTTCTGATATAAACCTTAATTTCTACTGACAGATGGCAAAAACAGGGTTCGAAAATATCATGACATTTGTTATAAATATTAATCAAGCCGATGTATACGATATAGATATCAGATATTTATCAAAACTGTTGATGATAATAATGATATTTGCCCTGAATATCTTTGTGGACAGGGAGCTGGTGCATCAAAACTTACGTCATAAGGTACATGATTTTAACCCTGTAGGTCTAATGTGCGTTGATAAGGTTGTTAAAAATTGCTTTGTCTTACATGTCAGACCGGGGGCTTTAGGCTGATATGAGCCTGTCAATTTTCGGGTAAATGGCCAAGAATTTACTTCATAAGGTACATAAATTAAACCAACTGGATTTTGTATGGAAACATCCTCTTGATCGAAAATCTGGTCGTAAGACAAAAATTTTGGAGGCTTTCGGTCCATAAGACAAGTTTGAAATTTTCAAAAAAGGACCAAAATTCATCAATTTTTTCACAGGCATTTTGTTGACTAACCCACCAAGTGTGATATACAGGGTGTTTCGGTGACCTTGCATAATACTTCGAGAGGTGATTCCTCTCAAGAAAATAAGTCGAAAAGTGAGAGTAACATTTTACCTTGGAATGCTTCCTTTTCAGTCCCTCAAAGGTACGAAGTTGAACAAAGTTTTTAATTATTTGCCGAAAAACCGTCGAAGGTAGGAACTTCAAATTTGGTATAGAGAAGTTTCTCAACAGCGCAAATGTACATGCAAAGTTCTAAACAAATCTAACTAGTGGCAGCGAAATTAGAGGGGAATAGGATTATGTTGAAAATTATTCATGACACGTCCGTGTTTTCTCACTTTAGTGGCGGGGTTAACGGCCAAAAATGGAATGATCTGTGCATTTTGTGATCAAAGCATGAAATTTGGCATACGTGTTCAGAAGACCCTCCTTTGCAATTCCAGATGTGGCGCCACGCAAGATTTGGCACCAGAGGCACTGTATTGCGGTTAATATACCTGCTAGGGGTAAATTCTTCAAAAATGGTTCCTTGCCGGTCGCTGGTACCGCAGTCGATATTTTTCAGTTATGTTTAGCTAAAACTACATGTAGAAATGAGTGAGGAGTGGATTTTCACAAGCAAAGTTCCAAATGCTGCCTTTATACGTTGTTTTAATACATTTTAAGGCCAACTTTGTTTTAGTACAGGAAACATGGTAAAAAAATTGCCAAAACCTCGGCAAAGATATGAACGTCCCGAAAATTTGCTATTCTGTTCAGAATCAAGTGCCCTTTTACATATCTGAAATTGCCAAAAATCGCACCCCGAGGCTTCGAATTATTGGAGGGGGGGTAAAAAATTGCAACTCAAAATTAAAGGTATGGAACCCGATGGAACCCGTCAATCCAATGGATGCAGATACGTCGTGGTTCGACGCATCACATCCTGTTGATACAATTTCGGGATTGTACTCGAAACTACTACCTCCACTACTGTCAAAAGATTGAAACGTCACAGCCCGCCTTACAGTTCGGTAGATTTAAAATTGTTTGCAAAAGTAGCCACTTTCAAGGCAGACTTTGCGACACTTGGAACTTTTTTTTCGAATTTTCACGAAGCCTAGTTTTGTTATTAAGGCTCTACATTCGATTAGTATGATTTTTTTTAATATTTTTCGATGGTGGTCACTACCCTATTAGGCGAAAAGGATTGTTTTCTGCCCTATTAGCCCAGGCATATTAGGTTTTAAAACCCGTAAAAAATTCCCACAAAGCTGAAATTTGGTATACGGGCCTTGTAAGACATAAGCAATAACATATCAAAATACTCGGTGGCACACCCTTGTGCGTCATTGATTGTGGGGGAGAGGGCTAAATATTGCCATTTTATATGCGTAAATGGCTACGTTTACACCGGTGGACTAAAACTGGACTGACCCAAGCACTGACCCAAATTCCACCTCAAGTAATTCTTCTTTTCCAGCGTTTTCACCGGCAGACTAACGCGGCCGACCTATTTTAAAATATGAACCTCAACTGAAGAAATCTAAAAACTAAATTTACTTCAGTCCACGGCTAGCCGGAGACCTGACCCAAGCTACTTGGTCCTAATTTGGTCCTTGGCTGTGATCGTTTACACCACGTGGACTAAATTTATTTGGGTCGAATTTAGTGCTTAGGTCGCGGACCAAAGCCACGGTGTAAACGTAGCCAATGACACCCTGTGGCTTATATAAATGAAAAAAATCATATGTAGATGCCTCAAGGCTTCACAATATTTGCTTGACGTTTGAATTATTGATGAGTAGTTTGGGTTGTCTGGAAAAAAAAAGAAGATCGGCAAAATTTATTTTGTTTTTCTCTCAAAAACCTCGGATTGATATCGGCAAGTGTGGTATCGTTTCCAACTAAATCTTGGCCTATGATGTGGTGGATGATATGGTGTTCAAAATTGAATTGAAACACGATTAAACAAGTTATACTGAAAAAACGACGATTTTTGCCATCAGGAATTGTCGTTTTGTAATTTCAGTTCACGTATGGTTAGAATCATCTCAAATGAGTATTTCCAACAGAATTCATTGTTCTTAACCATCTTATACCTGAAAACGATAAATACAATTTGCCTGTATTCATTACAAGATCAGAAAATTGGTCTGTTGTGAAAGTGATTGATTATATGCCCAATTTTCTCCCGAAATTGCATACAATTTTTGCATTTCTTTTTTTTTACTGATGAATGATGAAGCGGTTCCACTGTTTTTGTGTGTAATACTAAGTGAAGTTCTTCCTCTATCAGAAAATACCAAAAGCTATTGTATCTATCAGGCAATAGAAACATAGAATCATCTTTTCTGTAGCCGTTATTCCATTTTCAGAAAAAAAAAGTTGTTCTTAAACTTGTTCAATAAAAAATTGATACTCTGACTTTGTAATATAAATAGGCGTGAGCAATTGATGCTGTTTTTGTCCAAGAGAAACATAAATATAGGATTTGTTGGTAATTTTCATTTTTGACAGCTTCAGACAATGATGCTCTTGAATGAACAAACCACAATTTTTTGTAGGGAATTCATTATTTTCGGGATGAGCTCTGTGAATATCAACTAATCGCTCATCAGTCTCATCACTTGGGTCTGTTTCAAAGATGTCAAAGATAGGGAGAAGATGGCTACCGGAGTCCACTTCATAGGAAACAACATACCGTGTTTCCTTTGAGACCCACCTTATATTGTTAAAATGATTGGTTTGTCCACAGAAACAGTTTTAGAGAAAAGTGTCTGGGCGAATTTTTTGACTAGATATTCAAAGCCCCAAAATCGTAGGAGGCACAGAGGTGTAAGTCCAAATTTTTTATATGTTCTTCCCTAGGAATCATACCAGTTATATATCAATATTCAACTTTGTGCGACATTGCTTGAGGCTTTAGATTCTCACATGGTTTTTCCTGAAATATCTGGGCGACAAATTAACACTCAACCGCCTTTCCCGCAGAACTCACCAATCAGAAGAGTTACAAGGGCTCCCTCACACACTTGAGCATTAACAACAAATCTCTCTCGTTCATTTGAAACATATTTTATATCGATCGGATACTCCGTTCACTTGCAGGGACAGCTTGGAGATAGGTATCTGTCTAATTCTTAGGACTTGACTTTTGAGGATGAAAATCAAAGGACGCACGAGGGTGTAAGTCCGAGTATTTTGATATGTTGTTCCGTAGATCAAATAGAACATATACACCAAAATTCAGCTTTGCGCGAATTTGTTACGGGTTACCACGATTTTTCGACTAAAATGCCTGGGCTATATCTTTTCAACTGCTTTACCGATCAAACACAAATTTTGTACAGATAGTTCTTAGGTGCATGTCCATGATTCGATGCAGAAGAACTTCAACAAAATGATCCAGTGGCGTAGATACTGGTTGGTCGACTATTCATCTTGTTCCAATTTTTAAGCTGCTGTAAGTTTTATAAATGACCATATAGTCCGGTGGATTAGCGCCTAAACTATGCATTTTGTGATAAAGCAAAGGGCTTCTGGATTTACATTCTTGAGGCTGAACTTGACAATTCCAGAAATGGCGCCAACGAGTTTGGTGTGGCAGGTGACCTCAGGAGCCATCCAGAGCTGTGAAAGAACCAAAATCTTCCATGTTCCTCGAAGGCACTCAAATACATGATACTTCGATGCGCTGATACCCTATGGGGAGGAATTGACAAAATATGTCGATGCTTATCACGTAAGGGGGCTGAGGAGAAGGCATTTTTGTCTTTGAAGGCGATTTATGGTTTTCATCAATCCTGAATGAATATGAAGAAGTTTGGTATCATTTTCGACTAAAATCGACGTTCTGAGTTCGAATAAAGTGTTCAAATTACGTTAAAAACATGTTTGAACAAGTTTATGTGAAAAAACACACTTTTTTGATATTCAACTTTAACCTCATGGTTTTCACTCCTCGCCACAGGCATTTCATTTATTCTTGCATATTCAGTTACTTTCAACTTTTCTTCAATTGAGAAAGATGCATTAGACATGCTTCTCATCTTTACAAGCTCATAGAAGTGTCTGGTCGCGAGGGCAGTTTCGCGTCAACACGGCACCTGATAAGTGACGCATGCTTCACTTTAAAAACGTGTTGCGTCATAAATAGAGGCTCTATTGTACGGTTTTCAACTTTGTCTTGCAGAGGAAGAATTGTTCCTCCTTGTAAAAGCAACAAACATGATATCGAAGCTGTATCGCATGCACAATATGACTTTTCGTGTGAAAGTGCGTCAATTACAGTGTTCAAAGTTGACATAAAATAACTTTCGGAACAAATCCTTCTAATCATCTTGTAAAAACAAAAAAAATATCCAGTGTATGTTTTTCATCATTAAGAGACCTGTGACTAATACAATATTCAACAATTTCTATTCCAGATGTCTTCGAAAATTAATAAACCTGCAGTGGAAACTTTGATATTTTCCCTGATTTTTTTTCCGAATCGAGATACCAAGTGATGCGATCCAAGGGTACATCGATACTGCATTTTGGGTTAGGGCAACGAATTTTTTTATGTGCGAACCTTATACCAATAAACATGATTTGGCCTGCAGCACCTGAAATTTCGTCAATAAGAAGGTGAATGGGGGCCCTTCAAACTTTGAAGATGAAAGAACCTGGCTAGCCTGGGGAACCCTGGTAGAAAAGTGCCCATGGGCACATTTTGGAACACATATGTGCCCCATGGCATTGCTTACCATGGGGATGTGCCCAATGTAACCATGTGCACCATGAAGATGTGCTCAACGTTCCCATGATGTGCATCATTCAGATGTGCTCAACGTTCCCATGTGCGTCATGAGGATATGCTCAAAATACAGGAGGATCTGCCCAACCAACCATAGTCACATCCCATCCCCATGAATACATTGAGCACATCCCCATGGTGCACATGGATACGTTGAGCACATCCTCATAGTGCACATGAGTCATCATCACATCCACATCAAATAGCACCCCCAAGGTATTAGGTATATGTAATAGCCTACCTGGAGGCTGTGAACAATCTGTAACACCCTGTTACCTACAAGCTGTAAACAATCTGTAACACCTGTACATGAAAAGAGGCAAAAATTATAGATAGCTAACTAATATTTTGGAATCTTCATGAAAATTGACTATGGAAGGTTTTTTTTGAGATCATTGCAAAGAGACAGGCCTCAAGAAAAGGGTTGTAATGGCGCGGAACACCCTGTATATTATGGAATTGATGATTGCTAATGCACAAGAACAGAAATCAAAATAAAAGTGTCGCGAAATGTATAAAATGCT
Source organism: Anaspis maculata (assembly GCA_949128115.1). Classification (NCBI taxonomy): domain Eukaryota; kingdom Metazoa; phylum Arthropoda; class Insecta; order Coleoptera; family Scraptiidae; genus Anaspis; species Anaspis maculata. The sequence continues at coordinate 7,252,040 of OX421965.1, forward strand.
CACTGCTTCATCAAACCAAAAGAAAAATTATTTCTTCCTCAAGAACACGCCATCAACATGCTTGATTTCCATACTAACTCCACAAGCAACACAAATAGGACTGCTTCCAACAAGAAAGGCTGCAACACGATACAAATCAATTATTTGTGATCGTTTTCGAGCTTTTAAATAACAGCAACAAAATTTTTGTTCTTCCATACTTACGGATGGCTCCTGAGGTCGCCTGCCACACTAAACTCGTTGGCGCCAATTCTGAAATTGTCAAGTTGAATCTCAAGGTCGTAAATCCAGAAGCCCCTTGCTTCATCACAAAATGCATAGTTTAGGCATTTTTTGGCGCTAATCCACCGGACTAATAATTTTGGTTTCTGGATTCAAATTTGATGCTAAGATTTTCTAGCAAAATTTGAGATATACTGGTCAAGCCATGAAATAGAACACTTTGAGTGGAAAATTATTGTGAAATGCTAGATCTACTTCCATGATCAGCTGCCACCTGTTTTGACTGATAAACGATCATGCTATTGGGGTCGATGCAATTTTGTTATTTTTCATTGTTACATATGAATTATGCAGTACGGAGCACCTTGCTCCCTCTGGTACAGAGGTTTTTTTCCGGGTAACGGTCAAACCTTACACAGGTACTTTTTGAATTTCAAAGTACTTCATACTTCACAGACGCTGGAAGTTTATTGATTCTGCTATCACGCTGTCTTGACCTCTTCGAGCGAAGATTTTCTAGAAGATTATAACTTTCTCAAAAAGGACAAGAACTGATTTGCGGTGAGAGACTTTTTCAAAACAGATTCATCTGTCAAACAGAAGTGCAACTGTCAAACCATGACACAGACTCACGGAGCTTAACCGGCGGTTAGGTCATTTGATAGCCCTTGAAAAACTGCATTCAGAACAGTTTCAGGTAAAACTCCATTGGGGACTCCATATATCACTAATCGCTGGTTTTAGTTAGCACTGTTAGCAGACGGGGTTTTCCGCAATTTCCTGGTCGGATGCTGCGCATTTCCAAAGTTGCGAAAATGCTTTTTCCGGCCGAAATCACTGGACACAGCCAGTCCAGTGATCGCGTCCACAACATATTCTTTCGAATGTTCTTTCTACTCAGCACAGAAAATGACTTTTACAGTCGCTTTGTTGACGCGTTCGATGAGTCGAAGGCCCTTGCTTCTGTCTCTGAAATATTCATATTCAATTGGCAGCGCGCCGACCTCTCCCCTGTCCCTGAGGGTCGAGAGACAATGACCGAATTACCCCCGATGCGGGCGCCGAAGAGCGAAGCGGAGAACACCAAATCGTTTATAGAGGCAGGGCCAAACCCCAAATGCTCGCAACATCGTAAACTGCGCCCAATTTGTCACAATACGGCCCATGATATCAAGGGCATCAGCGGCGACCCTTCTGCCTAATACCTAAATGATAACATAGCCGAACAGTTCGGGGAATTGCCGGAAAATCAGGTTATTGCTTACGTTATGCTGGACGTTTAGTTATCATTTGGTCAATATTTCCGCATCGCACCTCGAAATCGACCGCTTGGTTTGCGCTTGAACCAGAACGAAAGATGAGATCTTTGTACCTGTCTCAAGTACACGTCACGGACAGCAGCTTGACGGAAGCGGACAAGCACCCGAGTTGAAATTTCCAAACACTTGAAATTCGGGTTTGAATTGAACTATTCATTTGACAACAACTTACATCTCACGTTTCGATGAATGACTTGGAAACCGGTTTTCTTCGTGTGAAAACGCTGACCGCCCATCTGGCTTTTTCTTAATGGAAAACTGTCCTAGATTACCTAAAATTCCAACTAAGCGCAACAAGCCGCTTTAGACGTCTAAATCCCAGTTTCGCGAATCATTACCTAGGATTAATCTAAGATAATAGATTCTCGCTCGTTACGAGGTTGTAAAATCCCGCTTTGAGACGTCTAAACCCAGGTTTTACAGATCACTGTTTCTCGCCTCGTGTCTAACCCATCATTAACAAATCCAATTAAAAATAAAGACACATTTTAACAAAGACAAATTTCAACACAGGCTATTTCAGGATCAAAGTTTCTTGATCATTACGAGGTTTTAAAACTCCCGCTTTATAACGTCTAAGTTCCCATTCTCGCAACATTTGCCTTTCGCCTCGTGTTGAGGCAGAAGGCAGGAGCAGTAGCTGATTGTTGGAGTTGTTGTTGAATAGTTGAATTAATGAAGTTGTCACATACTTTTGAATAATAAAAAAATATAATGTCGAATATGTTTTGAGACCAGAACATAAGTGGTCCTTCGAAAATGTCTATGAATCAGCGAAAGTCGAAGGGGATCCCTCCACACAGATATAGTCCGTCAGACTATGGTCCGAGGCCGCGTCAACGACCGACGACTGAAAACGCTGAAGAAGAGGATCTCCAACTACGAACAAGCCAAAGTCAAAAGTCGAATGAAATTCATTCACACAGATATAGTCCGTCAGACTATGGTCCGAGGCCGCGTCAACGACCGATGACCGAAAACGTTGAAGAAGAGAATATCCGACTACGGACAAGTCAGAGTCAAAAGTCGAAGTCAAACAGGTCACATCTCAGTTCCGTCGCAAGTTCCACACGTCGTCTACGTATTCAAGCGGAGCTGGACGCCTTGAATGAATTGGATGCGATCGAAAAGGAAAAAGAAGACCAGGAAGCAGCGCTAAGAAGGGAGGAAGCAGCGTTAAGAAGGGAGGAAGCGGAAGCAACGCTAAGAAGGGAGGAAGCGGAAGCAACGCTAAGAAGGGAGGAAGCGGAAGCAACGTCAAGAAAGGAGGAAGCAGCGTTAAGGAGAGACGAAATTCAGAGAGAAGCGGAAAGAAAAATACGGTTATTAAAGAGACGGACAGAACTGCGAGTAAAACTGGAGAGTGAATCGAACGCTTCCCAGAGAGAAGGCAGCATATTGCAATCGCTGCAAACGGTGAAGTCTACAGAAAGAATCCAAAATTGGTTGTCTTCAAGACGGGAATTCTGGCACGGAAACGAAAATATCGAAAAACCTTCGAAACTGCCAGATTTGAAACATGTCAAGATGACAGCTACGCCAGATTTGAAACCGCTTCAATTTTCTGCTGTTACCGGAAGCCCACTGCGAGATTTGCCCGTTTTTAGTGGCGACATTCAAGACTGGCCTGTTTTCTACGGGGAGTTTGCAAGAGGCCAATATTCCAACCTGGACAACCTGCACCGTTTGCAGAAATCGCTTCGTGGAAAAGCTAGACAAGTGGTACACTCGTTGCTGATATACCCAGAAAACGTGCCAGAAATTATGGAACTTCTGGAGCGGCGATTTGGTAGGCCAGAAGTTGTCATCGAGGCATTAACAAGAAATGTTAGGAATGTCAATCCTCCAAAAGAAAGCCGTCCCGAGACCATCATTGAATTTAGTGATGCTGTGAGAAATCTGGTTACCACAATAAATAATCTCGACTACTCGCATCAGCTGCAAAATCCGCAGTTGCTGAACGAGTTGGTAGGAAAACTACCACACTCCCTCAAGTTGAAATGGGGAGACTGGGCGAGTGCGATAGGGTCGAAATTCATTAATTTAAAAGACTTTTCTTCGTGTATGACTCAAATGGCGGAATCAGCCACTATTATCACACCTTACACGTACTTTGACGGCACCGGCGACAAAAAACCTTTTATAAAAGAGACAATGCTGCTGACAAACCATGACAATAAAATCAGTTCTTGTATTCTATGCAAAAAAGATCACAAACTGCCTTCATGTCAAAGTTTCAAACGTTTCACTTTGAAAGAGCGCTGGGAGTACGTACGTAATCATAAAGTGTGTTTTTCCTGTCTCGGTATCACACACTTGCTACGCCAATGTAAGGACAAAAAACCGTGTGGTGAAAATGGGTGTCCACGATTACATCACCATCTTTTGCACGAGAAAACTCCGACTCCGAACCCGATTTCGAGTGCTCAAGCGTCAAGTGAAGAAACGTTGAACAATACGCACCAGGTCTCGTCGAAAAAGCATCGTGTTCTACTGAGAGTTACACCTGTGACTGTAATCGGCCCTCGAGGGAAAGTGAAGACGTTCGCACTTTTTGATGAAGGAGCGACTCTCACGACAATTGAGGAGCGGTTGGCAGACGAGATTGGAGCCATAGGAGATACACAGCCACTCAAGTTACGTTGGGCTAACACAGAACAGTCGATTATTGACGCGCATTCGCGGAGCGTGACTTTGCAGATCAAAGGTCAAACAGACGAAGTCTTTCAATTAACCAACGTGAGGACTGTGTCGAATCTGCACCTCCCAACTCAGTCTGTAGACATGAACAACTTCCGCCGGAAGTGGAGTCACCTTGCTGATGTCCCAGCAGTTCATGTAGAAAACGCAAGACCTCTCTTGTTAATAGGTCAAGATAATATCGACCTTACAATAGCCAGAGAAGTTAAACAAGGTCCAAAGAACGCACCAGTAGCCTCGCTGTCGAAATTAGGTTGGGTAGTGCATGGTTGCACCTCTGAGTTTAAAGGCAGAACTGATTGTCATGTAGTTTTGCACATGACCCAAGCCGAAGATGACGAAAATTTGCAAGAACTGGTAAAAAACTACTTTGAAAATGACTTCGGAGAGCAGCCAACAAACAAACGTCCGTCGGAAGAAAACGAGTTGGCGATCGATGTCATGAAGAAAACCTGTCACTTTGTTGAAGAGGAGAGTCGATGGACAATTGGTCTTCTTTGGAAAGAAGAAAATCCTGTCATGCCCGAAAGTAAAACGATAGCACTGAAACGTTTGTCCTTTGTTGAAAAGAAAATGGACACCAACTCTGGCTTCGCCGAGAAATACTGCAAGCAGATAGAAGGATACTTGGAGAAAGGGTACGCTCGCAAACTGTCTAGCGAAGAAGCCGCCCATGAAACGAGTAAAACGTTCTATTTGCCTCATTTCTCTGTCACGCATCCAAGAAAACCAGACAAGTTCCGTTTCGTATTTGATGCGGCTGCAAAAACACACGGAGCGAGCTTCAACGATAAACTGTTGAAAGGGCCGGATCTTTTAAATTCCATCGTCGACATCCTATGCAAGTTTAGAGAACACAAGATTGCTTTCTCTGCTGACATCAGAGAAATGTTCCTGCGGATCAAGATAAGAGATGAAGATAAACCGGCTCAACAGTTTTTCTGGCGTGGAAAAAATCGAAGCGAAACCCTAAACGTATTTCAAATGCAAGTCATGATTTTCGGGGCGGTTTGTTCTCCTGCGTGTGCAATTTATGTGATAAGACGCAATGCGGACCTCCACCAAAATGAATACCCCAATGTAGTCAAAGCGGTCTATGAACATCACTATATGGATGACTATCTTGATGGACGAGATAGTGAAGAAGAAGCCCTTCAGCAAATCCGGGACGTGATTGAGGTTCATCGGCGAGGTGGATTCGAAATTAGAAACTGGCTGAGCAACTCTAAATTAGTTATGTCGCAATTATTCCCAGAGTTATGTGCAAACAGCTCCAACACATTTGAGTCTAGCAAGCGAAGCGACATTGAGAGAGTTCTTGGTATCAGTTGGAATCACGTCGATGATAAATTCGTATTCCAGACAAGCTTTCAAAACATTCATAGTAGCATTGTTGATGGTGTAAAGATACCAACGAAGCGTGAACTTCTAAGAATGGTAATGTCTGTCTTCGATCCTCTGGGATTCATCACTCCTGTGACAATGAAAGGGAAGATTCTTCTCCAAGAAACATGGAAGCTGAAGGTGTCCTGGGACGAAGAGCTACCATCAGGAATCAATAAAATTTGGCTGCAGTGGTTGAGTGAAATCAAAAAGATCCATAGCTTTCAAATTTCTCGCTGCTATTCACAGCTTCTTCCTCGAGTTGATAATATTCAGTTACACGTATTTTGCGACGCAAGCAAAATGGGCTGTGCAACAGTAGCTTACTTCAGGTTCTCCAGTTGTTCTCGTGAAGTCCAAGTCGCATTTGTTATGGCCAAGTCAAGAGTAGCGTCTACTGCTCGTCAAGATAGTATTCCGAGACTTGAGCTGCAGGCAGCAGTGTTAGGAATCAGACTTGCAACCTTGATACGGAAGGCACACAACTTACCCATCGATTCGAGATACTTCTGGACAGATTCCACTACGGTGAAGAACTGGTTGAACACTGACGTCAATAAGTTGAAGGTATATCAAGCCAATCGAGTAGCTGAGATATTGTCATCGTCGCAAACTCGAGAGTGGAGGTGGTTACCAACAAATCTGAATGTGGCTGACGAAGCGACAAGAAATAATAAGTCAAGTGATTTGAACCCACATGCTAGATGGGTAAAAGGACCGGAATTTCTCCAACAGAATGAGAAGTTTTGGCCGGAAGACATCTCAGAGTTGAACTGCACTGCTAGAACACTTGATGAAGTCGAAGAAGTAGCTCTGGTGACAACCGAAGATTTAAAGTCGGCTCTTCCAGACATTAATCGTTTCTCCAATTATCCTCGTTTAATACGTTCAACCGCATGGGTACTAAGATTCGTCGAAACGATCAAACAACAAGCTGTGGACTCCTCCAGATGCGGATTGTCTCCAAAAGAAATCGAAAGCGCTGGAATTTTGTGGATCAAGCAAGTCCAGAAAGAGTGTTTTAGCAAAGATGTTGAGCGGTTGAAACAAAAGAAAGGAGTTTCAAAGTCTGGAAACCTTCATCAGCTTTCCCCTACCTTAGATGACGTCGGAATTTTACGAGTACAAAGCAGAATCGGTCACTCCCCAGAATTATCGACAGAAGCAAAAATGCCAGCAATACTGGATCCAAAGCATAAATTCACACGGCTTCTGGTTCAGCATTATCACAAAAAATCCGGCCATCAAGGCAGAGAAACGGTAATAAATGAATTACGCCAACGTTTCTGGATCATTCACATTAGAGCAGTGGTACGTAAGACGTCCAGAGATTGTCTCTATTGTCAAATACGACGCGCCAAGCCAGGATCTCCAGAAATGGCACAGCTACCAAGTTTTCGAGTGTCAAGGTTCGTTCGTGCTTTTACCGTAGTAGGTGTGGATTACTTTGGCCCAATGACCGTCAAGATTGGCCGCCGGCAAGAGAAGCGGTACGGGGTTTTGTTCACCTGCATGGCAGTGAGGGCAGTGCACATCGAGTTGGCAAACTCACTATCAACAGATTCTGCAATTCAAGCCCTTCGTCGTATGATGGCTCGGCGGGGGTGCCCTCAGAAGATTTATTCAGACAATGGAACTAACTTCAGAGGAGCTGATCGCGAGTTGAAGCAAGAAATAAAAAATCTCAACCAGCTGCAAATAGGTGACTTCCTCTCAACGAAAGGCGTGGAATGGGTTTTCAATCCCCCATCAGCGCCTCACATGGGAGGCGTCTGGGAACGAATGGTTAGATCAATCAAGACGGCGCTTAAAGCTGTGCTGAACGAGACGACGCCAAAAGAAGAAACGCTGCTGACGCTGCTGGTAGAAGCTGAGCACATCGTAAATTGCCGACCGCTTACCTACGTTTCATCCGATTCAAACGATCCAGAGTGCCTCACGCCTAATCATTTTTTGCTGGGAACGTCATCCAACGTACCAATGCCTGGGAGTTTTACTGACGATGACTTATCCCTTCATAAGCAATGGCGAATCAGTCAAAGACTCGCTGACATGTTCTGGAAAAGGTGGATTCGTGAATATTTGCCGACGCTGACTCTTAGGTCAAAATGGTTAGACGACAGGGGTCCAGTTATGAAGGTCGGCGATCTTGTTTTTATTGCTGACGGGAATCTGCCGCGCAATGTTTGGCCAAGAGGAAAAGTCGTTGAAGTTTTTCCTGGTACGGACGGCAAAATTCGGGTCGCTGAAGTTGAAACCAAGAACGGCAGATACAGACGGCCAGTCGTGAAACTTTGTCGACTTATGGGGGTGGAGAATGTTGAGGCAGAAGGCAGGAGCAGTAGCTGATTGTTGGAGTTGTTGTTGAATAGTTGAATTAATGAAGTTGTCACATACTTTTGAATAATAAAAAAATATAATGTCGAATATGTTTTGAGACCAGAACACCTCGCATTTATCGATTAGTTACAAATTCAGTCACAACCAAAGATACATTTTCAGCAATGATTAATCTAGGAATTAAAGTTCTAGCTAATATTCGAGGGTGTGAAACTCGCCGTTAAATGTCTAAATTCCGGTTTTACAGATCATTGTCGCAATATTTGACTACCGTAGTAGCACAGACTGTTCTAGGATTAAAGATACTAACTCATTACGAGTCTTTAAAACTGGCAATTAGACGTCTAAATCCTCGTTACACAGACCACTGTCGCAATATTTGGCTTTGCCCTCGCTAGTTACCCATCAATAACAGATGTAGTCAGAAACATAAATAAACTGCAGCACGACTATTCTGGAATGAAACATCCAGCTCATAGAGAGTGTGAAACTCACCCTTAAGGGCTCCCTTACTTAGCCTAAAAATGTCAAACTGAAAAGAGCAGTTTTCTTCGTAACCGTTGAACAGAAAAAATCGGGGAAGATGGCTACATGTAGATAAATATCATGAGTATAAATTGAATACTTCAGTTGGTTGATGAAACATGATTTATTTCCAAGAATCTGGAAAAAATTCAGAAACTTCAATGCTTATTACTGAATTTCTCAGTTTGTAAGACCCCACAAAAAAGGCAATGCATTTTAAAGTGTACCCTCAACATTCAGATTTCTTTCACTGCTATGACTTTGGCAATTCCTTTCCTGGTTCAACGTGAAACCGCTTAGTTCCGGCAGTGGAGCCGAATTTTCTGTCGCATTGAAGGATAAGTTCTTGGGCGATTCCTATTTTTTACCGATTACAGGTCATGGTCAGTTTAGCTACCCTGAGACAGATGGCTCCGCTCGTACATTTGAAAATTTGAATGTCATCCACTGCAACTGTATCAGTCATGATGACAATCTAACGTCAATCTTTTGAATCGTGCTGTTAAACTATCCCCTGCTTCCTTCTTCCTTGCCAGTTATAGCCTGTTGTGATAGTAATAAAAACTTGAAGGCTGTATTTACCGCGTCAAAAGTGACCAAACTGAAGTGAAAAATGTTCAAAGAATCAAGTTCACAAACCAACTGATCGGCAAGTGAAAGATTTGGTGATAACAAGTAACCACAATACCCTGTTGTGTTGCGCGAAGGGGAAGGGGACACCTCAAGGGCTGCCCAGTGGGAGGTTCACGACGCGACGGGGTCGTCATTTGAGTTTGTGGGTCGGCCGGATAACCTCCAAACTCAACAACTACCTAGTAGGTACACTAGACGAACCCCGCGCAGACAGACCACTTGGCGTCTACTCCTGAAATTACTGTAAGAGTAGCCTTACTAACAAGGATTGCTCGGCTGAGAAAAACAGGACATGTGCAATATAATAATTCCATATAATAAAACTTTTTAGATCGTTGGGCAAGTCTGATTCTTCAGAAAAAATACTCAAAAATTCACGAAATTGTTTATATTCGAGAGATCATTCATCAAGAAGCGACAGCTCGTCCACCTAACACTACCGGCACAGCACAACCACCACCTCCACCACCACCACATCCAACCGCTCGTCGGCGCTCTTCTCTAGATCAATCACAATCTTCGTTGCCTATCGTCCTCCGCAAATCCGAAAGACCGAAAGCAGTCACAACGCTACTTAGGTCGACGACAGCGTCGACACAATGCCTCTTAGGCCCGTCACTTTGTCACATCGGCGGCCTCAACTCAAGGACGATCACTATGAAGCCGGTCCCATTCCCCATGACTCCCCCTTCGATGAGCCTGGATGACACAAGGATTGCTCTTGCTTCTTTTTGCCACATCGACTGGGTTCCATCGTCGTTTTATCCACTGTGAGGTCCTCTGGGTTTCTCACGGTAATGACAACTCAATTTTAGGTTGATAACGATAGCCAACAATAGACGGCTAGCCGATGGCTAGCGGCGGTAGCATCAGGCGGTTTCGCGGGCCGTTGAAGAAATAGAACGTTTAATAGTAGTTGTCACAATGACAAATTCTGAAGTTGTCAAAATCCTTGGAAACGTCAGGGTTGGCTATCACGGCGGCCAACTTCGTGCGGCGGCCTCACAGCACGCTATGTCGGTGCTGTTTTTTAGGCCAAAAATGCGGGTGACTCAAGGAGGGGGTGACCAGGGGTGGTCAAGTCAGATTGTTAGAGCCGTGCCAGTTAGACAGAGAGCAAAGAGACGAAGACGAAGTAATTTTGCTAAATGCAAATAAAAGATGGCGCCAGTATATGCAGCGTTTTGCAGCGATCTCAAACTATTCAAATACAAAATCAAAGCAGTCTCATGTCACGAACGAGGATGACAAGTTTCAAACTTTTTTAAAACGGTGGTTCGGAGTGTGGTTTTTCTTCGAAATCGATAGAAGGTGAATGGAAATGGACAATAATGGATGCTACATCGGTGCAAAACAGTATCACGGAAGGTATGCTGATAAATTAAAAATTCCATGAACTTCTGAGCGAACTCCTACAAACGGTCCAAGTTTCATATTGCGAATGTTACAGATGTTCCAACCACGGAAAAGAACTAGGACTGCGAATACCTTCTTGTGATGTTCCTGGATGCAATTCAAAGAATAAAGACCTCTAGGTACCCCGAGAATCCCGAGATCTATCCCAACTTCCAACTCCCCATCCCAGAACAAATATTCGCAGCAGCTCTTGAAACGGAAATCAACAAGTACGAGCATATACAGAACTTTGAACATTTGAACATGCTTCCGACATGTCTAACAAAATAATTTTCAAATGGAGCGTTCTTTGCATGGAACACAAAGCCAGATGACTTCAAACTAGATGCACAAAAAATCATAGCTTTAAAGAAGAAGCAGTACATACCGGCTGCAGCTTACAGCATAGGTATTTCAAAATCATACCAAACATTTTGCGATCAACTCTCGGTACTCAAATGCTGTATTTTTGGAATTTCAGAAAACCCTTGAAGGAGACCACTACGTTATTTTATGCCCCCTTTGAATATTGAACGGCAAAAAGACAAGGTCGTGACTCGTACTTCACCATCACAAGAGTAGTGCAGCTCTAGGAAGATCTTCAGGAACAACAAAAAATGGTAGTGCATGCTGAAGCTACGGTATAGCTTCAACTTCAACAGCTGCTTTCTTCGCCTGTGAAATTGTCATCGCATACGGATACGGATCCAAATGAAGTTGTGCACTGAGCACTGAGCTGTTTTCTCATCTGTATATCAATCCCCACTTTCTGTCGTATTCGAGGTCCCATTTGAGTCAGGCTCTGCAATCTCCTTTTAATTTTAAATGACATAATCTAGCATTTTTGAGATTCGGCTGGACTGAATCGAAAAACTTGAGAATCATGAGCCTCTTTCATTAAGCTACTCTACAACTTTATAATTTGCACTTTGCAAAAGCTTGAGGAGTTGTTAAGCAGTATTTTCGGAGCAATACCAATCGAATTTTGCCAAGTGTAAAGTAAAAAGTTGCCAAATAGCTTCATGAAATAGTTCCGGGCATTGAAATATTTTGGCGAAAGCAGTCAACTAATACAACTAATCAAATGTAGAGATGACTGAATTTATAATAATCTCAAAATTCTTATTGTTTCTTCTGTTTCAACTCACCAGCATATATTTTAGATGGTTAGTTATTGTATTATGTTTAGATGACGATAACTTTGAATTGTGAAGAATCTGTGAATTCATTTGACTTGCTTTTGATATACCACCTTATCAAAATAATGTTTTAGTACTTAAATTTCCTTTTATTGCCATGTTAAACAACTGCAGTATAAATCCCTTAGAGGTGGAAGCTTGACTTCTTGCGGTCAATTGATAAAACAAAAAAAAAATTATGAATTACGTGAGCAGGTACCTACCTACTCAGTCTAGGTAGGTATATACCCAGGCAGCAATTTTATCTTGAATGTTCATTAGTATTGAGAACGTATATTGTAAAATTGTGACATTGCCTTATTTTCATTACTTATCTTACAGATATTATTTTCATAAAAATAAAAGCTGCTATGTTACACCTCATGACTTTCAATTCTTAGGACATAAAAAGAAGCCAGCAATACAGCTTCATGAGGTGTATATTGATTAAATAGATATTAACCTAACCACTTAACTATGTAATGTAGTACAATATTCAAACAACAATTTTTTCCCAACAGGTACCTCAGATAAAACTATTTTTGTGAGACACAAAAGTTTTAAAGTGAAGGAACCGTTGGAAAAAATTTGTTCGCTTTACTTACATGTATATTATTGTTGAAATTCAACGTGGGCAAAAACTTAGTGGTTAGTTTGATCTCTTTTTAGTCTGTACATTTCGTGAAAGGAAAAAATTTCGGATTCAGCAATAGGCTATTTCAAATTTCCCGCCTGTGATAGTTCCTGGATGCAAATAAGAGATGGCGCTTTGTAGGAACAGCGTAAACCCGGTAACTTGGCTTTCTATAATGAGGCTCTTCGCTGGGGGTGACTGGCAGCAAGGGACTGGCGTTCGTGCATTGCAGGCATGTGCGGGCGCGCCATCTGTTGATCGATAGCAGTAATTCAGTGGTAAGAGTTCTATTATGATTAACCAGTGTACATGTTGCTGGAGCATCTCGCGCCATCTGTTAATCAATAGCAGTAGTTCAGTTGTGCAAGTTCTATTCTGTGAAACCAGCGTACACGTTGCTTTCGCCTCCCGTCACCAGGCTGCAGCATCTGAGTTATATGAAGTCATTCAGTGACACAAGCTGCTTTTAGGTTATGGTAAGGGCACCCTTAAACGTCCAAATCCCGGTTTCACAGATCGTTGTCGCAATTTACTTTTAGTCGTTGTCGCTTTTTTCCTTTGTGGCGCGCTTATTAAGTTCAGTTTACATGACAGAAAAGCCACTGGCGTAGCCAGGTATCGCTTTCACAGCGAGTGTCCAAAGACGTAGTGTCTTAATCGCAAGGTGATTTCGAGACGACAAAGACGAAAAATGGTTAATTTACGCTGCGCCCTGATCCGGACTGTTGTGCAATTTTCCCTGTCAAGATGAAGAACGGGTCTGCTTTCTTCAATGCCGCACATGTACCACGTCAGACACCGTTTTCGTTTTTCGTAGCTTGATGCCGCCACTTGATGCCGGGCGTTTTCTAGCCGATGTTGGTTTTAGGTTGGGAAGCCCCGTGCTCAAGTGTAATAGTGTAAACCAAGCTCCAAAATATACTCGTCTCCTTCTGCCTTTGATGGCTTGCTCATCAAGCTTGCTCTACACAATGAAATAGCTCATCAAGTTCGGCTTACACAAATATGATATTCGTCAAGCTCGGTTCACACATCAAAATTGCTCGTTATGCTCGGCTTGCACCATGGAAACTGTGGTTATCGTAGCCATGTGGCGCTTTGAACGAGCGCTCGTGAATTAAACCAGTTTTAACATTCAAGTTTCAAATTAGCTATTAGCTTGAGAGGTAGTATAGCTCATTCCATGTTGTCTTACTGCTTCTGAGGACTCGTTCATTAAGCTTGGTTTACATCATAAAAAATTGTAGATATTCCGTGAGCTACCGCGCCGATCAGCAGAAGTTGATAAAGGCTAGGGACGCGTTCAGACTCGAGTTTTTTTAGCATCGATACGGTACGAAAACTATCACCAGCGTTTGGTTTTGTGCGTTCACGTCTGCCAGTTGAGAGAATTTTGTACTGTGTTGATCGAATCCAAAACCGAGCGTTCATTCAGATTAAATTTGACGACGTAGAACATCCAGGAAAGTGAAAGCGCGAGCTAGGCATTTTTTGCCGGCTAAAGAAGCACTAGCACACAAAGGCCTACCAAAGAAACCGTCCACCATCTGCAGGTGGCATAAAAAAACGACTAGGGTCCTAGGAAGCATTCCATTTCCCAGGCGGCTTTCCCCTTGTTGAGAAATGTCTCAACTCTTACCTAATTAATTTATTGTACACCAAATTGACCTTTAGCTGATTGACAAGTCTGTGAGTAAGCACCAGATGCACGTAAATTGATCAAATTAAGACACCCAACTTTCATCTAAATTATTTGATCAGCAATAAAGTTGATGGCTATAATTTCGGAATACTAGGACCATACTCAATGGGCTGATAATCTCTATCTGAGCGGAATGGAAAGAGTAAACTCGATATCTCTCTGAGTTCAAATAAGTCGCACCGAAAAGATACGAGGCCTTTTTGGCACGTAGCACAGGTTCTAGGAACCGATCCACGTGAACCCATTTCCGTCAGGCAGGTCTCCGAAAATCGGTTCTGGCTGGCATACAACCGTAGTACATGCTCACTTAACGCACGGCCTGAATGTTTCGCCTATAATACAAGCCGAAGACGACACGATGATTGGCTTTTTGAGTGTATGAGGCTCGGGACATGCGAGCGCTATAATGCATCCAGAAATCCGGATAAAAATGATGTTTGGCTCTCTTGTATCCATCATCCGCCCCTTTCCATCGGCGATTTATTTCTTTTCTTTCTCGTTCGGATTTTATTCAGGACTCGAGGAGCGTGGGGGCGCGGTGATGGTGGCGTGAAGCCCGCTTAAGCTTAATCCGGAGCAGGATGTATGATTTATGCGAGGCTCGAGAGGCACATACACGCCAGCATGCGAGAACTGCAACTTTTATTAGAAGAGAGAGACAGACACAGAAGACGTAAAGCCCTCCCGCGGCATCATTACTGGAGAGAAAACTGTTGAAAAACGAGCTCCGGAAAAATCCGGAAGATAATTATCCACTCCATAATATACTCTTGCTAAATACATGGACGGTGCTGCGAGATTGCGAAAAAAGCTTCGCGGGAAGATATATGGTTTTACATTATTATAATTTACTTTGAGCTGATGGTTTTCTCACGGGAGTTGAGTGTAAAGTAATCTTTAATTAACCTATCGAGCTCGAATCTGCCAAAAGTCATTCGATGCGCTCGTCAGTGCTCAGGGGAAAGGCATATTTGGGGTTGGCATCGTTGTTCCTTGACATTTAGTTTCAATGGTGCTGAAAGGTTGATAATGGGCGCTTTCCATTTACCGACACAAGTCAACTTGTGTCGACACAAATCGGCACAAATGCGTTTCATATGATTTGTGTTGCTGTGTGTCATCGACACAAGCAAACACAAGTCGACTTGTTGACACAAACCGACTAAAAGTGTTGTAAATGGAAAGCGCTCACAGACTATCAACACTGTCAACCCCAAAGACAACAGGCTGTCGATTTTACGTCAGCAGAGATGTAAAAAAATCTTTGCACGTTCAAGATTGAGTCCTTGAGTTAACAAGTCATAACATATTTATAATTTTTCTAAAAAAAAAAAACAACTGACAGGTGACACTTGACATTTAAAGTTGACATTATTGACATTTACGACATAAAGACGTAATCGCCTTCTAAATCCAATCGCTTCCCCGGCCCTCATACTGATAAGGTACATAGGTAGTGGTACTACTGGTACTAAAATCTTTTTTACTGTATCTATCTACTACCTATACCCACTTCAATTATTCGCAATTGGTTGGAAACGTTGTTTGGCTCCATCAAATTTACGTCAAGTTTGATATCTGCATTATGCTAGTTTAATTATGTACTCGTACGGAGGCATGGATTCTCGCTATTAGTTCGCATAAACCACGGAAGTCAAGAGATGCATAATGTAGCAAAAGCAATAGAACATAGTGTACAAAGCAGTGTCTAGACTTTCAGAGATTATCTATCTGTAACTGTAACATAACGACAAGAGTATACGTTAGCTATGTACGGAGCACACAAATCGATTCGTCACAATTTTAGGTAAGAGTGCCTACATACTCGTACATACAGGGTTGTATTCAAGTCTTGCACAAAAGTCATAATTTTATATCATGGATTTTTCCTGGAAATCATGCTTGAACACGACAATAATAAACCACATATTTGTTGAATTGACATGCGAAAGAAATAGGCTATTAATTAGCTTTATACGAGATCGATGGCTCGTTCCCCTGAAGATTAGTTGACGTGACGGACGGACGGACAAAGTGCAGCTTAAAGGGAGATTCTTTCTGTGGAATTGCGCTGAGAGGGATATAGTAGAAGAGATAGTCTAAATAATCGTTTTAAAATCTAAGCGAGTCAGCACTGGCTGAAAGAGACAAACTGATTTGGTTGATCTGAAGATGTCTCTTACACCATATTTTTTCAATTTTGAAACTAGTGAATTCAGTTGTCAACTAGTTCGTAAATTCAATTTCAAACCCGGAAATTCAATTTTGAACTTGGAAAAATTCAATTCCAAACTTAAAGCTCCAATTTTGGAATTCGTTACTGTAATTTCAGTCGGAAATTGAATACTGAGCTCGTAAATTTAATGTCGAACTTCTGAATTCAATCTCTGACACGCAGACACTTTTCAGTTTTTGAACTCATAATCAGAAATTCAATTTTCAGCACGGGAATCCATTCCTAAACCCAAAAATATTCAATTTTAAATCTCGTGAACTCTATTCTGGACTCGAAAGTACAATTTCAAATTCGTCATCCAATTTTCTACTCGGAAATTTAATTCTAGGCTAGAAATTCAATTTTGAACTAGCCATTCAAATCTTTAACTCGAAATTCTCCAAGTTTAAAACTCGGAAATCCAATCTTCAACAAGGAAATTCTATTCTATTCTGAACTAGGAATTTCAATTTTAAACTTAAAAATTCAGTTCTAAGCTCTACATTTTTCAATTTTGAAACTCGTGAATTCAGTTCTTGACTCTTGCATTCAATTAAAAATTGAACTCGGAAATTCAATTTTAAACTCAAAAATTCAATGTCAAACTCGAAGTTCTTCAATTTTAGAACTTCTCAATTGAGTTTTGAACTCGTAAATTCGAGAGTTAATTCAATTTAAAATGCGGAAACTCAAATTTGAAATAGAAAATTTGATGCTAAACTTATAAATTCAATTTTGAACTCGTAGATTCAATTCTAAATTTAGAAATTCTATTTTTATTTTGGAAATTCAAATTCTATACTAGAGACTCCAATTTTGGAACTAGTTTATGTAATTTTGAACTCGTAAATTCAAACCTAAACTCGAAATTCTTGAATTTCACACTCTTGACATTCAAATTTAAATTTGGAAATTCAAGTTTCAAGACGGAAATCCAATTCAAAATTCGGAACTTCAATTTGAGACTCGTATTCAAATAAAAACTCGAAATTCTGGCTATTGGGTTTGTATTTATAAGCAGTTTCCTAGGACCTCACTCATACCAGTCCATCCCTGGGCACTTGTGCAAGATCGCTGGTTGAATCCAGGGTCAATATATCAGGAATTTGTTGTAGCTATCTCCAAGACACAAGGATCTTTGCACTGCTTTTCAACTCTTCAGCAGCACAAAAGATACAAATACCTATTATAGGAGAAACGCAAGATACAATATCCACGATATAACTCGAATGTTCCGGAATCGATCAAGCCGATATATTGCTTTTCAATTATCACGAGCTCAAGAACAATGAGAATTCCTCAGAATTACTGTGCCTTTGGTGATTCTTAAACTTCCTCATGCCCTTACACAGATTTTCGATGTAGGTGCTTCTACAGCTGCGTTTTGGTACTGCGAGTTCATGAGCTTATGCATTTTCCAGTAAGTATATCCAACATCTTGGAAGTTGCAGGACACGAACTTTTACCATTATTAAAACGCGAAAGAGTTTAAAGTTCAAACAAGAATCGATCCAATCAGCTCGTCAATCAAAATCTGATTTGTGACGGGCAATTTGAGAAGGAAATGAACTTTTCGACATGTTTCAGCGTTTTATACTTCAGAAGTGAAGTTATTGATTGGGGGATGAGGAATATTATACCAGTTTACCTATTACCTATACCTAACTAAGTACATTTTGAAAGTTTTTGCGTGCGGTATATAATAGGGAAAGTTTTAATGGATTGTTACATAAATCAAACCGGACAATTTTAAGAATCAATATTTCATAGCTCTTATACAGGGTGTTTCGCAATTACGCTTACAAACTTCTAGGGAAGATTCCCTATAAAAAATGGACCAGGAAAACATATTGTGACGCATTTTGCGTACGGGTTCGAATATAATTGAGACGATCGTTTTAAAACACACACTGTTTATTACAGCGTACTACAATAATTACACGCCAACAATTATCTACTTGGAATATATCGCAGGTACTTCGCTTTTATCCGCTCGCTATCACTTCGCATTCCAATTCAATACTGACTGTCGCGCTGTTGGACGGTGCTTTTATATGCTTCCGATTAGCGTTCCCGACCTTTCTATCATCTTCCAGCAATTTCCATAGTGCCCGGCATATGCGGTTTCTGGACCACTCTTGAATAATCACACACATTACCCGTATAATTCTGCCGTGCTCTAGAACCGCGCCTCCGCCAAAATGGACAGATGTGTCTCGATCGATCATTGGAGTCTCCATGTATTTCAATGCCATCGAGTTTAGCCTAGAAATGTCCAGAGCTCCGCGCATTTGTACACTGCGGCTGTGGAAGTGTCCGGAAAGATCGCGTGTTTACCAGTATGCACGGGATCGCCGCTCGTAACAATATAAATTTGATGTCCTAGAATGCTCCGTTGAAAAGTTGAATTTCTAAAATCGATTTTTTGACATTACTTTTTTATCGTTCAACCGATTTTGTTCAAATTTGAACTAACGTTTACTGGATAGGTTCCTATCGAACAATAGTAGCGTCTTTCAAACGTCTTTCAGGGGCGTCGATAATAGGGGGGTCCTCATTTTCCCCCCTTCATTTTTCACCCCCCTGATAATTTTTGGGAATGAGTCCAGATTTTGAATTCTACTTTCAATTTACAGAAAAAAGTAACAGTTGCGAAATTCTGATTGGAGGCTCAATTTTCGAGATATTTGGGTTTTAAACTTCGGAAAACATCTCAAAATCGCCACCTTCCAAGGGCGAAATTTATTTATTTTACTGAAAACGACTCGTTCCTCAGCAAAAAATTGCGGTTCATCAACTTGGAACACCTAGAAAACTTATTTCAGTTGTGGGAAGTGGCGATTTCGGAATGTTTCTCAAAGTTTCAAACCCAAATATCTCAAAAATGAAGTCTAATCAGAATTTTGCAAAAGTAACTTTTCCATTTAAACTGAAAGAATCCAGAAATAATAATAATTTAAAAAGATAATGAGGGGTGTAAAAAATAGGGGGGAATGGAAACGATTACCATCATGATCATTTTTTTAACATTTTAGGACTATTGTTCGATAGAGACAACTATTTCAGTAACTTTCAGTTCAAATTTGAACAAAATTGGTTGGACGGTTCAAGAGTCAAGTCAAAAAATCTATTTTAAAAATTCAACTCGAACACCCTGTAACTTTTCAACGGAGTAAATATTTTAGGACATCGAAGTTATATCTTTTCTCGGTCCATTCTTGATGGGGAATCTCCCCTAGAAGTTTGTAGCCGTGACAGCGGGACACCCTGTATACTCTGCGTCTCTATACAGACTGTCTCAAAAGTATCGCATTTCGAGTCCAGGGCGATATCTGGGATTTTCTCAAGAGCATGACAAAACTATTGAAAAATATTAATCAATTTCCTGCCTGCCTGATGTTTGGGTCGGCGGATCGCGGAATGGCTTGGATAGCCACCGCATGAGAAACTCACATTTATTGAGTGTCCCAATAGTGTACTTTGAAGATCTCTTGACTGATATTTCATCCGGTCGTCCGACCTGGATGCCTCCACACTGATGAGTGATGAGCCCGCGGTGGGGGCGAAACACATGTCTGTGAGGTTCTGGTCTGCTCCTCCATTTTTGTTATCTGCAAAAATCTTCGGGAACCTGTTTGCGATGGACTAATCAGTAAAATTATCGGCCACAAATTATCAACCACTAGGTGTGTACCAAACTTCTATTCAAGATACAAGGTGATTCATACATCTCAAGAATTGATTTTCCTTCAAAAATGTACTTAAAAACTTGATCTGAATTATTCGAAAAATCTCGATGGAACAGACACAATAATAAAAAATTAGATTTTTGTGCTAATCACTCACCCTGTATCGTAAACAGAAATTCAGTGTAAATTCACTGGTTGATCAATTTTTCTGATTAGTCAACCACAAACAATCCTTAAAATTACATTGAATAACGAAAATAGAGGGTGGGAGCGAAGTCTCATTCTTTGGTTGCTTATATCTTCAAAAATGAACTCATTATTTCTTAAATATTTTTGTCATGTTCTTGAAGAAAATACATGTATCGCTCTGGGCTCGAAATGCAATACTTTTGAGACAGTTTGTATACAGAGTGTCCAGAAAATGGCAGAAAAGCTCTGCAGTACGTTGTGAAGGACTCTTTAGGGAATTCCGGAAAAATTATTAAAAGATCTTTGACTTTCATTTTTGAAGCCCTTAAGGCTCAAAAAATGGTTCTTCGAATAATAATTTTCTTAATTTCTAACTAGCCCTGTGAATGAAAAAAATTCAATACACATTCAGTAGTAGATATTTCTTTCCCATAATTCTGCCGTCAACCGAAAACTGAAATATTTTCAATTTACAAAACTAGACGGGTTCAAAAATTTTTGATAACGCCAAAAATGAAAGTCGAAGAATTTTTCTATAATTTTTTTTTGGAATTTCCTAAAGGGTCCTTTACAACGTACTGGATAGCTTTTCCGCCATTTTCTGGACACCCTGTATATTGCTAGCTATCTATGAGTTATTAGTTTTATGGTTTGTTGTGTGCTAATACTCTTAGAACTTCATATAATTTGTGTAGACTGTAGAGATACCTGATTTATGAGTGCTTTTATAAAGTTCTCCGGTATGCTTTGTGCAAAAGTGTAGGTAGGTGCACCGGAAATTCATATTAAATTGTTAAATCAAGTTGTTGTTGTTGTTGAGCTTTACGAAACACTATGTATCGTTATAAGTTGAGAGGGATGTCATCATATAGTGGAGTCAATAAAATTTTCAGTATTTTAGCTCCGCTGGTGGAAGAAGAGCACTTTAGCGGAATTTCCGGTGCAGGAAAGGTAGGTACATAGACGTAGGTACTTCACGAAAGAGACTCTTTGCTAGAGAGGCCCTTCCCTTTTTACTGGACTTTCAGGAGGAGTAAGGATACTTTACAATAAGCTGCACTTGGGAATAATGATATTTCTATACACTGCTGTTGAGACAAACGGGGCAGATGATGGTATTTCCGGCGATGATGACACTGCAAATTGGACTTGGGTCTGGCATGGGATGCATTATTGCGATTCGAATGAGCCACTATACAGGGTGTTGCAGTTTTAACCGATCAAACTTCTAGAAAAGATTCTCCTGTTCTTCCAGATTCAGAAAAATCAAGTATACCTGATACGAAAATCTTTTGTCGAAACTTCGAGACGGGGGCTTTGATTGAAACAAAATCTCGGATTTACGCCTTGCCTCGCGAAATTGCGTAGTTGACAGAGAACCAAAAATTATTATTTTAAATCTCTTGTGTTTCCGCCCGGGCCTGAAGTTCACACATTTCACTTCGGCAACACCTCTTCTCGCAACATGAAATCATTCGTAATAACTTTTCCAATTTTTTTCAAGTAGATAAGTTCATCTATTTTTTGATGCTGTACTACCTCCTGAAATAATGACAAAAAAAGTGAAACACCTGTACATTTTGATTTTCTGAATCAGGACTAGGACAGTCTTTTCTCAAAGTCTGATCGGTTAAAACTGGGACACCTGTACAGAGTTTCGCAGTTTTAATTGTACATGCTTTGACGGTAGGCTCTCCTGGTCGTCTTTTTTTTTCGGGGGTGGGCGGGTATCCGTGTAGTCACTGCCAGTACCTCCTTAGCGCCATCTCAGTACTCTGACAGCGGCGCCGGGTGGTTCACACACCACCCACCATTTTATGGACGCATCAACAGCTAGGTTATTAGCACCCTTTTTTCTGTATCCTTCTCGTTTCCCCCGTTTTTCCCTTGGCGTGACTGGCACGGTAGTACGCGCCAAAGTACTAGAGAGCGCATGAAAATTCCAACCTGGCCCGAGCCGGATTCAAATCCACGATCCCTGGAATTGCTTCCAGAGACTGAGTGCCCCACGCCACCGGCCGGGTTTCTCCTGATCGTCCCGATCCAGAAAAACGTAGATTACGTGCCTCTATCTCGTTTCCTGAGACATACAGGGCGCCAAGATTTGTAAACTGTGGACACAATTTTTTTTTTGTAAACTGTAACACCCTGTATATGTTGAAGAATCGAAACAAAGGCACATAATCTGTATTTTTCCGTATCGTGGCGACTAGGAGAATCTATCAGTTAAGTTGGAAAGATCAAAACTGTAACACCCTGTATAACTTGCATTTTATGCTCTTATGTGCTCGTTAGCGTGGGAGTTAACCTTTTCAATACGACTTTTCGGAAATTGAGTTAGAACTTCTTTTTTTGTGTCCATCTGGTTTCAACCCTTATAATAGTTACTTGACTGACTTTGGGATTTTTGAATTCAGTAATTTCTTGAAAAAAATCTTGGGACAAATTTATCCCTGCAGTGATATGCAGTGGGATATATCTATCCCAACAGTAAGGAAATGTCATTTTTTCAAAAAGTGTTAACTGTCAGAAATTGGAGATAAGACCAAAATATCACAGGCTGATGATGTCAAAAATAAATCTAAACCAAGAACTGCACTAGTCAAACATATAGAGAAAATTTGTGAGCTTAGAACACTAGGCCCGACTAAATAGACAAGCGCAAAAAATTCTCGGCTTGAATATAAGTTCAAATACGTTTCGAAATAGAACTAAAATAAGCGAAAAAAACGACACAAATGATTGACTTGACAAGCTGATTCAAAGTTTGATAATGCATCATTGCTCAGATAGAGTTACATCAAACTCCCACTGGGTTCTACCTGGTTCCAGGTATGATATGGCGTAAAACAAGCGCTTGCTCAGAATCCACTTAGCCAGAATATGCTTTGCATGGAATTTGCTTAGCTGAGAATCAGCTTTGTTAGAATCCGCTTTGCTCAGGGTCTGCTTCATACCAGAATCCGCTTTGCTGAGAGCTGAGAGTCCATTTTGCTCAGAATCTGCTCTGTAACAGAATTCGCTTTGCTCAGAATCTGCTCCGCAACAGAATTCGCTTTGGTCAGAATCTGCTCCGCAACAGAATCCGCTCTGCTGAGAGTCCGCTTAGCTCAGAATCCGCTCTGTAAGTATCCGCTTTGTTAGAATCCGCTTTGCTCAGAACCTGATTTGCTGAGAATTTGCTTTGTTACAATCCGCTTTGCTTAGAATCCGCTTTGTCAGAATCCGCTTTGCCAGTATCTGCTTTGTCAGAATCCGCTTTGTTCATCAGAATCAGCTCTGCTCATCTACTCGACGACGCAAGAGAAAAAAGGTGAGCACAATACAGTAATCAGTGATAAAACAAACTAAACAAAAAAGAGAAAAAATGACACGAGACTTTCTGATGTCATGTTATGATAACTGATATAATGACTATCATGATAGGGATCGTCCTCGATGTCAGACATAGGCCTTCAGTCAATTCCTGTAACTCCTTAGGTCAAAGTGGCCTTCTAATGCTCCAAAATAGTCAGACTTCACCTTGAGGTTTGATTACTGATGGGACGAAATTGTCCCCCGGCATATTACTGCAGGGACGTTTTTGTCCCACCGTGAATTTTCGACAAAGAAATGTAGTAAAATATCGGAGAGATACTTATCCGATATCTGGGATGTGTAGTCACAGGCAATACAGACAAACTGACATAAAACAGAGGTGGAACTTACACAAAAACTGGAGGAAATAGGTTACACGACTGGTCTTGCTCAGATCCTAGCGTGCACAGGCGAAAGAATAGCTGACAATGGGTTATGTGACGTCGCATTGATGGAGTTTTTGTGACTGATATCCCATGCCAAGGCATGCGGATACCGAATAATCCCGTCCCCGTGTTATTTCAAGCAACGAGTTCAAGTACAGTAATTTTCAAATTATCTTTGGGACGTATATATCCCTGCAGTATTGAAAGGGTTAAGTGACTATCATTAAGTTGTAAGACGGTAGGTTAGACTCGAGACGTTACGGAAAAAACTGGCTTCAATTATAGCTTCGATCTCGAACATGTTTACCAATTTAATTCAATGAAAAACTGGAGGAAAGATCGGCTTAGTACCTATCTATGAGCAAAACTATTGGCGAGTCAGTCAAATATACATTGAGGCTGTATTCCCAGCAGGGTGAAAGTATCTTTAATATTTCTACCTCAAAAATTAAGACAAAAACTCAATTTTTTTATACGGTGTACTGACCTCGGGTTCCACCAAAATTTTACGAGCAATTAAATCTATCACGCTGATAGTTGCTATGCACCGGCCAATGGAATGGCAAGTTGCTTAGTTACTATGGGAGTGATATAGTTACCGCGTTGACTAAAGTTTGATGGAACCCGGAGTGTGTGTTAGAAAATGTGATACGTTGCGTTTTTTCAATTATGTAAAAAATATATACAGAGTGTTCCAGGTTATAGTAGCGATAATTCACCATTCGATGCTCCATCGAAAACTAGGTCGACATGCATAATTTAATTTTTCCCCAAAACGCTTTCTAAGCGAGATAGAGCCCTTCAAAGTTCAATTTTGATTTTTTTTGCAATAACTCTCAAGTCATTAGAAAAGTTACATGGGTTTTCACACCTGTAAAGGTGCTTCAAGTTGGCTTTGCTTCTCTTCTCTATGCAGTCAACCTTTTCAGATTAACTAAGCATTAGTCAGTGCGTTAGAATCATAAGCTCAGAAGAATTAGAAGTGAGATTTAGACGCGCGAAGAAAGGGTTAAATCAGGTGCGGTACGTGGGTACAGGAACGTGAGAAGATGGCACCATGAGCTGAGCTAAACACAGGCAGAATTTACCCGACCAAAAGAGGTAATCAACAGGTAATTCACGACAGGACGGACTTGCGCGACCCGTCTGAAAAGATGTTAGCTGTCACAGAATGAGTCCGGAATCTGGCTGTCAAACATCGCGAAGCTGTAGTCGCGAATAAGAGCGGAATTTGCGGGAAATTTGCGGAAATTAGAAAATGAAAAGCGCGAGAGATTCCCCCACCCAAAACCTGAAAAGCCAAGTCACTTGAAGCTACCTAGATGAAGTTCTTACTTTCTTGAAAGGGCTCTACCAAACAAAGACCCAAAGGGTTAATTCATGCCAATGATACTTATAAACAAACCATCAATTTATTATCTAGTTGAAAGGCATGGTGTGAAACTGACGTCATTATGACGATAATTGATGACACTTGTTCTGGTGGCCAACCTCACGCCACCAGAACAACCAAACTTGGTATTTGCGCATGACAACTTCGACTTCTTGAATAACGGAAAGGGTGAATTGGGAGCCGACAAAACTGGGAATTATTGCAATTGTGAACATTTCAATTCCAACTCTTTCAACAGAGCAAACTTTTTGGAAATAAAGCCAAGTTTACATTAGACTGGTTTTCGTCTTGTGAAGTTTCTGGTTGAAATCTGACGTAGCTTTAAAAATTAGTAATAAACATAGCTTTAGTGGCTTGATGTTTTCAAATCCACAGTAAGCAGAGTCAACCTTCTCACATAAAGTCAAGCTTGCACTAGACTTGATTTTGGTTTCGTGAAGTTTCTGATTCAAGTCTGACGCAGCTTTAGAACTAAATTGTGAGCGTAGCTTTAGTGGTTCGAGGCTTAGAAATCCACAGCGGGTAGAACAAAGTGTTTTAAGCAAGGCCCACTACTTACGCTGTGAAGATCCCGATGCAAGTCCGGCACAGCTTCGAAATTGAATTGTAAATGAAGCTTCAGTGGCTTTTTACTTGGAAATTTACAGCAAATAGAAAAAAACCTTTCCGAATCTAGCTTAGTTTACACTTGATTTGATTTCCGTCGAGTAAAGTTTCTGTTTCAAGTCAGACGCAGCTTTGGAATTGAAACGCAAACGGATCTTCAGAGCCTTGTTGATTGGAAATCTACAGCGAATATAATCAGCCTTTTCGAATAAAGCCAAGCTTACACAAGACTTGATTTTCGTCTTCGAAGTTCCCGATTCAAGACTGACGCAGATTCAGAATCAAATTGTGAACGTAGCTTTAGCGATTCGACGCTCAGAAATCCAAAGCGAGGAAAATGGTTTTTTCAAGTAAAGCCTAGTTTTCACCAAACTCAATTTTTGTCTTGTGAAGTTTCTAATTCAAGTGTGACGCAGCTTTCAAATTAAATTGTAAGATTGCTTTAGTGCCTTTTCAAATACAGCTTAGCTTACATTAGATCTAATTTTCGTTTCGCGAAGTTCTGATCAAAGTCTGATCAAAGGCGCAACTATGAAAGTAAATTGCAAGCGTAACTTTAGTGGCTTGTTACTTGAAAAGCTGCACAAGTGAAATAAGTGAAATAAAACTTTTCAGATTAAGCGTAGCTTGCACTAAACTTGATTTCCATCTTGTAAAGTTTCTGATATAAGACTGACGAAGCTTTCAAATTAAATTGTATGCGTAGCTTTAGTACTTGATGTTTTGAAATTTACAGCAAGGAGAATATGTGAGTGTAGCTTTAGTAGCTTGATGTTACAGCAAGTAGAATGAAACCTTTTAAAATTGAGCTCTGCTCACAGTAGACTCACTTTTCGTCTTGTGAATTTTCTGATTCACGTCTGACGCAGCTTTGGAATAAAAGTGCAGCTCATACAGGTGTCCCAAAATAGAGTAGAGAAACGCCTATGGGAGATAGTCCATAGGCGAAAATAGAGGCTCCAATTTTTTTTTTCGGCATCCGAATTTTTGTTTTACCAACTACTGGTCTCCTTTCGTCAAACATTTTTAATATTTTTAAACTACCCCTCAACCCTTGTGAAAATTCTCTCTTTGTTAATGAAAGGGAACTTTTTCTCCTATAAACTTCCGATTCTTGAGAAATAGACTTCCCAGCAAAAACAGGTCGCTTTTTATTTCAAGGGGGTCATCTAAGACACGTACGGCTAAATTTCCATCTTCAGCTCCTTCGCCCCAAAAACATATTTCTAATTTTTTTAAACCACCCCTTTGAAGTAAGGTAGAGTGGGGGCGAAGAGGTTGCAGATGAAAATTTGGACATACGCGTCTTAGATGACCCCACTGAAATAAAAATCGACCTGTTTCTGCTGAAAAGTCTATTTCTCAAGAATCGGGAGTTTAAAAGCGAAAGATTTTCCTTTCATTAACAAAAGAGGAATTTTACAAGGGTTGAGGGCGAGGTTGAGGGGTGATTTGGAAGAATAAGAATTTTAGAATGAAATTTCAAAATAAGGTGGGGTAAGGGCGAATGGGTTGAAGATAAAAATTTGGCAGTATGTGTCCTAGGTACTCCTCGAAACGAAAATCGGCTTGTTTCGGCATTTTCCTGTGAAAAATGTTGGCGGTGAGAAATCAGGGGTGACAACTTTTCAAATGAACACCCTGTATCTTCAGCTCCTTAGTCCCCACCCACTCAAACTTCAAAATTTCAAATGGCATCACCTACTCTTAGCCCAGGCATTTTAGATCAAAATTGACCAAAACTTGGAAAAAAATAACGTAAGTCTGAAAATTGGTAGAACGCTTCCACTTCAACCCCTTAACCACATACTGAAAGTCCTAAAAAATCCTATGTCCGCTTCATCGGTTTTTGGCGGCAAAAAGGTGTAAGTGACAATAATTTAGAAACTATCTATTAGAATACGCGATGAAGCTTCGATACAGCTGAAAATTGCTGAAAATGGTCTCCTCGGCCAGTTGAACAACATGTTGAAAGTCCTAAGAAATCCTATGTCTACCTCATACTTTTTTTTTTCAGCGGCAAAAAGGTATAAGTGACATTGTTTTAAAAACTATTCAATTAAACACGCGGTCAAGTTTTAATACAGCTGAAAATTGCCGAAAATGGTCTTCTCGGTCAGCTCAACAACATATTGAAAGTCCTAAAGAATACTATGTCCACGTCATCGGTTTTTGGCAGCAAAAAGGTTCAAGTGACTTTATTTTAAAAACTATTTATTAAAACATGAGTTGAAGTTTCAGCAAAGCTGAAAGTTGTTGAAAAATAGTATCCTTTGTCAGCTGAATAACATACTAAAAGTCCTGAGAAATCCCATGCCCCCTTTATATTTTTTGGCGGCAAAAATGTACAAGTGACATTATATTGTAAACTATTTTTTTGAAATACGGGTTAAAGTTTCAGTACAGCTGAAAATTGCTGAAAATGGTCCTCTCTGTTAGTTGACTGTACTAGTCCGAGTAGACTATTTTCAGCAATTTTCAACTGTATTGCAGCTTCAACACATATTTTGACCAATAGTTTCAAAAAATGATCTTATACCTTTTTGCCGCCAAAAGACGATGAAGCGGACATAGGATTTCTTGGGACTTTCAGTATGTTGTTAACATGATCGAGGAAACCAGTTCCAGCAATTTCCAGATGAATTGGAACTTCAACGCCTATTTCAATAAATAATAGTTTCCAAAACAATGTCACTTATACCTCTATTCCGCCAGAAAACAATGAAACGAACAGGAATTTCCCTAGTATTTTTAGTGTGTTGTTCAACTAACCAAGCAGACCATTTTCAGCAATTTTTAGCTGTATCGAAACTTCAACCCGTATTTCAATAAACAGTAACAAAAGAAAATTTCACTTATACCTTTCTGCCGCCAGAAACTAATGAAGCGGAGATAAGATTTTTTAGGACTTTCAATATGTTGCTAAACTAATCAAGGAGACCATTTCCAGCAATTTTCAGCTGTATCGAAACTTGACCGCCTGTTTGATTGAACAGTTTCCAAAACAATGTCACTTACACCTTTTTGCCGCCAAAAAACAATGAAGCGGACATAAGATTTCTTAAGACTTTCAGTATGCTACTCAGCTGAGCGGAGAGACTTGATGTTTCCACCTGTATCAAAACTTCAACCCGTATTTTATTAAATAGTAACAAAACAAAAGTCACTTATACCTTTCTGCCCACCAAAAAACAATGAAACGGACATAGGACTTTTGAGGACTTCTAGTATGTTGTTCAACTGACAAAGGAGACCAGTTTTAGCAATTTTCAGCTGTACTGAAACTCCAACTCGTATTTTCATAAATAGTTTCCAAAATAATGTCATTTGAACCTTTTGGCCGCCAAAAACCAATGAAGCGGAGAGAGGATCTTTTAGGACTTTTAATATGTTGTTCAACTGACCAAGAATATCATTTTCGGAAGTTTTCAGCTGTATTGAATCTTCAACGCGTATTTTAATAAATAGTTTCTAAAATAATGTCACTTACATCTTTGTGCCGCCAAAAACCGATGAAGCGGACATAGGATTTTTTAGGACTTTCAGTATGTGGTTAAGGTGTTGGAGTGGAAGCGTTCCACCAATTTTCAGACTTACGTTATTTTTTTCCAGGTCAAAACCTAAAATGCCTGGGCTATCTGCGATCCATCAAATTAAAGAGAAAAGAGAAATCAATTCTCTTTCTAAGATCATATTTTTGAAATTTCTAACCCCTCCCCATCCCCCATTTTCCTAAAATTCTACTTTTTCCACCGAAAATTCTTTGCCTCGATGATGTCTAGGATTACGCTGGGTAAAGTGAAGAGAATTGAGGGGTCGAGAATATTCAACTGAGCAATCAGAAAAAAAAATGGAAAAAGAGGGGTGGTGTTACGAAACATTAAAAATATTTTTTCAGAAAGAGAATTTAATTTTCTTCAATTTGACGTATCTCAAGTTAGCAATTGTCATTTAAAATTTCAATGTGTGGGTGGGTGGGGGCAAAGGGACTCAAGATAGAAATTTTGCCAATGTTTTAGATCTCCCCCTAGATATAGGATATAGAAATCTGTTTTTGCTCGAAGGAATATCGAGGGTTATTACGGGTGGATAGTTTTTGAATGATCACGCGGTATAATGGACATTAATTAGACATTTGTATTAATAAACAGGTTCAAGAAATTAAATTGCGAGCTAAGATCTTCAAGCGTAGCGCTACCTTTGTCTTTTTTATTCCATAACCTATTTAACTTGATAAATTAATGGGTAAAAGGCGACCCGAAAGATTTATCGTATGTTATAGACATATTTTAAACATTTCATCGATATAATTGGATTTGACATGTATCTGACAGATGTTTCACCCATGTTCTCGACATGTTTTAGACTTTTTTCAGATGATTCAGAAGTATATTTGACAGAGAGTTCTAAACGTGTCTCAAACATCTATCGGAAATCTATTATAAATCTATCTATCAGGCATCTATCTTAGACATATACTAAGCATCTATTAAACATTAACATTAAACATGTTTATTAGACATCTATCAGACATTTATGAGACATGTATTAGACAGTACCTACTTTTTCTGCATAAACGCATCGTGTGATCCAAACCATTCCGAATTGGGGCAGGCTGTGCCCTGGCGAAAAGCAGCTTTACATCCCGGAATGTGACCATGTCACAGCCTACTTCAATTCGGAATGGTTTGGATCACACGGTATATCTCATGTCATAACTGAAAAAAGCGATTCATTTTCAGTTTCTCATTCTTACCTTCCAATAGGGAAATAGTATCCAGTTAAAGCTTCCATATCTTTCGGGATTATCCCGCAGCGTTTGACTGATGTCTCCTCATAGTTGTGCACAACAGAGCCTGCAGAAGACGACAGTCTTATTCCATATTATTTATCGGCACTTATCCTCCTCCCTGAACGACTCCGAAAATAAATTATGCAACTAAAATTGGAATCGCACACAAACACACGGTAAAATCGCGCACACTTTAACTGGCTTCAAGTCGCCGGTATTTATTTATAGATTGATCATCACAACATTCTCGCACACCACACACAACACACCTCTTCAAGCTTCCAATCAGATTTCTTCACGCCGGTGTTGGAACTCGCACGGAAGAAAAACCAGCAGGGAACAGTTGGGTGATTTTTTTTTTTGAGGCACCCTCCTACAAGGAAATGTGCGGGACACACCACGAGGCTCACCGCGACAGGGTGATTGTTGAGAATGAAGAGAAGAGCGGGCGAGTACGCGAGAGAGATCGACGGGATAGAGAAAGAGCAATATGTCGTGCGCCTGAGTCGCGCCAACACGAGGACCTCGACGAGAACATGCACTGGATCAAGATGCGCGAAAACAGGATAATGAACACATACCCGCCCGCACCGGTGTGATAGCGATGAAACAGACCCCGATGGCACTGGAAATGACAAATTCATTTCTCTGATTAACCGAACTGGCACGTAATAGTGGAACTAGCACGAGCGCCAGGAAGTGAAAATTTCAATCATTTTTCTTGCAATATGGGAAGTGCTATCGATTCATTGCTAACTCGATTTCCAACTAAATCATGTTCTTCAGAACGTTCCACAAATCTCCTCTCGCACATCTACTTTTTACAGCACGATTTGAGGCGCTGATATTACGCTACTTATCTTAATTTTGTTGTTGCGGCGCGTCACTAAACTAAAGGAGCAAAAGTGGACTGTAAGTATAACTAAAGACTTACCTTTATGGTCCGTTGGCGTTCATCTAGGACGTTGATGTTGCAGGGATAGGAAAAGAGAGGACAATCAACGCACCTACCTCCACATGATCCATGGAACCATAAAGTTCTATTGAGTACGTAAATCACTATGAGTCAAACGAAACAATAACACGACAACGGATATCATGATTCGTGGAAATAAAAATTGAGAATTTATTACCTTGAGTAGTATTAATAAAAAAAATAAGCATAAGCATTTGCTTAGATTTTTGAGGAGTTGCTAAGCAGACTTTCCCTGGCAACGCCTATGAAATCCAAGCAAATGCTTGTGCTTTTTTTCTATTAATACTACCCCTTATTATTACCAGTCGAACTGGTGCGGTTCTAGTGACTCGAAAACGCTATTAGTTCCGACAGTAGGTACCTGTCTTTGCACGAACCGATAACGTTCAATTAATTTCGGTTTAAGTTGGAGCCAGGCCTCGCTTTCAGAACGTAATATTTCGCTCATTGTGGTAATAACAGCGACTGGCAATTTCGTATATTTCATTTTTGTAAAATCAGCCAACCGGCTCCTGTTCATTTTTTGCATTTTGCAAATAAAATTTGTATTCGTAATCCAGACTTTGCTTTATCTTCATTATTGTATCAGTCATTGCTTGGTACTATAAATATTTTTGAAAATTTGGCTCACAATACTGTGGCGCCGCCGACCATCTCAAGAACCCCGGCCTTCTTTACTGATTAGATGGCGGGCCATGTTCCTAAATAAGAAAGGTAAGTCGCACTGAAAAGGCACGAGGCCTTTTTGGCATGCAACAAAGTGCGTGAAAAAAATCAAGGGCGTACATAATGGGGAGTGTTTCCATTTCCCCCGTCCCCTATTTTTATCCCCCTATAAATTGCCACTTGTAATTGGTTGGAGCGTTATGATCCCATAACCCACAGGGTGGAGCTTTGGCAATGGGTTATGAATGATGAATGTCATTAATGAATCAGAAAGTCAGAAACGCATAATAATTGTCAGAATTATTTAGCCAAAGTAGATAATACATAGTAGTTTACAATACGAGTTGGCTGTTGCATAAGTGGTTTTCAGACACGAAGCCAAAATTTGCAGAACGACGGCACAGCCCGAGTTCTGTAAGAGACTGATGCCCGATTGCACAAACGTGGTATCAAATTTAAGTTCGGTACCAAACAGCGGATCAAATATTTAAAATTGAAACAAAATGCAAATCCGATGACTCCAAGGAAATAACATGATGGGAATACAAAATATGGCCCCTTACGATTATTTGTATACATAAAAGAAGTTGGGGTAACACGCACTGGTCGCGTATTTTTTATTACAAAGAGAAGATCGGACAGTTCCGGCAGGATTATTTGTTCTACAAGCCAAAATAAAGGCTGTCTCAGCTGTGTTCTGGTATCCAAATAATCACTTGGAGCCATATTTTGTATTCCTATCATAATCTCCCTTTGAGGTTACTGGGTTAACATTTTGTTCCACTTCAAAAATTTGATCCCGTGTTTAGTACCGAGCTAAAATTTGATACCACCTTTGTGCAATCGGGCATGAGTGTCGGAAAGCATCTTAGTCCGGGAGTTAGTGACAGGAACCTTGCACTTTGTGACAAAAGCACAAAAATTGGTAGGATAGCCCACAAAACCGTGCTCTTTCGATTGAGTCGAAGCGCCACGCAGATCTTTTCTCGAGGGGTCGCCAGGGGGCTCCTGAAATTTGAAAGGGGTGGAGCCCCTTCGGAACCACTTTTTAATATCGCTATATCCAATGGAAAGGAAATGTATGACTCTACTATAAACCTTAACAGCATCAGTCACCATGTCGCTATCGTTCTTCACTGTTGAAAAAAATAAAGTCTTTGGCTGGTACGAAAAATTTGATTCAATTTTTTTTTCACCTACAAGAACATGAAAAATTGGCGCGTTTGATCTTTTTTTCCCACATTTCCGCATCAGCTTATTCCATGTATGAAGTCGAAAATGCGAGAGACCAATTTTCGGGAGAACGCCAAGCAAAGAAGTGAGCAATTTTCACTGCTCAGTTCAACAGCGGTTTTTAGCGCACTTCTCCAAACGGGAAGGCGCTTTTGTCCTCGCTTTGTCCGTCCGTCCGTCACAGCATCTAGTCCTAGACGAAAAGGTTTTTGCGAAAAAATTTTACTCCATTGGGTAGCTCATGACCTTGTATCCCGAACCAAGAAAAATCTCGACGAAATATTAATAAACAATGACAATAATAACAATTTAGTGTGACGCGGCATCGCCGTTGAATCATGCATTTCAGAAGCCGGCCTGATCTCGAAAGTTATCACATGCGAGGAAGTACCCGGATCTTATCATTTTACCATAATACATATGCGGAGTTATATTTAGAGGATGATTTGAACTTTATTTTAATGAAAATTTCACATCGGTGCGAGGTGCAGGCCAATAGTTATTAATTTTTGTAAATGACTCCGAAACTACGGCTCGGCCGCAAATGATTTATTCGTTGCTTGCTGGTGCTTGATATACTTTCCTCCGAACAAAACGAAATTCAATACAGAAAATATTTCAACTCGAATGGGTAGCTCATGGCCTTGGTACGCGAATCGAGAAAAATTTTGCCGAAATAATCATGAACAATTACAAAAATAACATTTTGGTGTAGGGCGGCTTCGCCGATCAAGTGCTGGCATTCGCGGTAAGATGTAGAAAATTGCGATATGCAGGCAACTACAATTTCCTAATGAAATACATCACTGCATGTAGGGCATTATATTTAGAGAACAATTTGAACTTTCTTTTGACAAAAACCCCACTTCGATCCGACCGTTGGGTCAATTGTTATCAATTTTTGAAAACGACCGCAAAGCCACGGCTCGGCGCATATTACACGACCCTACAAATTTAAAATCAGACGTGCCGAAATAGTAATTGACCATTTTGAAATAGCCAATACTAGGTACCTAAAGGATAATGTACCTAAAATAACAAAAAAAAAAGTAGGTAGGTATCACTAAAAATCATGTGACAGGCTACCATTTTTTCGGTTTTTCGATAAAAAAGAAATGTTCCAATTCAAAACTGAACCCGATATTCGTGTTCAGGAGGTCGAAATCAGTTGTAGAACATTTTTTTATATAAGTAACAGAATGACGCTTATGTGGCCGGTTTGTCTGTCTGTCTGTCTGTCCGAGTCCGTGCAGAAATTAAGACGCTGTACTCCTTCTCGAGAATTGAAACGAGAGTCTTGGAACTTTTTTCCGATCAATAGCTGATGTCCCCAAGGGTGGCCAATGGGCACTATTTTTGTTATCCATACATCGTTATCATTATTCTCAAAAAACAGAGATCTCCTGTGCACTTCGATGAAGTTGAACTTCTTCTCGGGAACTAAAGCTACAGCCCTTGAAGATTGAACTTTATCCGGTGGATAGCTTAGGTTCTCAAGGACCAAATAGGCAGATTGGCTTTCATAATTCGGCCGCCATCTTGGCTGCCATATTGAAATTTCTTATTAGTGGAACGATTGTCATGAAACTTGAAACTTACCCTTGTCTAGTACGATCATTCTTATTTTCAAGCCAAATTTCATGATTGCCCCACCATCTTGGCCGCCATATTGAAATCTCTTATAAGTGGAAGGATTTTCATGAAACTTGAGAGTTACGCTTGTCTCGTACGATCATTCCTATTTTCAAGCTGAGTTTCATAATTCTGCCGCCATCTTGGCCGACATATTGAAATCTCTTATTAGTGGAACGATTTTCATGAAACTTGGAACTTACCCTTGTCTAGTACAATCATTCTGATTTTCAAGCCGAATTTCATGATTCTGTCGATATTTTGGCCGCCATATTGGAATTTTTTGCCCAAGACGGTAGAACCCTAATTACTCAACATCTTGCGTTCACTAATCCTTCAAAAAGGAAGTGCGCTACTGAGCCTCATGCCCATGAGGCGTGTTCGCTTGTTTTAATATTCCCAGTCGATATTACTGATACCATTATACCAGGGAAAAATAGGTTGGACTATCCTCTAACGATATTTCAAAACTTTAAATGCGGAACCAAACGTAAAAAACGGTAAGAAGGTTTTCAGCTCTCAGTTGTACCTATTCCGGGGAAAATGGAGCAGGTAGCTGCAAAAGTTTTCTGCACAACTGGTTTTCACGGCAAGCAGTGCTATTATTATTTTCGACCGGGATCCTCTTCTTCAACATTACTCGAGTAGACCCTTTTATGAGGTCCTGGTCCTTGACAATGAGTGTTTGAGCCGCATGTCCTGAGCAAAGTACTTTTGGCAGTCCCTATCACGCACTTGCACAGTACTAGAGGCATTTTACCGCCCTCAATAAAAATTAGTCTACGGGATTTTTGCATGCGGTTCCGCATTTAAAATCTTGGAATATTGTTAGAGGATAGTCCTACCTATTTTTCCCTAGTAATGGTATCAGTAATATCGATTGGGAATATTAAAAAAACCGCTGTTGAACTGGGCAGTGAAAATTGCCCATTTCTTTGTTTGGCATTCTCCCGAAAATAAGTTCCTCACATTTAAGACTTTATACATGGAATAAGCTGATGCGTAAATGTGGAAAAAACCATCAAACGCGTCAATTTTCCATGTTTTTGTAGGTGAAAAAAAATTAAAACAAATTTTTCGTACTAGCCGAAGATTTTATTTTTTTCAACAGTGAAGAATGACAACGCCATGGTGACTGATGCTGTTAAGGTTTATAGTGGAGTCATACGTTTCCTTTTTACTAGATATAGCGATATAAAAAGTGGTTCCGTAGGAACCCCACCCCTTTCATGTTTCAGGGGCCCCCTGGCA
Source organism: Anaspis maculata (assembly GCA_949128115.1). Taxonomy (NCBI): domain Eukaryota; kingdom Metazoa; phylum Arthropoda; class Insecta; order Coleoptera; family Scraptiidae; genus Anaspis; species Anaspis maculata. The sequence goes on from OX421965.1 coordinate 7,288,456, forward strand.
ACCCCCCGAGAAAAAATCTGCGTGGCGCTTCGACTCAATCGAAAGAGCAAGGTCTTGTGGACTATCCTACCAATTTTTGTGCTTTTGTCACCAAATGCAAGGTTCACTTGATTTTTGGTCACTAACCTCCGGACTATCCTGTGTAACCAGCTGTACATTATTTTACTTGTTTTTTCCATTGCAAATTGTACATTTTTTGTCATTTTTGAGGTTACATTGACAAAGTGTCAACTTAAATACATAAACTGTAATATCCATATACAACTCATATAAAAGTCTTTACATCTTATGTATTTACTCCAGTATTTACACAACAATAGTATATTACATACCGACACATTACATACATTTGTTGTTACTAAATGTGTGTTCAACTGTGAATCCCGGAGGTAGCACAACGGTCTTTCCATCTCGTTAGAGAAACCTGTGGAAATTGACATTTTGAATGATTTGCCCATTCACACAAATGTCAAGTTCCATGGCTTGCTCCTCGATTGTAATGAAACTACTGATTTTTTATTTAGGTACGCTCCAAAAGCCTCGCCAAAAACTGTTTTACACTACACAATAGCTGCATTCCTTTTAGTGGGGTCGGTACAGTATTATACGCTGCAGTTTTGAGTAATGAAATGTCTTTTGGCACACATGTTCTTAGCACCTGTTTGAACAACTTTGTCCATCGCCGCAAGCGAAATTTTAGTTCAGATCCTGTATACAGGGGAAGAAGAAAAACAATTTGAAAAAATTGCATCTTTTGAACGGACAAAGGTAGAGTATTGCAGGGCAAATCATATGATGCGGAATTTGATGGTTGTTGAGGTACACCAAACCATTTTGAAACATTATTAACTGTTTTCGAGATATTTGGAAAAAACTGAGATCTGTCAAAAAAAAATTATCTTCATTATATCGCTTATTTTTGAAGAGATCGGAATGAAATTTGGTATTTGCTTTATAAAAGACGTCATAAATGAATAACAGCTGCAGTTATTTTCTAGGCCTACTATTTTCCTAAATAAGACATTCAACTTTTCAGGGGGGGAGCCACCATCTTGTTTTGTGAATATCAAGCTGATGACCAAAAAAATGACTGATAGTCATTAGGCTAGTATCATGCCATTACTCTATCATGTGAAAGATCACCTTTCACATGATGGACCATCATACCATTTTTGATGAAAGAAACATGACGCACTGATTTTATCGGGTTCCTCAGAACTAGAGGACCTACTTCCAGTCATCGAGCCATTGCAAGTAATTGAATACCGAGATTATGACCCTTGATCATTCTTCAGGTTGTCTACCAAAATTCATAGCCATAAGTTCAGCGGTTCAGTTTTAGCAGCTATTTACATAAAATAGTGTCGATTTTTCATGAAAAAAACAGAGAATCACAAGGTCTCTGAGTCATTTCTTAGGTCATTGGAAAAAGATCCTCCACGGAATTTTGATAAATTCATGCTAAATTATTAGAAAGAAGTGCATTCTATAGCATAGGTTTGGATAAACGGCTGAGAATTGTTCGAAACGGTTTCTTTTGTCTTGTTAAGCGTTAAATTATGGATCTTTTTGGCGATTTTAATGCCTCCAGCCTATTTAGTGGAAGCGGTACACACCTAAAAACACATCGATACTGCACTTTGGAGTGCAGTTACGAGATTTTGCATGGGCAAACTTTATACCGAGACAAGCAGCAATTTGACCAGCAGCACTCGATATTTTGTCCCTTAGGGGGCCAATGGGGGCCCTCAAAATTTTCAAGATGCAAGAACTTTCACATGATGATCATTGAGTAACGTCATGTATGTCATAAGTGAAGCTTACGGGTCTATTGAAAATGTTTTCATCAATTGTCGTCGTGTCCGATTCATTCCTCACACTTGAAAAAAAAAATCTTTGGCAGAGGTCAAAAAAACTGTTTTTATTTTTTCTTCTATGCAAGGAGACGATAAATTCATATGTTCTGTTGCGTTCCCAACTAAATCGCATTCCCTAAACCTAATTATGAAGAATTTTTTCTTGCAATGATATTTTTCAAAGAAGTGGTGACCTCTTCAGTACCTCTTTTCCAAGAGCATTTCTTTCTATGTTCCCACTGGATATCACTAGTAATTTTTGCAGGAATGGAGACCTCGAACTCTTTTCTTGGTAGATGCGAAGCAACATGACTATAAACCGCCCAAGAGAGCCAAAAAAGATTTTTTTTCTGCTTGGCCGTCCAACTTACGATATTTTGATTTTATAATAATAATAATAATAATAATAATAATTTAGTTTATTAGTTCCGTTCATACAAAATATATAAAACAATATATGTATAGAACATAAAATAACCTTGAATGGTTGTGGAACGTGTCAGTAAATAGGTATATACAAAGCTGTCAATACAATATCACATCATTTAAGTTATTAAAATTATTGTAAAGATAAAATACAAATCACAGTAGATAAAAACATCTGAACTCAAACGCAAAATAACATCAAGAAAACAAAATCTACATCCAGGCACACCAAGCCTGCAGGCTCATTGTTTCCTCGTCTGAGAGGTACTCGCTCAAGGTGTAGTATGCTTTGCTAAGCAGAAAGCTTTTGAGCCTTTTTGAGAGAACTCTGAGAGGCAACTCCCTGAAGGCCACCGGAAGCCTATTGTATGTTTTTATTAATTGGAATCGAACGTTCTTTTGTATATATACATAGTTGCACCTCTCACCAAGAAGATCCTTCCTGTTGCGAGTGTCATGTGTGTGGCCTCTCGTATGGGCATCATTGAAAAGATCTTTGTTCTTTAATACAAAAACGACTGCCTCGTATATATAAAGACATGTCAGAGTAAGCACTTTACAATCAATAAAATGTTGTCTACAACTTTCAAAATTTCTCAAATTCAAAATCCTTCTCAGACATTTTTTCTGCAGTATAAAAGCTCTGCTGGAGTCGGATGAGCCCATCCAAAAAATTATTCCATACCTCAGTGTCGATTCTACGTATGTATGATATGTTGTAAATGCGGTTTCTTTATTTACTAAAGTGGTAAGAAGGCTCAAAGCGTAGCAGTACCTGTTGAGTTTTTTCATTAAGAAATCTACATGTGCGTGCCAGTCTAATCTGTGGTCTATTTTGAGTCCCAAAAAATTCAGGTTGCCAATCGATTCAAATTCTACATTGTTAAGTTTGAGGGACAGTGGATTATTCTTCTTTTTATAACCAAATCGTACAACCTGTGTTTTGTCAATATTCAATCTCAGACCATTATCCGAAAAGTACCTTTCAAGAACCATCATACTCCGATATATTTTGTTCTCAAGATCTTCGTCATTTTCTCCCGTCACAACCAAGGAAGTGTCGTCGGCATATTGTATAACCTCATGATTTATTGCATTAGGGAGATCATTTGAGTAAATGAGGTACAACAGGGGTCCCAAGATAGAACCCTGCGGCACCCCCCTGTCCACCAAAAAAACCTCAGAATTGATTGTTCTTCCATTTTTATTTTTTTCAGACACAAACTGCGTACGACCCACCAAGTATGACGACATCAATTGTAAAGCTACTCCCCTCACACCATAGCACTCCAACTTTCTCAACAGCAACCCGTGATTGACGGAGTCAAATGCTTTTGAAAGATCAACACAAAGAACCGATGTTTGCTTTCCGTCATTTAAGGAATCTAGCACTCCGCAAAGTGCAGTATACATTGCTCTGATTGTAGAGCGTCCCCTTCGAAAGCCATTGTGTGACTCACTCAATACCAAATACCGCTCAAAAAAGGATATAAGCCTATCGTATATTACTCTTTCAAAGATTTTACTTATAACGTTCAAGACTGAAATGGGACGATAATTCGCAATCTGTTCCCTATCACCCTTTTTAAACACAGCCTTTATCTTAGCCACCTTCAAGGCATTCGGAAAAACTCCACATTCCATACATCCATTTATCAGGAAAGAAAGAGGTACTGCTATAGACCCACCAATATGTTTCAGAAGTTTAGTAGGAATCCCATCCGGGCCTACTGCATTAGTGTTTTTCAGTGATTTGATAAATGAATGTACTTCCTGAGGATCAGTTGGCTTCAGAAACAAAGTTGAATAATTCTTTACTATATGTTGAGGATTAAAAACAGGGTGTGAAGTATAACCTCCAACCGTATTCGCGAAAAAATCACCCACCCCGTCCAAAACGTCCTTCTCGCCTTCGGAAGAGGAATTATTGTAAATGGATTGTGAGAGATTATCCAGTATACCGGTTCTCGATGCGGTATTTCCATTACCCGTGTGTTGTTTGATAATGTTCCAAGTGGCTTTTACTTTGTTGGAAGAGTTTTGAACGTAAGTCATGCTAGAGAACCTCTTCGCGACTCTAATCTCCTTTCTGAGAGAGTCACAGAACTCTCTATATCTTTCCTTAGTTACGTAGCCATTTTGTACGTCTCGGAACATTTCACGTTTCATTTTGCTCTTTTTCCTTACCTCAGGAGTCACCCATGTCTTAATTTTTTCAGTCATTTTAATTTTTCTACATTTGAAGATGTCATTAATTGGTTCACTTAGAGTTTTGATAAACATATCATAAGCCGCATCAACATCCGAAAGATGATAGATGAAGTCCCAGTCGATAGATGCAACTCTCTCAGCGCATTCGTTTAGTCTGGAATCAGAATAAATTTTTTTATATTGCACGCAATTCATAAAGGTTTCGATAGATTTGGACACTCTGAGATACTGACAATGATGGTCAGATAGAGCACTATTTATCACTTCCGCGTTATCGCACTCAAAATTAACAAATATATTGTCAATGAGAGAGGAGGTTCTTTTTGTTACTCGGGTTGGTATGAATACTGTCTGAGAAAAATTATAGCTATTTATAAGATCTAACATGTCCTTACTCTGCCTGTCATTCCTTAGAAGACACACATTGAAGTCCCCGCACATGACAACTTTATATTTCTTGTATGTTTTACTGCAATAGGAAAATATATTGTCCAGTGACTCTAAAAAAACAGCAAAGGATCCCATTGGAGGTCGATACACACATACCACGATTAGCTGCATTTTTTTACTTACGACACACGAACATTCACAGTGACCCTCATGGCTCACCCCCTTCACATGTTCGAGCTCCACAAAGTCAAAGTTTAGGGAATCTACAACATAAATACAACTCCCACCGTGAGCGGACACCTCCCGTGCAAACATTGATTTAAGTTGATAGCCTTCAATTATCGGAGATATATCTTCATTCGTCCAGTGTTCTGTGAAGCATAAGACCTCTGGTTTTTGCTTTAGTGTTTCTAAAAATATATGTGTTTCAAGAGTTTTACTTCTCAACGATTGTATGTTTTGATGCAACAAGTAGAGGTCCCTGCCACCGTTCACTCCAGGGTTTTCGTCATCGGCGGGTTCCTTTGGGAATGCCAGATTACTTTTGTGAATTTCCTGTTTCAAACACCGCTCCACCCCGGGCTTCACGTCTTCGAAAAAACGTGAACCGACGTACGTGCACGCCGCTTGGCCAACATTCTGGGTTGTATAGTTGTTCCGCTATGCGGAAATCCGCCCCAATTTTGAAGGACGAATTTCTAGCCGGATCGTCAACAAGCTGCTCCACGAATATTTCTTCTTGGGGATATCTCAGCTTGAGCCACCGCTCAACAGCATTTTTATTCGTTCCAGGTGCGACGCGGCTCAGGTGCACCCAGACACGCCTTGCCGCCGCCGCAAAACCCACCTCCGGCTGGGTCTCGGGAAGGCCAGTGCCGACGACGACAGGGTTTCGAGTCCGGTTGTTAACCTTTTGCTTTTCTTGGGAATATTAGCTATAGAATATATTCTTGGGAATTTGGCTATAGTAGGAGAGACGCGAGCCAATATTCAATCCAGGCTGCAGGCGCAGGCGATTTGGTTTCAACAAAAATATTCTTCCATGCCGTGTTTTATTGCAGTACAACAAAACGCAGAGTCGTTTGGTATAAGTAGGTATATTTTCCGGTAGAACTTATTCGCCTGGACTAGATCTCATTTATTTGCGCGTCTCCCCTACTACAAAATCAACATGCCAAAAATTTGACGACCCAGCAGAAAAAAAAAGTTTTAGGGCTCTCTTGTGCGTTTTGAAGCCATGTTTTATGGAAATTACTAAGAAAAGAGTTCAAGCTTCTCATATCTGCGAAAATTGACAGTCTTATCCAGTAGGAACATTGAAAAAAAGGCTGTTGAAAAAGGTGTACTGAAGAGGTCACCTCTTCTTGGGAAAATGATATTGCGAAAAAATTGTCTTCATAATTAGGTTTAGGGAGTGCGATTTAGTTGGGAACGCAACAGAACATATTAATTTATCGTCTCCTTGCATAGAAGAAGAAATAAAAACAGTTTTTTTGCCCTCTGCCAAAGATTTTTTTTTCAAGTGTGAGGAATGAATCGGACACGACGACAATTGATGAAAACATTTTCAATAGACCCGTAAGCTTCACTTATGACATACATGACGTTACTCAATGATCATCATGTGAAAGTTCTTGCATCTTGAAAATTTTGAGGGCCCCCATTGGCCTCCTAAGGGACAAAATATCGAGTGCTGCGGGTCAAATCGCTGCTTGTCTCGGTATAAAGTTTGCCCATGCAAAATCTCGTTACTGCACTCCAAAATGCGGTATGCTTTTGCGTACCGCTCCCACTAATTTAGATGATGGGATGAAATTCTTCAATTTCTTCTCACCCTGTGATGCCATCTGCATAGATCGCCATCATGCCAACATTTCCCAAAGGTGAAGAAGGAATCTGAATAGAAATTATTCTAAAATACATTGCGGCATCAAAATTTATAAGGTTCTATCCATTATTAGTGTTGCCCTACCACACAATTTGTTCGCTCTCTACCTACTGCAAGATAGTCTTTCATGTTCTTCCTACATCACATGAATACATCCTGTGCCAATTTTTCAAAGCCTATACTGAAGAATGTACTTTTTTCTAATAATTCAGAATTCAGCATAAATTTATCAGAATTCCATGGAGGATCTTTTTCCAATGACCTAAGAAATGACCCAGAGACCTCGTGATTTTTGTTTTTTTCATGAAAAATCGACACTATTTCATTTAAATAGCTGCTAAAAACCGAACCGCTGAACTTATGGCTATGAATCTTGGTAGACAACCTGAAGAATGATCAAGGGTCATAATCGCGGTGTTCAATTACTTGCAATGGCTCGATGCCCAATGAACATTTTTGGTTATATTAAGGTGATCGTTACATTTTCTTCACTGGTTTATGAAACTAAAGGTTATATTAGTTTGCGTTCGTTACTCCTACATAACTTTTACAAACCATCTATATATCCAAAGTGGAGAACCCTATAAAGGTTACCGTCACGTATCAGAAGTACCCGTTAGTTTTATAGTCATGGTTATATTATTGTAATCAGCGTCTCTTACAAACCTTTCATAAAACCTCTTATATAACTCTTCACAAGTTATTTGTGATCACTATAGGTGATGATATAAACTGCTCAACAATGAAAGTGTTACAAAGCAAAAATTCACCCAATTTTGAACCGCTGTAACTTTTGATTGGTACAAACAATTCTGATTCTGTTTCAAGTACTGAAGAGCCCAATCTTTTGTCCATCTTTCTTGTCAATATGGAATCCATAGAGCCCCTCATAAAACTTCTACAGGGTGATGAACAGAGCAGTGCAAAATTGATGAAAGTTCAACATACCCCTGTTTTCGTTGAAATTTTTTTTCGGGAGTATCAATACCAAATTTATGAAGAATGATGTGTTTTCTCGAAACGGTTTTGAATTCTCGGGATTCCAGTCGAAACAGCCAAAATGAGATTTTTTATTGTGAATACTGTACCTACCGGGTGATCATTTGAAAACTATCCACCTGCAATAACTCCCGATTCCTAGTGAATATTTTTTCGAGCAAAAACAGGTCGATTTTTATATCGAGGGGGACAACCAAAACATATATTGGCAAATTTCTATATTCACCCCCCTCGCCCCCACTTACCCCAACTTTGAAATTTCAGATGACACTACCTACATTGCGATACATCAAATTGAAGGAAATTAAATTTTCTTTCTGAAAAAAATATTTTAAATGTTTTTAGCCCCACCCCCTTTTCCCTGAAAATTCTCTGACTGTCCCATTCTATATTCTGGACCCCTCATTTTTTTCTCAATTTAGTCGGCGTCATCCTAGATAGCATCAAAGAAGAAAATTTTTGGTGGAAAAAGTGCTACCCAAATTCCCCCCTTTGCTCTCCCCCACCTCAACTCCCAAGTTTAACAAAACACCACCTACTTTGTGATACATCAAATTGAAGGGAATTGAATTCTCTTTCCGAAAATAATTTTTCTGGAATTTTCTACCCCTCCCCCAATAAATTGGTCATTTGGAGTATTCTAGGGGGGAAATGAGGGGCTTTAAAAATTGTGAAAAAATTTTTTTCAGGAAGAGAATTCAATTTCCTTCAATTTGATGTATTACAAAGTGGGTATTGACATTTTAAATTTTTAAGGTCAGGTGGGGGGAGCGAAGGGGTGAATTTGGGTGGCACTTTTTTTTATAGAAAATTTTCTTTTTTGGTGCTGTGCAGGATGACGTTGACTGTATTGAAGGAAAATGGAGGTCAAGAATATCAACTTGGACACTCAGAGAATTTTAGGGAGAACGGGGGGTGGGGTTGAAAAATTCCAAAAAATTTTTTTTTTCAAAAGAATTTAATTCTCTTTAATTTGATGTATCGCAAGGTAGGTGGTGTCATTTGAAATTTCAAAGTTGGGGTGAGTGGGGGCGAGGGGGCTCAAGATATAAATTCTCCAAAGTATGTTTTAGATGTCCCCCTCGATATTAAAATCGACCTGTTTTTGCTGAAAGACATTTGCACTAGGAATCGGAAAATATTGCAGGTGGATAATTTTCAAATGATCACCCGGTATATTATTCCTATAGTAACGCAAAAACATCAGAACTTTTCATATCAAGATGACGCCACTTGGTAGGCTTGTCCACTGAACAATTCTGAGCAATTTGACTTGCAACACGTTCCTATTGTCTAGTGTAGGGGTGAAGAAAAGCCCAATTGGCAGCGTGATATTTGGTACTACTCCTAAATAAAATGTAGGAAGGCGTTTATTTATTTTGAATAAAAAGTATACAATAAAATCGGGTTTTTAGCATTGAAAAAAGGTTAATTTTTACTACGTAGTCAACATGAGACTACGTCATCAGAATTGGATTAACCACATTTCCGCAATTTTGGAATTTTTTGCCTTTACTTCAAATTTCAAAACATAGGCATGTTTGGCATCATTTCTTGAAATGTTGGTCCCCTAAATGGGATTCTGTCAACAAGATCTGTCTATCTCTTTCCGAAAAAATATTTATAGAATTTTTGACCCCCCCCCCCCTTCTTCCTGAAATTCTGTTTAAATTGTCCAATTTGATATTCTTCTCAAAAAAATTGTTTTCGGAACAATTTGATGTATCACAAAGTAGGCTGTGTTCCGTTAAATTTTGAAGCTGAGGTGGGGGATAGCAAAAGGGTCAATGTGGGTAGCACTTTTTCCACCGAAAATTCTTTTCTTCGATGTTTTCTATGATGACGCTGACTGAATTGAAAACAGTTGAGAGGTCCAGAATTGAGAATAAGACAGTCGGAGAATTTTTAGGGCGAAGGAAGGTGGGGTTAAAATTTTTGTGAATATTTTTTTCAAAAAGAAAATTTAATTCTCTTCAATTTGATGTACCGCAAGGTAGGTGATGTCATTTGAAATTTCAAAGTTGAGGTGAAGAATGATCTTCTTGGTCAGTCGAAAAAAATATTGAAAGTCCTAAAAAATCCTCTGTCCGCTTCATTGGTTCTTGGCGGCAAAAAGGTTCAAATGACATTATTTTGGAAACTATTTATTAAAATACGAGTTGGAGTTTGAGGACAGCTGAAAATTGCTAAAACTGGTCTTCTTTGTCAGTTGAACAACATACCAGAAGTCCTCAAAAATTCTAGGTCCGTTTCATTGTTTTTTGGCGAAAAAAAGGTATAAGTGACATTGTTTTGGAAATTATTATTTATTGAAATAGGCGTTGAAGTTCCAATATATCTGAAAATTGCTGGAACTGGTTTCCTCGATCATGTGAGCAACATACTGATTGTCCGCTTCATCGTCTTTTGGCGGAAAAAAGGTATAAGATCATTTCTTGAAACTATTGATCAAAATATGTGTTGAAGCTGCAGTACAGTTGAAAATTGCTGAAAATGGTCAACTCGGACAAGTACAGTCAACTAACAAAGAAGACCATTTTTAGCAATTTTCAGCTGTACTGAAACTTTAACCCGTATAGACAATACAAATAGAAAAGACACATGTCGTCACGGATTTTTACGGTTGCGTAGGAACCAGGTGAGTCCATCATTCAAAAAAAGGTTGGCTGATTTTTGATGCCCCAATATCCGTGACGACGGTGGTGATAACATATGGTCTTCTCTATTTGTATTGTCTATACCTACTTATTTGAAAAAAAAACAGTTTACAATATAATGTCACTTATACATTTTGCCGCCAAAAAACATGAAGCGGGCATAGGATTTCTCAGGACTTTTAGTATGTTATTCAACTACTATTGTAGACAAAAAAAGCTGAACGACAGATGAATGACTTTTCTAATTTTTGACCTGTGAATCAGCTTTACTGTAATCAAGAATATGCCACCCATAACCAATAATGCTTTGTCATTTTCTTTGTCAAACGGGATAGAATGTCCAATGAATCTGTTAGGGTGCAAATTATTCCTCTTGTGGAGAGTGGTATCGCGTGGAAGACGGTAGCAGACCTTCTCAGTAACAGGAAAGGGACGGTTTATAACGTTATGTGCAGGTGGCGGAAAAATTCAACGCTGACACGGCAACCAGGTTCTGGCAGACGCAAAGCTATACTACCGAAGCCGAAGATCAAGCATTGATACAAATGGTCTATGTCCAGATCACGGTATGTCCAGATGCTAGAGGACGATTCGTTCGCCAATGTTCGACATGCTGCGAGCCGCATAAATTTCCCTACAAGCAAAAGGCAACGGACCGCCATTGCCATGTAGGTACTCGTAGCATATTACATGGAATCAACCAGCACGAAGTCACCGTGTTGCGGGCTCGTGTTAATACAGTGGGTAGAAATCTCAGTGGAAATTATCCATTTTTATATTCATCTTCTTCTACTCCTGGTTCATAGTGTACCGATCGGCCTTAACTACGACGCAGAGGGAATGACCGGAAACCCCATCTGTTTTCAAACGACCGTTAAAACTTTGGGGGCGGCGTGAGAAGAAATGCAAAACGCAGAGATTTTTGGAAATCAGGGAGGAAGCATAAATTAACTTTGATGTTTCCAAGACGCGCCCGCCTGCAGCCGACCCGGAGGATATCAAATTCCCAACGGCTCTGTCCGAACGGCCAACAGAGGGGATGGCTGTAAACAAAAATTTTATTCTAAATTATTAATTGATTGTCTGATCGAAATTCTAGTGTAATTTTCATTACTGTGGTGAGTCAAAGGTGAAATTAACACCAAACACGACGTATAAGAGTCATGAATTAAACGACGCCAGTGGGCCGATATCAATTTTATAAGTAATGAAAGAGAAATGAAAATTACACCAGGTAGCGGTCAAACTAGCTAGTAAACATTGCGGGACTTCCAAGTAAAAATAAGTATAGAGTGAGCGCTGAAAAGCTCAATAATTGAAATGTAAATTGACCAAGAAACATTCAAAAAAATTCCAAAACAAACCCAAGACGCAGTGGAAACATTTCCAGATGTTTCACACGATGCGAGATTTACGTCAAGGGGTAGGGGAAGAACGCACTAGAAAAACCCAGGGAACAAACTAAAAGGACTGGCCTTTGAGCTTTGCTAGAGGACGGTTGTTAAAATTTGCCAAGTTCTTTAATTGCAATTTAGCTGTTGAATAACTTCAGAGAAGATAATTATCAACTCTCGAGTCACCGTGAGTTGTTGATCAGTCACTTACAGAGTGAAGCAAGTCACTGAATTGCGGTATCACTTGATACTTAATTTTGAGAAGTGATTTCTGTGTCTGTGGGTGATAAGTTGTGATTAGCTACGTGCTAATTGATTACCTGGATTAGCCGTTCCTGAAATCTGTACGAGGGAATTTTAAAGGTCAGTTTACATAGCAATTACTCACAAAGAGACATGTTCTGGTTCGAAATTAACGGGGGAACGAAAGAGTTAACAAACTCGCAACTTGTTGGCGATAGCCCGAGTCAAATGTGATATTTGAATATTGCAACTGTTCCATCAGAACAATAAGAAACTCACGAAAAGGTCAGCCGCTAGCCATGAAATCTACCAAGCCTTAAGGTTCGTTATTGAAGTCAAAACTCACAAATTTAAGCCACCTTCATTTGCAACTCCGAATTTAATTGCTGTCATTAGTTAGCAGGAATTCTCACAAACTGAATGTCTCTCATAATCAGTCCATAATCCGAGGAATTCGTCAGTAAAGTGACGCGCCGTGGGAAACCCGTTAACGTCCATTTTCCGTGCTTTTCCGGGCCAAAGGCCGTGTGGGTATTGCAAAAAAGCGACAGCTATAGGGTCACAGACTCTGGCACTAGGACGCAGGAAAATTATTCCCCTGGCAACGTGGGACATCAACCCCTTTTTGATCTGGCACGGGTAGGCGAAGATAGGAAGGGGTTAGAGTTGCATGAGTGCATGAAGGTTTCGAAATGGGAAAGAGCCTCGGTCGAAATTGAGAAAATGTCAGAACTAAAAGGGAGCGAGTCAACGAGAACGATCAACGTAATTAAAACCCAAGCACCATCATAAAATCTCCCTCCAACTGTCTGTTTTAATTCCATACACAGTACGCTACACCTGTGTAACCCCTTCACCAAACTACAGCTGTAAAGGACTGTGTGAGCCGCCAAAACTGAGGACTAAGTCCATCCGGCGATGATTTCATCATATCGAGCACGAGATCTGAATCATTCAAGTTTGATAAATCTGCAAATATCTAGTGAAGTAACGACTTAACCACTTAAAATTATTCTTCATGAAATAAGGCGGACATAGAATTTCATGGTGGCGAATTAATTGAATGTAGAAGAGTCAAAGGTCTGAGTTGTCTGTAACAAATTGTTCAAGTCCAAGATGGGACTCGTAATTACTGACGAGCTCACAATGAAGCTCTGCTAATTTCCAAAGAATTAACAAATAATTGGTCTTCAGAACATGTACCTCTGTGATTGTGTTTAGCTGTAATAAATTATGTAAACATTGTGTAAACTCTCTGTGATGATGTCGTTGGGGATGGGAAGTAGAAGAGGGGCAGTTTACCTCATTTGGGAAGGGGTTAAAAGGGGGTAACCTCATTGCGAAATTAGGGATTTCTTTTTCAGGTATCACTGGTGTAAAGTAGTTCGCGGAGGTTTAACTGCAAGCTAGTTGATTAGTTTGTTTGGGTAGGTCCAATCAAGCAGCTAGGGTAGGATGGATTAGGGTTAAGTAGACGAATCGATGGAAGAAGAAAGGGGTAAAACTCTCCACTTCCGGTTCGGAATTGAATTAGGAATTAAATCAACTAGAGGTAGGGAAGTCTCGCAATCTAGATTAGGAATTTAATGTTGTCGTCACTGATTTCTTTGTGAAATAAAGGTTAAGTGTTTTGAGAATGTTGCATTGTTATTAATTTTGATTGTCTGTTCTTTCCACTTTCATAAAAGAAACTTGTGGGTTTCTCAGTTGAGAGGTGATAAGGGCTCAGGGTCCTTTGGGACTTGCTGAGACGAAAGAGTGAACGACGACGAGTAAGCAAAATTTGACGGTACGTATGGCACAATAAGTAAAGGGTTAACTGCGACACGGTTTCTATTCAATTCTTGAAATGACGTACCATGGGGGGGTGAATGCTTAGGGCCATCAGTACAATAGCTACAAAGAAATCAAAGACACAACTGACGTTGTCGTTGTCTTGTGACTCAAAAAAATCACTGGCATTTTGTCATGGTCTTGTCAAAAATGATAATCCTAAAGGGCCTTCTACACAATTTGAAAAGTCATTCATCTGTCGTTCAGCTTTTTTTGTCTACAATAGTAACAAAAGGATACTATTTTTCAGCAATTTCAGCTGTACTGAAACTTCAACTCATGGTTTAATAAATAGTTTCCAAAACAATGTCACTTGAACGTTTTTGCTGCCAAAAACCGATGAAGTGGACAAAGTATTTTTCAGGACTTTCAATATGTTGTTAAGCTGACCAAGAAGACCATTTTCGGCAATTTTCAGCTGTATTGGACCGCGTGTTCAATTGAATAGCTTTTAAAACAAATGTCACTTATACCTTTTTGCAGTTGAAAAAAAGTATGAAGCGGACATAGGATTTTCAACATGTTGTTCAACTGACCAATGAGACCATTTTCAGCAATTTTCAGCTGTATTGAAACTTCAACGCGTGATTTAATTATTAGTTTGCAAAGCAATGTCACTTTTACCCTTTTGCCGCTAAAAAACGATGAAGCGGTTATAGAATTTCTTAGGACTTTCAATATGTTATTCAACTGGCCGAGGAGACCATTTTCAGCAATTTTTAGCTGTATCGAAGCTTCATCGTGTATTCTAATAGATGATTTTCTGAATTATTGTCACTTACACCTTTTTGCCGCCAAAAACTGATGAAGCGGACATAGGATTTTTTAGGACTTTCATGTGTGTGATTAAGGGGTTAAAGTGGAAGCGTTCCACCAATTTTCAGACTTACGTTATTTTTTTCCAGGTTTTGGTCAATTTTGATCTAAAATGCCTGGGCTATTAGATGACTTTCAACCTCAAGCCGTTGACATAATCTTCTACCGGTGACAGTCGTTTTGAATTTCGCGCGCGAAAGAAATGTTCAGTGGGCAGTTTTTCAATTGTGCCAACCATGGATTGTCGACTGAGCAAGCTCCTGTCCCAGTACTCCCAGTCAATATAAAAGAAATTCTAGAGCGCATGGTAACCTATGGGATGGGTGACCTAAGCCCACTAATTTTTGTACCCGATAACGATTGCAGTATAATTTGAACGTCCCGCCATGTACCTTGGAACAACATACAGGTATTAGGTTGGTGGCACTGACTGTCAATTGAGCCGCCATCTGTCGGAAAGTTCCCGGTTTTGAGTTTTGTGACTTTTGTGGTGTCAATTTGGCAGCTTGTGGTTTTCAAGCCGTCAAACTTCGAATAATTATTGTTCGTTGTACTTTTGCACCCACGGTCGTGAATTTGTGGTCTTGGGCCTCGCGTTGAGCCCCAGTGTAGGTGGTGAGTGATTCGGATCTGATTTTACAACGCAAAACAGTAATTTCCCCCCAGATTTTCATAGATTTTTCAACGTCCCGGATGTAGGATTGGACCAGGCTGTTATTATAATGGGGGTTTTGCAACGAAAGTGGTGAGTTTTTATTTTCGCTGTGTCTAGGTACACGCTAACGTGTACGCAAAAATAAAAATTAGGTGCACGCGAAACGTCATAGTGTGTATATGACGTCAGCTTTTAGCGTGCCCCAACTTATATTTTTAAGGTACACGCGAAATTATTATTGTGATGGCGTTTTGCGAGCGGGCTGTCACGTCAACAGTCAGCAGGTAGTAGATGCGGTAGTTTAGACGATCGGTACCAATGACGATGAAGTGTGGACAAACGTTCACGTCGTTTTCCAAGTTTGAGACAGCTCTTGAAAGCCACGAAACTGAAAATAACGAAAAGTTGGTTATAAACGGAAGTATTATATTGATGGCTTTGAAGTTTCAATCAAAAGAGGATGAATCAAGCTACACATCTACCAAGTGGCATCCCGCCATCATAAAACTCAATTAAGGTCCATACCGTCCATACAGTCTTGAGCATCAAGCATCTGGACTATTTTACCTTTCTTGTGTTTTGGCCTTGGCGGAGAAGGAGTGAACTGGCGATGAAATATGCAAGGGCCTTTCGTGTAGACAATAAAATTTCCAACACTTTCTCTGCAGGTATAGGTACTTTTTTCAAGTGCCATCGTTCACGAGATAAACGCGAAAAACTGATTTTCAAGTTATTCTCGAGGTCACAACGGCCGAAGCTCACACCGGATTTTTGAGGACTGGGTTTCATTTTTGTTCGCTATTATTTGCAGATGTGGGTAAGTGGATGGCATCCAAGCAAAATGTAAAAATTCAAAACCAAACAGCAGACAAACACAGTGCAAACTTAACAATAATAAATAACTATGATAAAACTAAATCTAACGACAGAAATCAGGATCTGCCAACATTTCTGCGTGACTGTAATAGGCTGCACCCAGAAGCCGTGTCCTTAATATTGTTTTGAATTCACGCAAATTGAGACGTCTGATTGACTCCGGCAGTTTGTTGTACAACTTGATACCAACGTACAAAGGGCTCCTTTCATAATGCGCCCTTGTTACAACTCCCTGTACATCATTAGATGATAGTGTCATCAGCAAACATGACTACATTGTTTGCATTGATATCATTGACATAGATTATGTACAGCAATGGTCCAAGCACAGAGCCCTGAGGGACCCCCCTGTTTGACACTGACATCCCAGATTCTACCCCTCCCACCACTGTATAATTTTGTCTGTTCTTCAGATACGTTTCAAACCACTTCCATATTACGCCACGTACTCCATACCTATACAGCTTTCGCAGAAGTATCTCATGATCGACAAGATCAAAGGCCTTGCTTAAATCCAAAAAAATGCCCACACATTGTTCACCCTTGTCCCTTGTCGATCATCCTATGCACATCACTCACGAACCGCAGCAGCGCATCCGCCGCTGACCTTCCCTTGCGAAATCCGAACTGCGCATCGGAAAGAAGACACAATCTGCACAAATAGGAAGTCAATTGATTGGCTACAACTTTTTCGTTGATTTTCGAAATTGGACTTAATATTGCTATCGGCCTGTAGTTATCTGGTTGAGTCCTATCACCCTTTTTGTAGACAGGTACCAATTTAGAAATTTTCAGACAATCAGGGAAGTAGCCTGTTGTTAATGAACAATTAACAATATGAACAAGCGGCAGCAGCAACTCTGGGATACAGTTCTTGATGAGATTCGAAGTGAGACCGTCCCTTCCCGCCGACTCAGAGCCCTTCATGTTCCGTACAACACTCAAGATATCACTCTCATCCACCGGCTGGAAAAAAATGAATCAACAGTTTGCTCAATGTGGTTAAGATTAACATTTTGGATATCAGCCGCAGGGTATTTATTTGCAATTGAACTGAAATGCTTATTGAAAGCATTGGCCACATGTATCGGCTCTTTAATTATTCCATTACCAGACGACAGCTCAATAGTTTCCGCTTTATTCCTTTTGCCAGCCTTCCCTATAATTTTCCAAACAGTCTTAGACCTGTCGGAAGAATTTACGATCAAAGCATTATAGTGCATTCTTTTTGCTTCCTTGACTACCTTTCTATTATATATACAGGGTGGTGAAAATTTCGATGCTCACCATTGGTATCTTGGAAACGGTAAGAGATACGAGGTCGGTTAAATTAGAAAAAAGTTGCGCATTTTTGTGGCGATTGAGAATCTGGAAAGAAACTTTGAATGTTTTGATTGGTTCACGATTTATCACGAAAAAACTAAAAATTTTGATTTCAGAAATTGTTTTTTATTTCTCCAACCATTGGAGCTATTTCAATCAAACTTGGTAGTTTTATGTTTTTGATCACTCCGAGTCGATCAACGTTGACAGAAATTTTCCAGGCCTTCTAGATGTCAAATTATGACAGTCAACTTTTGTTTTTCTTATGGCCGCCATATTGGATTTTTGCACTAATGAATGGAGAAAAAAATTAGCTTTCCGAATTAGTAACCAACATGTTCTTTTTATGACATTTTAAGCGTCAAATTTTAAAATTTTCGTAAATTATTAGCCAGAATATATTTAAATAACAAAATTGTAAAAAAAAGTCGACCACTTCTTTGATGGCATAGAAAAATGTGTCTCCTGAAAAATGACTGTTTTTGACTTATATCCCTTTTGTCAGCACCCACAGAATTATTCGAAGTTTGACGGCTTGAAAACCACAAGCTGCCAAATTGACACCACAAAAGTCACAAAACTCAAAACCGGGAACTTTCCGACAGATGGCGGCTCAATTGACAGTCAGTGCCACCAACCTAATACCTGTATGTTGTTCCAAGGTACATGGCGGGACGTTCAAATTATACTGCAATCGTTATCGGGTACAAAAATTAGTGGGCTTAGGTCACCCATCCCATAGGTTACCATGCGCTCTAGAATTTCTTTTATATTGACTGGGAGTACTGGGACAGGAGCTTGCTCAGTCGACAATCCATGGTTGGCACAATTGAAAAACTGCCCACTGAACATTTCTTTCGCGCGCGAAATTCAAAACGACTGTCACCGGTAGAAGATTATGTCAACGGCTTGAGGTTGAAAGTCATCTAATAGCCCAGGCATTTTAGATCAAAATTGACCAAAACCTGGAAAAAAATAACGTAAGTCTGAAAATTGGTGGAACGCTTCCACTTTAACCCCTTAATCACACACATGAAAGTCCTAAAAAATCCTATGTCCGCTTCATCAGTTTTTGGCGGCAAAAAGGTGTAAGTGACAATAATTCAGAAAATCATCTATTAGAATACACGATGAAGCTTCGATACAGCTAAAAATTGCTGAAAATGGTCTCCTCGGCCAGTTGAATAACATATTGAAAGTCCTAAGAAATTCTATAACCGCTTCATCGTTTTTTAGCGGCAAAAGGGTAAAAGTGACATTGCTTTGCAAACTAATAATTAAATCACGCGTTGAAGTTTCAATACAGCTGAAAATTGCTGAAAATGGTCTCATTGGTCAGTTGAACAACATGTTGAAAATCCTATGTCCGCTTCATACTTTTTTTCAACTGCAAAAAGGTATAAGTGACATTTGTTTTAAAAGCTATTCAATTGAACACGCGGTCCAATACAGCTGAAAATTGCCGAAAATGGTCTTCTTGGTCAGCTTAACAACATATTGAAAGTCCTGAAAAATACTTTGTCCACTTCATCGGTTTTTGGCAGCAAAAACGTTCAAGTGACATTGTTTTGGAAACTATTTATTAAACCATGAGTTGAAGTTTCAGTACAGCTGAAATTGCTGAAAAATAGTATCCTTTTGTTACTATTGTAGACAAAAAAAGCTGAACGACAGATGAATGACTTTTCAAATTGTGTAGAAGGCCCTTTAGGATTATCATTTTTGACAAGACCATGACAAAATGCCAGTGATTTTTTTGAGTCACAAGACAACGACAACGTCAGTTGTGTCTTTGATTTCTTTGTAGCTATGAACCAGGAGTAGAAGAAGATGAATATAAAAATGGATAATTTCCACTGAGATTTCTACCCACTGTATTAACACGAGCCCGCAACACGGTGACTTCGTGCTGGTTGATTCCATGTAATATGCTACGAGTACCTACATGGCAATGGCGGTCCGTTGCCTTTTGCTTGTAGGGAAATTTATGCGGCTCGCAGCATGTCGAACATTGGCGAACGAATCGTCCTCTAGCATCTGGACATACCGTGATCTGGACATAGACCATTTGTATCAATGCTTGATCTTCGGCTTCGGTAGTATAGCTTTGCGTCTGCCAGAACCTGGTTGCCGTGTCAGCGTTGAATTTTTCCGCCACCTGCACATAACGTTATAAACCGTCCCTTTCCTGTTACTGAGAAGGTCTGCTACCGTCTTCCACGCGATACCACTCTCCACAAGAGGAATAATTTGCACCCTAACAGATTCATTGGACATTCTATCCCGTTTGACAAAGAAAATGACAAAGCATTATTGGTTATGGGTGGCATATTCTTGATTACAGTAAAGCTGATTCACAGGTCAAAAATTAGAAAAGTCATTCATCTGTCGTTCAGCTTTTTTTGTCTACAATAGTAGTTGAATAACATACTAAAAGTCCTGAGAAATCCTATGCCCGCTTCATGTTTTTTGGCGGCAAAATGTATAAGTGACATTATATTGTAAACTGTTTTTTTTTTCAAATAAGTAGGTATAGACAATACAAATAGAGAAGACCATATGTTATCACCACCGTCGTCACGGATATTGGGGCATCAAAAATCAGCCAACCTTTTTTTGAATGATGGACTCACCTGGTTCCTACGCAACCGTAAAAATCCGTGACGACATGTGTCTTTTCTATTTGTATTGTCTATACGGGTTAAAGTTTCAGTACAGCTGAAAATTGCTAAAAATGGTCTTCTTTGTTAGTTGACTGTACTTGTCCGAGTTGACCATTTTCAGCAATTTTCAACTGTACTGCAGCTTCAACACATATTTTGATCAATAGTTTCAAGAAATGATCTTATACCTTTTTTCCGCCAAAAGACGATGAAGCGGACAATCAGTATGTTGCTCACATGATCGAGGAAACCAGTTCCAGCAATTTTCAGATATATTGGAACTTCAACGCCTATTTCAATAAATAATAATTTCCAAAACAATGTCACTTATACCTTTTTTTCGCCAAAAAACAATGAAACGGACCTAGAATTTTTGAGGACTTCTGGTATGTTGTTCAACTGACAAAGAAGACCAGTTTTAGCAATTTTCAGCTGTCCTCAAACTCCAACTCGTATTTTAATAAATAGTTTCCAAAATAATGTCATTTGAACCTTTTTGCCGCCAAGAACCAATGAAGCGGACAGAGGATTTTTTAGGACTTTCAATATTTTTTTCGACTGATCAAGAAGATCATTCTTGGAAGTTTTCAGCTGTATTGAAACTTCGACGCGTATTTGAATAAATAGTTTCTAAAATAATGTCACTTACACCTTTTTGCCGCCAAAAACCGATGAAGCGGACATAGGATTTTTTAGGACTTTCAGTATGTGGTTGAGGGGTTAAAGTGGAAGCGTTCCACCAATTTTCAAACTTACGTTATTTTTTTCCAGGTCAAAACCTAAAATGCCTGGGCTATATTGCGGCTTCACGGAACTTCGCATGTCGCCGGCGACAATCCCCCCACTCCACTGTAGTTGAATATTTTGAACGACACGACGACAGAAACTCGTGTCGCGGGAATTATATGGAGGGAGGTAGGGGAGTACAAGCAGATCGAATCCTATTGGCCAGCGACACTGTCGCCGGCGACATACAAAGTTCTGTAAAGTCGCCATAAGGTGGAAATCGCTTTTAGAATGTTGCTTAGGGGCTTTTCAATGAAAATAATATATGCGGATTCCTCGGCGAATTCTTAGAAACAACTTGTGCATGAAAAAGCTGTGTAGAGTTGACAGCACATCAGATGGACCTGTGGGCGGGGCCGGGGCTGAGCAGAAAGAACCAAAATCGTTTCGGACGAGTCCGTGTGTTGAAATAGGGAAAGCAACACCGTCAGCGCGTCAGCTGGAGTGCTGGACCATTACCAGGTCACAGGCGAACCTAAAATCCCACTGCAAATCGAGAAGCGTCACTGGATAAAGTCAGTTCGCGCATCCTTGGTTCGCGCAGACAAGTCCCTCTGGTATTCCGATTACTCTACATGGAATATTAGATTTGACGATTTGACAGGGATTAACTAGCGGGAAAGAATGTGACATGTGACACAATTTAATGGAACACATCAGCAATAATGTAGCAAAAATGTGAAACGTAATCGGTACGATACTGTATTCTGTATTACAGTTTTAAATGGTGAGCAATTGCTCGTAAGAATTCGAATAGCGTTATTAGCGTTATTAGCTCATTGTAATAAATGCACACACTTTTTTTTATAACACAACCGTCAGAATATTGCACATGGTGAGTTGGACACAAAAAGCTGTGTACGTGGATCTCGTCAGATCACTAGGCTTTTTTTTTGATAACATAACCGCCAGAATATCGCACCTTGGCTGTGACCAAATACTGGTCACAAAGTATTTTTTTATGACTCAGCCGTCACAATATCGCACCTGGCGAGTTGGATACGAAAAGGTATACATGGACCTTGTCAGGTCACAAGTTTTTTTTTTGATAACTCAATCGCCAAAATATCGCACCTGGTGAGTTGTACACGAAGAGCTGTGTGCTGTATACAAAGACCTCGTCAGGTCACTAGGTTTTTTTTTGAAAACTCAACCGTCAGAATATCGCACTAGCGAGTTGAATACGAAAAGGTGTGTACATGGGCCTTGTCAGGTCACTAGGAGTTTTTATTGATAATCCAACCGTCAGAATATTGCACCTGTTGAGTTGGACACGAAAAGCTATGTACACGAACCTCGTCAGGTGCACCCGAAGGTTGGTAACCTTCTACCCTACCACCGACTTTTGATGTGAAAACCACTTGGACACGAAAAAGCTGTGTAGATGGAACTCGTCAAATATGCCTACACCCGAAGGGTGGTAACTGGTAACCTCTATGATTATCTATGAATTACGGGAATTATTAGATGCGTGGAAATAACCTCGGGCAGATGGTGGCCTGTATTTACCATCGCTATCGCTTTAATTCCCTTAACACATAAATAACTATTATTTTGTTGGCATGTTGATGCTTCATTCTCTATCTCTAGAAAACGTAGACAAGGATCATAATAAGGGCAGGTTTTTCCCACGTTCCATAGGGAGGTTGCAAAATAAAGACTCCTTTCCAGGAAGGAATGGAGGATGAAGGGAGGAGTGTGATGTGTGATCCTATAGGAAACGGAACGGAATAAGCCGGCTTTCGCAGTAAAGTGATTCATCGACCTTTTCTGGATAATAAAATCCCACAGCCAGACTGTTATTCCTGAAATCGCAAATGACCTAATTGTAACTAAACTCCAAAACTGCTTATACAATGAAAAGCCGTAAATTTCTGGAAGTGTCTGGCGGAATGTAGTAGGAGGAGGAACGTTTATTATTATGAGCGGATAGAGAATCTGCTGGCGGGTCGTTTTTCACTTTTCAGCAGCATTAGGTACCTAATACAAAGATAGGGGAAGGGGAAGGGGATGGGGATGCCGAGGGGGATGCTATTAGAATTTGAGGCCAGATGAAGAATGAGTACCTATCTATCTAGGTACAGTTGTGAGATATTGTATTCGTACGGTTGCAATTATCAATAAATAGGCGAATTCTGAACATTTCAGGCCGCTTTCAAGTCCCGATGACTTGACGTCGCCAAAAACAAAAAGCGAATCTCTATAGCGGTACTTTGGCACCCCATCAGGTGCTAGCGTGGGCAAGAAGCTGGCAAGAGGCGCTTCGTTGTGCCGGCGTGCCTGCAACGTTGCCATAGCGGGTGCCAATAAAAGAAAGCTGATAGGGAAGCAACAAAGACGCAAAATATTAATGGCAGAAGAGAAATGAAGAGACGAAGATGGGGGAGGAGCGCTAAAGAAGAGTAAAGAAAACTGAAAATAATCAAGGAACAAAGGGGGAATGGAAGCAATAAGCGAAAATTACAACAAGGGAAAATAGCAGAAGAGAAACAGAGGGGTGGAGAAAAGAGAGAAACATTGGTGGAAGAAGGAAGTTTCTAATTTACGGACTGGACTGGACCACACGGACTGAGCCGGACTCGCCGTCTAGACAAACAAGGCCAATGGCCTCTTGTGACCCACTCTCGAATTTACCTGTGGAAGAAAACTGATTGTACAGGGAGCTGATGCCTCAAAACTTACGTCATAAGGTACATGATTTAATCCTGTAGGTCTAATGTACGTTGATAAGGTTGTTGAAAATTTCTTTGTGTTACATGTCAGACCGGGGGCTTTAGGCTGGTAGGTAGGTAGGTAGGTAAGTATAGACTTGTCAACTTTCGAAAAATGTCCAAAATTTACGTCGTAAGGTACATGAATGGAACCAACGCTTTTGTGTGGGATTATCCCCTTAATCAAAAATCGGGTCATAAGACAACATTTTGAGGTCTCTCGGTCCATAAGACAAGTTTGAAATTTTCAAAAAAGGGCCAAAATTTACCTCCTCCTGGAGACTTCTCCTTTGACATAACTTTAGGAACGAAAAACAATTCTAACATGATTTTTTACGTGGGTATAGGTTTCGAATCTGCCCACAAAAATTTTCAATGGTACATCGCTTACAGGGTGCAACATCGGAAAAATTCTCTCAAATCGTACATGGAAATCGATTCCATCTTTCATCCTAATTACCTACAAATATATGTCACACTTAGTGGGTTAGTCAACAAAATGGCTGTGAAGAAATTGATAAATTTTGGTCTTTTTTTTTTATTTCAAACTTGTCTCATGGACCGAAAGCCCTCAAAATCTTTCTCTTACGACCAGATTTTCGATTAAGGGGATGTTCCCACACAAAATCCAGTTGGTTTTATTCTCGGTTTTATTCATGTACCTTATGACATAAATTTTTGGCCATTTTTTCGAAAATTCACAAGCTCATACCAGCCTGAAGCCCCCGGTCTGAAATGTAAGACAAAGCAATTTTGACCAACTTTATCAACGCACATTAGACCTACAGGGTTAAAATCATGTACCTTATGACGTGAGTTTTGAGGCACCAGCTCCCTGTCCAGAAGAAGTTGAAGAGAAAACTAGGCAAGAAAAAATAATTGAGGGAGAAAACTGGAAGGAAAGCCAACAGAAAGAGGCTACAAAAAATGGTAGAAGAAAAATGGAGTAGAAGAAAAATGGAGGAATGACGTTGAATGAGAAGCATTGAAAGAGATGGGAGAAAACTGCAAAGCCATGACAATAACTAGGAATCAGTGAAGACAAAAACTAAGCAAACGGTATATGTAATTGAAATGGAAAAAGCGGGAATAAGGAAATCCAAAAAGGGAGCTAGAGAAAACGGCAGAATAAAAATGGAGGAAATGAGGTAAGAGAGAAGCATTGAAGAAGACTGAAAAAACTAGCAAGGTGTAAGGAAGAAAACTAGGAAGATATAGAGAAAGCTATCAGAGAAAAGCAGAGACGAAAACTGGGGAAGGTAAGTAAAAAAGATAGGAAGTCAGAACGAAAACGGAAAAGCAAGCGAAAAAGTAGCAGGATGACGGGCAGAAGATGAATGAGGAGAACATTAGGAAGAAACGCGTGGGAAAGTCATAATCATAATCACAATCATATTTATTTGCATCTAGATACGTAATGTCTATCGCTATCGCGCACGTCAAGAGGAAGAATAAGTAAGAAGAGGGAAACATATAAATAAAGTATTTGCATAAAACATAAGAACAGTATCTAATAAAAACAGTTGAAAACACGGTTCAACATTTTACATACAGTTCAAAAATTCCCCCTCGTAGTAGAACGCCCGACTTAGAAAAACCTTACCAGCTCTTGCCCTGTAAATGCTTGTGATAGCGCGATAGTCAATAGTGAAGTTGATTTTATTAAAGTATTTGATTCCTTGATAACAGGGTGAGTTTTGGGCAACCGAAAGCCGAGAGAATGACAATCGCAGACTTTTTCCTCCCCTAGTGTTATTATCATGACTATCTTCGTTTTTTCTAAATCTCTTCTCGTTTTCTCTTACGTGTAAAACCAAAAAGTGATAATACTGTTACGTATTTCGTTTTTGGGTTCGTTTATAACTGATACGATTGTTTTAAAACAGACTGTTTATTACTGCGTACTACAATAAACACACGCCAACGATTACTGCTTGGGAATATCGCTGATTACTAACCGCTTTCTATCCGCTCGCTATCGATTTGAGTTCAGTACTACCCTGCGGGCGATCCATGGTGCTTTTATACATATACCTCCGACTAGTAAGTGTTCTCGAATCTTCCACCGGTCGTCCAGCAAATTCCACGATGACCCGGCATACGGTTTCTAGGCGACACCCGAAAAATCATACACCTTTCGCGTGCATCATACTACGTGCTCTGGCGGAGACTACGAATTGGCGGAGATGCCGCGCCTCCGCCAATTTGACTGATCCTTCCCAATCGGCTATAGTACAGGAAAAATAGTAAAACAATCGGCCAAACCTCGGAAAAATATGGACGTCCTGAAAATTTGATATTCTGTTCAGAATTGGGTGCTCTACAACATAATTATCCAAAATCGCCAAAAATCACACCAGGGGGCTTTGAGCTGTTGGAGGGGGGGGGGGGGGTAAAAAATTGCAACTTAAAATGGAGGGGATGGAACCCGTCAATCCATAGGAAGCAAATACGTTATAATTCGACGCATCATATCCCGTTGATACCATTTTGGCACAAAAAATGTCGATCACTGTTGAAGGGGGGTCGTGAAGGGGCGAAGCCCTGCTAGGTGGTCCATTTTGTTTTTCTGGCCATGTAGAGCCGATCACGACAAGTTTAGTATCTTTTCCGACTAGATTCAATCTCTGAACTCGAATCCGATGTGTTAATTTGGATGAAAACAAGTTTGAACAAGCAGTGCCGGACTAAGGGGGGGGGGGGAGGGGGCGGTCCGCCCTGGGCCTCAGTGCCTCAATCATCTGATGGGGCCTCCAATTCCTTTTGTTTGTGAAAAATACTGGAAAAAAATTGAGATAAAATCCAAAATTTTTAACTTTTTCCCTCAATGGTAATTGTTTTCGTATATTAGGTGAGTAACATTGTTCTTCTTTTTTTTTTCGTTTTAAAGTTACCTTGGCAGGCCCCATGACAACAGGTTTGGGGGCCTTAACACAGGCAATAGAGGTGTGTCTGTATCACGGAATCTCTAAGAATTATTTTCACTTTGGGCTTTAGGGGCCCCGGCCCCGAATGTCAGAGTGCCAGGGGCCTTCAAGCCTTTGAAATTTTGTGTTTCATATTATTTCTTATTTAGAGAGGGAAAAGACAAAACAATAAAATTATCTTGTCTGCGCGCTGCAGGTAGTAGAGATTCATATTATTCCTAATGTTGTATATACGAGGAGGTTTTAGCATTGAGTCAACAGTCAAAATCCAATTCAACATCCAAAACTGGAACCGAAAACTTCTTGTAGGTACTGGTGGTCAGTGGCATAGCCAAAGGGGGCGAGAGTGGGCAAATGACCCCACTCTCCCATGGCACTTCATCGCATACTAAACCGATACAGAAAGAATTTCTAGCGAACATTCTCTGAAAAGAAGCTTGATTATCAAGTAATTTTGGTAAAAACATCAAAAACCAAAATCGCGAAACGCATGGAATATACCGATTATCATCAGCATTATTATTATCATGCCCAAAAAATTTCGCCTGCGGCGCTTCCTCTCGCCGACTTGCACCCTCGTCATTGCCTTTGCCCCTCAATTTGCCCTCTCCGCCCTCAAATTCTGACTACGCCACTGTGTGTTTTATAGTCAAGTTAACAGCGCATTCTTTTGTTTCTTAGGCTTTTGCTCACGGCGCCGGCGGGGCAGGGCGGACCAAAAAGTCTGTCAGGCCCCCCTTCATATTCTCAACTTTCACTCTTTAGGGGCCCCATCTCACAGTTCCGCCCAGGGGCCCCAATTCTCTTAGTCCGCCACTGTGAACAAGTTAACTTGAAAAAACTTGTTCTTTCTTTGATAATTTTGACGATTTTTTTTTTCACTGTTAGAGGTGTTCATCTTTGAAAAACTTTCAGGGGCCATTAAATTGAAGTGAATTCGTCACGAAAATCATCTACTTGATGGTTCATTTTGTTTCTCGAGTTTAGAAAATCGATATTAACCTGAGCCGGCCTGGCGCGTCGTTTGCTACTGACCAGAACATTACAGCATGCACCTTTCAATGAAAATAGCTCAAACTATTGAAGAAATAATAACTTATCTTTGAAAATTCAATGATCTGTGCAGAATTGAATTCCCTATAACATAAACAAAACCGCCATGAATCGCACTGCAGGATTTCAAGTTATTTGAGGGGAGAGGTAACAGCTCATAGAGTACGAATATCTTGACAAAATGTTATACTCCTCCTCGAATAACTCAAGATCCTGAAGTGCGATTCACGGTGATTTTGTTTATATTATAGGGAATTCAGTTCTGCACAAAGCCTCGAATTTTCAAAGATAAGTTATTAATTTTTCAATTGTTTGTGCTATTTTCATTTAAAGGTGCATGTTGTCGTGTTCTGGTCATTTGTAAAAACGGCGCCGGGCCGATTCAAGTTCAAATCGATTTTTTAAACTCGAGAAACAAAATCAAACAGCGAGTAGATGATTTTCGTAAAGAATACACTTCAATTCAATGGCCCCTAAAAATTTTTCAAAGATGAACACCTCTAACAGTGGAAAAAAAATCGTCAAAATTGTCAAAGAAAAATCAAGCTTTTTCAAGGTAACTTGTTCAAACTTGTTTTCATCTAAATTAACACATCGGATTCGAGTTCAGGAGATTGAATATAGTCGGAAAAGATACCAAACTTGTCGTGATCGGCTCCACATGGCCAGAAAAACAAAATGGACCATCGAGCAGGGCTTCGCCCCCCCCCACGACCCCCCTTCAACAGTGACCGACATTTTTTGTGCCAAAATGGTATCAACGGGATATGATGCGTCGAATTATAACGTATTTGCTTCCTATGGATTGATGGGTTTCATCCCCTCCATTTAAAGTTGTAATTTTTTACCCCCCCTCCAATAACTCAAAACCCCCGGGTGAGATTTTTGGGGATTTTGGATATGTTGTAGAGCACCAAATTCTGAACGGAATATCAAATTTTCAGGACGTCCATATTTATTCCGAGGTTGAAATCTATCTTTCTTGTACTATTATTGAAGTGTCCCGTATAATCCAAACGCCAAGCTATCCCGTATGTTCTGAAATGTCCAGAGCTTCACACTTGTACACTGCAATCTCAAAGGCAGAGCAGCCTAGAAAGAAACCTAGGAAGTAGATGAAGAAGGCAATCGCGAAAGAGTAGGAAAGAGATCTAGATGAAAAGGATAATTCGAAGGAAAAGTTGTAAGAAAAGCAAACAGCGAAGCAAAGTACGGTGTCAAGAGAAAAGTAGAGAAAGAGCAGAGAACCGAACACAATGAAAATGGGTGAATGAATGGTAGAAAGCTGGGAAGAAATGAAAGAAAGTGAACAACGAAGGAGTAAACAAGGAAACTAGGAACAAGCAAAGAAGAAAATATGGATCAGCGAAGTAAAAGGCTTGAAAAACATGAACAAATAAATATTAATAATACGGGAATAAAACTGGGAAGCAAAGAAAAAAAAGTGGAAGGGTATTTATGAAGAAGAAAACTGGCAAAGAGTGAAGAAGAAATCCAGGGAAGAAAAATAGTTCGAGGAAGAAAGCTAGAAGGGAGGCAAAAAGCGGTGACCGGACAATTCTTCGCCGGACAATTCTTTGTGCCGGAAACTTTGGAGCTCTAATGAGGCCCAATGTGAGTGTGATATTCAGAGCCTTATCCCCCACTGGGTTTTAACGTAGCGTTTCAAGTCTTGCTGAGCCCCCTTGTCTCTTCAAGTATCGTTTGGGATCTTGATGAATTATATTGGGTATCTTCAAATTTTGTGGAGATTTGCCTCGCTCTTATGTCTTGGACGGTTTCTCAGAGCCCTATTAGGCCCCCTTGTCTTCATGTCGCATTTGTAGCCCTGCCGAGCTCCTTTGTATCTTGCATTAGTTTTCAAAGCTCTATAGTTAGCTCCTGTGTGTCTTCTTGTGTTGGTCGAAATCCTACTGGTCCTTGTGTCTCCAAGTGTCGTTTGGAGCCCTAGTGAGCCAGGCCCTCTTACGATTTTCAAAGCTCTATCCTGCTTTAAGTCTACATTGAAGCATTTCAAGCCCTATAAGCCCTCTTGTATCGTCAAGTATCGTTTGGAGACCTATTGAGCCCCCTTGTGTCTCCAATTATCGTTTGCAGACCAGGTAAACCCCTTCCGATTTTTCGAAGTTTCTGTACCCTTAGAAAGCTCCTTTGTGCTTTATTAGAATTTTCAGAGCCCTACGTGGCCCCCCTGTGTCTTTATGTTTCATTCCTAGCCCTGCTGAGCCTCTTTCTTCAATGTATTAGTTTTTCAAGCTCTAGTTAGCTCCTGGTAGTCTTTATGTGTTGGTCGAGGTGTTGGTCAAAGGTCTCCGGCGCCCCCTCGTGTCCCCAAGTGTTATTTGGAGACCCAGTGAGCCCCGTCAGGTCTTCGTCCGATTTTTAGAGGCCTCTCCTCTCTTGTGTCTACATTGAAGCGTTTCAAGCCCTACTGATCCCCCTTATATCTTTAAGTATCGTTTGGAGCCCTATTGAGCCCTCCTGTGTCTTCAATTATCGTTTGCAGACCAGGTGACCCCTTTCAGATTTCTCGAAGTTTCTGGAATCTTAGAAAGCTCCTTTGTGTCTTATTAGGTTTCTCAGAGACCTATGTGGCCCCCTGTGTCTTTATGTTTCATTTGTAGCCCTGCTGAGCCCCTTTTTACATTGTGTTAGTTTTCGAAGCTCTAGTTAGCTCCTAAGAGTAACTATAGTTCCTGTATTGGTCGAAGTTCTACAGGGCTCCCTTTATGTCTCAAAGTGTCATTTGGAGCCCTAGTGAGCCCCGCCAGGCCTTCTGGAAATTATAAGAATCCTATCCTCCCTTATATCTACACTGAAGCGTTTCAAACCCTGCTGAGCCCCCTTGTATCTTCAAGTATCGTTTGGAGCCCTGATGAGCCTCCTTGTGTCTACAATTATCGTTTGGAGCCTTGGTGACCCCCTTCTGATCTCTCGATATTTCTGGCATCTTAGAAAGCTCCCTTGTGCATTTCCAGGTTTCTCAGAGCTCTATTAGGCCCCCCGTGTGCCTTTAAGTGTCATTTGTAGCCATGTTGAGCCTCTTTTTAATCCGTCTTTGTTTCGGAGCTCTAGTCAGCTCCTGTGTGTCTTCATCTGTTGATCGGAGCCTTATAGGCCCCCTTGTGCCTTTCAAGTGTCATTTGGAGCCCTAGTGAGCCTGAGCCCCATCAGTCCTTCTTGCGATACTCAAAGCCTTATCCTCTCTTGATCTAAATTGTAGTGGTTTAGGCCCTGCTGAGCACCCTTGTGTCTTCTAGTGTCGTTTGGAGCCCCATTGAGCCCCTCATGCCTTCTTGTGTTATTCGAAGCCCTATCTAGCATTGTGTCTACATTGTGGCGATTTGAGCCCTGCTAGCCCCTTGTGTCTTGAAGTATCGTTGAGGGTTCTAGTGAGCCCTGCCAGGTCTTCTTGTGATATTCAGAGTCCTATCCTCCCTTGTGTATACATTGTAGGATTCAAAGTCTTGCTGAGCCCCCTTGCGTCTTGAAGTGTCCTTTAGAGCCCCAATAAGCCCGGTCATGAGCGGGAGCAATGCTTGCGAATAATTGTCCGCGCGAAGAATTGTCCTAGCACCTCGCGTGTCCTACACGCGAGTAAAGAAGGCCACAGATCTAGTGTGAAGCCGGCTTCAACTTGTATTATTACTGATCAATCAAGTGAGCTATACTTAGCCTTTATTACAACCTTGGATATGTGTTATTGCTACCTAATTTGAAACAAATAAGTGCTTTGCTCACGTGAATCAAGTGTGAAGTAACCTTTAAATCGTCGTTTCAGTTCCAATTCAAGTGAAGCAGGCGGACCCAGTGTAAAATGAACTTGAGCCCAACTTATTGTATTATTACTCTTCAATTATGTGAGCTACAACCTTTATATGGTTTAAGCTGGTCTTTATGATGATGTCATCTGAAACAAAAGGTTGCTTCACACGAATGGAGTGTAGAGCAACCTTTAATCAGCATTTAAGCCATTCCTTGATAATGCCATATTATTCAATGAGCCATGTAACGTAATAAACACCATTACTCAAGGGAATGCAGTTTTCCGACACGAGCCTTGTCAACTCTTACTCGCGGGGCGGGGCTTCGGTTCACAACTCACTGGCCGCGAGTAGATAACCTGTTGCATAAACCAAGATGATTCATTTGTTGATTGATTAATGACATTCATAATTCAAAACCAGAGACAGGCACTCTGCGGATTTGCTTCAGCGCCAAAAGTTGCGGGTTTTTTGTACTTTTCCTACAGGAAGTTATCTATTTCCATAACAACAATGCCATTTAAATAATCATACTACCTGCAAATGTCAATTTCAACAATTCATAAACTTCAATTTTGACAATTTTCCTCACACATATGTTCGCGACTGCCGCATGAGGGTGCTGAAACGGGCGGGATATTCAAAATATGCAGAGCGCCTCTGATCAGGACCAATAACAAAAATGCAAATTGCAAAGCAATGGAGACGCTCTTTGTCAAATTAAATGTTGTCTGTTGATGAGTTTCATGATGTTGCAGATAATGCATAGTATTCTTCTCGCGAGTAATAGCCATTACTCACTCGGATGCTTCACTACGCCAAGGCTTGTGTAGCAAGCCTGTACCCCTCAAGTAATAGCATTCATTACTCACTCATGGAATAACATATTAACTATAATTCAAAACCAGTGAGTTCTAACCAAGGCCACGGCCCCCAGTGAGCTATTATTAAAAAAAATCACTGGTCAGGACCAGTCACAGAATTGCAAGTTTCCAAGTCATGGAAGCGCAACGCTATCTGTCAAGATAGTCGTTTGTTACTAATCTGTTTCTGTAGAGGTTTCTAAAGTTGGCTCTGCTGTTACAGAAAAATCAAGTCATAAAAGTCTTGTTTCCAAAGCCAGCTTAGGTCATTTTGTTGATAGCCCAGTAATTTGGTACATAGCATAAAAAAGCTGAATGCTCAGGCAGTGTCAATCTGGCAACACTGGTCTCAGATTGCCTTGATAGCGTCCTAAAAGTAAGCAAACAAAATAAAATCCAGCTGTTTTTTTTAAGGAGACTTTTATTGAATAAACTTTCAATAATGTAATAAAAAAGAACTGCAGTTCCTGAATCGCTTCAAACAATCCGAATGCTGCGTTCGGATGTGATTTAAAGCAATTTTTTACAATATAGTACTTATCGGCAGTCTGGAAAACTAATTCTTTCAAAATCGACTCAAAACAATAATTCACTTAACATGTTACACCAACGAACAGCAGTTGTAATAATCTAAAAAATAGCATTCCCTATCTAAAAAAAATCCAGACGGCCTATAATATTTTTGGATGTCTTTCGAGGGCGGATACCGAAAAGCTTTGGCTACTAAACACAATGTATCCTCCCTTACAAAAACCGTCGTTCCCAATAAATATGTTTTTCTAATAATAATAATAATAAAAAGCGATCCCAGGAGACCGTTTATCATCATCGTCACGCCAAACAAATCTATTGCTAAACAAATACATATATTTTAAAAACAAAAATGGAGTTGTACGTAAAGTTTTTCTCTCATCTCAAACACTATTCAATATTTTATTTTTTTAGTGAGGGTTAATCTATTATTAATACAAATGCTCGATTCGAACTTGTTCAATTCTTCATCCTCGATTAATTGCAAAATATATATATGTTTGATGTTGTTGTTGTATTTTTAAAAAAACTACACACTCGAGCCTGGAAAGCGGGCCAGAGACTAGTGACGCATCTTCAGGAACACTATCGATACGTCGTGTTCGTCGTACCCCGAGCGCCTGGCGTTCTTGTACGCTTCGTTGGCCGTGGCGGCCACGGGGAGGTTCTGTTTGACCTCGTTCGAGATGTCCAAGCACAGCTTGATGTCCTTCTGCATGTACTCGAGCGCCTGCTCGACCTTCTGGAAGTTGCGGTCGATGATGAGGTTGCCCTTGTTCGTCAGGTAATTGGAGGCGCCCTCGGACAGGTTGAAGATCTCCAGGAAGTCCTTGCAGGACAGGCCGCAGCGTTCGGCCAGGACCATGCTTTCCGAGAAGCCGGCCAGGCCGATGCCGAGCGCCATGTTGATGCACAGGTTCATTTTGGTGGCGGAGCCGATGGTGCCCAGGTAGAAGGCCGTCTTGCCGATGGCTTTGAAGCAGCTCTGGCAGTCGTCGAAGAGGGACTTGTCTCCGGCCGTCAGCACTATCAGGCTGCCGTCCTCGGCCTGCTTCTTGCTGCCCTGCATCTGCGCCTCGAGGTAGCGACCGCCTTTGCTCTCGATTATGTTGCAGATATCTTTGGAGGTGTCGGGGTCGATGGACGTCATCTCCACGTAGCCCTTGCCGGAGAGGGCCGCGAACCCGTCGGCTTGATGGATCACCCCGCAGTTGCCGATCACCACCTGTGAAAAAGGTTTTGTTTAATCAAGTACAAATTGTGCATTATATACCGAGAAGTGGCAAAACGCTTCGGAGCCAAATAATACCCAAAGCTGGAATGAAGCGATTCCGCCGAGGTATGTATTCTATTTCTTTAGCTATGCATTGTGAAGCTGATTCAAGTCCCGCATACAGTAAAAATGGCCGTCAAAAAATTGCCGTGTCCGTTTTTTTTTCGCAGATCAGTTTCAGCTTTAAATTCATTACGGCTCTTACCTCTTTCGCCGAACGAGGATCGGCTAAACAGCTGAAGATAATATCCGAATTTTGTACAACGTCGCATGGTGTCTGGTACGTCTGGACCATGCCCGCTTGAGTCTGCTCAGCTTGGGATTTGATTTCTTCGCACTAGAACAAAAAGAAAAAAACAGTTGTTGAATCATTATTTAGACAGCAGAATGTTCTTAACAACTTGTTACAGATGGAGTAAAAAGCGTGATCAAAATGTGAGTTTCACGCTCGAGTTTACTTTTCGTCAAAAAAACTAGAAAATTTTGGCACATAAAGTTTTTAAAAATCATATCCTCGTCGTCTACAAGATACATCAACTAAAGTGCTCAACAAAACAAGTGTCACCCTGCAAAATTTGAATTTTTTAGATGCATGAAATAATCCACATAATATTTCTACAGGGTGTTCAATAGACTGGTGCAAAATTAATGAAAGGCAAGAAGGTAGAACTCATACCTCGGGACGGCTCTTGAATTTTCGGTTTATCTCTTCAATTTACAGATTGACCTCAAAAAGTCAACTTTTTTGGGGTTACAGTTGTAATTTTCTTAGTCACCGACCGATTTTCGAGATTTTAGGCTCATTTTGAAACTAAGGCTTCAGGTAGGATCACTGGACCAAAATCAATAACTCAAGGCAAACATTAAAAATACAGGGTTGCATAAAAAGTGACCAAAACCTGAATGCTCTTGGAATATGAATTGGGAGCAGAATCGGATGAAAATCAACTTACCTTTGAAAGAATCATCCATTCTGAATACTTCAAGGTATCCTCTTGTTGCATGAGACCTGAATTATTAGTGAAAGGAACCGAATCAGAACTGCATGATTTTGGAGAAGAATCGGGGCCTTGCTCACATGAAGCTGCTCGTAACCAACGTTACAAAAATCGGAACAATCACTCACTTGTCGATCACTGTTTCTTCGTGATTATTGGGCTTTTGTTACGAACATTTCCAGGTGCACGAGGGCGATATTTCTCGTTCAAATGTGGCCTGTTAACCGGCAATTCTAGTCCCAGAAAAAAAAAAGCACCTTGAAGTGCTCAGAATGAATGGTACTTCAGAAGGTGAATTGATTTTCATTCGATTCTCCTCTCAACCCAGATTCCGAGAGAAGTTCAGGTTTGGGTCACTTTCCATGCAACCCTGTATCTTGAATGTCTATCTTGAGTTGATTTTGATCCTTTGTTACTCCTACCTGAAGCTTTAGTTTCAAAATGAGCCGAAAATTTTGAAAATCGAGCAACGAGGAAAAGAGTTAATAATGCATTACAAAAAAGTTCGCGTTTTGAGGTCGCCCTGTGAATAAAAGAGATACACCGAAAATTCAAAAATCGTTTCGAGGTATGAGGTCTACCTTCCTGCCACCTATGGTGGTGAAATCCAGTAAAAAAAATTTTTGTTCAAGACGGAGCATGTCAGCCTTTTAGAAATTTTGCACCCGGCTATTGAACACCCTGTAGAAATATTATGTTGAACACTTCATGTATTTGAAAAATACGGACTGATAGCTTAAAGACTGGGCTAGCGAACGGTCTAAAAATGGGGCCTTGCACTGCCACTTTCACACACCGAGGGCGCCACAACCGTTGGGGGGCAAATTCAACAATTTTGACGGCGTTGACGCTTCAGCGACCCAAGGCTGGTCGACGTTATGTTGTACTATAGGTTGCCTCATCCAGTTTATGAGTGACGTCACAAGATGCCCTCCGGGAACTTGATTTTGGCTGAAACTGATGTCGCTTTTTTCGTTTGACATTTCGGATCTTATTTCGACGGAAATCCACCAAATGTCTGAACTGGACGAGAAATGGTTGATGCACATTCAACGATTGGTGGTTTTTAGATGAATCGGGCATGCTTTTATCCACCAAAACACAATTTGAACCGCCGAACTGTCAAGACCAAGAACAAGGCTTAACGTTATCACGAGGTGAAACGAACGGCGCATCTGTCACCGGGTAGCTCATTGGTAAAGAACCTGACTTTCAACAGGAAGATAGTGGGATCGATCCGCAGCCGTGCCGAACTTTTTTTTCTTCAAAAACACCCAAATTGCGATTTTAAAAATTAGAAAGAGGAAACAAAATTCAAATTAGTGGTGTCCAACTCATATTTAATTTAAAAAATCACAATTTGAGTGTTTTTGAAGAAAAAAAAGTTCGGCACGGCTGCGGTTCGATCCCACTACCTTCCTGTAGTAAGTCAGGTTCTTTACCAATGAGCTACCCGGTGACAGATGCGCGGTCCGCTTCACCTCGTGATAACGTTATCGCCTTGTTTTTGGTCTTGACAGTTCGGCGGTTCAAATTGTGTTTTGGTGGATAAAAGCATGCCCGATTAATCTAAAAACCACCAATCGTTGAATGTGCATCAACCATTTCTCGTCCAGTTCAGAAATTTGGTGGATTTCCGTCGAAATAAGATCCGAAATGTCAAACGAAAAAAGCGACATCAGTTTCAGCCAAAATCAAGTTCCCGGAGGGTATCTTGTGACGTCACTCATAAACTGGATGAGGCAACCTATAGTACAACGTAACGTCGACCAGCCTTGTCAGCGACCGACGTTCGTCATTTTATGACTTGATTTGAAATTTGGATAACCTCTGTTTCTTGCTTGACGTCTCCAGTCACTGTCAGTTACTGGTCAAACTACTCAAACTCCCCTGTTTTTCCCGTCGTTACGGCCGCTTCATAGAAGTAGGCGCCCCCTACGGTAGTGGCGACCTCACGTCGAGTTTTTGAATTGCAAGGCCCCATTGATTGAATCGCTTGTAGCATTTCAAAGTTGTCTAGTTTCAAAGTTATGTCAAATTTTGCAGCGTGACACTTATTTTGTTGAGTACTTTATTAGTTAGATTTTTTCCATTAACCAGGTTCTCACTTCCTTTTCTTATATACCAGCTTCTCAATAATTGCGTTTCCTTTCCATCAGCTCCTGAATTGCACTTCTTTTCATCAGCTTGTTAGATACATTTCTTCTACATATTTCTTTTTACACCAACTCCTCAGCTGCATTTATTTCTATCAGCTTCTCAATTACATTTGTCTCTTAACTGCATTTCTGTTCATTAGCTCGTCAGTTGATGCATTTCTTTCAAACTTACTTTCCAGTTACGTTTCCTTCTCACCAGCTTCTTGGGTGCACTTTTTGGCATTAACCTGTGGGTTGGGTTCATTAATTTCAATAATTTTTCAATTTCTTTTCTTCAACGAGGCTACATTCAGCTTAGCTTATACGCTTTGCTGTTCCACCATGTAACCTCGGGGCAAGTAGTAACCCGGAAGGCGTTACCCCCCAACACCTTACCGGTCGGTTCAGCTTCTCAATAATTGCATTTGTCTCTCGATTGCATTTTCCTTTCATCTGCTTCTAAGTTGCATTTCTTGCCATTAGCTTCTCAGCTGGCGCATTTCGTTTCAACTAGCTTCTCTTAAATAGCCCTCAAAAGCTTTTTCTAAATGCAACTTTTCAGCTGCATTTTTTTGACATTTAATTGAAATGCTATAATTTCCAGCTGAAATTTTCAACTTAATCTGCATGATATGTAATTATTATTGAAGTGAGAACGTAGGTGACGATTAAAAATAAACTTACTGTGTACAGTTCACCGATAAATAAGTTATTTTCATAGCTTTCAGAAATTAATTCGTGAACACACAGTGTTGCCGCATTGGAATCATCGGTTCGATAGTATGTTCAATTGAGCAACATGCATTTTAAAACAAATATGCATATTCGAGATACACAATAATAAGCTTACGATAATTTTATGTTGGGGATTCGGAATGTTGAATTGCTTATTGTCTTTCAAGTAATTATTATTATCTTTGTGTTTGTTTGAAATGAGGCGCGATTCAATAAAACAATATTTTTCTCTAAACATAAATTTTCTCAGCAGCAGCGGCAGCAAAATTTTCAACCTTTACTCTCCCCCCAGTGTCAAGGTCTCAAAAACACATGCTTTACACGCAGATATATTGTCTCGTAAGTAAAACACAGTATTATTATCATCATTATCACGATAACGGATCGTATTGTGTCGAAATCGTAACGTTTAAGCTAGAAGAAGCTGTTCTGTTCAGGCACAAATTTGACTTTTTTTTTTCTTGAATTTTGTGCACCAATGTTTTCAAATCTAATTTTTGTTCATATTTAAGATTCACCAATTTTGGAAGCTTGTGTCTTTAAAATGATCGACTTTGAAAATTCTTCCACCGCTGGATTCTCTTTACACTATTCCACATCACTTTTCTACCTGGCAACTTCTTCGGCTCTATACAGGGTTATATTTATAACACGTGTTTTTCCGTTCAACCTTAGTCGGCATTTTTTACTTTTGTGGTCACCTTATAATAATAATCATGTTTTATACAGAGTGTCAAATCGAAAATCGCCCAAAACCGTTTCGATAGAATGGAGCGGAACCATAATAGTGAAGTCAGTGACTCACCCCCACATAGTGTCCACCCTTCTGACACATCATTGAACAACCTTTGAAAAATGCTTTCCAGTGGTACAAATTATTCCATATTTTGTTAAAGTAGTTTTTGATCAACTTGGAAGAAACTGTCTAATGGATTTACATTGATTTGAATGAATTCACTCCACAATGAAGCCAATTTTAACTACTTCAAACCAAAAAGAAAGACAGAATGTTCACAATAAGTGTTCAAAACGATTGCCGTTTTTTGCAAAGCAAAATAAAGCCTTAGTCCAGGAATTTTAGCTGTTAAAATCGCAAATAGCGAGCGAACAAAAATGAAAGCCAACCGGATTTTTGTATATAAGCTCAGTTAAGCATGTAGTAGTGAAAGTCCTCAAGAATCCGGTGTGAGCTTCGGCCGTTGTGGCCTCGAGAAGAACTTGGGGAGAAATTGTTGAAAATTTGATTGTCTATAAGAAAGGTCCTTACACATTCCATCGTCAGTCCACTCTTTCTTCGTCAAAACACAAGAAAATTAAAATAATCCAGACGCTCGATGCTGAAGACTCTATGGACCTTGAGTTTTATGATGGCGGAGTGCCACCTCGTAGAGGTGTTGGTTGGTCCACTATTTCTTGATTGAAACTTGAAGCCATCAATACGAACTATGCTGGCGGCATATACAGGGTGGAATAAAAATAAAAAGTTGAACATTTGTTCCCCATGAACCAAAATTGGTGAAGACATGTAAATCGCCATAAATAATTCTGATTCCATGGTCATGAAGTCGTCGTAAACTTGAATTAGATATTTTGAGCCGTTCTTGAAATATCTTCAAAAGACTAAAGTTGTTACCGAGAAAAATAATTTTTTCGTCTACTCATCAGAAAAAAAGTTGACTAAAAGTAGTTGGCCTAGAGAGTGTTTTTCACTATTATTTCATTTTGAATGTAATTTATCATTGCTTCGATTCAAAACACCAAGTCTCGATTCAATATCTGCAGAATTACTGATATACGGAAAACTAGTTTTTTTTCGTAACGACTTCAGTCTTCTGAAGATATGTCAGAAACGGCTCTACATTTTTTATCCAAGTTTACGACGTCTTCATGACCATGAAATAAGGAATATTTTTGTTGATTTACATGTCTTCACCTATTTTGGTTCTTGAGGTACATTTGTTCAACTTCTTATTTTTATTTCACCCTGTATATGCCGCCGGCATAATTGGTATTTATGGCAAATAGTTTCAGTCAAAACAGAATAGATCGAACAACACCTCTACCAAGTGGCATCCCGCCATCATAAAACTCAAGATCCATACAGTCATCAGCATCGAGCATCTGGATTATTTTAATTTTCTTGTGTTTTGACAAAGAAGGAGTGGACTGACGATGGAATGTGTGAAGACCTTTCTTATAGACAATAAAATTTTCAACAATTTTTCTCAAACACTTTCTTCCTAAGTGCCATTGTTCACAAGATATACGTGAAAAACTGATCCTCAAGTTCTTCTCGAGGCCACAACGGCCGAAGCTCACACCGGATTCTTGAGGACTTTTAGTATGTTAAACCAGATGCTTAACTGAGCTTATGTACAAAAATCCGGCTAGCTTTCATTTTTGTTCGCTATTTTTTCTAAAATTCCTGGACTACCTGTTCTCGAGCTCTTGTCGAACGTTTTCGAAGATTCTCTTAAAAGCGCGCAACATTCTCCAGTAATTCTACGCCGCAATTCTTCAATCGACGGTCGAGTTTCAAAAACAACACACTTCAACTGTTCCCACTGAAACAAGTCCGAAGGAGCCAAGTACGGTGATCTGGGAGGCCATTCAATGAGTCCTTTTCTGTCAATCCATCGATCTGTAATCATCTAACCATTGACTAACTAGACATCGTAGGGTGGAGCTTCATCTTGTTGGAAATGGAATAACTCCTCGGTCAAATTGGGGTTTCCATCCAGCACTATTAGATTATCTCTGAAAGAGATGACAGCTGACAGCAGAAACGTGCACGGTACCTAATAACCCAGGTGACAACCTAGTTTGCCACGTTGCAAGACTGTGACGATTGACTTCATGTCAATCTCAATGGAGAGGTTGAAATTCGATTTCAATACACCTTAGAAAATAGCAAAGCATGTCAATGTTGAAATGGAATGGCAGATGTCCCTGCCATGGCATGGGTGGATGGCAAAATTACTGAAAGGCATCCCTTGATTTCGTGGAAATTACGCTTTGTTTACAAGTTGGTCATCTGTCACTTCGATCCGATCCCGTTTACATCGGGCAAAATACGAGCGGATGCAAGCCTCGGATTGCGATTGCGACTCGAAATACAGGATTCGGCAACGGGATCGCTCCAGTCGGACTCGCCCAGAGTGGAATCAATCAAACTACATGGCAACATTTGACACGGACGTCGGCTATTCATGACCCACTAAATTAGGGCGGACCTTACCATGCGGGGTTCCAGTGCAAGTACCTTTCCAGTACTTGTATCCCTTTGTACAGCACCTTTCCCTATGCTGTTTGTCTATGAAAGTTGAAAGCAATTCATAAAATATTATGAAAAACGACCATATTCACTATCGAACAGATAACACAACAAGTTGTGGGTAAGCAGTGACTTTAGCGAGTATATTCAAAATTCAGAAGCGAGTTATTATTTACGACAGCATTATCTGCCTGCGAATAGTGTGTTTAGTTTAATGTCAAAAATGCGAGAACATGATTAAATTCAAAAAAGCTGCACATTCAAAATTCAATCTGCAAGCAGGAAAAATTGGTTTTATCGCGCGAGCTAACGTCATCACGAGCCAATTTTAATTTTTATCAACACAAATACATAAACACTTTTTGCGGTAAATACATGTCATTGGCGCAGCAGTAGATCATTCATCAACGGAATAAAATTTTCCCACAAATACTCTGCGTACGCTCGCATTCACCCAGCGAAATGTTTCCGAAAATCGAAGTTTTTTTGGACATGAAAATTGGTTATGTCGATCACGGTCGAAGCTCACATTCACCTTTTCTTAAGGGCGCCGTCAATTACTACAAAATGCTCTCATATGCCTTTGTGTTGAACAGCCTTATTTTCCAATAGAAGATTATCGTTGAGGACAATTTGGAAAGAAAAAGGATGGCTCTACTTATTCACTCAGTAGGTACCCTTAAGAATAAGAAATTTATTTTTCAAGCTTCTACTTGGTTTGATCTTGAATAAGGGCCGCAGGGGCCACAAGCATCCTGACACGCAGCCAATTTGACAAGAGAACAAGTTTGAACTGCCACAATCAAATGCTAAAATTCATTTTTGACGTATGATCATTCAAGATTCAAAAACGGCCCCACAACATACATACTACTAATTAATACTAATCGACGCACGACAAAATCGTTTCGCCTTTACATCGACTATCGGTTGCCAAGGAAAAATTAAGGAACTTTGTTATCCGACCTTGACGTGTATAAGTACACGAAAATTGCAACTACTTACTGGCGGCCGCACCGGAAAGAATTTGCGTATTATGCTTGGTGTGCAAGTTCAAGGCTGATAACTGGAGCATCCGTCGAACTGTTGAGTTGCAGAGAGAAAGAGAGATAGGCAGGAAGAAGAAGAGCCAATAAGGATCACGCCACACCACAAGACCAAACGACTTTTGTGATTTACAGGAGCGCTTCACAAGTTCGGTACACTAATGCCATACGTAAGTTCACCAGTTGTGTTCCGTCATTATAAAACGAGAGTGACGAAAAGTATAATTTTTTCGATCATTGTATTTTTCATTTTATGTAGGTAGCTACAGGTATCTACAGGTGTCTCAAAAGTATCGCATTCCGAAACCACTCGAAAACACGAGAAAAATCTTCAAAAAAATTGATGATGTTCATTTTTGAAGATATGGGGGGTCAAAGTGTGGAGCTCCGCCCCCCTCTACTTTCGTTATTCAAAGTAATTTTGGCACATTGTTTGTGATAGACTAATCAGTAAAAATTATCGACCAAAGGGTGCGCAACGACACAGGGGTGAGTCATGGATCACAAAAATCCAATTTTCTTCATTAATGTTTGAAATATTCCAGTGGTCTCTACAATAGTTTCAATCAGGATGACATTCTTCTTGTTCCCAAAAAAAAATATTGGCGTTTTCAGATTTTTTTTTTTTGAGACTCATGAGTTACCAATTACCCTGTATATTAAATGAAAGTGCAGTGCACACCAAATGGTAGATAATTTTTACTGATTACGCTATCACAAACAGTACCCTAAAATCACTTCGAATAACGAAAGTAGAGAGTGGGTATGGGGGGCGAAGTGAACTTCGCCCCCCATATCTTTAAAAATAAACGTC
Organism: Anaspis maculata; assembly: GCA_949128115.1. Taxonomy (NCBI): domain Eukaryota; kingdom Metazoa; phylum Arthropoda; class Insecta; order Coleoptera; family Scraptiidae; genus Anaspis; species Anaspis maculata. The sequence continues at coordinate 7,331,599 of OX421965.1, forward strand.
ATCAAAATATTTTAATATTTTTTTCGTGTTGAGTGGATTCCACATTCGCTCTGAACTCGGAATTTGATACTTTAGAAACACCCTGTGTATGTATAATACCGGCTTTAATCGTCGTTATCATTTTGTATGTCTTTCAACTTGGAAGTTCATTAGTGGAATTGCTCGTTATTTCAAACATTTTTGTACAGCTGCCATTTCCGTGATTGCTCAGCACTTGTACTATGTCTCACTACCTGTCACTTGCTTTGCTTTTCCGTAAAAGAACAGTGTATTTTAAGTGTTAACAGGGCCCATGCGCGTACAATTAGGCGCTTGATATGAAACTTCCAGGCAAATAGCGTCTGTTAACACGTAACATGATTTGAAAAACGATCAATAATCGTTTGTGCAAGTGAAATTTTCAAATATTGATGCTCACTGTGAGTTGCGAGTCTGATGTTATTTTAATCTTTTAAAGATTAAAAACAATCATTTTGAAGGTGGAATAGGAAGGTACGCTTTCGGTTCTTACAAGAAAAAATGGAAAGAAACACTGCGTCATGGCAAGTGTAGAAGCGAGAATCGATACGATGAAGAAAAAGGTTTTATTTTATTCCGTTTCCGCGAACACGTGGCGTGGAAGTTTTGGTCAGGGCCCTCTCCGAGTCTCCTCCAACTGAAACCCTCAGGGGTCGAAGGTAGGCGAGCCACGAGAGGCACTCTCACACGGTACGTTTTAGGCAATCCTTGCTACATCAATGTACTGCGGATTGCACAAGACCATCCGGCCCAGAAGCCAGGCAAGAGAATAGTAGTCCAAGCCTTGTTCGGGGTTGCCAAGTGCACAAGAAATATAAATTTCAATTATTTCGATATAGTAATTTCCAAATTTAGAACTTTTATTCAGTTTGGTGTCAGATTTCCTAGAAAAGCGCAAGGAAACATCTTGCAAAACGGATCTCTTTTCGGCGGATCGTCGAAATCTTTGCCAATAAACTTGGACACCCTGTGTAGTAACACACATACTCACACACACAAACAGAAAAAGACTAAACTTTCTCTCTCCCATGCCATACTTGTTGCAGCAGCGAACTAATCCGCACTGCACCGCAACGACGACAAGTCATAAATGGGCGTACTTTTACGATGATGAACAAACCTGTAACTCGACCAAGAACGACACGACGACAATAATAACCCTGAGCATCGAATTAACGCGTGGCAATTATCACGTCGTTCACTATCGTTCGTTACGTATATATACATACCATCCTTCATTCTCTCAAGACTAATATTCATTATCTGTATACCCTCCCTCATTTTCTACAGATTTATGTCAATTCTCTCAAGATTAATATCCGTACTATGTGTTCCATTCAAAGCTCAAAACCATTCAAGACGCCTGTCTTCTATTAGTAGTTTACAATGATATTTTTCAATGCATGAGAACTAGACACCGAGAACTGGGCGCCATTGCAGTCGTCTACTGAACTTTCATTTTGCACCCATGCAAGTTACACAAATTTTGCTTTCGATACATGAATGGCCCCGCGCTACTCTTCTCTCGTTTTCCCTCTCTACCTCCCTCTCTGTTGCTGTTATAGTTCTGTTACTCTTCAGCGCACCGGTGCTCTCCAGTAACCTTGCATGTGAAAAAAGTAGTATAAAATTTTACGTAACTTGAAAAAACCGTAATATAGAAATCTAGGAATTATTAAAATAATGTAGGATCCAAACTTGTTAAATTGCATTAAATTATTATACAGGGTGATTCATTCATGAGTGACCTTAGACCAACAGCAGATTCGGGGCTGTATCTGGCCCACCCCACCCCAGATTTCTTACCGTAAATTTTTTTTCCAGGAAAACGCCGAAATAAGTCGACTTTTATTTCGAGGGGGGCATCCAGAGCAAATATTCATCCTCGACCCTTTCGTCCCCACCCTACCCTACCTAAAAATTTCAAATAGCATTTCATTGCTAATCAAAGAAAGGTTTGCTCTTGATGCCCGATTTTTGAAAAACATTTTTCAGCAAAGGGGTCGATTTTTTCCGATATTAGCCTGCCATACTTCAGCAGTAGATTCTACGACCAAAAATAAGAAAAAAAGCTCACATAAATTTGGGTCGTATTATGCTTCATAAGGGAGCTGCAGCCCCCTAAAGGTGGGTCCCCGAAGTTTTTTATTCAATTCTTCTATTGGGTTTTTATAAGAATTTTTCACCTACAAAAAAATCAAGGGCAGATAATCTACATCATTTTTTATTTAATATCTCCGAAACTAGTTGAAGCAAGATAATGAAATTTGGCGTACACTCAGAAGTTTTTATGCTCAACAAGACGGGGTGAAAGTCAGTTGAAAAATTTGCCCGGGTGTGGGGTAAATTAGTAGGAGGTGGGGTAAAAGTTACCCCATCTTTTTGGTGTATGTTTTTCTCAGATTTTATGCAAAATTATGAAATTTCAGGGTGTTTTACGGTGGTTAAGAGGTACTCTTGTTGAACTTCATGCACATAAGTCGAACAAGTGAGTATGCCTTCACGTGCGTGAGTCTCAGTAGCGCATTTTCTCAAAGAGGCATATTGTGAACGTGAACGAAATTTGGTTGAAGGAGAAACACCATTCCTTGCCCACTTTCTTCATTCGAAACTCATTGTGATATTTTGTTATCAGAATTGCCAACGAAATAGATTTGAATGAAAATTCTTTCACTCATCAATATTTTTTTGTTTAAGGGCGGTAGCTGGGAGCGGCGACTAATGAACAGTAGTCTATTCTTTCCCATTTTTAGTCGGCTATCCGTATAGCGAAAGAATTAGATCGCTATGTCTTCGGGTTTATGTTTTCCATTTATCTCTTACTTTGAGGGCAGCGTGGGGGGGGGTGGCAGCATTCGGCAAAGTAACTGTTGCACAGTTTGAATTAGGAGTTTCTAAATGTTTAAGGAAATATGAGAATCAGTGAAAATTGTGAAAGTTGCATTTTTTTTTGTTTGGGGGCGGGAGCTGGAGGCGGCGACTAATTAAAAGTGGCCTATCTCTTCCCATTCTTAGTCATCCATCTATATAGCGGAACAATTAGATCGCTATGTTTTCAGGGTTATGTTTTACATTTATCTCTTACTTTGGGGGCGGCGTGTGGGAGCGGCAGAGTTTGGCAAAGAAATTCTCCCACAGTTTGAGTTGGGAGTTTCTGAATGTTTGAGGTAACATTAAAATGTAAATCAGTGGAAATTATTGAAACTTGCACTTTTTTTCTTTTGGGGGTGGAAGTTGGAGGCGGCGCCATATCAAAAGTAGCCTATTCTTTCCCATTTTTAGTTAGCTATCCATATAGCGAAAGAATTAGTTCGTTATGTTGTCGGGTTTATGTTTTTCTAAGAGAAATTCTATTAGAAAGCTAAGTCGTCTAGTTTGGGAGGCGTTCGAGGAACGGACGGACGGACGGACGGACAAAGCGGTTGCAATAGCGATTTTCATCAAGATGGAAAATGCGCTAAAAATGCTTTATAAGGGTGCTACAGCCCCCTAAATACAGTAGCGAACAAAATTAGAGCGACTTTCTTATAATTTCTGAGTTTTGGTTTTTTCAATGGAAAGACGTGCTCAGGTCCAATGGAATAATCAGTTACCTTTAGATACACCATACTTTGTTGATAAAATCCACAATAGAGACGTCAGTTTATGAAAAAAAATAAATACATTCTTTGTTTTCAAAATTAAGACAAAATTGGAGCGACTTCCACAAAAAATGTATCAAAAACTAAATTTGAGATTCCACATTCAATATTTAGTCTGATAACCATTATTGGCAATCACCTGCCTACATCCCCAAGGCATTGAGTCAATCAAATTAGCGATTGTTTCATCATCTATAGCCCTCCACGCATTTTGAAGCTCTTGTAGTAATTGATTTTTATTTTTGATATTTCTTGACCGTAGACGCGTGTTGACGATTTCCCAGAGATTCTCAATAGGGTTTAGGTCAGGGGATTGAGTTGGCCATTTCAAAACTTCGACTTTTTTGTTTATAAACCACTGTTTGACTACATTTGCGGTATGTTTGGGATCATTGTCCTGCTGAAAAATAAACCGTAGGGGTATTTCCCATTCAGCATAAGGTAGCATTACATCCTCCAATATGTTGAGGTACCCATATCGATCCATAATCCTCTCAATATGGTGAATCGGACCCATGCCAAAAGAGGAAAAGCAGCCCCAAACCATAACACTACCCCCTCCAATCCCTCCATGCTTTACAGTAGTAGTGACGTACTTTAGATCAAGTCTCTTTATTTCGCGGTCTACGAACGTATCAAACTCCATCACTACCATGAATATTAAGAATATTAAACTTTTATTCATCACTGAATAGTACCCGTTTCCAATCGTCTGCTGTCCAATTGAGATGACGGGTAACAAACAGCAATCTTGCATTCCGATTCTTCCGCGAAAGCAGTGGTTTTTTGGCTGGTCTTCGTCCGTTGAGTCCAGATTCAAACAACCGACGTTGAATAGTTCTGAAAGTCACGTCAGCTCCATCCAGTTGATTTAAAATGGTGGCCGCTGAGCTTCGCGGATCTCCTTCGCTAATCTTCCTGATGAGTCTATCCATCAGAGGGGTTGTTTTCCGGGGCCGACCTCCCTTCTTTAAGTTTACTATGCCTCTGCGATTGCGAAAATTTGGATGGTCTTCGACACCACTTGTTTTGACACAATAAACTGGGTACTTATTGCTGATTGCGATCTGCCTGATCTGTATGCCTCAATAATTTTTGTTTTGAGGTCAATTGAATAATGAATACTGCGAGGCATCCTGTGATCTTGGAAAGGTTGAGAGACACTGATGGCGTTAATACGAAGTAGTAGCCGAATACGAAGTAGAATACGAATATTGAAGTAGAAACTAAAAAGTCGTTCTAATTTTGTCCGATAATTTTTTTATGAAATTGGAAAAAAGTACAGACAAAGCTCTTTACAATAACCACGATTGAAACAGCAGTTGGGATAAGCTCTTTCAAGTATCCCAAAACTACTCAATAAATTATATCTGAAATGTATCACTACAGTCCCAACTTGGCAAAAAAACTAAAAAGTCGCTCTAATTTTGTCCGCTACTGTATGTGCCCCTGAAGATGGTTTTCATTTATTACTTTTGAAACTAAACTGCTTGACAATTGAACTGCAACACCTAAAAATTAGGTGCGTTTTCAAATTGATATAGCTCGAAAAATATTTGACGGATTCCAGAAATTCAGGCATGTGAGAAAAGATCATTTCTTTGACTATCGAGTGCTGGTATTGATAATAAGTTTGATCGCACAATTTGTCATATACAGGGTGCCAACGAAGAGCTTGCAGATATGGGCAATCTTTCACCTTGTACAACTTTCGAAAAAAAAGTCCGAGATTTTTTCTATTGCCTGCATTTGAAAGGTTGAATCATTGTGCCGGAATGGTTTTGAAATTTTGACCCCAACTTTTTTTTTCAAAAAATTGTACTCAATTTTCTGAAATATGGACTTTCTGATTAAGAAAAAGAAATAGAGACATTGTTTTCAAACAGCGTCCATATTGAATTTGCTTACGAAGATTTTCATTTGAGCCACCACATCCCTTAGAAACTACCCCTTTTGGGACACCGTCTCACAACAAGATATGCAATGCTTCATTTGAAAGGCCTAAGAAAAGTACTCATCAATGATTGGATTGAAATAAGTCTACTACGATGACCCCACACGTACAGCTCCCTAAAAACCACCACCCTGACTTCAAGGGACAGGGTTGGTATGATAAGACATGCAATAGATGAAAATTCCAAAAAACGTCTTTTTCAACTGTTCCACTTAAAAAATGATGCTACACGATGACCCTTTACGTAGGTCATCCCAACAGTAGCTACCCTCTCGAAAAAAGAACTACCCTTTAAAAAAACAGTACTTCCGCAATACCTCATTTGTAAGGATATTTTTGAAATCTGTCGCAATAGTTTGCCGCTACGATAATTTCATTCACATATCTACCCGAAACTACCCCTTCAACTACCCCTTCAATATCGCATAGCCTCTACCTTGATGCGTTATTTACGAGTTTAAAGAACTTTTGCCTACTAACCGTTTCATTGAAATGATGGTGTTTTCTACGATGATAGTACAAGACCTTTCCTGAAACTACCCCCAGTAAGAAATCACCCCTTTAGTAAAAGGTATGCGATACCTCATTTGGAAGCTCTGAGAAGGTGCGATTGAATAAGTTCAAAATGATTTCGCGATGACCTTACACGCATCAAGGTGAAGGCTATGCGATATTGAAGGGGTAGTTGAAGGGGTAGTTTCGGGTAGATATGTGAATGAAATCATCGTAGTGGCAAACTATTGCGACAGATTTTGCGCAATACTGCGGAAGTACTGTTTTTTTAAAGGGTAGTTCTTTTTCCGAGGGGGTAGCTACTGTTGGGATGACCTACGCAAAGGGTCATCGTGTAGCATCACTTTTTCAGTGGAACTGTTAAAAAAGACGTTTTTTGGAATTTTCATGTATTGCATGTCTTATCATATCGACCCTGTCCCTTGAAGTCAAGGGGTGGTTTTTAGGGAGCTGTACGTATGGGGTCATTGCAGTATCCTTATTTTAATCCAATTATTGCTAAGTACTTTCCTTATGCCTTTTAAATGAAGCATTGCATATCTTGTTGTGAGACGGTGTCCCAAAAAAGGTAGTTTCTAGGGGATGTGGAGGCTCAAATGAAAATCTTCGTAAGCAAATTCAATATGGATGCCGTTTGAAAACAAACAATGTCTCTATTTCTTTTTCTTGATCAGAAAGTGCATATTTCAGAAAATTGAGCATAATTTTTTGAAAAAAAAATTTAGGGTCAAAATTTCAAAACCGTTTTGGCGTAATGATACAACCTTTCAAAAGCAGGCGATAGAAAAAATCTCGGATTTTTTTTTCGAAAGTTGTACAAGGTGAAAGATTGCCCATATCTGCACGCTCTACGTTGGCACCCTGTATATGACAAATTGTGCAATCAAACTTATCATCAATGCCAGCACTCGATAGTCAAAGGAATGATCTTTCCTCACATGCCTGAATTTCTGGAATCCGTCAAATATTTTTCGAGCTATCTCAGTTTGAAAACGCACCTAATTTTTAGGTGTTGCAGTTCAATTGTCAAGCAGTTTAGTTACGACAAAATGACGCAATTTAGCAAATACGCTCAAATTTTTATGCTCAAATAAGATGGGGTAAAAATCAATGAAGAAACTATCCGGGGTGGGGTAACTTGGAAAGAAGCGGGGTAAAAATTACCCAGCTTTTTTGTGTGTAATTTGTTTCAGAATTTCGTGCAAAATTATGAAATTTTAGTGTTTTACGAGAAAAAAAAGCCGCTCCAGTTGAACTTCGATAGCTTGCCCAGTTTCGAACAAAATCGTTTTGAAATTTTTTGCAAATTGAAGAATCGAATTTGTGGACAATCGACTTTGAAAAAGTTCCATGAACATGGACCGAAAAATGCTTTATGACGAGGCTACAGCCCCCGGACCCCCGAACAGTGGCTGTAGCTCTCTTGTGAAGTATTTTTGTCCTATGATCAAAAGGAAGTTTCCTCATGGTTTAAGCCGTAGAATACGCTTATGGAATACTCAGGGCTGATCTTGGAACCAGAAAGAAGTCGGTCTCGTAAAGCACCAAAATTTAGTTTTTTTTTTGTTTTTTTTTTTTAATGTTTCACGACGAATCAACTACGAGGTTATTAGCGCCGACGGGACATTCAGTGGGTTTTTGGAACACGTTTGAATCATACTTAAATTGCCTACTTTTAACTATGTGAGGCCTCAGTACTCTGATAGCACTCAACTCTGTAGTCAGAAATACATTTTTTCTGTAACCGCTGTAGTCAGACAGGTGCAGATATGGCATAGTAAGGTCGAAACAATTTTCGGAACAATCGGACAGCACAAAATATCCATGGACGATGCGGGATTCGAACCCGCGCGGTAGAGCACGACTGGCTTGGCGCGCCAACACCTGAACCACTCGGCCACCGCCGCTCCATTTCGTAATTTTGCACGAAATCTTGGAAAAAGTTGAACACAAAAAGCCTGGGGTAATTTCATCCCGCTTCTTCTCCATTTACCTCATCCACGGGTGAGTTTTTTTTTCAATGATCTTTCATTTCATCTTATCAAGCATCAAAATTTTAGTGTATGTGCTAAATTTCGTCTGCTAAAAACCATCTTCAGAGGCACATACTTTGTACGTTGTACGTTGTAGCCCCCTTGCGAAACATTTTTCGGCCAATGTTCATGGGAACTTTTTCTTATTTTTGATCGCAAAATACGCTTATGAAATACTCAGGGCTGATTTTGGGTTACTGAAATTCTTAAGAGCTAAAGAAATCGACGAGGCAATTGAACAAGCGCGAAATTGAAAACAATTCGGAAATATCTCGCCGGGTGTCAAGCGATTTCCCCTCCGCCCCTGTCAAAAACACAGGGGAGCTAAAAAAAGGCTGATTTTGGAAACAGTAAAAAGTCCATCGTCCACAAATTCGATTCTTCAGCCTGCAAAAAATTTTCAAAAAGATTTTACACGAATATTTTATTTTACCTTTCTTCCGAAAAACATCCTGAAATTTTATAATTTAGCATACAATCTTGAAAAAAAAAACATACACAAAAAGTTGAGGTAATTTTTACTCCACCTCCTAACAAGTTACCCCAGGGCAAATTTTTCAAATAACATTTACCCCATCCTGTTGAGCATAAAAACTTCCGAGTATGTGCCAAATTTCATCATTTTGCTCCAACTAGTTTCGGACATATTAAATAAACACCATTTTCAGGGACCCGCATTTAGGTAGCTGTAGCTCCCTTATGCATTTTTTGACCCAAGTTTATGGAAACTTTTTTCTTATTTTTGATCGTAGAATCTGCTGCTGAAGTATGGCAGGCAAATTTAGGGACACCCTGTATACCTTAATACATCAAACTCGAAGTGATCAAATTCTTTTTCTTCAAAAAAATTAAACAAAAATAAACCCTATCTTTTGGATTTTCTAAACAACTCCCTAACCCTTTTTATTTTTTGTTTAATTTGGCGGCAAAGGGGTTGAAGATGAAAAGTTTTTGCTGGAAAATTTATGTATCAAGAATAGAGAGTTGATAGGGAGAAAAGAGATAGAGCTCAAAAAAATTGAAAATGTTTGACAATAAGAAAATTTTTATTACCTTCAATTTGATATATCACAAGGTATAGCCATTCTCATTCACCTAAGATACTCGGGGTGCTGGGCAACTCGTATGCTACAGCTTTGCGCTGATGGGTTTGTATGAGAAGTGCTTTGGGTGGATAAACCAATCGAATTGCTTAAAATTCAAATTTGTCGAATTCGATTGGCTGCCGCAGTGGGCGCGCTTTCAATCTTGCTTCGCATTGCGTCGCACTCGCATCACGTGATCCCTGCCCGCATCACCACTTGACTACGAACGCTTGAATATTTTTCGAACTTGTCTATATGAAGACTTGCGCACGAGCAAGGGAGCCGCCTTTATGAGAAGGTCTATAGTATGTTGGGCTACCGTGATTTTAGTCGGCTGTGAGATTTTGTTTTCAAGTTTCCAAATGTGAAATGTAGAAAATCCCCAAAACTTTGCAGTTGGCCGTTCTGGCTTCATTCGGCACAATAATTCACGAAGAGACACGAAGTCGTCCGGATCAGTTTTGAAACACATTTTTTGCGTATTTCCTCTGCAGATAAGAAGGAACATTTTTGCGGGACGTGATGTCCTGACACTTTTTTCCATTTTACTTTTCGCCAATGAACAAATAAATCAAAGGAGCCGTGACATTTGACAGTAGTTGTCAAAAATATTTATAACCTCTTGAAGCCGGTTGAACTTTCGATGGTTCAAATTAAATAATATACAAGCCCTTCGTCGAAAAAAGAGGCCCCATGCAATCATCAACCCTTTCACCTGTTCCAGTCGAAAAGACACGTCAAGCCCTGAAGAATTATAGGCTCGCCGTGCGGTCTGTCACTGGCAAAAGACTTTACGTGTAAAAACTTGATTGAACCAAATTTAAAAAAAAACAGCCGCTCAAAGTTGCGTATTGGACCGAAATTGATGTTAATAACTTCAATTTGCGATTTTCTTTCGCTTTGGGGCTTGCCGAGACGAGTTTTTGTCGCCCCTGAACGGGCCGCCGTCAAGATGACTTGGATTGGTGGCGGTCCTGTGCTGTTTTGGTGTATAAATGACGGTAACACAGCTTTGCGTCCCCCTAGTCGCACTTCCACGTATGATAAGGTCAGTTTTCCAAGATTTTAATATCAATTTGATAAGAAATATAACTTTACTTTTAGAGAAGCCAGTTTCACACCAGGTAAAAAGATGGCAAGCCTACAGTGCGGAAGTAGAAAATTTGCCCAGCCAACTAGAATCACAGTAGAAGTGAACCTACTATAGGTAATGCTATTTGAAATATTACGAGTGGGGTAGGGTGGGGGCGAAGGGGTCGACTAGATAGATAAAAATTTGGCGATTCGTTGAAAATAAACATCCTGTATGTAAAAGAAACCTTTTTTTTATTTTTATGGATTTTGGTGTTGAAAAGCTAGTGCTCGAATATGAAACCGAACGCAAAACGAAAAAAATAGGTGCTCAAACACATATTCATGCAACCAAGTTCTACTTTTTGAGGGATCAATACTGAATTATTTGGGTTTCTCATTTTGGTGTTATAATATTACTTTCGGTGGCAACAGACATTTATTTTAGCATCAAATCAGTATTTATTTGGTGCTTGCTTTTTACCGAAATGGCATCCAGTATAATTCAACTGGGTGTGAACGTTAAACAGCTTCAATATTTTAATGGTCTGGTCAAATCTTACTGGTCCATAGTAGTTTTCATGACAATTTTGGGTTTCAGTGGGCATGCTCAAGATTTGACAGTTCGGGTCGGCTAGCACCAGAGGTATAGAGTGGGGAGAATGATTACAGAATGAACAAAATTACTATTGAAACAGTACGGAATAGACCCTTTTAGGTATTGACCGGGAATAATCTTTTTCAGGGGTGAGCAGAGAAAGTGTTTCAGTAAACAGTTTTTCAATTGTTCAACCAAAATTTTTCAATTGATTATTGCCAAAATTTGACCCGAAAACATGGCCAATAGACCTTTCCAAATTTGCGCTTGTCCTTTTCTATTATGACGTCATGATTTTGCGTAGATTGGGACAACTGTCAGTATACAGTCATCTCATAGTGGAAGTGTCAGAGGCATAGGCAAGCACCGAGCGTAGAAAGGAAAGACTTGCAAAAGTGGTTATTTATTGCTGTGTTACCTTGTGCGAAAATAATCTGAAGAAGCCTCATGTCTCCATGTTCAATTTGACAAAATACACGATGTGGCCGAGAGTTGGAAAAACAAAATTTAACTAGCAAGATACGACCCATTTTGTGTAAGAGAACCCCAGGGCTGTTCAAACAAACTTTCATCTGGCTTCTTCTTCCTACGGAACCACTCGTCAAAGTTTCTACCCCTGGAATTGTAAAAGTGGCGGACAGTATTTCTGGTGGCATCATTCAAAATTGAGATCTGCTGAAGTTTTGATGGACCAGTACCCATCAAATTTGTCTTTTCCGCTTAGCACTTGTCATGAATCAGGGCACTAAAAGTCATTTAACTGCGATAATGAAGTGGTGAATCCTCTGCAGCTACTAATTCTACAGATAGATCAACAGCAAGTTGTCGAGATACAGCTTTGCCGGAATGAATACGCATTAGTATTTCCGCCCGTCTTCGCTTTCACTATGACTTCTTCTCATACTCTGTTTCTCCATCTGGCAGGATTTTCTTCCAGTGTGCACTTCACTGGTGATTTCTTCATCGTTTTTGCGACCAAATCAAACAGAGCTTTTGAGGACCTGCTCATGACGTCTGGAATCTGACGTTAACATGACATCATGCAACCGCGATACCTCGAAATGTGCGCAATGCGCGAAATGTTTTGCGTAGGTTGGGACAAGCGTCAAAACCATTCTCTATCCTTTATTTTTGGAAAGGTCAATTGAAAAACAAACTTTAAAAAGCTTTGGATTGAAGAAAAAATTGCATAGCTTTTTTGAAAATAAAAATAATAGGAGGCCACATCAAAAACGGTTTCGAGGGGAAACCGTCATTGTTCATATTTTTGGTGTAGGCATACGGAAAAAAAATTTTCTCGCAAAATGGAAGATGGCTGAGCCTCAAAGGGCCGTATTCATACCTCGCTTTTAAGCTAAAAGCGCTATAGACGAATCTAGTTCACCTTTTCTCCTGACGCATGTGCGAAGTGTGGAGGGCTTGCCATTGGTACACTCCGGTCACGTGATAGAATTCGTGCAAATTCCGAAAATTAACACAGTAAAATTAAGTGAATACTAATTTTCGCTATAGATTCATAAGTTTTAGTTCACTAAAAAGTATAATTGAACGATATGGTGTGTTTTTAGTAATCACGTAGTGATTACTGCACAATGGAAATCGGCGAAAATAGTAGTGGATCCAATAAACATTTCTGTTACTGGAACTGCAGAAGTGATAGCCGCTACAATGAGCAAAACTTGTTTTATTTTGAAAGATTTCCAAAAACATGCCTTAAATACCGTGAAGGTGATATCCCCAAACGTCAATTTCGTAGTCATTTAAAGAACTGTGCGCGATGCAACAAGTCAGAAAAATGGATAAGGTTATGTAAACCTTTTGGTGGTGACACTGGTCGACTCCAAAGTATCGCAGACATTACAAAAGACACATATTTATGTTCCCTGGGCCGCTATTCTTGAATCGTGTGAGAGAAGTCCCTGGGAGTTTTATATAATCCGTACTACACTTCTGTAGTGAAAGTTGCCTAAAAACGACGATTTCGACGACGACGACGTTCAACGAGAGTTTCCGGATCCAGTACAAGCCACTGTTGGTACTGTTGGTAGCACCGCTATTGTCACGTGATAGCCGCTCGCCCGCTCGATCGATGTTGTTTTCGGTGTTTTCACACTTGTCATTTGTAAAATACTGACTTTTAGAGAAAAAAAATCGATCGTATATAACGTTAGTATTAAAAAATTGTATTCAATTTCATGCTCTATGAATTTAGTACACGTAGAACAATTTCTTGCATGAAAAAACTATCGATTTGGCCAATATCCCATGTGAAAATAAAAACTTGCACGAATCGTTTGAATTGCCGCCTTTTCAGCAAACTTGCTGCTGCGCACTTTCGACCATTCCATATACTAGAATCCCCTATTAGAGCGGTGCGCATTTAGGGGCATTTCTCATATTCCAGTGTTCAAAAATAAATTATTGCGATTGGGAGCGATTGTATGTACCTACGTATGTATGTATGTAATTAATTGCAATTAATTTGCGAGTTAATTTGTATTTTTGAACACTGAAATATGAGAAATGCCCCTAAATGCGCATCGCTCTAATAGCGCTTTAAGCTTAAAAGCAAGGTATGAATACGGCCCAAAGAGTTTTACACTGTTTTATTACCGACACCCTGTACAAACTTCATTTGACTCCCCTCATATTCCGGAATACCTGGCTTCGATAGCTAGAGAATGGCAATCCAAAAAATCCGAAATTGACTCAAGTGAAAAAACCTAGTGAACTGCAACGGGACTCCGTAAAATGCAGAACGGTCTGCAATCTGCAGAATTCTGCAGAACGACAAAAAATTTCTCAAAAAATTGCCAGAGCTTGCTGAAACTTCGCACTAACAACCACAATGAATACACCATATATATTTATACGTGTACGCCCCCTCCCCCCTTCACCGTTCGTTCTGCAGATTGCAGAATGGACATAAAATGTTGCAGACCAGGTCTTTAGAGTAGCACTAGAAGATCGAAACTTGGTAAGCGCAATCAGCCAGTGATCCCACACATAACGAAGAAGACGGAATTCCGATACCTCCCCCCCTTTTCCGTTCTGCAGATTGCAGAATGGACATAAAATGCTGCAGACCAGGTCTTTAGAGTGGCACTAGAAGATCGAAACTTGGCAGACACTATCAGCCAGTGAACCCACACATAACGAAGAAGACGGAATTCTGATACCTCCCCCCCTTTTTCGTTCTGCAGATTGCAGAATGGACATATAATGCTGCAGACCAGGTCTTTAGAGTGGCACTAGAAGATCGAAACTTGGCAGACCACTATCAGCCAGTGATCCCACACATAACGAAGAAGACGGAGTTTCGATACCTCCCCCCCTTTTCCGTTCTGCAGATTGCAGAATGGACATAAAATGCTGCAGACCAGGTCTTTAGAGTGGCACTAGAAGATCGAAACTTGGCAGACACTATCAGCCAGTGATCCCACACATAACGAAGAAGACGGAATTCCGATACCTCCCCCCCCCCTTTTCCGTTCTGCAGATTGCAGAATGGACATAAAATGCTGCAGACCAGGTCTTTAGAGTGGCACTAGAATATCGAAACTTGGCAGACACTATCAACCAGTGATCCCACACATAACGAAGAAGACGGAATTCCGATACCTCCCCCCCTTTTCCGTTCTGCAGATTGCAGAATGAACATAAAATGCTGCAGACCAGGTCTTTAGAGTAGCACTAGAAGATCGAAACTTGGTAAGCGCAATCAGCCAGTGATCCCACACATAACGAAGAAGACGGAATTCCGATACCTCCCCCCCTTTTCCGTTCTGCAGATTGCAGAATGGACATAAAATGCTGCAGACCAGGTCTTTAGAGTGGCACTAGAATATCGAAACTTGGCAGACACTATCAACCAGTGATCCCACACATAACGAAGAAGACGGAATTCCGATACCTCCCCCTCTTTTCCGTTCTGCAGATTGCAGAATGGACATAAAATGCTGCAGACCAGGTCTTTAGAGTGGCACTAGAATATCGAAACTTGGCAGACACTATCAACCAGTGATCCCACACATAACGAAGAAGACGGAATTCCGATACCTCCCCCCCTTTTCCGTTCTGCAGATTGCAGAATGAACATAAAATGCTGCAGACCAGGTCTTTAGAGTAGCACTAGAAGATCGAAACTTGGTAAGCGCAATCAGCCAGTGATCCCACACATAACGAAGAAGACGGAATTCCGATACCTCCCCCCCTTTTCCGTTCTGCAGATTGCAGAATGGACATAAAATGCTGCAGACCAGGTCTTTAGAGTGGCACTAGAACATCGAAACTTGGCAGACACAATCAGCCAGTGATCCCACACATAACGGAGAAGACGTTAATCCCGATACCTCCCCCCCATTTCCGTTCTGTAGATTGCAGAATGGACATAAAATGCTGCAGACCAGGTCTTGTACCAGGTTAGATGAAGTGTTTATTAAGCTTTTTGTGATTGAGCTACAGATCCCTTCAGTTGAACAATGTGGGTCGGAAGAAATACACATGACTGAGTTATAGCTAATGTTTATTCCAACTCAAATAAATTTCACTGAAAAAAAAGTAATATACATAATAAGTAGGTACCTACCGTAAGTTTTTTCTCGGCATATGAGTGACTATTGTTTTCAAATTTCAGGTTCGAATAAGATGGGTCTGAAAAATTCAGGTAGTTACTCAATTCATTCATCACTAAATACCAGATATCAACAAAAAAAAAATAGAAAAAGGACCGCATGAAAATCGATCGTCTGTTTCATTTCATGCAACTTTCGCAAGTGAAGTCGTCATCGTCGTCGACTTTTCCGTCAATACAGGAAATGTGGTACCAGTGGTCGCAGTCGCTGCAAAGAACCAGTTTTCCTCCGACATTAGTACACTTGTTTTTCAAGAAACAGACAGATCCGGTGTCTTCGTCCCAATACGATCCCAATGATTCCGGTGAGGAAAGACGCCAGCCTTCCGTTGGTCATGTTCGGTGTCTCTAATTTAAGGTCGTTTACTGCGAGTGTTGGAAGAATCAACTTGGTTCCTGTCTTTTCTTCCGTCTTCTCTGGAAAATTGCTGATAGTGTCTGCCAAGTTTCGATCTTCTAGTGCCACTCTAAAGACCTGGTCTGCAGCATTTTATGTCCATTCTGCAATCTGCAGAACGGAAAAGGGGGGAAGGTATCGGAATTCCGTCTTCTTCGTTATGTGTGGGATCACTGGCTGATAGTGTCAGCCAAGTTTCGATCTTCTAGTGCCACTCTAAAGACCTGGTCTGCAGCATTTTATGTCTATTCTGCAATCTGCAGAACGGAAAAGGGGGGGAGGTATCGGAATTCCGTCTTCTTTGTTATGTGTGGGATCACTGGTTGATAGTGTCTGCCAAGTTTCGATCTTCTAGTGCCACTCTAAAGACCTGGTCTGCAGCATTTTATGTCCATTCTGCAATCTGCAGAACGGAAAAGGGGGGGAGGTATCGGAATTCCGTCTTCTTCGTTATGTGTGGGATCACTGGTTGATAGTGTCTGCCAAGTTTCGATCTTCTAGTGTCACTCTAAATACCTGGTCTGCAGCATTTTATGTCCATTCTGCAATCTGCAGAACGGAAAAGGGGGGGGAGGTATCGGAATTCTGTCTCCTTTGTTATGTGTGGGATCACTGGTTGATAGTGTCTGCCAAGTTTCGATCTTCTAGTGCCACTCTAAAGACCTGGTCTGCAGCATTTTATGTCCATTCTGCAATCTGCAGAACGGAAAAGGGGGGGAGGTATCGGAATTCCGTCTTCTTCGTTATGTGTGGAGTCACTGGTTGATAGTGTCTGCCAAGTTTCGATCTTCTAGTGCCACTCTAAAGACCTGGTCTGCAGCATTTTATGTCCATTCTGCAATCTGCAGAACGGAAAAGGGGGGGAGGTATCGAAATTCCGTCTTCTTCGTTATGTGTGGAGTCACTGGTTGATAGTGTCTGCCAAGTTTCGATCTTCTAGTGCCACTCTAAAGACCTGGTCTGCAGCATTTTATGTCCATTCTGCAATCTGCAGAACGGAAAAGGGGGGGAGGTATCGAAATTCCGTCTTCTTCGTTATGTGTGGAGTCACTGGTTGATAGTGTCTGCCAAGTTTCGATCTTCTAGTGCCACTCTAAAGACCTGGTCTGCAGCATTTTATGTCCATTCTGCAATCTGCAGAACGGAAAAGGGGGGGAGGTATCGGAATTCCGTCTTCTTCGTTATGTGTGGGATCACTGGCTGATTGCGCTTACCAAGTTTCGATCTTCTAGTGCTACTCTAAAGACCTGGTCTGCAGCATTTTATGTTCATTCTGCAATCTGCAGAACGGAAAAGGGGGGGAGGTATCGGAATTCCGTCTTCTTCGTTATGTGTGGGATCACTGACTGATTGCGCTTACCAAGTTTCGATCTTCTAGTGCTACTCTAAAGACCTGGTCTGCAACATTTTATGTCCATTCTGCAATCTGCAGAACGAACGGTGAAGGGGGAGGGGGGGTACACGTATAAATATATATGGTGTATTCATTTTGGTTGTTAGTGCGAAGTTTCAGCAAGCTCTGGCAATTTTTTGAGAAATTTTTTGTCGTTCTGCAGAATTCTGCAGATTGCAGACCGTTCTGCATTTTATTCGCTCCCAACTGCAACACTTATTTTGTTGACGACTCCAGTTTAACAGCGCCGAGTTAAGTATCGTCCCTGAAACCGACCGTTAGTTCACTCATTACGCAAACGCCCCGTAATTCTATTTCATTATGCGGATGCACACAGCAAATTTGGTTTCAATTTGAAGAGGCAAGTTTAAATATAGAAAACGGTAATCGATTAAATTCGATCGGCGACGACGACAAAACCCCGCCTCGTTATCTGGGGAACCCGCGTTAATTTTCGGCGACGATCACAAGTTGAAAGGTAATCGACGAGAGGGAGATGGAAGGAGAGATGGCACCAAGGTCACAGACAAGCAGCCATAAAATGATATCGATCTCTTCGGGAGTTTCCCGCCACCACAACCACGATTCCGATTCTCCCGCCCATTACAAAACCATTGAGCAAAATGTGATGCCGTAATACGGTTTTACAAACAGGACGAGGATGTGATAATAATAAAAATTGGTCTGGAGCTGCTTCTGAGCCTCTGCCCACCCAGTACATATTGCTAGTGCTAGTACACAAAAGCTATAATTTATTAGCGTGCGTTATCTTTGCTTGCATTGCTCGACTGGAATAACAATAACAATCGAGACGATAACGACTATAAAATAGCTACTGAAACAAAACACAAAAGTGACTGTTACAAACGTCTTTCGGGGCAAGATTAGGAAGCACTATCAACGTGACGTTTACGAGAGTCAGGTAGAAAAATATTTCGGCTGTTGTAGGCTTGCGAGCGAGCGAAGGCACAAAGGTCTGTCGTCTTTCCGCTACGTTTTGTGTATTTATTTCTTTTACAAGTACTGTTTTGCAGTGACGAGGAGTTCAGCGCAGAGCAAATTTGTGTGGGAGCGAGAGCGAGGGCCGAGAAGAGCGAGGCGAGAGCTGTTTTGCCGCGCGCACCACACCACAACCACACGGGCATTATGACACCCTCGGCGGGCCGCCTCACCTCGACGGGTCGTCGGAATGGAATCGTCCGTTTTGTTCCCCACTAGCGATCGCAGCTGGGAATCGTGACGGATAGAGCGACTGGGGCCAACCAGTCAGCCACCGTGAGCAGAGCCGCAAGCGTGCATCGTCCGAACAGTGTGCTTCGGCTGTTGTGTGTATTCGTTGAGACCAATTTGGCTCTTCTTGCGATCAGAAGAAAGTCGGCAGTACTTGCGCCGAGTTGCTGCTGGTGTGTTTCTGTGGCTGAAGCGTCTGCTCCTTTGGCATATCAATCTATTTTCGGGAATCACTCCCCTTATGGAAAAGTAAGTATGTTTCGATCCGAAACGCTAAATAGAGAGAATAAAGGGCGCAATGTAACACGTGTCACACACAATGAGCGTCTTATTTATCAATTCGAGCATCATTAAATAATGGTGATTGCGGTTTCTAAACTTCCCAAGCGTTTTCTTTGTAATAAGGCTATATTGAAATCGGCTGTGCCGTAGTAGTGTAATGAGAACGTCGATAAAAATATGGCATGGTACAAGGTAATGTACGTTGTACAGTTCGAATTTCAAAATTAAAGAGAACTTCGTTTTGTTTTTGTAAACAACAGGCGCGTGTCAAGGGCTTCAAGCCTTGTTTATCCAAGCATTAATTGCATTTCCGTAAAGCTTCTCAACTGCATTTCCATTTGATCAATTATTGCATTTCTCAACTTTTCCCTTTACGGCCAGTTTTTCTCATTCCCGTTTCAGAAGTTGTCACGAAGACAATAATTGTTAGCACAATCGTGCCAAACACTCGCTGAAAATAGTGCATCAACTGAAACTTTCGAAAGGGGATGTTTCTGAAGACAATTGTTCATCCATATCGATCAACCTAGTATTCCAGGACTACAAAAATCTAATTACCAATCAACTGGTATTTTTTTACAATAAAAGCCAACTATGGTTTGGAAGTGAAGAAAAAAACATCAACAAATAATTCGATATATGTACTGCTTCCACTTCTTGATCTCCTACAAGCTTCTATTCTTCTCCTTGTACTACTCAAAAACACCAAAAACGTATTGAAGAATATTCTCTTGTGCTTTTAGAACAACGATTTTTGTATCTGAAGTGTCCAGTAGTTACTGCAAAACTCCTGGAAATTTAGCTGCGTTCTACTGAATTCAGATCAGGAGAGTTAGCAGGCCGCATCTTCCAAGTGACCGGGTTCCGTGCATTTTGTCGCCTTGAGGTCCATAAAAAAGTAACGCGTCCCTGATTGAAATAATGACTCAGGAATGGCAACGAGAGTGGCTTCGTCTACCAAGGTGTTACCCAAATGTCGAAATGAACTGGGCAAAACTTGAAGTGGACCACCCCAAAATTCTGCCTCGGTTAAAATTAGGATATCTGGAGAAAAAATGGTCGATTTCGGAAATTTCTGTGATGCTCGACAGAGTAGTTTTTTGACTAGAATACACAACCTCAGATCGCTTGATTGTCGACCTTATATACCGAGAGTTCATAAATTAAATGGGTCAAGGGTGCCTGTGGATTCAAAAACGTCTGTCGGAACTAGCGTGATCCTTTTGTAATAAATTTGTCAAACTTTGACAAGTTACGTCCCATATTATTGATCTCTGATCTGCCATAAGTGCACGAGAATACTTCAAAGTTCGAAAATACTCCTTGATCATGTAGGTTTTGTGCCCTGCCGTGAAAACCACATTAAAAATGTTCCGAAAACGGAAACTGCGACTGGTTTGACAAATTACGATAACCAAAAAATTACAGACATCAAATGAACGATGCTAGTTCCGACAGATGTTTTCGAAGTCACAGGCACCCTTGACCCATTTAATTTATGAACGCTCGGTACAACATACAGGGTGGCAATGAGAGGAGTGCAAAAATGACCTTACTGCAGCAAGGTGCCATTTCAAGAAAACAAGTCGCAGAATTTTTTTTCCTTATATTTTCGAAAAGCGTACATTAATACCTCGAAACATATTTGGACTTTGATCATATTCTGTTTTTCCAAAGAGTTACTGATTTTTGCGATTTTTGGATTTTTTAGTACAGACTCTGCCAGGGCTGTTGCTCATCCTTGAAATTTGACAGGAACGTACATAACAGCTGTATCAAATGTACCATGCAACAATTCGATCCCACCGGCCCTCAGCAGTGGTGAGGACCTAGACCTCTTGTGGCACCATGGCAAATCAAGCATGCTGTGACATTGCATTACATTTTGGATGGCCCAGAATTGTTCAAAATGCATCAATGGCAAGTATCCGTTGCATTAAGATTGTCATGGTCACCAGTTTTTACCATCATGGGTGCTTGTTTTACTGCTCAATTCTCACTCCATAAGTCACAAAACAAACAATAACTCTGTGAGGAAATGAATTACAAGATTCTGCGACTTGTTTTCTTGAAACGGGATCTTGCTAAAGTCAGGTCTCTTTTGCACTTCTTTCATTGTCACCCTGTATATCTTACTTAAGGTCAACAATCAGGTGATTGCAGATGGTATCTTGTAGTCAAAAAATTGCTCTATCGTCCACAAAAAAAAAATTCAGAATCGGGCAATTTTTTCTCGAGACATTCCCATTTTTACCGAGGCAACATTTCGGGGTAGTCAACTTCAATTTTGGTTCAGTATAGTTGTGACTTGGGTTGGGAGCGTATTTCGAGCTGTAACCAAGGTGTTGACGTCTTGTGTCTTGGAGGGTCATCGGGAGGGATAGAGACGCTTAATCAACTAGCAGCTGTCATGAGAAGGTATCTTGGCATACGAACACCACTGATTGCCGAACTCATAGACCTGCAACAACAACTGGGCAATTTTATTTAGGAAACTGATATACTTGCATCAGAATCTCATTTTGCTCATCTCACAGAACGAAAGAGAAGGTGAGGTGCCGAATTCATCTCAGTTGGAGAGCGAAAGAAAAGGCGCCAAATTGTCAAGGAACGAGAAGACAACAGTTACCAACTAAGGTGTGAATATCTGAGATTGATGGCAAGAGAAATTTTGAAATTTAGTTAGGGTTTTTGATATTAGGCTTCTCAGTCCAGAACCAATGCCTTGGAGGAACTGGGTGGCGCCAGAATGACCTGCAAACTCGATACGAATCCAATAGAATGGAGCTACATTTATATTAGGTTGCACACCAAGCAAGCTATATCTCAGTTCAGTTCAAGACGCGGAACTAAATCCTAGAAGAATGTTAGAATAATACTCTCAGGACAGTTTTGATCAATAGCCGCATTGGTGGCATAGCGCAAGAGTAGAAATCTGAAAGATAGAAGGGTAGAAGCTTGTGAGAGAAAAGGGTGGAGACTCATAAGAGTAGAAGCTTGTAAGAAAGAATAGTAGAAGCTTGCAGGGAAGCAAGAAGATGCACTGGTATCAACCAAGGCTGCAAAAACCGGCCCTGTGTTTTGGTTTGATCGAAACAAGAACCTGGATAAAAATATATTGTTTTCTTAATTTGTTGTTGTCGTTGCAGGTAAACCAACACCTGAGTGGTGGCGAGAGAACCCGCGAGAGCCGCAGACAATAATGCATTTTGAAAGATGGAAAATGCCCGGCTGAATCGTGCCGGTTATGTCGCACTTTGCCTCTCGCTGTTGCACCTCCTGCAGCCCCTCGCGGCGGCCCACACCCGCCACGGCGACGGATCGTCCCTGCGAGCCCCGCCGGGATGCACCTACGCCAACACCACCTGGCTGCAATGCCGCGACCGCCAGCTGAAAGACCTCGTCGTGTACCCCGGCACGGCGGGGCTGTCGTTCGAAAACGTCACCGGCGGCGCCGCCCTCCCGTTCAGCGTCAAAGGCGTCCGCCACTTGCGCTGGTCCAACAGCGGCCTCAGCAACTTCACCGTCGCCGATCCGGACGCGTTGCGCACCCTCGAGATCACCGGCAACAATCTGACGAAGCTGCGGGATCGTCAGTTCGAAAACTTCGTCAACCTCAACCGCATGAACCTCTCCCACAACACGATCGATGATCTGCCGCGCTACGTTTTCGTCAATCTCGATCTGGAAACGTTGTGCATCGCGCACAACGACCTCGGCGCCATTCCGTTCCAAGTGTTCGCTCCCATGCACCACCTCATCGCCCTGGACATGTCCCACAATCGGCTGGTGACGTTCCTGGATCACTTCTTCAAGTTCAACCGCTACATCGAAACGCTCTTGCTGAACAACAACAAGATCGTCAAGCTCACGTCCAACGCCCTGGCGGATCTGATCAAGCTGCGCCATCTGGACTTGTCTTATAATTCGTTGACGTCCGTCTCGAAAGGTCTCTTCGATTCGCTGTACGAGCTCGAGTACTTAAACCTGGCGTACAATCCGTTGGTCGCGCTGCCCACCGGAACGTTTCGCAGCCTCATCAACCTGCGCGAGCTGAACCTGAGCGGCAACCGGCTGGTGCACTTCACGTTCGGCTTGTTGCACTTCAGCCCGCTGTTGCACTCGCTCACGATAGACGACACGAACATCGAAGAGCTGCACAACAGCGAGCTGCTGGGCATCGCCAGGTTGAGCGTGCTCAACATACGCGACAACAAAATGCTGCGCGACATCGAGAACTACGTGCTGATGGACACGCCGAACCTGCGCGAGCTGGATCTCAGCGGCAACGCCCTGACTTACCTGCCGATCTCCATAGCGAACCTGACCAAGCTTCAGAGGCTCAACATTTCCGACAACCCTTGGGCGTGCGACTGTCGTATGTTCTGGTTCGCGCCCTGGGCCGAAGAGAAGAAACGTTCCAACATGACGCTCAGCGATCTCAGCTGCGGCCCTTACGCCTACCCCAACGACATGCTCCCGACGCTGCACCACCTCAACTGCACCGGACCGAGGATCGTGTACAAGACCCCCACGAAACAGTACCGTCTCAAGACGGACGCGCTGCTCGAGTGCCGCCACTCGGCGAACCCGCCGCCGTCCATAACGTGGGTGACGCCGCAGCGCGAAGTGTTCCACTGGAATCCCGATCCGGCCGTGCCGGACGTCTTCACCAAGCACCCGCACGCCCACGATCCCCATCTGACGCCCATCAGGGTCATCCCGCCGCGCATCCAGGTGCTCGACAACGGCACCCTCCTGATCAAGAACGTGACCAGGGCCGATTGCGGTCGCTACTACTGCTATGCCAGCAACCCCGTCGCGAATCTCACCGAAAACGTGCTCCTTCACATCGACCCCACCGACTGGAACAACGTTCGGATAATCAGTCTGATCGTTGGCCTGCAGTGCGCCACTGCCTTTCTTGCCATCACCTTGATCATCCAGCTGGTGCGCTATCTGATCGACAGGTATGCAATTCTCGCTTATGAACTTGGAACAATTCAAGAAAAAATATATCGTATCCGTTGTTTTGCGGAACACAGCAAACTGTCGTGTAAATTTGTAGCCTTTATCACCCCCACGTTCACTTAGTTTGTTGTTGTTCTTAAGTGGGCTCGTTATCGAATCAAGTATTTACACTGATGTCCTCTATTTTGATTGAATTGGCGTAGGCACGGGGTCGTATCGACCACACATTCACAACAACCCTCGATTTAATGCTCAAAGTTCGGGGCCATTCATACGTCACTTTCACTTTTGTCGACAGTGAAAGTAGGTGCTATAAGGCAGTAATTGAAATCTTGTTTTCGTGATACAAAGCGCACCACATCATCCAATTTGGTAAACAAAAATTGGATAAGCTAATAGAAGCCGGTTTCTTCATCCATCATTGAATAATTGAGTAAATGCCATAATGACAATGACTATTACAGCAATAGGATCTGAAGCCCAGTAGTTCAATCCCTGGTCAACTGCCCTGAGCTTGAATATGCAAAGATAACATTGTTTCAACAATCGTTGCCGTGGCATTTGCCAATTGGTTGAAATTAACCGGAAATGGAAAAACTGGCCTTCACTGCATGTAAAGTCTTGCGAACTCTTTCAGAAAAATAATTTAGCTGATCTAGAATGAGAAATTGTTTTGCAAACCTCAACTGATCAATCAAGACGAATCCTTATTCTATGCAGAATGCCATTCTAATGGTGCGGTTCTCTAATAAATTATTGGTGCCATTTTGTAAAGAAAATACATCGATGTAAGCGCTGTATCGCTTAAGATGACACATGTGACAATGCAAAACATTACTTTTGTCATTTTACAGTGATGTAGCGCTTACATCGATGTGTCTTTTTTACAGAATAGCACCATACATTCCATAAAGGTTCTGTTATGCTTTTATTACCTAGGCAACAGCCAATGGCCGACAGGAATTTTCACATAACAAGAGCGTTTATGGAATGTTATTATTTACAGAATAGCACCATAAAACCTAAATCCTAAGCTATGTTCGAAAACCGCATGGTTTTTATTAATCAGTCAGCTAAAGTTGCCAGCTCAAGCTAAAAATTAGCTCAATTACTTTTTCTAAAATTCATGACTAAGGTACTGGTTCCTATAGAAGAAGGAAATATGACAAAAGTCACAGTCTGAATGCACTTGAGGTGAAGCCAACTTCAAACCTGAACTGTTGAGAAAAAAGTCTTAGTTTCAGAACAGATAATTAAGCTAGAGCAAATTCAAGCTGATGAACAATTACGATTTTATTCTGTTTTGGTAAATCCCACCTAATTAGCTGTTCAAAACAAATCCCCAAGGTGTGCGAAATTTTTCCAATCATCAACCAGTATATCGAGAAACGATTTTCAAAGGTCAGTCGGCTGTTGAAAAAGTCCACAAAAAATATAATTATAGTATACAGGGTGTTACACTTTTTTGTCAATATTCCAGGAGATGATAGAGCACCGAAAAATACTTTAATCGAAAAAAAAATGGATAAAAAATCTCAAATTTCACAAATATGACACCAAAGTCAATATGACCAGCTTGAAGGTATGCATCCACTCACTTTTTGTACCAAATTTGGCCAAAATTCAGTGATTAAATTTGGAGTTGAACAGAAAAAACATTTTCAAAACTCAATTTTGGAAGCCTCTATCTCCGTTATAATGCGTTTCCGATATTAATTATTTTTTCAAGAAACTCCACTCATTTTTTGATGCTCTACCATCTCCTAAAGTATTGACAAAAAAAAGTGTAACACCCTGGAGAATTGGCAAGGTAATCTTTGTTTTTCTATTTTATTAAATTTTGGGGCTCAATTTTTTTTGTCAGTTAATTTCATTATAATGTTAATTTTTTGCAACTTTTGTAGTGAAATTTTAGACAATTTCTATACAGGTTTTGAACAATTTCGATCAGATTTGGGTTAGGTTAGATTTCCCATTAACTTTTCAATGAAAGTGTTTTTTTTTTGTCAAACTTATACACATAACTCTCAAAAACAAATTTATATTCTTGAAGAATGATGATAAGAAAGTACAAAAGCTGCTAATATCGCGGCATCGCGATTTTTTAGGTGCACTGTAGAAAGTGTTCCCAAATTCGTGAGAAAATGCTGCATTCAGACTATCCCTTTGTATCATGAGAATTCGAAAGAAAAAAAAACATGAACAAAATATCAGAAAAATGCCAAAAATACAGAAAAAATTCAAATTTGGTATGCGACTTCTTAAAAAAAAAAGAATGTGTAGCGATGCTACTAGATGTTCAATTTTTCCACACAAAAAAAAAAAGTTAAAAATTCAAATTTTTGCAAAATTGAAGATTAATAGTCTTCTATACATATTTCTCTTTCGAAGTCGTATGCCAATTTTTTTTTTCAATTTTCAAAATTACGGCACCAAACGCATGTTCTACTAGTCTCTATTAGTCCACTTTTCCAGCGGCTTGAGAAGCCCCTTTTGAATGATTCGTGGCTACAAAATGAATAGACCATATTAATTATTCTCACTTTCCCCTTCCACTAGTCATTTGTAAGTTAGGTATGTGCCTGTGACCATGCGCACTGCGGTAGAAGATCTCGCGCGCCACAGCATGCATAGAAAACGGAACTTTGCTGTCGCTGTCAGAATTTACGATTTCAAGGTGTTTTCTTGATTCTTGGGACGTTTTAACCTTTTTAACCATACTATTACGTGACGGCTGACGCTCGGTTCGCTTTCAAGCGCTGTCAAAATTCTCGTTAACGGAAGTTGTGCAATAAAATATGGCGGGTAATTTGAAATTGTTTTGGATTCAAAAACCCCATTCTAAATTGCTTCGCATAAACTTCACAGCAAGATTTCCCATTTCATTATGGTGAAAAGTAGATCAGGTATTTCTTTTTACACACTTCCTATGTTATACATTCGTTGAAATTGTCAATTTGCACCTTGAATTGATCATTTCACAAAGTCATTCAACATGCATATTCTTATGGGAGTTTCAACCCAGCACATGTGGTTGTCTCTCTCCCCGATCTGCGACTGCGCTCTGAATAAATAATATGGTCAATTGTTTCGCTAAATAGTGAAACCGCGAGCACACTACAACATCTGTTGCAAACCTCATTTCCATTTCTTTCAACATTTTCAAATAATTCCACTAAATTAATTTAAATTGATCAACACAACTTGTTCAAAATTGTATGTCTAGTCACAAGGTATAACCATGTAGAAATACAAAGATGGAAATACCAAGCTAGTGCAATCAAGCTTTCGACTCTGGGTCGCAATTAAAATCAACCAAAAAAAAAACTATAAATGAAAATAACAACTGAATCCGCCATTAACCTTTGTACTTTCCTCAAAACACAAGTACTAACTGACGCATGAATTTTTTCCTTCACAAAGGCAGAAAGTTATAAATACATTTTAATCACCTACTGCGCTTTGCAATAATAAAATTGATAATTAGGTGTGCACACACCTGGAGTAATGTGTTTCTCACTCACTTGGCGATAATAGTGCAATTTATCACACGATTTAAGCTGGATTCCCAGATGCGAATAATCGGACAGAAAATGCGAAATTTCACGTCAAAGTCGTCATATTGGCCAATCAGAGCCCTCGAATTCAAAATTTGACATATAAAATCGCATTTTCTGTCCGAATATTCGCATCTGGGAACCCAGCTTTATAAATAATGGGCAGCGCGGCAAAGATTTGGGAGAAATTTAAAAAATGTTGGCTTCGATTCCAAGTGGAACAGTTTTTTTTTAGTGTACTTAAACTCAATGCAAATATTTTTTGAACACTATTACTTGATGCAGTTTTTCTTGGTATTCAATTTGATGAGGTTTTTTTTCTTTTGTATACTTGAAGCTTTGTATAATATCCAACTTTTAGTATCTCAAACTGACTGTGCAGAATAATTGTAACTTCACGCGCAAATATTTGCTCTTATTGTATAAACATTTAAAATTTGAAACAAACCAACGCTAATAATCGTCTCCGGATTAAAAATACACAAGATACTGCAGTACAAAACTATTTCCGAACGCGGCCTTGGAATATGTGACTATTGAGAAAAACTTCGGTGCAAAAGCTCGCTTCGAAACGCAGCACACACATTCATATTATGCTTCTCCTCAAACTCCATCAATGACATGTTGCATGAACGCCCTTGGCGCTCTATTTTCAGGTTCGGCCTTTTCAACAATTTCTGCAGCTTTTGCAAGCGGGACCGCGTCTCGCCCCGCGCCCGCCAGATCTACGCCATGCTGGACAACATCGAACAGTACAAGTCGCAGCAGCTGGAACGTCTCCGCGACAATTACACGCAGCAAGTGAACAGGATCCGCGACAATTGCGCCCAGCAAATGGAATGGATCGGCAACAGCTACCAGTCGCAGGCCAAGCATCTCAAAGATTTTCGCGACATCGGCACCCAGCACCTGACCACCTTGCGCGGCCAATATTGCGATCAGGTACGTAGCAAATGCAACTTTCGTGTGCATTAGCGTAACTTGTATTGATGTAGGAGTAACTTCGATGTATAACCAGCAAAAGAAATGATTGTACGCATCAAGCAGCAGCCAAAAGACCCGCCAGGTCCTTTTTTACTCGACACATGGTGGAAGCGCCTAACGCGACCCTTTCCCTTTAAGAGCACCGTGATTTCGGTTTTAGTTGGAAGCAAAGCAAGTTTGATGATAATAATAATTATTAGTGTGAAATAAGCCCAAACCAGTTTTCAATGAGCCAGACTAGAAAATAACAGCATGTTTTGTTTTGTCGATGCAGGTGAAGAAAGTGCGCGACTACTCGACCAACCAGCTGAACTGGGTGAGGGAAAACTACGTGTTCCAGCGGAACAAGATCAGGAAGTTCAGCGCTCACAAGGTGCTGCAGCTGCGCGAAACCTACAAGTACCAGCAGCAGACCCTCAACAAGGTCCTCGAGAACCTGCCGAGCTTGTATTTCGAAAACTGCCGCGCCGGCACCTGCGGGAGGGCCGAATCTCTGGTGTTCGACTCGAACGACGTGGAAAGCCTGGACGTGTACCTCAAGGCCAAGATCGAAAAGCTGGCCCAGCTGCAGGAGGTCAACACGACGACGGACCTGACGCAGAGCCGCCAGTCGCTGTACTACACGCCGACCGAACGTTCGCTGCTCGGTTCGAGACTGATGTCGCCGGATTTCGACGACCGCGACGAAATTTTCATCAACCACATCGCCGACGACAGGCCGCCGCTGCCGCCCCTGATGATGATGCTACCTCTGCCGCTACCCTTCGACGTTCCATCGACCTCTTCGGGGGCCGCGACCGGCAACGGCACTAACCTGCGCTTTTCGCGCAGCATAGAACATTTCGACGACATCCTCGCGGAGCCGTGCCAATCCACGACAGGAGTGCACCATTCGGACACGAGCACGAGCCTACCAGAACTGGCGGCGGCCCGAACCCCGCACGATTCCCCATCACCAGGATCTCGGCACGAAACTTCCCTTTAACTTTTTATATATAAGTACAATATAAATAAATGAATTTCAAAAAAAAAAATACCAGCCTGTGATAAAGTGAGTACGCTATCACAGTGTAGAGTCCGCTCCATTAGTGCCAATAGCCATATGAAAACATCAATTATAACGAACACACAATTTTTTTGCCAAATAGACCACACACACACACACTTTACGAATTCAAAACCATCCCCTCGTGTGTCATTTTAAAATTCTTGAAACGAAACTCATACATGGAGAAAATATACGGAAATATGTACCTACAACCTAGAAGACTCAGTATACCGAAAAAAGAAACTAGTCAAAACGAAATCGAAGACTGAAAAAAGAAAATTCTCCAAAACGATTTTGTTGGCTTTACCGCTGTTGCTACATATCCGTGTATACTAAAAGTTTAGAAAAAAGCTGCTTCCTTTCGTATAAATGAAAATATATATTGTAATCAAATAAATTAAGTATTTTAGCATCATTTTTATCGTATAATATAATATAATTCGAATTTTCTTTAGCTGTGAATTTTATAGCGCATCAAATCATCATCCATTCTTACTTACTTAAAAAAATATGATTGTATAACGTTTCCTATATATTACAATATTTACAATTGATATATTATAATTAATATTATAATATAAAAAATAGATTACGCGTAGAAAAACTGCAAGTGTAATGTAGGCGAATATGAGAAACGTGTTCGGTGTTTTGAGTCCTAGACATTGTTTTTTTTTTTTCGGGGGAGAAAGCAAAAAGAAAATAATTCTACACTGGTATAGGGACAAGACTATTTTTTTTCTGTGTTCTTTTGTTCGTTGAATAAGCGGGTACCAATTAAGAAACAACTATTTTTATTATGAACGAAAAAATTACCTATATGGATAAATAAAAAACCTTGTTAATTAATTAATTGTGATTTTCAGTAAGTGTTATGCGAAAAGTTGGCATGTACTTGCTGCTTACTATTAATAAAACAATGTATAAGATTACTTCGAGACTTTTCTTTTTCTGATTCGAGTATTGATCAACAGAAAAACTCCAATTAGGGTTGGCTTTGCAAACCAAATAGTCATCGATTGGATTGGTTGAATGGCCGATTTATTTATTCGACATCAAACCCAACCCTGATTTTTTTTGCCAGATCGCACAGTATCTGCTTACTGCTCATTTATTTGATTTGCTCATCCATTTGAAATTGTATTCTCTACTGTAATTATTAATATCAAAATTCATTAAGCGCCAAGTCACATTTCTTTCTGTTCAGTAGCACACGCTACGTCAGTTATCAACGCGACTACACTATGGTCCACCAACAGACAGAGCAATCGCGACAACAGCCTAGTTGCATTATAAATTGAACAAGCATTATATCAGACTTTGCTGGGCTCTCCAGAAACCAGTTTTCTTATCCCTGGTTGACTTCACTCGGAAGATAAAACCACAGATGTTTGAACTAATCGCACTTAACCTCAAGTTATCCTCAGGGTACAGCCACATCGAGATGGAAGTACTGGGCCTGGGTTCAAAGTAGCGCCAATATACTTCAATAAAAATCGCTTTATACTCAAGCTTTACTTCCTCCGTTCGTCCCTTATCAAAGCGATTACATGCCGGTTCACCAATACATAGAGCAATCGCGAGAGCAGTTGAGTCGAATTAAAAATCAATTATTATTACATCAGACTTTGCTGAAGTCTCTCTAATGGCCAGTTTTCCTATGCCTGGTTAACTTCAACTGGAAAATAATGGCATAGCTGTTTGAAAAGTTCTGGGCCTGAAACGTGCTTGTGGTCATCTTTTACAAGAGCTAAGCTAAGCAAAAATTCTCCACAGGTACAAAACCGTGACTTATATTCTTTTCGCTCGCAATCAGTTATTGATACGACTGCAATTATTATCAAGTCGGCAACGGGCAAAGTCTTATGGTTTTCGTGCCAATTCTCAAGCAGCAGCAATTTTTTCAACAAACTAATGATATTTCTTCCTAGAACTGCGACTTACATCTCTTTCGCTCGTAAAAATCAACTGAAGTCGGCAGTGGGAGTTGAGGGGATCTGAGCGTATTGTTGGGCAAAATGTAATCGCCATTTGAGCCTATTTACAAGCAAAGCAATGTTTCCCCGACTCTAGTGAAATTGCTTTCAAGAACTGCCACCTGTACCCTTCTTGCTGGCGCCCAAGTGACAAAGTGGGCAGCGGGAATCTTGAGAGTTTTAGTATGTTCCTAAGCACGAAGTCTTATTATCATTTGAAACAATTTTCGCGACAATAAATGTTTCTTCTGATCACTAACTAATTTTTTTTCAATAACTGCGACTTATGCACTTTTTGCTTGCAGAAAGATGAAGCTGGCACAGGAAATTATCAGACATTTGGGATAATGTTGAGCATTTGGTCATCTGAGCCTGTGGGAAACCAGGTTTAATTTAAAAAATGAATTAAAATATAAGCGCTGCGCCCTCCATTCTCCCCCCCAAAACTTTTCCTTTTGTATGTTTTCGAACTGTATCGAATATAGGCACAGATTTGGGGACACACGTGTGGTCACACGGAAGTCCGCGGAAACGGGGGAGGTATTTTTATTGCTTTGTCGCCGGTTTCGCTCAACCTAACTTGACTGTTTTCAATGTTTTGTTCTTGCACATGAGTCATTTGGTTCTACCGTCCAAGCAGGTTGTACGGTACTTTCTGTTGGGGTGTCATGTACATTGATTTTGCTTTGTTTGTTTCGAGATGATTTGATGATACCTATCAGGGAAGGGACCGGAACAGCCATAGCGGATATTTTTGATTGATTGCAACTTGAGCCACTCGCGTAACGAGGCACATGTCAGCTTTTGTGGGTTAGGTTCTCTTGCAGTGTCATCGGACACGGAATAAGCCCACAACCCCACCATTTTGTATTATTTTGTAGTTGGATTGTAGTGTTTTGTTCAGTATGCCCTGTCTACTAATGTGTCTTCGGTTTTTCTATTTTGAGTGGCTGTGTGAGTTGACAAATTTTTCTTGACTTTGCTTGCCACTAATACGAAAAATAGCAGTGAGTTTTTGTCACTTGTCCAATATATTTGAAAGTCCCTCACTTCGGACAATACTCAGGGGTTTCTTGGCCGGGTTCTTCCACCGAGTGGTCTTTTTCCGAATCCGGCACTCTCCCTTTTCTTTGACTTGACAATTCGACATATTTTGTTGTGTTGTTTTCAATTGTTTTTATTGTTTTCGTTCATTTTGTTCATCTTGTTAAGTTTGTCCGTTCTCTCAGTCACATGTTAGGTGTTTTGCGAAAAGAACCATAAAAGACTAATTTTGCACTTATTTTGCTTTGAGTAAATGAAACTTTCTGAGCAATGAGTGTGGTTCATTGAAGTCCACCTTCTTCCCCATCGGGTCGTTTCACTCCTGAACAAGAGCGGGCACAACAAAGGGTTTTAAGACGATTTCAGGCCAAACAAATAAAATGTTCAGGGAACTGAAGGGGGGGGGAGGTATCATCACAAGCTTTTCAAGCAAACAGTTTTGAATACTTTCATAGATTAGAGCGAAATTCCAACACAGGATACTTACGCCCTTATTGCCCTCATCATTAAATGAAGTCGGCGACGTGATAGTTGCGGATAGAACAATGTTGCTGGGCAACGTCTTACTGTCATTTGAGCTAATGTTCAGGCGAATCGACTTTTTTCCTGGACTCCAGCGAAATTTCTTTCAAGAAATGCGAGCACAAAGGGTGTGCTCGCATAAAGTGAGCAGCGGAAATCGTGATAGTTTCAGTTTGTCGCTGGCCACAAACTGCAATGGTTATTTAGGTCACTTTTCATGCTCACACAATTTTTTTGTGGGCTAGAGCGAAGTTTCTACTCCAACAATGGACACTTCCACCACTTTGTCCTCGAATTTAGATAAAGCAGGCGGCGCAAGCGCAAGTATTGAGAATTTACGGTGTTGCTAGACAAAGTGCTACTGTCATTGGATCCTAGTATCATGCGGAAGCTTTTTTTGGGTTCGAGCGAAGTTTCTTCTCAAGTACTGAC
The DNA here is from genome assembly GCA_949128115.1 of Anaspis maculata. Classification (NCBI taxonomy): domain Eukaryota; kingdom Metazoa; phylum Arthropoda; class Insecta; order Coleoptera; family Scraptiidae; genus Anaspis; species Anaspis maculata. Next base: position 7,364,978 of record OX421965.1, read on the forward strand.
ACTTATCTTGCCCTTATTGCTGGCAAAAATCAAGAGAAACAACAGCGGAATTACTAGGAGTTTAACAAAGTTGTTGGAGAAAATGCAACGGTCATTTCAGCCAAGTATCAAGCAAATTTTTCCATAGACTAGTGAAACTGCTTTCAAGAACTGCGACATGTTCTCTTTTTGCTAGCCCCGAAAGTGATAAAGTGACCAGCAAGAAAACTTGACAGTTTTAGTATATTGCTAAGCACAAAGTCTTATGATCATTTGGGCCAATATTCGGGATAATAAATATTTCTCCTGATATCTAATTGTTGAATTTCTCCCCAAAAACTGCGACTTATACCCTTTTTACCCGCGAAAAGAAATGAAGCTGGGACCGGAAATAATTAAAGTTTTGGTTTGAGCATCTGGTCATCTGCGCATTTCAAGCGACAGATTTTTAATTCTTTCATGAACTATATGGCGGAGTTTCTAGTCCAAAAAGATCACCTACGCCCTTATTGCCCACACAATTCAATGAAGCCGGCGGCGTAAGAACTGAGAGCTTGATGTTGCTGGACAACATTTCGGCCAACGCCAAGACTTATGCCCTTATTGCTTACAAAAATCAACGGAGAAAGCAGAGCACTTAAAGTTCAACAAAACTGTTGGGCGGAGTCTGATGATTACTTGAACCCATTTTCTGGCGAAAGTTATTTCTTCCTGGATTCGAGCGGAATTTCTTCTGAAATACCAAGACTTATGCCCTTACTGCCCGCAAAAAGCGATACGGATAGCAGCGTGACTACTAGGAATTTACCAAAGTTGTTGGAAAAAGTCTAATGGTCATCTGGTTCTATTTTTGAGCAAAAGCTACTTTTTCTAGATTCTAGCGAAGTTTCCTTTAGAATAATGGCACTTAATGTCCTTATTCCTTGCAAAAATCAATAAAGATAGCATCGGAAGTACTAGGAGTTCACCAAAGTTGTTGGGGAAAGTCTAATGGTCATCTGGTTATATTTTTAAGCAAAAGCTACTTTTGTATCTAGATTCTAGCGGAGTTTCCTTTCAAATACTGGCACTCATGTCCTTATTGCTTGCAAAAATCAATAAAGATAGCAGCGGAAGTACTAGGAGTTTAACAAAAATGTTGGGTAAAGTCTTCAATACCTGAATAAAGCCCACAAGAAAAAACTCGATTGATCCCAAGTATACAAGTTGGTTCTCGATTTGTCCTGTCAATGGTAGATTCCTCGACCTATCGTGTGATCAAATGAATTCAAATTCAGAGGCGTAGATATTAGGGGCTGCCCCTTCTTTCTCCCCCTATTTTCCACCCCTCTAGTTACTTTTGAGAACTGTTCATATTTTTGGATTCTAAGTTCAATTCAGAAAAAGTCACTCTTGCAAAATTTTGATTAGAGGCTTCGTTCAGGAGACATTTGGGATTGAATTTTTGGAAAACATACCAAAATCGCCACTTTACAGAGCCCAAATTGTTTTTACACTGAAAACATCTCGTTTCTCAGAAAATATGGGGGGTTTATCAACTTAGAAATTCTATAAAACCTATTTCGGGCGAGAAATCGTGAGTTTTTTAGATTTTAATTTTTAAACCCTTGAAAGTGGTGTCTTCGAGATGTTTTCTAAACCTTCAAACCTAAGTATCTCCTAAACGAAGCCTATAATCAAGATTTTGCAGGAGTGATTTTTTTCTTCGAAATTCAACTTGGAATTTGAAGATATGAACAGATTTCAAAAATAACTAGGGGGGGGGGGCTGAAAAGTAGGGGCACCCCCTAATATCAACGTCCCTGAAACTTTTTTATAGAACACGTTATGATTGTTCGACAGAGGAATTTCAGTAAACTTTTGGTTCAAATTTGAATCTAATCGCCTGAACGGTTCAAAAGTTATGCGGAGAAAACGATTATTTATTTCCAACTTTGAAGGGCTATATCTCCGTTATTACGCATTTCTCAAATGTTCTCTGGAGAATGTCCCCTTCATTTTTGATTCTTTATCGATCCTTGAATTTAATGACGACGTTTCAGCTAAATATGAAAAACTAAACTAAACCTGCATTTCCGAATATGGTAACCATGAAACTACGATGAAATAGACACTTTCATTCTGTGGTTAGGTGATTTTCATTTCTATACAGGGTGATTCACCACCAAATGGACATAGCTCGAGGGCAGGTCCAGTTTTTCCAGGCGAACCTGGATCTGGCTTTGAAATTTTTCTAACGGTGTTCGTTTCGAAGCTACAGGGTGATTCATGTATTTCGTAGAATTTTTTGACAGGCCATAACTTTTGAACAACCCAACAGATTGGTTTGAAATTTTGTGGGTTTATTCTTCTATTGATATCTGACACATCGCTCTATCAAAGAGTTCAAAATTTCCAGGGCCGGCCTTGGAAAAAAAAAATTGAAAGCTTTTTTCAAGCAAGACACTGTATGCATATTATTCAAAATTCATTTCCATATTCAGAAACAACATAAAACATGCTATCAATATCGCGAAAAAAATTGCTTGGCACCATTAAGCTGTCAAAAGAAGATTGATAATCCTGATGATTTTTGAGGTTAGGATTTTTTGTAAATTAATATTTCTTGATATTTACAAATGATTCATTATGGCCCCAAATTTCAGCCATTTCGTCATAAAAGTAAAAATGACATTTTCCTCGTTTTCTCAGTAGTAACAAAAAGTTTCTGCCGAATTTGAAAAAAATTATTGTAACGTCCCTCAGCTTCACTTCTATCCCAAATTGAGCTGAAATTGAGCAACGTATCAAAATTTTTTTGAAAATTCTGATGAAATTTTTTGTTACCTCTGAGAAAACGAGAAAAATGTCATTCTCATGTGTCTGACAAAACGGCTGGAATTCAGGGCCATGATAGATCATTTGCAAATATTTGAAAATATTAATTTAGAAAAAATCCTCACCTCAAAAATCTTGCGATTGTCAAAATTTTCTTGACATCTCAATGGTGCCAAGCAATTTTTTTTGCGATATTATTGGCATGTTAGATGTAGTTTCCGATTTTGAAAATGAAATTCGAAAAATATGCATACAGAATGTCATTTTTAGAAAAAAGCTTTGGAGTTTTTTTTACAAGGCCGGCCCTGGAAACTTCAAACTGTTTGATAGGGCGATGTGTCAGATATCAATAGAAGAATCAACCCACACAATTTCAATCAAATCCATTCGGTCGTTCTGAAGATACGGCTTGTCAAAAAATTCGACAAAATACATGAATCACCCTGTAACTTCGAAACAAAGAGTGTTAGAAAAATTTCAAAGCCCGATCCTGGTTCGCCTGGTAAAACTGGACCTACCCTTAGGCTATGTCCATTTGGTGGTGAATCACCCTGTATAGGGTGTTACACTTTTTTTCTGTAATATTCTAGGAGATGGTAGAGCATCAAAAAATAAGTGGACTTTCTCGAAAAAAATTATATCGGAAACGTATTGTATTGTAATGGAGATAGAGGCTTCCAAAGTTGAGTTTTGGAAGTATTTTTATGTTATAGATCCAATTTTAATCACTGGATTTTGACCAAATTTGATACACAAAGTTGATGATGCATATTTTCGAAATTAGAAAAAAATGTGGAACTGTAAGAGTCATTTGAAAATGGCATGTTATTCTTGGTAACATTCGTATTAACAATGTAAACGTAAAAAAGTTTTAGGCATCGCCAAGCTTTTTGAAATCTGTTACCTACTGTTTGAGATATGCCCGTTTGAAGTGAGGTGCGATTTTTGGGTGGACCAGTCCAATTGATCATCACCTGTTCATGTAAGTATTTGAACTGCACATTTGGGAATTTTAGCGTAAAATCCATGATTACATGGCGCTTCTTCGTCTTCCAAATTGCTGAGTTCAAATTTGTCAATTTTTATCACAAATCGTTACTCAGTTTCCTTCCTCAGTAATCAGTGGTAACGATCTGACAACCTTCACAAACGTCTCCTAATTATTCGCCTAGTCTGCTCGAAAAAAAAAATCGAGAAACCCACATGGTTTGAGAACATATTCAATGGAAAACTAGCGAGCTCACTCGCACTCCAGCAAGTTCAGTAAACAAGATCAAAGCACTGAGTTTGTGGATCGTTTAGCATCGCTTAGCGCGTTTCCATTGCCGACGAAAAGGACAAAACGGACTTACCTTTTGAAAAGATCTGTTCCACAAGTTGATCCTGTGGCCGGAGTTGATGAGATTTTTGACGACGCTGGTTCCCATATTGCCCAAACCCATGAAACCGAAAGCCATGGTGGAAGCGGATATATTTTTGCCCTTCAGCTCGTCGGAAACTTTCATCAAGTCAATGTGCGGAGACTCCTGAAAATATTCATGTTGTAGGTACACAAATGTCTGGAGGAATGCCTGAGTCTGCACTTTTATATTATTTGACACTAGTATAGTTTTAAAGGAGCCGTGTGATGAGTGCTATTATTCAAAAGGATGTTGTTTGCCGATACGAGCCTTGGCGAGTGTCGTTAAGCATCCGAATGGGTAATAGCCATTACACGAGAGTAGAACAATACGCTTTATCTACGACACCGATCGTAGTTTCAACAGAAAAAAATTTGCAAGTCGCAAAATTGTGGCAACTTATAATGAACAATTTGACTAATAGCGCTTCGCTTCCATGACTTCACTAGCATTTTGTAATTGGTCCCAATCAGTGATTTTCTAGTTATTACTCACAGGGCGGGACTTCGGTTCATTACTCACTAACCGCGGGCAGATAATTACAATATTATTCAACGAGTCGTGTAATGCATGCCATTACTCAAGTTGATACAGTTTTCCGTATTATCCGAGTTGATCCATAAAGCATCCGGATGAGTAATAGCCATTACACGAGAGTAGCACATAATGCTTTATCTACGACATCGTGCTGTGCTTTGGTCATTACGCACTGACCGCGAGTAAATAAAATTACGGTTTTTACTAACGCTCTGTCTTTGCTAAAACTAACTCAACGAGTTTAAGCAGCAGCAGAACTCTTGATAAAATCTTTTTTTTTATATAACTCACCGGTTTGTTTAGAACTGGAGGTAAATTAAGTATCTCTTCCTCGTACTGCTCGTCATTCGTTCCGTTCTCGTCATATTTCGGAGATGAAGCCGCCGGCTTGGATCTCTTGGATGTTGTTGTTGGTGTCTTAACGTTATCAGAAGATTGACGCTTCAATCCCAAACTCTGCAATTATCATTATTTCGATTATTTAGGCGATAAAAACAGAATACTCGTTACCTTTTTCGGTTTGGGCTTTTGAGGAGAGGGCATCACCTTTGGTTCGGGAGCTGCATTTTTTTCAAAAAATACATCGTCATAGTTGTCATCCTTCTGTAACAATTGAAAGACAAAAAAAAACTCAGAACATGGTACGACTTCCCACATGCATAATACTCCGTCAATTCCAGCAGAAAACGGATTTTTTTAGCGAAAGAATTATTTCAATTGCTTTTCAAAGTAATACCTAATCAAAAATATCAGTTTTGCAGCTTGACTATCTAGTCTAGTCAGTAACTAGCTTGACTTTTGTCAAAGCTCGATCTCGATAAAAAAAAACATGGTGAATTGCCAAGAATATAAAATATTCTATAAAAATACCGGTAATTTACAAGAGAATATAAATTCCCAAAGAACCGGGTAAGTTACCTTGGTTAAATACCATAATAATGAATTACGGTAATTTCACATCACTGGTGTGAGTCGAGCTTTAGTATTCTTCAAACGTACATAAATCTATTTTTACTCTAAAGGGACGCTCACCGCAAAAAATTGGCCTTTACAAGGAGTCGTTCTGCATCGCCTTCGACAAAAGCCAATGAGTCGTACGAGTTTACGGCTCTGTTCTGGTGCGAGCCTGCCTATTTGTCTTTATCGACTGTATAATGCTCAATTTACACTATGAACTTGCTTACTTTTGTCGTATAAGAACAAAAACTGAGGCAGTTACAGATTCTAGTGCAAGCGTGCCTTTATAAAAAGTCGTGTTTGCCGCGTGTAAGACTGATTGCAAACGCAGCTTTAGTTAGGTTATTTTTCAAGCAGAGGAATTGTATGTATAGAGGGAGGCTCTGTAACTAACGCTTGCTTACACGTTGATGTAAAACTTGAGACAAGTGCACACACTTAGTGCGTTCGATTGTAAAAGCAGCCTTAGTTGGGTTCCGTAGCAAACAAGATTATTTGAAAAAAAGGTTCTGCACCTAAGGCTTGTTTTACACGTTGTTATAAAACGAACCATGCGCACTCGCCTCCTACAGAACTAGAATTGATTGTAAACGCAGATTTGGCAGATTACTTGTCAGGTACAGAAATCATTTTGAATGATCTGTAACTGAAGCATGTTTCACATCATGTTGTTACTGGAGGTATCACTCGCCTCGTGCAAGATTCACTTAATTGCAAACAAGCAGCTTCAAGTTCTTTTCCAAGTAGAGACATTTTTTGAAAGGATATTCTGTGACCAAAGATTGCTTTACACGTTTTTAAACAAGAGCTATGCGCATTCGTTTCAAGTACAAGACTAGAATTGATCGCAAGCGCACCTATAGTTGGTTCGTTCTCAAATAGAGAAAATGTCTGAAAGGGGGCGCTGTAATTTAGGTATGCTTTGCATGTACTGGAGCTATCAGCGCTTGCCTCGTTCCTATTTGCCAGATTAACTTAAGGTCTTCTTACACGTAACGCCATTCCTTCATTGAATCCCTTCAAAGAGTAACGAACCAGAGAAGCAAGCTGCTATTATATTCGAGTAACTGTAAAGGTCCCTTTAATATTGATAGCCGTTTTGGAACTACTTCTCACATTCGTCTGATTTGCTAAAGCTTGATTTACATGTAACTGTCCTTTCATAACCAATTTTTCAAAGACAATATACCAGAGCAGCAAACTATTATATGCAAATAAATTTAAACGTCCCTTTAGTATATGAATACTTTTTCGAGACCATCTCGCCAGATTTACTACAAAAGCTTGGCTAACCACTCACTGAAGTCTTTGGTTAACCACTTAACTGAAGTCTAATAAACGCTCCTTTATTAAAAAAGCTGATTTGAAATACGTCTCCTATTCGCCTGATTTACTAAAGCTTGACTTACACGTAATAATTGTTTTCACTTTCAAGAAGAATGGACTGAAGAAACAAGCCACTATAGTCGAGTGCTAACGTCCCTTTGGTAAAAATAGCTGCATTGAAATACTTCTCCTAATAGCTTGATTTACTAAAGCGAGGCTTACACGTAACTGTTCTTTCACTCGTTTTTTTTCAAGAAAAATAGAACTGAGGCAAGTCGCTGTTATACTCGAGTGAGTGTAAACGTCCCTTTAGTGAAAACAACCTGTTTGAAATACGTCTCCTATTCGCCTGATAAACAAAGGCTCTGTTTACATGTTACTTTTGCCCTCAATCTGAAAAAAAAGCATTCCAGTAACAAAAACGCTCCTTTGTATGTGTAAGCCAAGCTTTAGTAACTATTGTCCTTGAAAAAATTCAATAAAAAAACAGCTACATGTAAACCAAGCTTTAGTAAATCAGGCGAATATGAAAAGTCTTTCATCACAGCTATTTTCACTAAAGGTGCGTTTACAGTCACTAGAGTATAACAGCAGCTCAGCTTAGATCCGTGGCATCCTTAGATTCAGTGAAGGAACGCAGTTACGTGTAAGCAGACCTTCAGTTAATCTGGCCAACAGGAACGAGGCAAGCGCTGATGGCTCCTGTGTAGTTGGACTCCAACTACACAACAACATGTAAAGCAAGCCTTGATTACAGAGCCTCCTTTCGAATATTCTCTCTGCTTGAAAACGAACCAACTAAAGGTGCGATTGCAATCAATTCTAGTCCTGTACTTACGAAGCGAGTGTGCACAGCTCTAGTTTTAAAACGCGTAAAGCAAGCTTTAGTTGCAGGAACTCTTTTCCACGCAATTGAGAAGGAACGAGTACGTATAGCCACAGTTTTGAAACATGTAAAGAAAGCTTTGGTTATCCTCCTTTCAAAAAATGTCTCTGCTTGGAGAACAATTCAAAGCTGCGTTTGCAATCAACTGTAATCTTGCACGAGGCGAGTATGCACATCTCAGGCTCGATCACGTGTGAAGCAGGCTTCATCTAGTCCTATGGGAAGGAGGGAAGTGCGCATAGCTCGTTTTATAACAACATGTAAAACACATCTCAGATACGGAAGCTCCTTTCAAATAATTCTCTTGTTTGCTAAGGTATCAGACTAAAGCCGCGTTTGCAATCAAATGCACGGAGTAAGTGCACGTGGCTGGAATTTGATAACGTGTAAAGCACGATCAGTTACACAGCCTGCCTTCATACAATTTCTCACCTTGAAAAACCTAAATAAATAAAGCTGCGTTTGCAATCATTTTTGTATGCGGCGAATGCGACGAGAAGTTCAACTTTAGCGACGCACGACTTTCTACAAAGGCACGCTTGCACTAGGATCTCAAACTCGTCTCAAGAATCAGTCTCACATTACAAAGGTAAGCGATTTTTTCATGTAAACTGAGCATTGTACAAGCGATAAAGGCAATAAAGGCACGCTTGCACAAGAGAATCTCAAACGCGTTCCTGTGTTTGTTTTAAATGAGACAAAAGTAAGCAGATTTTCACGTGTAAACTGGGCATGAATACAGACCACATACAGACGATGAAGACAATAAAGGTGGGCTTGCATCAGAACAAAGCCGCCAACTTGTAGGAGTCATTGGGCCGTATTCATATCTCGCTTTTAAGCTAAAAGCGCATTTAGAGGTGCGCTTTTAGGGTTTCTCCGTTCATATTTGAGTTTTCAAAAATACATATTACAATTGAACGGCTGTATGTAATTGTAATATGTAATTTTGAGCACTCAAATATGAATGGATAGCCCCTAAAAGCGCACCTCTAAATGCGCTTTTAGCTTAAAAGCGAGATATGAATACGGCCCATTGGCTTTCCCCGAAAGCGACGCAGAACGACTTACAATAAAGGCACGCTTGCACTAGAACTTCAAACTCGTCCCTGTTATTGGTCTCATAATCATATTCATAAGCTGCGTTCCTTCTATCATCTGAACTGAGAATTCTCACTTCAGTTGTTAGTTGTGTCTCTCTCCCTCTCAGCAATTCTCGCTTTTTCTCTCTCTAACTGAGGTGAGATTATCTGAGATTTCGTGTAAAAGGAATGCAACTATAGTCAACTGACAAACGTAAGAAAATTTTTGCGTGTAAACTGGGCAACTGGGCAAGAGACGGAAAAGAGATTAGGCTGCCTAAACATAGAACGACTATGTACGAGAAAGCTCCCGAATATTGTTGCGGGCAAATTTATCGTAAGCTGCCCGACAGAATAAAACAACTGTAGTATTGCTAAGTTCAAAACTAGCCTAAAACATTTTTTGTTAGATAAATGTTTCTACAGCGAGAGTGACTTCCTCAGTTGCAATTTGACATAAAGTATGTACTCTGTGTATTTTTGTGTTTACAACGTGTTGTTGTTGTTGTTAATGTTTTCTGACTTGTTCTATGTGATTTTGTATAATCATGTTTTTTATATGAACCAATAAATATTATGATTATGATTATAAAGGCGACAATAAAGGTACGTTTGTACCAGAATGAGGCCTGAAACTCGTACGAGTCTTGGCTTTGCCGGAAGCGACGCATTACAACTCCTAATAAAGGCACGCTTGCACTAGAATTCCAAACTCGTCCCTGTGTTGACAAACAAACTGTCAAAATATTATAAAGTTAGCTGAAATAAGTTTCTATCGAATAATAGTAACGTGTTGAGAAAAAGAGTTCAGGGGTGTAGATAATGGGGGGTGTCCTCATTTTTACCCCCCTATTTCTCACACACCTAGCTAGTTTTCCAAATTGTTCTCATTTTTGGATTCTACGTTCAATTTAGAGAAAAAAGTTACTCTTGCAAAATTTTGATCAAAGGCTTCGTTTTCGAGATATCTGGGTTTGAAACTTTGGAAAATATCTCGAAATTTCAACTTGAATTCAAATTTGAACAAAATCAGTTGAACGGTTCAAAAGTTATGTCAAAAAAATCGAATTTGAAGATTCAACTTGAACACCCTGTAACTTTTCAACGGAGCATTTTAGGACATCAAAGGTATATTTTTTCCTGGTCCATTTTTGATGGGGAATCTCCCATAGAAGTTTGTATCAACATTTTGGAAACACCCTGTATATCTATTTGTATTGAGGACAAAAATCTGCATCCATTGCATTATTTGAATAAATGTGGATGTACTAAAACAAGTTAATTTTTTTGCGACACCCTGTACATTATGAATCTAGAAACATTTTATGGACAAATTTTGGAAATTCAGCGAATATCCTTCAAGAATCAGTTTTTATTTTTGAAATTGGGAAATTGGTTCCGGGATAAGTCGGCTAGTGGTCAATCTTAACCTGAACACCTTTTGTATACAGTGTAAAAAAAAATACAAATTTTTGAGGCGCCCGACAGAAAATTCAAGTGAAAAAACTCTGGTAGCAGATGTAATCGGACCTCAAAAAGATATGATGATTTCAACAGTTTTTCCCGCGACTCGATGTTGACAATGGTTACCTCGAGAAAAATGGGGGGGTGAGCATATTTTATAAATCACCCCCTGTATATCTTCGATCCCTGAGATAAACTTCAACAGCTTGTGATTGTGACAGATGACAGGTGGAGAATTATTTTCACTTTGGATACAGTTCTTTAAAATTTTGAAATGACAGATAGCAAAAATTTTTGAGACTTAGGAGAACTGGACGAAAATCCATTTTTTTTTTTCGTCTATTGCCAACACTCGTGCATGCCAAACTTGGTCGCGATCGCATGAATTGTTTGTGAATAAATCGAGGTGCAAAAAAAAAACTGAGGCATACAGACCTACACATTTCAAAAACCACTTTTGGTAATACTGCTATGCCATGAAGTGGAGATCCGAAGCAATCGATTACAATAATTGAGGCAAATACTGACAGTTTTTACAGATGGCGCCGATGTATGTAGCTAGAGTAGTTCAAAAATGACATTCACACACACACACGTGGCTGGCATTGTACCGTATGATCAAAAACTTTCTTGCTCAAGGGAGGCTGTGGTTCTGGTCATTGACCGGCAAACGAAGCTGATTTTGGCCAGGCGACAGCCTCTCTTGAGTAAGAAAGTTTTTGATCATACGGAGTAAGAGCCGTTTTCTTTCGGCCAGGATCACGGATCGTGATCCGGAAATCCGCTACCTGGATTGGTTGCACACGTCACACATCCAACCAATCCAGTAGGCGGATTTCCGAATCACCAGCGATCCTGGATGAAAGACCAATAGGTTGGAGCTAAAAATTCGATTAGCGCAGAGTTATAAAGGCGGAAAAAAAACAGGGAAGTTTGGGGAAAAAACTCAGTTTTTTCTCCGTGTTTTTCCCAAGTCTCGGAAAAATTGTGTTTTTTTTGAGAAAAATTGAAAAAATAAAAGTTATATGAGACAGAGGTCTCCGACTACCACAACATCAGACGGTCGAACCGCAACTGCACAGACACGTGTTTCGCCCCTACTGGGGGCTCATCAGTGCGCAGGCGTGCTCGGCTCAACCATCCGATGCTGTGGCAGTCAGAGAACTCATGGTAATATATATGCCGATCACGTTTTAAATTCAGTAGAAATTAAAACGTGGTTGGCCATGTTCCCTAGAGTGTAACGGACGCTGACAGACTAAGTTCCGTGAAAACGGGCTTTTTGTGGCGAAGTCCAGTGAGGTTAGGAAATTTTGACATGAAATGCCAATTCTGGCGTCTCCTTGCATCATATTCCGCTACAGTGTTGTCTTGGCTGTTATGACTGTTATCTTGTCAGAATGGCAGGTAAGTAACAGAGTGCCGAGCCGTTTACGCCCAACCTGAATTACAGCTGAAGAACTCCAAACTGCAGATTGCGAGGTGAAAAGACACTGGAAGGACATCTGGGACACTGAAGCTGCAGTCAAAAACAGAGCATACATACAATCTTGCAACAGCGCTGTACTCGATTGACAGTACGAATTTAAGGTCGTCTGGGGAAAAACTGATCCAACATTACAAATTTGAACATCCCCAAATATCGCAGAATTGCCAACTTGGCGTGCAAAAATTACCGTTCTAGTGCTGAATTTAAAAGCTGATCGGCATATACACCCAAGAGGACTCCTAATATGTGAGTCCTCCAAGCGGCGCCATATATCAAAGGCATTTCGCAGATGCTATATTTCAAGGCATCAGACATGCGAGAGAATTAACAGAATTCCACGTAAAGCAACACCGTCGCCAAGAGCATCGATGGTAGGTGTACACATGTATACTCAAGCCGAGTAGAGCAATGTTAGAAGACAACAAACACGCAAATGTAAATAAATATTGCGCCTCTGCGGTTCGACCGTCTGATGTTGTGATAGTCGGAGAGCTTTGTTTTATAAAAATGCGAGGTGCCCGCTATATGGTTCTAAGAGGCGCAATATTTATTTATATTTGCGTGTTTGTTGTCTTTTAAAAGCTATATGTGAGGAATAATAAAACACAAAAACTTGAATATTCAATAAGCAAATTATTTATTTTCTGTACTATAACCGGAAAAGGTGAAGAGGCAGGAAGGAGCGTTACCACGAAACTTGCGACAATGTGGTTGTTGCAAATGGCGAATGTTTGACAGGTTACCTGTTCAACATGCGCAGAAGAGCGGCCGGGGCCAGTCATTTTCGTTCAGAGATCCCGGTGCCGTGTTTGAATTTCTAACCCTTAATTATACAGGGTGTTTCAGCGATGATAGCAAAAAATTCGACTGTGAGTAGATCTCGTCATAATATGACGAAAGCCTACATACCGTTTTGCAAAGTTCGGCTTAATGACGAAGATACAGCCCTTCAAAGTTAACTTTTTTCGGATTTCAAAAATTTGTAACTGAGGAATGTTTCGACAAATTTAGCTTCAATTTAGCATAAGCTGGTTTGTCGTAATCGTAATTATCTATCAACCTGCCAAATTTTTGAAAGAATCCAATAAGTTGAGTAGTAGTTACAAGGGGTCACCTTAAATCAACTTTTCTTCAGATGCTTCGAAATTATTGACCTCCATAACTCCTACACCACTGGTTGGGTTCTTTCAAAAATTTTCAGGTCGGTAGATAGTTTTGACAAATAACTCTATGCTGAATTTTAGTTACTTTGGTCAAAACGTCACTGGGTTGCTAATTTTTGAAATCCGAAAAAAGTCAACTTTGAAGGGCTGTATCTTCGTTGGTAGGCCGAACTTTGCAAAATGGTACAATTATAGGTTTTCATCATATTTTAACGAGATCTACTCACAGTTAATTTTTTGCTATCATCGCTGGAAGACCCTGTATACAAATAAAATACTTACGAATGGAGAGTAACGTTCGCTGTTTTGTTTTTTGGGGTTTTGGAACACCCACAGGCAGCACAACTAATCATTACTTTGTTTATTTTTCACGAAAAACACAAACAAGCGAATATGCATGAGGCTCAGTAGCGCACTTCTTTTTTGAAGGATTAGTGAACGCAAGATGTTGATTAGGGTTCAACCGTTATTTTGGGGGAGAAATTTCAATATGGCGGCCAAAATGGCGTCAGAATCATGAAATTTGGCTTAAAAATCAAAATGATCGTACCTACTATAGACAAGGGTAAGTTTCAAGTTCCATGAAAATCATTCCACTAATTAGAGGTTTCAATATGGCGGCCAAGATAACGGCAGAATGTTGGAATTTGGCTGGAGAATAAGAATGATCATACGTAACAAAGGTGAGACTCAAGCTCCATGAAAATCGTTGAGTGATAAGAAATTTCAATATGGCGGCAGAGCATCATTTGTCCAAAATCGGATGTATTTTGATGAAGTTCACATCGCCTGCAAATTTCACTCAAATCGGACCACTTTCAGAGAAATTCAAAATGGCGGACCAAAGATGGCGGCCAAGTGACAAAAATTATTGGTCAACTTTATATGGTGGTCACGTGAGCATTTGATTGGCGTTTGCACCACATCGATATCTTTTTTCGTTGAGGCATAATTCTCCTAGTTCTATCACTTCAAAACATGTTCAATAGTGAGAATACAAGATGGCGGCGGGGCATCAATTGTCGAAAATTGGATGGATCTAATTGAAGTTCACATTGCCTGCAAATTTCACTCAAATCGGACCACTTTCAGAGAAATTCAAAATGGCGGATCAAAGATGGCGGCCAAGTGACAAAAATTTTTGATCAACTTTATATAGTGGTCACGTACGCATTCGATTGGCGTTTGCACCACATCGATATCTCTTTTCGTTGAGGCATAATTCTCCTAGTTCTATCACTTCAAAACATGTTCAATAGTGAGAATACAAGATGGCGGCGGGGCATCAATTGTCGAAAATTGGATGGATCTTGATGTGGTTTACATTGCCTGCAAATTTCATTTCAATCTAATTACTTTTAGAGAAATTCAAAATGGCGGATCAAAGATGGAGGCAGAATAACAAACAACCAAAAGTCAACTTGACATCCTGGATATATGTACTATTGATCAGCGTTTACACCACATCGATATCTTTCTTACCTGAGGAGTTACCCCGGGTACGGACGGACGGACGGACGGACGGACAAAGTGAAGCTAAAAGCGCCTTTTTCCCATTTTTTGGGATAGTGCGCTAAAAAGCAACACCTTCCCAACTTCGATTTGAAAATAACCATACACAACAAGCGAGTTGGCACGAAGGCGCACCGAGCGTCACGACCCCAACCGAATAATTACTACGTTTCCATGGAGAATATGAATCGATTTGAAAACGGTATCTGGATTGAAAACTGCATGTAAACGTTTGCATGATCGTATTCAAATCGATTTGAGTCTCAAGGTCGATTCGGCAAATTCTGGGATCGTATCGAAATAATACTCATGGAAACCCAATCGGATTGGATCGAAACATCAACAAACAGAAACTGATACATAGCAATGAGTAAAACCGCTGTTCTGGTCGCATCGAGGGTCGTATTCATACTTGCACCTGTTGTCTCTGCACTTCTGCCTTCTGCACACTTGCAGTTTGCAGAGTACTTGCACTTTCTCTGATACGTTAGGTTGGGATAGTTTTAGCATTGTTAGGGTTAGACTTACATGACAGATATGTAAACAGAATTCAAATCGATTTGAATACCGAGTTCGACTCACTCATGTGAACACTTCCGTATTCAATCCCGATACCGTTCTCAAATCGATTTCAATTCTCCATGGAAACTTAGTTAATGTGCCACAACCGTTGGGGGCAAAATCGACAATTTTGACGGCGTTGACGCTTCAACGACCGGCGTCTGTCATTTCATGTCTTGATTTGAAAATTAGATAACCTCTGTTTCTTGCCTGACGTTTCAAGTCACTGTCAGTTACTGGTCAAACTACTCAAACTCCCGTGTTTTTCCCGTCGTTCGGGCCGCTTTATCGAAGTAGGCGCCCCATACGGTAGTGGCGACCTCACGTTGAGTTTTTCAATAGGCTACTGGACATCAATCGCATTTCAGTATAAAAATATCATAAACCTGATAAATATCTGAATGACGAATTTGTATTTGGAAAAGTTTTTGGAAATATGATTTCATTTCGGTAAAAAATCAATTTGAAAGTGGACTTATTCAAATCAGGAATAATATGCTACGTCACAGCTTGAAAGTGGGCTAGGAGGTGGGAGGGAGGAAGGAGAGGGGAACGCATTTGACATTCGACCGAAGCATTCGTTCTGGCTCTATTACGTAGTGGTGTATTTTCACGTGCGAGCACAACTTTATCACAAGGAACTTATTTTTGATGCCATTTCATGGAGTTATTATGTCTTATGAAGCGAAATTGTATTGAAAAAACTAGATTATTTGACGTGGGGTTGACATATGGTATGCACACTCGCAGTACTGCCACTCATATGGCACTAATAACACTGTTGTGACATTAATCCGAAGCCTGCACGAGCAAAAATAAGTGAATTCAAGCATGCTATTTGCTAAATCTTTCATAAAAAGAAATAAAAAAATCCATGTCCACTAGCCTATTGCAAGGCCCCATTAGTGTGACGTCAAAATGTGGTAAGTTGGCAACACTTCTTGTCAAAGTGGCATTTAATGGAATGTTTGCGTCTTGTGATTTAATTATGTTTATCAAACCGTTTAGAGGTAAGTACAACGACCTTCCTGTAGGGTGTTTCGTAACCAAAACGGCATTCGAGGGTGGGAATGCTGGTTAAAATACATTTTAAATTTTGTTTGACGGCTGCAGTGGTGGGTGTGGGAAGGGGTAGAGGGGGGGGGGAATCAGGAGTGACAGTAAGTGCTGCCAACCTAGCAGAGAATGTTTTCATACAAAAGCCTGACCTAGCATAACTTTTGACGTCATCACTAATTGAGCGTATAAGGTGATTGCATGTACAGGAAGTTGATGGCAAAATGTCAATAGTGTCGTTGTCATCTGTCAACGTCAACCGGACTAACCTACTAAACCTCACTAAATACTGTCATTTTTACTTGTTTCGTTCACATACTGTTTCGTTCGGCGTTTACGAGATCGAGATTGTGATTTCTAATCATTCCAACAATATCTTAAATCTGTTATGTATCCCAATGCCATTCCCTAAGAAACGTCAAAACATAGCTCAATCCTTGCGCTACCTGCCGGTGATCAGGTAAACGAATTTCATGCAATCACCTTATCAATTTCAAATGCTGGATAAAACCGCAAATTTAAAACACTCCAGCCACTTGAGCGCCATCCGGTGGGATAAAATGTGCGATTTGCCATCCGTGGATTTGCCCCAATCGGTTCCTGATTACATTTGACGTACAACTGACAAATGACAGCTGTTATTTCAATGGATTGCAAAAATCTGAATTTTTCTAGATCAATCAATAGATTTGTTCGCGTCGCATGAACTTTTTGCACTTTCTGCACTCAAACTGCTGTGATTGGTCAGTTGCTGCTAGGGACCTCACGCTATTGGCTAGGGTGCAGAAAGTGCAAAAAGTTCATGCGACGCGAACAAACCTAATTATTCACATTTGAACAATTTGACAACTGTCATGATCCTTGGAACTCAATAACTGATCCCTGCTAATAAAACGGTTGTTACGCATGGTTACTATGGTGATCTTCACTAACTTGGACAATTCAGTCCCAATAATTTCCGCCAACTTGAAACTTGTGGAATGATTTACTGCACCATCTCAAGCAAGCTCGAGTACTATCAACGTTTAAAGAAAAATAGCCTAGAGATGCACATGGAATAAAGCAGCTTGGATTGTTAATTTTGAACTGTCACTGTCAGACAGTTTGCTTTAAAACCAATCCAAACTTCACCTTGTCACTTTCACAGGAATCACAGGATACTTGGCATCCGACAGGGCTCATATTGGGTTGGGCTTGTTATTTTACAAGTGATCTGAGCCAAATTTCTAGTGCTGCCTCACTCCTTCAACAATTTCTCGATTTTTCTCTTTTCTCTCACTGAGATGAGGCAAAGCGAAATTGTGGCAAGTGAAAGGTAAGCGCCTTATTTAGGTAAACTGTCACTGTCAGATTGTCTTTTTCACTGGCATGGCCTACTTTGATCTCTTGTCAAAATACTCATCACTCACTCACTATCAAGACAATTGAAACTCACGGATTTTTTGTCGATGTAATCCTCAATGTCATTGATGGCATCCTTAAACTGGGTAGTCTTGCAAACTTCCTGGAATTGCGCCTTGAACTTCTCGTAGGGTTTGATGTGGTTGTCTTCAATCCAAGCGCTGGAAAAACGTTGCGAACTAGTAAGTCAAGGTGGCTCGGCCAAAACGACAGCCTACTTGTACAAAAATATTCTTTCACTCACAGGGGTCTTTGACAGTCAAGCCAAGCCCCGTAAACACGCCGCCTTAGAAAAAATGTCGCTTTAGGCATCAGGTAGGTACTCACTAGTTGTTCGATCCGAAAAAGTATATCCAGTGGCTGCCTTTTTTGGTCTGCTTCCTGGAATTGGGTCCGGGCTTGACGACCTGCCGGAAAAACACAAGATTTTCGTCATTTTCGGCGTAGAAATTCGGCTTCCCGCCGATTTGTTAGGTTAGCTTTGGACGCGCGCGCAAAGGTGCGGGGAGGGGAATAACGGTTGGGTTGAATGTCGGCGCTCTGCTGATACTTACACGGGCTGGCCACGGGGAGAATCCCTTCATTTTGGCCCTGAAAAACGACAAACAATGCGATTACGTTCGTTGCGGTTGAGGTTGCAGTGTGTTTGGCAATTTCAAAAAAATCGCCGGGGCTTACCAGACCAGATCACCGATTTGCGGCTCGTAATCCATTGAGGTACACCTTCTCCTTGCAGAGTCCAAACTCAATCTGAATTGTTGTGCCGCGCTAGCATCAAAATATTGTGTGTGCCCGCTGACTTGCGCATGACAGCCCGGACACGCCAGTGGCGGGCTCGGTTCTCGACTCGACCGACAGATGGCGCCAGACCAAAATCGATTCTATCACCTGCAAAGCCCCAAGTAAATTGTAATTTCCGATCCGTCTTCGACGATAATGCACATGCACCTCTCAGTTCGAGTCAACAAAGCTCGTAAAGATCCCAAATGCTATTCATTTTCTGCTGTCACCTGCTGTCAAACTGCATTTTGACTGACGCAGTAGCCGGCTGGTTCAAACGACGCCACCGTCGCCGTCTCATTTAAGAAGCGCACGATAACAAAACGGCAAAAAACGTTCAGCACGACAAGGTGAATATCAACTTGACCATTACCCGAGCAAAATTCAATTTCTCTGGTGGGTTTTGGGCGGGTCGCCCGTCAAATTTGAAAACAGAGATGCCTTTTGAGTAGCGCAGTACTTGTCCTCAAATGTCACCAGTGGCGTAACATGCAGGCGTGGTAAAAAGCAGCCAGGTGATTTGTTGGTTGCATAAACACCAGGAGACAAGCAATTGATCAATTCATTCTGGGACTGGGCTAGGCGCTGAAGAACCCAAAGCTCTATTTACTATTGGCGAGTAACATTACCGATGGTGGCGCTGCTGATGCGCTTCGCATGTAAACAAACATGTCGGATAGAGCACGGATTGTTGCCCGCGCGTTCAAAAATCTCATCAGTAGTAAGCGGTTTTTAATGTCCTCCAGACGTGAAACGTGGTTAATTAGTATTGCGGTGGAACTCAAAAATGGCAGAAGCGCAATTGAGTGTTATGGAGGTTTTGAAACACTTGATGGACTCAACGGATTCTTGATGTATCGTGATGGGAGAAGAAATTCTGAAGTCACAATTTCTTGTGTTGTGTGGTCGAAAGCAAACTGAATCAAGCATCAATTTAAACATAGACATATTTGAATTGTGTTTACAAACAAGCGCATTGTATGAATCTCCTCACTAGGTAACTGGGAATGTAATTAAAAAAATAGTAGTAGCAGTTCCTGTGAAATTGGAACGTTCAAAATGCACTTGCAAAGCAGGCCAGTCCGGGACATGCAAAAATATCGCAGCTGTGCTTCTTCGATGCAGCCATATAAAGTTCCCATTTTCAGCGACACTTCCCAGGCTTTTCTCGTAGTCATATTTTCCACAGTGCCGAGTTTGTTTGTCATTTTGACTACCCAACTTGCGTCTTTCGCTTTCGACGGGAAACGGTGAAAATGTAACTTTTTCTTTTTCCGGTTTCCACAGCGCGACTCGCACTCGGAAACACAACTAATTCTCCGCCACTTTTTGTCACTATCTATTCTGCCACCTTCCATTCTATATGCCACTTTTGCTTGCCAGTCGTCGTACACGTGCCACACTTATTTAAAAATGCAATGCTTTTGCAATCGACGACACCTAATATATTCAAGATAATGAAACGTGCGTGGCTCACGTACTTTGTTGGAAGAAATTAACGCCGCGTTAAGTCAGATGGAATCAAATCAAGTCCCCAAACACCGCAACGCTCATAAGAGCCCACACAAATCTGCAGTTGATCCGTGCACAAACGTCGTTTACACGTTGGCCGTCAGATGGCGTATTCGATCTTGAAACTCGCCAATATAAAAGCCGCTCTAGACCTTCCTCGACTTGGACGAATGCTAGTCAGGTACTGTAGGTTCGAAAAACTGATCCCATGGGATACCCCGTGAAGGAGGCAAGAAACCTTTTATTTCTTATAACTAGTCCTATATGTGGAGATACCAAAATGTCTTGGTGCCAATTTCAAAATAGCGTCGTCGTTCCAAAATGGCGACCATTTGTTTCCGGTAACATTTATTCGGACCTAACTTGCTTTATTTTCACTCGATTTGAAATAACTTTTAAAAAATACGTGAATTCAAATTCTCTATCCGCTGCTGTCATCGGTTATCGTTTATATCAATCTGTTTGACCGAAATTAGACAAAAACTGAAAATTATGATGACTTTTAGTCCTATATAGGGTATAGTAGTTATCATCAGGTCTAGAGCGCATGCTCACGTTCCTTGCCGATCGGCAAAAATTCGACTTTCGCGTGCTT
Organism: Anaspis maculata; assembly: GCA_949128115.1. Taxonomy (NCBI): domain Eukaryota; kingdom Metazoa; phylum Arthropoda; class Insecta; order Coleoptera; family Scraptiidae; genus Anaspis; species Anaspis maculata. Next base: position 7,385,495 of record OX421965.1, read on the forward strand.
ACCAGTCTCGCACAGCTCTGTAATCATTCTCCCCACTCTATACCTCTGGTGCTAGCCGACCCGAACTGTCAAATCTTGCACATGCCCACTGAAACACAAAATTGTCATGAAAACTACTATTCAAGTTGTGTTGATCCTAAACAGCATCTCCAAATAAATGGAGTTCACTAAAAACTCAGCTTGCGGGGAAAATAATGGCTACAAGTGATACAGTACGGGGAAAAAGAGCGGTGATAAATAAATAAATAAATAAATAATCTTTATTCGTATTCACAAGCACAGCACCCGTCAAAAAAGACAATAATTTACATATTGGTAGTAGGTACATATTACACAGCACACATAGTATAATCATATATTCACGAAAAATGGTAAAGTTGAGAAGTAAGGTGCCGTGTTTTTTCAGGCAGTAGGTATGCCTGTGATTTTTCCACATACTTAAATAGCTATACCGCTCATGAACCTATTGCGCATTCTGCTGCGCCGCGTAATAAAAGGAGTTAGAGAATGACGCCATCTTGATGGTTAATTTCCAGTGTATCTCAAAATACCGAGCTATATAGCTACCACAAAATATCCTAAGGCCCGTGAAACTGATCAAACCTTCTGCAATTTTACAATAGCGATCCAGTTTTCTCAAGTACCATCACGTAAGTGTATTTAGTTTTCTTGAAATTACGAAATACTCACATCGAGTTGGATGGTTGGGAGTCACTGTACTCTGAGTAAACGAAACGTCAAGTGAGAGCTTTTTGACAGTGTAAATAAACATCACGTAGTTAACCGAACTTTTGGATGCTGGAATGATCGCACACCTTTTCTTCACCTGTTGATTCTCACTTGATGTTATTAGTGTTGATTCCACGTACTTTGAGGGAGAAATAAAATAATGTCGTGCTTAGTCAAGTGGCCAACTAGCGAAGTGGTGCCAGTCCACACCACCCAAAGTCCCTAAATAACCATCAAGATGGCGGCGCCCATAATTACAGGTGTCGGACGTCTCTCTTGCGCGGTATAGCTATTTAAGTATGTGGATTTTTCAGTTACTAACAGTCCCAACTTCAAAATGGCGTCGTTCGAAAATGGCGGCCATTTGATTTTGGTAACATATGGATTCACACTCAACTTACGCCTATTTTAGATCGACTCAAACCGATTTGAATGATTTTTCACTTGATCATGTATGGATTGACGTTCTCGATCTATTTGCTATTGTACAAAATTTGCATGTGGGCCACTTAATAATTTTACAAAAAGTGAAAAAACCTGAAAAATCTGTGATTTTCACGATCCCTATTGCCTCAGGGGCTGTGTACTTTCCTCGGAGGAGCATGCCAGGCAAATTTATTATTTTATTATTCTCATATGTATCAAGTTACCGAAATGCTTTAGTGCCACTTTCAAAATGGCAGCATACCGATTTGGCGGCCACCTGGATTTTGATGAGATGTGTTCAATAATGCTGAAATTCCAACTCGGTAGGTAACCAAAAGCGTTGGAGTCATGAAAATCACCAGGTAGATTAACAATTTAATGCTTGTTAAGAATAAACTACGAAGGCGCAGAGCGGACATGGGAGATATTTATTTGTAATTGCGACTTTTTTCTGTCAATTGCCACTTTAATCTGGCAATTGCGACTTTTTTCTGTCGATTGCCACTTTATTCTGGCAGTTGCGACTTTTTTCTGTCAATTGGCACTTTATTCTGGCAATTGCGACTTTTTTATGTCAATTGCCACTTTATTCTGGCAATTGCGACTTTTTTCTGTCAATTGCGACTTTTTAGCGCATTTCGATAGAAAATTATGTTTACATGGCCGGTTTGTCCGTCTGTCTGTTCGTCCGTCTGTCTGTCTGTCCGTGTAAAAGTTGAGAAGTTGTACTCCTTCTCGGGAAATGAAGCTATAGAGCCTTAGAACTTTTTCCGATTAATAGCTTATGCCCTCAAGGGTGACCTATGAGCAGACTGTATTTCATGGTGGCGCTGCCATCTTGGTAGCCATATTGGAATTTCTCATCAGTGGAACGGAACCTCGAACGGAACTTACTCTGATCTCGTATGATCATTCTTAATTTCAAACTCAGTTTCATGATCACGCCGCCATCTTGGCCGCCACATCGAAATCTCTTATTATTGGAACGATTGTCATGAAACATGAAACGTAGATAGGTACTCTTGTCTCGTATGAATTCGCTTCAGATTCATCCGCTCTGTATCCGCTCTAGCGGATCATGAAACTCAGCTTGAAAATAAGAGTGATCATACGAACCAAGGGTAAGTTCCAAGTTTCAGGAAAATCGTTCCACTAATAAGAGATTTGAATATGGTTACCAATAAGATGACGGCGTAATCATGAAACTGAGCTTGAAAGTAAGAATGTTCATACGAGATCAGATGAGTAAGTTCCGTTCGAGGTTCCGTTCCACTGATGAGAAATTTCAATATGGCTACCAAGATGGCAGCGCCACCATGAAATACAGTCTGCCCATAGGCCACCTTCGAGGGGGCCTAAGCTATTAATCGGAGAAAGTTCTAAGGCTCTAGCTTCATTTCCCGAGAAGGAGTACAACTTCTCAACTTTTACACGGACAGACAGACAGACGGACGAACAGACAAATAAGGGACGGACAGACAGACGGACAAACCGGCCACATGAACATCATTCTCTATCGAAATGTGCTAAAAAGTCGCAATTGAGAGAAAAAAGTCGCAATTGCCAGAATAAAGTGGCCCATTGACAGAAAAAAGTCGCAATTGCCAGAATGAAGTGGCAATTGACAGAAAAAAATCGCAATTGACAGAAAAAAGTCGCAATTGCCAGAATAAAGTGGCAATTGACAGAAAAAAGTCGCAATTGCCAGATTAAAGTGGCAATTGACAGAAAAAAGTCGCAATTGCCAGATTAAAGTGGCAATTGACAAAAAAAGTCGCAATTGACAGAAAAAAGTCGCAATTGCCAGAATAAAGTGGTAATTGACAGAAAAAAAGTCGCAATTGCCAGAATAAAGTGTCAATTGACAGAAAAAAGTCGCAATTGCCAGAATAAAGTGGCAATTGACAGAAAAAAGTCGCAATTGCCAGAATAAAGTGGCAATTGACAGAAAAAAGTCGTAATTGCCAGATTAAAGTGGCAATGGACAGAAAAAAGTCGCAATTACAAATAAATATCTTCCATGTCCGCTCTGCGCCTTCGTAATAAACAAACCGCGCCTCCATATCTTGAGCCGTTCCTGAAAAATCCTGAAATTAGTGGTCAGTTGTATAAAGGGAGCCATATGAATCCTAAAAAATCATTTTTCCTCGAAAATTACCGTGAAAGGCTCTAGAGGTTATAAAACCGATGTAGATCGAGCCACAAATAACACAAAGATTTCTTATATCAACTTTTTTTGCATGCATTTTTGAAGAAAACTGGATTTTCAGGATTTAAGACTCACCCTGTATAGTAAATAAAATTACAAAACACATTCAAAGATTCAAAAACATTGCTTTTCGAACTGCTTAGAAGCGTTTACTAAAATATTTCAAAATAACGGAAATAAAGAAGGTCGAAAGCCCCAGCTTTTGACCCTCCATATTTTCAAAAATAAGAACCCTAAAATTTTTTCAACATTTTCCTGATACTTTTGAAGCATTTCGCTAACTGCGCTTCAATTTTCCAAGTACCCTAAGTTTGCAACACCCTGTATATTCTTTTTAGCCTTTAGAGAAAGAACAGCTCTATCCACCTACTGACATGATAATGTTTAGCTATAAACGTACAGGGTGAACAATAATTATTTTTAAATTAGTTATTTTGGAAGGTCATAAACAAATGGCAACCCCTATACATTTTTTTTCACATGATTGGATCGGTTTGTGATTTGGGTATAGTTTTCATAAGCTATGTCCTATACTTATTGGACATTTTTTGTGGAAAATAATTTCACACCCTGATGCTGTTAAGTATAGGTATCTAAAGCCAAATGGTCATGAAACTTCACTCAGCGACCATGAAATTTGACTTAGCGATCATGAAACTTGACTCAGTGTCCATGAAATTTGACTCAGCTATCATGAAACTTGACTCAGCGATCATAAAACTTGACTCAGCGATCATAAAACTTGACTCAGCGATCATAAAACTTGACTCGAGCGATCCCACAACACTTGACTTAACGATCTTGAAACACTTGACTCAGTGCTCATGAAGCATGACTCAATGATCATGAGATTTGACTCAGTGAAAACAAAACTTGACAGTGATCATGTAATAAGCTTCACTGAGCGATGATGAAACTTGACTTGGCGATCATGAAACATGACTCAGTGCTCATGAAATTTGACTAAAGCGATCATAGAATTGCCTCCACGAATCATAAACTTGACTCGGCGATCATAAAACTGACTCAGCCATCAAGAAACATGACTCAATGATAATGAAACTTGACTCAGTGATTAATAAATAAACAAAAATAGACAATGGCAGAACAAGAAAACTACAATTTATCAACATGATTATAATAATAAAGAATAATACAAGCTAGTTTGGTACGTGAACATTGATAAAAAAAAATTAGTATACAAACCATCAGAATTTGTCACATTTTTTCAGTCATTGAAACAAATTTAAAAAATATTACATCATCATAAAAACAGTTCCCACAGAAGCCCTCAAAAGTAGGCACCTACAAAAATTTCCTCAACATCTAAATAGTTTGTTCATATATTTAAAATTTTACATCAAACTTAACTTGGACCCCTGCAGGCTAGAAATGAAATAAAATGAGCACCTACTATCTAGATGTTACTATCTACATCATGTGAACAAAATAAGTTATTGTGATATGTAGAGACGAAAACCACCATCACCACAATAAATACAATGTTCCAATACAGTTCATTTGAACATGCCTTAGGTAACAGAATAATAAATAATAATTTATGCCTTACTAATTCACTAATAATAGTAATTCAACTCACAGTAATAATATTATTACATAATAAAATCGCTGAACAGAGTAGAATCACTTTCTTGAACACATGTATCCGGGTTTCAATCTGTACAACCATTGCATGCTTTCCGTTTTTTTCTACGACTATAAAAAATACATGGGAGGGGGCAGGTATATTCATTACACAGCTGTTAGACTGCAAGTTATGCTATATCATCTGCTTTTGCAGAAAAAACAGTCATGGATAGACGGGCTAGGTACATAAATATATGGACACGATTTTTGAGCTATGGACAACAAGAATTTTTAGGTACACGATAATATTCTACATTGCTAGCTAATAATCAACTATAACGTCCCTTAGCTCAGTTCAAGTTCAACTCTGAACTTGGTTTTATGGTACAGTACAACAATTCAATGTACAAAACCAGTTGTTGAGTTAGGCTCACCATTTCCATCCTGAGTTAACCCTACCCCCTACCCTGAGGTCAACTTGAACTTGCTAACTTAGTTGACCTACAATGGAAATAGTGGCCTTTGAACGTTCAGCTTTGAACTCGCACTGTATCAAGGTATGTAACTGTTTCCAGTTACATTTTGCCTAAGAAAATTCCACTATTCAAGCCGGCTTGACGAAACTGGCCGGGAAAAGGCCGGTGCGTCCCGTCCTTTGCAGGGTGCCCTTGTACCATCCGTCTTCTCGTTTTTTGTGCACGTAGATCAGGTCGTCTTTCTGCAATTCCAGTTCGTACTCGCTGTTGGGCGGATAGGGGATTTCGCAGCGGAAAATCTCCTGGACGGTCTGCACGTTCGTCTTCAGCGCGGCCCGGCTGCCGGCATCCAGGGAGTTGGACTTTCGGTGGTGGTGCACGTCCGGACTGGACCTCGAGCTGCTCGCCGGGTTCTCATTGCTGGCCCTATAAAATACGACATAGTACGTTAATCGCGGCGTTGAGTACAGCAGGAAGGACTAACAAAGGCTTCAGCCTGGCATTAAAACAAAATTCCATAGTGTCACTTCTGAAGGTATGGCAAGTTGCAACAATGATTGTTTAGAGCTATGAACGGTTTGATCTTGAGCACACTTTGAATACTGTTGAAAGGACCGAATAGGTGATCAAATGAACGGATCAACAAGAAAATTGGATACTCCAAAATTCGCTCCAAATTTAAATCCGCCATAAAATGATCTAAGGGAGCTGATACGATGTGATGTGGCATATTGTGGCGATTGGCCTACCTCATAAGTAAATACAGTTGGTTAAAAATGAAAGCATAGCTTCAGCTGTTCAAATTCGGAAAGGGGATGAGCCGCTCGAGGGAAAAGCTCGAGAAGCACGCAAGGTGGTTGGCGGTGGAATGTCAAGAGTAGAGGGTGGTATAACGACGCCTTATTTAGCTTTTTTTTCATTATTGTTATATTTTGTTGATCAATTGATCAAGTTGTTTAGTGTTGAGCGATTCTTGTATTTGGTGTGGTGCTCGTTTTGAAGTCAAGGCAAGTACATCACTGATTTGATGCAAATAATTGTGGCAGGTCTGCAGAAATTTATTAGCACCAGTTATTGTCGAACCAAAGTCGCATTTCAATCAAGTGGAGTACAACCTTTATTGATAATGTTCAGTGGTCGCAAACTAATTGCAATTTTGTGTCAGGCTTGATCAGATTTCGCAAAGCAATTTCCGTGGGTTTTTCCACCTGTACAGGGAGCTTCAAATTAGCTTTACTTTTCTTTCTCTGTGCGGTTAACCCTTTCAGGTTAGACTAGCATTAGTTAGTGCATTCAGCTCAGCTCAGAAGTAATCAGGAGTATGATCCTGGACGCGCAGAAAAATGGTTCAAGTGTGGTATTGCGAAAGAAACAAACACAACAGCTTGACGTCAGGAGCGTACGAAACAGACGCTGTTTTCACAAGGATCGTTGTAAGATGACGCCATGAACTATGCGAAACCAAAGCAACAATTACCCAAACAAAAGGAGTCATCAAAAGGTTGCTTCCCGACAGGACGGACTAGACGCGAACCGTCTGGAAAGATATTCGCTCGTCAAAGCTAATTAGTCCGGACCCTGGCCACCAAGCAACGCGAATAACAATAGGGTGATTGCATGAAATTCGTTCACCTGATCACCGGCAGGCAGCGCAAGGATCGATAGTTATGTTTTGACGTTTGTTAGGGAATTGCATTAGGGCACATGATAGCTAGGTGTAAGGCATAGACGTGTGAGGCATTGTTAGAATGATTAGAAATCACAATCTGTCGATCTCGTGAACGCCGAACAAAACAGTGTGTAAACAAAACACGTAAAAATGACACTATTTAGTGAGGTTGGTCCAGTTGACGTTGACTCCGGGATGAAACTTGACAGATGACAGTGACACTATTGACATTTTACCATAAACTCCCTCTACATGCAATCACCCTATTGATAGAGAAAGTCGCAATAGTCAAAGATCACAATAATTGATTAAATCAAAGCTGTGATTGTTGGAAAAAAAGTTGCAATAGAAAACAAGATCACAATTGATAAAAAATCGCAATTGATACAGAAAAAATGCAAACAGACATTTAAAAAATTACAATAGATGAAAAAGTCAATTCGCAATGGACAAAAATCACAACTAATAAAAAAAATTCGCAATTCACAGAAAAGAGTGGAAATAAAAAAAAGAAGTCGCAACTGATGAGAGAAAAAGTCGCAGTTGACAAAAAAAAAATCGCAATAATTAATGAAAAGTCACAATATAGAAGAAATAAAAATTGATAAAAAAAAGTTTCAATAGACATAAAAAGTCATAATTGATAAAAAGAAGTCACAACAGACATGAAAAAAGCCACAACTACTAGAAAGTCGCAATGGACAGAAAAAATCGCAATCGATATAAATAAAGTTGCAATTACAAAAAAAGGCAGCTCTGCGCCTTTGTACAGTTTCAATACTAATATGTCCATGATTGTTTTACTACGCACATAGATCTGACGGTGTCGCTGGATCATGGCTGCCTATTTTATTTATGAATGACCAGCAATAAATGTAATTTGAATAAATCCCCCTATTGAAGATCATTCTCCCATTATCGTGATGAACATTTTCGCAAAAAAATAATATGAAACCTATGGATAAATATACCTACAAAAAAAAAAGTTAGAAACCAAACAAAAGCACAAAACAAGACACAAAACACAAAAATAAGACAATACAAAGCCGTTTTCTTCATGCAAGTTTTTTTTATCAAATTGAAAGCGAACAAAAAAAAGTTTTTGAACATTATTAATAATGATTATATTATTAGCTTGTGCAAAAACACACCTTGAACTGTGCGTGAGCACACTGGGGCGCTCTTTATGCTTAAGCCGCTGTGAGGACGACCCGAAAAGCCTGTGATGCTCCACAGGTTGGATCTGCAGCAGCTGGCTCGGGCAAGATCCGGACCTAAATGGTACAGACACATTCAATGGGCATGCAAAAGCTTGTTATTACCACACATTTTTATATGTTACCAATATTAATAACACAAACATTATTTAAATTCATGCAAAATCAGTTGATTGTGAAATGAAAAATCTTCCAGAATTCTGCTCCAAAATAATAAGAGTATTATTGATCTGTGAGACATGAAGAGACAAAAAAAAAACAGCTGGTGATCAGGTCAGGTCATACGTGAACTGGACGCCGGCACCAAGGCAATTTTTCGAAAGCTTTCGCGTTTTTTTTTTATATCTATCGACATTGACAGGACATATCTAATTGACAAGTTATTTCTACATCTTTGGTGAAAAAAATTTGAAAACTGCATTCAATTTGGCTTGATCTCTGCTGGAAATTCCCCTTCTGAAATAATTTGGAAACGAAAAAATTACTTCAACGATTTTTTACGAAGAATAATTTGAATCTGGGAATTCATTTCCTCAATTTTGCAGTAGGTAAGGTACACATGTTGTTGAAAAAATCAAGTTTTCCACTATACAGGGTGGCCCAACGAAAACAACAGAGGGTTTTTGGGCGTTTACTTTTTTTTTCAAAAAGCTCAAAAAGGTCGATTTTTATATCAAAAGGGACATCTGAAACATACATTGGCAAATTTCTATCTTTAGCCCCCTCACCCACCTCAACTTTGAAATTTTAAATGACACCATCTACTTTGCGATACATCAAATCAAAGAAGACCAAATTCTCAGCCTTATCCAAGATCATAGATAGCACCAAAAGAGAAATTTTTTGCTGGAAAAAGTGCTACCTGAATTCATCCCTTTGCTCTCCCCCAACCCAACTCCAAAATTTAATAAGACACCACCTACATTGTGATACATCGAATGGAAAAGAACTGAATTCTGTTTCTGAAAACAATATTTTCAAAATTTTCAACCCCCCCCCTTCCCTAATAAATTGGACATTTGGAGCGTTTTAGAGAAAAAGGAGATTTTTGAAAATTTTGAAAATATTTTATTCAGAAAGAGAATTCAATTTCTTTCAATTTGGTGTACCATGAAGTACGTATAGTGCGGGCGCTAAGAGCCAAAATCGGGATGAACCTTGCAAATGGTGATGAAAGCATGAAATTCGGTACACATACTCAGAGTGAGCACCTCTCCCAGATAAGAGGCTCCTGAAAGTTCAAGGTGCTAGGACTCCCACCAAACCGCTCATCAGTTTGTTTTAATGATTAAAAAGGAAACTTATGAATATATTGCGAACATTGACGGCGTTTATCGCCTTGTCCCGGGAATTTTTCATCATGAAAAAAAATAAGTTTCTCGGCAGATCACAAAAATTGATTTTATTTTATTTTCACCTACAAAAAATTGATAAGGAGATGTGCAACACGTTGATGTCTACAAATTCGTATTCTCTGAATTCGTTCGTGGAGTCAAAATTTTGATGGTGTATCTTCTTGAAGAGGGGCAATTCCAAAGAGTGAGCTATAAAATTTTGATGGTGTATCTTCTTGAAGAGGGGCAATTCCAAAGAGTGAGCTATTTTCAACACTAAGTTCAAACAGAATTTTTTCAATGTTCTGAATCGAAATTACTGAATTCCTCCCAGCAAAACATACCTTGAACCGTTCTTTGGAAGTACCGCGTGCGATTGAACGTGGAGTAAGTCGTGAAACAACATCAGAATTTTTTTTCTGTGATGCTGCGCTCCACTCTCGACCGGGGCAATGAGGTTCCTACACAGCATGCGCGGAGTGTATACACGTTATTTCAATATACCTATTATGACACAATTTCAATCATGAAAAATTTGACTGAACCGAGAAAATACCCTGCATCGTGTATACACTCCGCGAATGCTGTGTAGGAACCTAATGGCCCCGGTCGAGAGTGAAGCGAGGCATCACAGAAGAAAAATTCTGATGGTGTTTCACGACTTACTCCACGTTCAATCGCACGCGGTACTTCCAAAGAACGGTTCAGGGTATGTTTTGCTTGGAGGAATTCAGTAATTTCGATTCAGAACATTGAAAAAATTTTGTTTGAACTTAGTGTTGAAAATAGCTTACTTTTTGCAATGCCCCTCTTCAAGAAGATACACCATCAAAATTTTGACTCCACAAACGAGTTCAGAGGATACGAATTTGTGGGAATCAACGTGTTCCACATCTCTTTCATCAATTCTTTGTAGGTGAAAATAAAATAAAACCAATTTGTGTGATCTGCTGAAGAACTTATTTTTTTTCATAATGAAAAATTTCCGGGACAAGGCGATAAACGTCGTCAATGTTTACGATATATATTCATAAAATTTCTTTTCAATCGATAAAACAAACTGATAAGCGGTTTGGTGGGAGTCCTAGCACCTTGAACTTTCAGGAGCCCCCCGGGCCCCCTTCCGGTGAAAATTCGGCGTGGCTCCACCTCTTATTTGGAAGAGGTGCTCATTCTGAGCATGTATACCGAATTTCATGCTTTCATCACCATTTGCAAGGTTTATTCACCTAGTGCCCCCACTAGTAGTGTCATTTTAGATTTTGAAGTTGGGGGAGGGGGGGAGTGAAGGGGGTGAATTTGGGTGGCACTTTTTACACAGAAAATTTTCTCCTTCGATGCTGTGCAGGATGACATTGACTGTACTGAAGAGAATTAAGAGGCCAAGAATATTAAATTGGAAACTCGGAGACTTTTAGGAAATAGGGAGGTGGGGTTAAAAATTATAAAAATATTTTTTCAGAATGATAATTCAATTCTTAGATTTGATGTATCGCAAGGTGGGTAGTGTCATTGAAATTTTGGGGCTGAGGGGGCCAAAGATAGAAATTCGCCAATGTATGTTTCAGATGTCCCCTCGATATAAAAATCGACCTGTCCAAGCATTTTTCAAAAAAATGAGGTGAATGCCCAAAAACCCCTCTGTTGTTTTCGTTGGGCCACCCCGTACTGCATTCAGCTATACCATTTACCATTTGAGCGAGTAAAATAGCAGCTTTTACACAGGTCATGCAAAAACTTGGTTGTTCCAACTGACTTGACCTGACTCGTTTTTTTTTTCATTTCACTTAACCAGAACTCTGTTTTTTAAACCAGATCTGAGCTTAGTTTCACCATCGGTCATTTTTTGTATCACCAGTTCGACAGCGTTTTCATTAGAGTGAGCCATGGAATAATTTGTTGTGTCGGCACAAATAGTACGATGGCATGATGAGCATCAGAAGATAGAACCTCTCAGACGCGGGCATTTTCATTCCATTTTCTTCAGTAGCCACCGCTACCTAACAGCATTAGCGAAGAGCCACCAACCAGCAGAGACGATTTTCGCTACGTAATCTCGAGCATTTTCACTTGCGCGTACACATTACACAGCTTAGCTTAGCCCCATTCGTACCAAAACAACACATTTTTCTATGGCTTATTCTAATGAAAACAAGCCGTGAATTATTGATCAATGTTGAGTTTTTAAAATTATCAATGTGCAAGCAACAAAAAAAAAACAAAAACACAAAAACGAAAAGCTCATCATAACAACATGCAAGTGAAATCAATCACGAGCGGTAAAAATGTCAAAATAATTTTAAAAAAATGAAAAAGAATACCTGACGTGTACAGGATGCGCCGTTGCCACGCTGACGGTGCTGTCCTCAAATACTGGATTGACCATGGAATACGAAGAAGGCGGCTGCGGTGACTTTGACCGCTTCATGCTGGCCAGCCTGCGCATCAAGCCGACGGTGCCTTTTTCCTTGCGACCCTACAAGAATTTCCCCGGTTAAAATTTTCATTTGACTGGGGAAAAACCCAGCGACAGCGATACCGGTCGGGTTCATGCCAAGTGAGCGCTCGCAGTACTCACAGTATCTCTCCAATGAGCGCGACCAATCAAATTCGACGAATCTGAATTTTGACCAATCGCGTGACTGCGCTACCTGACCGCGCTCACTCGGCACGAGCTCTGCCATCAACCTCAAGTTTCACAAATGTGCGTCAAATCAGTCGGTGCGAGTGAGATGGCAATTCAGATCATCTTGCTATTTGACCGATAAATATGATCTGCCTAATACTTCAGAGTGTTGTATTCTGAACTCAAATTTTAAGGCACGGTATTATTCAAGGCTGGTTTTCTCACATATCCGGCCTTGAATGAGAATTACCTACAATGTCAAATGAGAATTACCTACATGAATTCACCTGTCCATAAGTTATTGGCGAAAAACCACCTTATCTCCGGGATTAAGCCGAATTTCGAAAAATATTTCACAATCCACGTTTACCATCACGTACATCACTTTAGCGCATACATGAGAACGCATACCTGCAGAGCAATGGCAACTGTCAATCAATAATCGACATGTGAACAAACATATTCCTAACCATTCAACATTTAATATTGTTCAGAATGAAATGTAACATGCCGTATGGCAAAAAGAGGCAGAAAAGATTCAGGTGATACGAAACACAACGAGCTGCGCTGCGAGGCGATCACCGAAACAAGAGCGTTATTAGGTTAGGTCAGTCGAAACGTCAAATGGACGTTAAGCGCTGTCAGCTGCCATTTGCGTTTACTTCTTGAAAATAAACGTCGAACAGTTTAATTTCTGGAAGTTATCAAAAACACCATTTATTTGACGCACATTTTCAAGTGATACAGGAGGCTGCCAAAGAAGCAGTACAAAATAAAATTCAGAGTTAGTAAGCGACAAAAGGAAATGAATGAACATGAGAAGAAGCCTTTATCGATAGACCAAGAGCTAGCAACGTTTTATTTACCTCATAAGCAAAATGCGGTTTGACTTCTGGGGCATGTAGAGATTATGATGGGCTTCCATAAAATCTTTGTCTTACGAAAAACACCCCTTGCTTTCTCACAAGACAAGCAAAGAAATGTGCCATTTGACAGCAGTATTCAACAGCGGATTTTTTGGGGTTCCTCATCGATATAAATATCAATTTTATCAGGAATGAATAGATTGAACTATCTTTCAACTAAATTGAATAGGACCGAATCTCGTAATGTATTAGAAACTACCAAAAACCAGACTTTCTCAACTGGCATGTTCAAGCTAGTAGGCTAGGCCGAGCTGTTTGGATCGCATTTGATGGCCGATTCTCGAATCACGCCTACTAGAAAAACCAGTGCCAACTTCCGTCCGCTTGGAAATCTGGTTTTTGGTAGTTTCTAATACATTTCGGTGTCTTTTTTCATTCAATTTAGTTGAAAGATAGTTCAACCTATCCATTCCTGATAAAATTGATATCTATATCGATTTAGAACTCCAGAAAATCCGCTGTTGAATACTGCTGTCAAATGGCACATTTCTTTGCTTGTCTTGTGAGAAAGCAAGGGGTGTTTTTCATAAGACAAAGATTTTATGGGAGCCCATCATAATCTCTACATGCCCCAGAAGTCAAACCGCATTTTGCTTATGAGGTAAATAAAACGTTGCTAGCTCTTGGTCTACGAGAGATGTTTTTGTGACATTCTGTGAATGTAAAGCGGTCGGATGACTGTAATAAAAAATAAAACATTGCAGGAAAACACGCAATTTTGAAGCGCAAATCAAGCCCACACAAGTTTACTTACGTTGGTCTTGTGACTTCTCGAGTACGATGTCGTAGTCACCCAAAGAAAATTGTCAGTCTAAACACAACAAAAATACCAGAGACGTAATTTCTGTTTTTTTTTATTAATTTAGCTTGTTTTCGATTTTCAATCACCGCGCTTGCATGCTCCGTTCGAATTTTGAATGCTGGTGATTTAGTACTAGCAACAATTATTTCAGGCACACAAGCCAAAAGCCTTCCGTTATAAACAAATCCAAGCAATAACGACACTTGAGCAGGCTGTTAAAAAATGCGTTCATAAATTGCATCTAAAAACTTTGTACTATCGATATTCGTAGATGTAATACTCGTTCATAAATGGAAGATTCCGACAGTAACATAATGTTTCTTATTCTTCTACTTCTTCAGTTCAATTTCGTGTGTTTCTGCTGTTGATTTATGACTGAATTCAATTATTCATTATTCGTAGTTTGGTGAAAGAAAGTACAACGTCCTGATGCGGCAGGCAAAAACGATAAGGAACAGTGCTGACGCGAAGCGAAGGTGACGGTCAAACCCTGCAATGATTTTCTACTGCAGCGGCAGAGATGAATAGAATCATTCAAGTAAACGAGATAATGCAGGAATAAAAAAAAATTCATTTTGTCATTAGCTAGTATTAATTCTAGAAAATGAAAGTCCCTAGCTTCAACTATTACAGTCTTCTCCTGGAGTCATGGCAATGTACGGTATTATTAGTTCAGTTTAGGTACAGGTCCATAGATGAAGCACTTAGCAGGCAATTTATCAATCGAAATTCGATAGAAAAACCGTCATTTTTTTTATTCACTCTGTATTTGGATGTAACTAGGCTACGGCTCTATGATTTTAATAAGACCAATAACTTCAGACTGTCGAACGTGACTTTCATTTTGTTTATTGTGTCAATTAGCCTAGTGTTCCCGTAACATATCCTGATTTCTACAGGGTGATACGTAAAATGCTGCAAAATTGCACCGACTTCATCGTACCCCCATTTGTCAAAAACATTTTTTTATATATTCTAATACAAAAATCATAAAGTGTGCTGTAATATCTCGAAACAGTTTTGGAATTACCTAGATTGGAAGTCTAACATTGAAGATATAAGTTTTTATGTTGAATGTTACAGATTTGCCTTGTTGGCACGCGAGATTAAGTCACTTTTGATGAATGGATGTTGACACTGAGCAAGAGTGTTCGTACAACAGTCCAGGACAATCTTACTCTCAACACAACCCGAATATTTGTTGTGGGGCCAAGCAGGGGGTACTTTCACAAGCGGTTATCACTGCCTGTTTTTTGTACGTTGAATTTCGTCAGAATTTCAGCAGAATTTTAGATGTGAAACATGTTCTATTTGCGAGTTTAAGCCCAGGAACGCGGTTACGATGTAAAACTTAGTTTCCGAGTGAAGTAAAGCCCCCCCTGGACGTTATACTTTTTGTGCTTGTGCTATGATGCCTGACTTTCGTAAATCTGCAATATTCAACATAAAAAATTATATCTTCACTGTTCGTCTTCCAATCTGGGATAATTCCAGAATAGTTTCAAGATAAGACACCACATTTCATGATTTTCCAATTAGAATATTGAAAAAATATATTTTTGAAAAAGGGGGGGTACGATGAAGTCGTTGCAATTTTGCACCATTTTACGTATCACCCTGTAGAAAGTTTGTATGACATTTCTCAACGTTCACTATTAAAAGATGGGTTACGGAAAGATTAAGCTTGTTAAAGCAACAAACAAAATGGAAATCGCAATCGGCAATCGGGAGATATTGGCCTCCAAAATCGAACCATTTTTCCGATACCGCAACTTCGTTGTCCAGCAGTTAACAATGTGACTTGAAGACCTGTTTCCATTGACCTCTCAGCAAGAAGAAAAAAAGGCAAAGCGAATAAACGACACCAAATACAGCCCCAAATACACCACCCTCATCATCCTTGAAAACAATAATTACTTTATTCAATACAAAAACGATAAAAGCAAGGCAACAGCGACAAGGACCACCAGGTAACAGAACACGGCCGACAGAAAAACGTGCAGACAAACCTTTTCCGCCGGCTTAGCGCTGGCGGATGCGGCAGCAGCAGCATTGGCAGCGGAAGGACTCACACTCGAGGACATGATGGCGCTACTACTGCGACCGAGCGGCACGGAACCGGAGCTCTCCTGCTGTCCGTGCCAGCTCGTCGAAATAGAGCCTCCACCAGCCGATGATGCGGTTACGGTGGACGATGCGGGACTGGCCGATCGGGGCGGCAATTCGGGAGGCAAACTGTTATAGGCGGCTTGCTGTTGCGAGGAGGAGCACTTGTTATGGCCGCCGCCGCCGCTTTTGTGGTGGCCGCCGCCGCTTCTCGAAAAACTTACGGCCGATTTGGGATCCGACGAGGAGCCATCGCGGGATGCAGAAGACGACGCCGATTGGCCGCCGCCGCCGGCCGACGACGAGGGGTTCTTCGCCACGGGCGCCACGTAGTTTCCGGGGAATACGCCGCACTTCTGCGTTCGGTTTGACGTGCCCTTGAACCATCCATCTTGACACCTGAAATGTTTAAAAAATCAACAATCACGTTTTAATGTACCAAGCTTCGAGTACGGTGGCACTCTGCATCACTCCTCTGAAGTGATTCGAAAAAAAAGCTGTTATGCAACAAAATCATGCAGGCTGCAGAGGACGCCCCCAGCTCCTCGTTGAGTACCAGCTCGTTTTTATTGCGTTTTTATAATTTGTATTCAGCGTAAAGCGATTAGTCCGGCATAGCCTAGCTGAACATTTGCCCTCGGTCCTCAGCTTTCAGCTGCTGGACTAATCTAGCATGCATTTTTAGGATTGACAACTACTGTAAAGATTTAAAAAAAAGTTAATTCCAATATCTTGACTCCATGACAATAACGCAGCGGACATAAGCAAAAAATGTTAACTTCGAGTCGAGTAGAAAAAAATCTGTTGTGGGGCGACACAAAACTTTCCCGGCGGTATCCAGAGACGTCAGTAATGATTTTGATCGAAGTGTCCCTTCGGGAGGGGGCGATTCGATTTGGAAATTGATGAAAAAATTCTATTTAGTCGAGCGTTTAGCGAGCATCCTGCATCCATTGTTGAGCGGACAGAAAAAATTACAGGTTAGGTCAGTTTTCCAAGGTGATGAAATGATCCAAAAGGTAGAACTAGGTAGCTAACTGTTGTGATATCTCAAAAATGCAATGCTGGTTCTTTATTGAAATTTTTGTTCCTACTTTAGATATGATGATGAAATTACAAAAACTTGATTGAAAACTTTCACTGCATCTGTGTGTCAAATTTCAACTCTATATTTTCAATTTAGAGCTTGGGCAGACAAACCCAGACCCAATGTGCCACCTAAGGGCTTCCGATCAAAATCATCCACCCAAAGTCTAATCAGAACATTCCAGGCTGAACTTAGGCCTCCGTACCTCATTTCGATTTGATCGGATCAATAATTCGGTAATTATCGTGACAGAACCGTTTAATTTGTACGATCGCATGAGTGGTTTTATATTTTCAGGAGGAAAATTTCCGGGAAATTGGAGATAAATTATTGGAAAATGTTCAAGAACCAGTTATCTATTCTCTAAAAAAAACAATTCCAAGAAATCTGTTCACTGAATAAAAAGTTGGAAAATTTGCAGTTTTTCCAGAAAGGAAAACTCGGCAACTGTTCATCCGATTTCGAAAATTTTTCCTTCAAAAATTAGCTCAATCTTTTCTCTAACTTTTATTCACAGCATGTCTGCACCTAAAATTAATATTTCGTGGGGCCTACCGCATGTAGAAGTTTGCATTGCGTTTTTCTCAAATTCACGGAATGTGCAAATTTCATTTTGAAAAAATTACAGTCGGAAAACCGAAACCGTGTCAACTTTGAAAATGGACCTGCACGACGCTCAATACAATCTTCTTCCGATATCAGTTGAAATTTCCAAAAAAAAGTGGATCCCCGAGCAGGAATAAATTTTTGAGTGGAGTCCTGCTACAAAAGTACAAAAGCGAGTCGTGCTGGTCGAAACACCGGCGAGAGCCCCTCCTGAGTGGCAACGGCCAGGAGAAATTTCGAAAATTCATTACGCTCAACTGGAGAATGGTGGAAAACTGCAACTGCGGCCTAAATTTGACTCTTTTGTTGTGTTGCTTCCTGCCAAATCTGGTTCCAATCCATCGGATAGATTTTGAATAATTAATTGGTAGAGTTTTAAACTTTAACATTTTTTATTATTTGACAGATGACAGATAGGGCAATGTTTCCAACTGTTCTGAATACAGTTTTCCAAGGGCTTTCAAATGACATATTGCAAGTTGAGTTCCGTGAGATATAGCTTCTGACATTTGATGATAGTGACAGTTGAGTTTGACAGATGACAGCCAAAAACTAATGGGCTCTTTTCAGGAAACAACCATGTTTGTATACCAAATATCAAGTCGATCCAGTCAACGTTACGGCAGTTATCGTGGAGGATCACAGACAGACACACACACATACACACACACACACACACACATACACACACACACACACACAGACAGACATCATTCTGAAAATGGTCTTAATCGTCTTGGGGGACCTCAAAACGGATATATCCGGTGAAATCTCAAAACTTTTTTTCTGCACGATTACAATACTTTCCCTCCGTGTTCGTGGGTGGGCCGGGAAAGTAAAATCGCCGTTATAACAGGTTCGGCCAGTGAAAAAGTTGGTCTTTATCATCGATAGTTGTCATTCGCACCATTCCCAAGTAAAATCGCACGCGACCGTTCTTGCATGCCGCCTCGTGCGGTGCTCAGCCTGATGTCCCTCTAAAGCAGACTTTCTGTCGCCTGAATGCACCGCAGTGCTGCCGCCGGCTTACCATCGCCCGAATGCATCATTTAGGTCGCGAACACTTTCCATCGCCTGCATGGACCGGTGTGCTGCCACCAGCTGACGCCACAATTGCCCACGTCGAGACACGTTGCCGCACAGTGGTTCAAGTGGTCGTCTACCGTATAGACATTCGATTTCAAATTGAAAGGTGCCGGGTTCAAGACCCCGTGACAAGAACTTTTTTTCAAAAAAAAAATTCTTCAAATGATACATTTTTCAGAACAATGGGGAAAATGGCTGATTCGTAAAAGACGATTTAGGGAGTTAATTGTTAGAAGAGGTGTAAGTTGCCGCCCGGCAACGTCGGCGATTACGTCAATTGGAGGCACGTCAAAACTGTCACTTTGCTGTCTTGTCAATGCACTGCCGCAAATGTTTTGTTCCTGTGAACCTTCAAGGCCCCGCCCCGCAGGCTCCTTTATTGCCCCTACATCGATGACCAGCGTCGTCGCAGACAGATCTTTCTCTGCATCGTCCCTAGCTTTTACCCAAGCAACAGCAACAACGACTGTGGATCGAGTCCTCCGCACATACCAACTGTTGGCACGCCAGAAAAGGTCACCGCTTGGGCTGGATGCGTCGTCAGTCTTCTTTTTCTCAAGTTTCTGCTTAGACCCCACATGGAGATTCGCATTCTGAATTTTACAGTTCGCTACCATTGTAATTGGGATGCAAACGTGTGTTGTGTCCCCGCACTGACATGATCAAGGTTTAAGGCCGCTCTATGAAATTACGCAACGCAACCGCAACGCAGAGCGCAACTTTTCTGATTGGCTGGCAAGCCTTTCGCGTCGTTGCGATGGCTTTGCGAATACCTTGCGAGCCAATCGGAAACGTTGCGTTCTGCGTTGCGGTTGCGTTGCGATTGCTGCGAATTTTCATAGAGCGGCCTTTAGGCTCGCTTTGTGACCCATTTGAGATCGGGGGATCAATCAGCAGGCAATAAATGGCAGGAATGGCAGGAACGAGAGCTACTACGCTACTGGCAAAGCAGCATACCATGCTTGCATCTGCCTGCGGAAGGTGTAATGTAACAGTCACCAGTCGCAATTTTTCCACCGCACCTGCCATGTAATGCATTGCTGGTAGCACAATCTTCCAGCCTCTCACATCTGGAACTAGATCTACCACTAGCCTGCTGAATACGCCAACCACAAGATCAAATACGGGACACAACAGCAAACCTCATTTTACATCATTCCTACTTGTCAAATTTCATGTCATTGATGTGGGTATTGTGGGTATTGCAGGTATCTACTAGTGCCCACCTAGGCTACTAGACTTCCGAGTGTGTGTTCCTCTCAAAAACGTCCTCTACGATCAAGTACCGAGCTCTACACCAGGTGGCGTTTTTTAAATGTAAATCGCCTATTGCCCATTTTCCGTCGCTATTTTCCACGATCCACCGCCGCTTGGAGTTTCCACCGCCGTCGGCTATCGCTATTTTCAGCCACCGCCAGCTGTGCTCGCTGCCGACCTTACACCGCCACTTGCAACATCGGCTACCGAATTAAAGTTGAGTGGTTTTCTTATGTATAGTTGGGGCAAACTTCCCGTCTCGGCGAGAATTCAGAAAGCTGGTGAACGCTCGAGTCAATAAGAGCGAGATTCGCGACGTCACCAAACGTCCGGTTGACGGACTGTCAAACGCCATAACTTAGAAAGACCGGAGCTGACACGCTACCGTATTTTTGCTTGTTCTAGTGTTTATTCCATGTATAATTGTCAAGCCTCGCTACTGAAATGTGCCGAATAGCCGCCTTGGATACCGTCAGTGTTATTTATCCTCCATTTTGCCACGCGTCGTGTATGTGCTGATCCGTTTCTGTTGTCTGTCCCCGATGGTTGAATAGTTCCGCAGGCCAACATCACCAGGCGTCGGCCGAAGCTACGTCAGGCCTGGGCGTCCTGTTATTTTGAATTACCGACAACTTTCCGGCTGAGCTAGCAGAACTTCCGGGAAATCACGGGCCGACGCCGGTAACATCCGTCGGAGGTCCGGTGGCCTGGTGGGGGCGGCGGGAATGGAGATGCCAGGACTTCGGCAACGCACGTCGGCCACAGGAAAGTCCTTTTCCATTTTTCTTCCGCTTGCGAGAAAGCTAGAAGTTATGAAGATCCGGCACGTTGCATTCGGAATTTGACTGTTATATTGCGGTGGCCTTATGTCCCGTCTTCACTTGGAAGAGTCTTCAACTCTTTCCATTTTAGTTTGTATGGGGCCCTTTGCCAGTATTGTTTGTGTTTCGAAACGAAAAGCTTCACTTCTCGTATCTTGTGCCTGGCCCAGCAGGCGTTATTGTGATTGTGTTCTCAGTTCATTTATTTTCCGTGTATAAATTACACGATTTGTACAATGCACTTGTTCTTGTTCACGTGTGTATGTTCCCTACGCACAGTATTCAAGTTTGAATGCGGTTGTTGCACGGAGCGGACTCCTCCGGTCCGCATGGATCAAAACGTTGAGTTTGATCCCGCAATAACTGCCTATACCAAATGTTGTTAAAATCGGTCAAGGAACCTAGAAGTTATCACAAAAAAAATACGATACTCAAATTTTCACTCTGCCTATATCTCCTAAACAAGGCATCGTAAAATATTTTCAGTTATACTTTCCGGCTTGATTTTTAATAGACCAGCTTCCCCACCCCAGCACTTTGACAGGTGGTTACATTCAATCAGTTATTTTGCAAAAGCTCAGCTAAAAATCGAATTGAAATTGCCGCCGGAAAGGCCGCCTTCCCTCCGCTTTCAGCGAGAAATACTTGTCGTATAGTCCCGAGTACAGTCCGTAGCACGTAAGTAAAGCACACCAATAAACATGTGCAGTTGACCAGAATGCGTCCGGACGAGTCAATTTCTCCGTTCAGGGTGTGGTCGGACGTTAGGCATGGGCGGCTCGTCTGCACTCACAGCCGTTGCACAATGCACAGTCGAAGCCAGGCCTAGCGCATTTGACCGGCACGTTGGAACGGGTTAGTCCCCCACTCCCCACTCCGTATGTTTTAACGCCGTCACTGGTGTAAAGTCACTGCGCCGAATTTTATGACACAATGTGCTTATCTAAGATGTTACGGACTCTACTGCATGCCCTGGAATTTTAGCAACATTTTTAAGTAGTTTTGAACCGTCCGGAATTCAAAAATGTGGGCGGTGGCGTTGTGTGCCGCCACCGCCTACCATCGCCTGCATGCACCACTAATGCCGCCACCAAACAGTTTGCCAACGAGACACGTTGCTGCTCAGGTTTGACGCCAAGGCCGCCGTCGATCCTTGTTCAACCGCCGGTCACTGTCAGTCCACAGTGTCATGTCCACGGTGCAGGGCTGTTGCAAACGACCGAAAATTTGATAATTGCAGTTTACCGAATCGAAAAGTTAGGTCCTTTTGCATGTGATTGGACCAGGTTTTAGTAGAAAAAAATCATTATTGATACAGAAAAAATAATAATTCAGAGCTCACTTTTCTTCAAGCGAGTTCAACATTACCCCGGACCAGAAAAGTTTCTTTCCATTCAAAATAGCGCACGTACCTCTCGGTGACCATGTAGATGCCGCCCTTCCTCAGTTCCAGCTCGTCTGCTTTCTGCGGCTTGTACGGATACAGGGCGACGTAGGCTCCCGGCAGTTTCATGGCGTCCTCTTTGCCACCGCCGCCGCCTCCTCCAGAGCCCCTTTTGCTTCGGTCCGAATGGGA
This sequence comes from Anaspis maculata, assembly GCA_949128115.1. Taxonomy (NCBI): domain Eukaryota; kingdom Metazoa; phylum Arthropoda; class Insecta; order Coleoptera; family Scraptiidae; genus Anaspis; species Anaspis maculata. The sequence goes on from OX421965.1 coordinate 7,408,035, forward strand.
CGCCACTTCCGCAGAAGCCGACGACGGAATTTCGGCTGAATTCCTGTGCGCATTTTTGCTGTAGTTCGCCGCCTGGGAGGACAGGCTGGTGAAGCTGTGGCGCTTCTCTTTGCTGTGATGGTGCGAGGACGACGACGTCGACGTGTGATGCGTGTGATGCTGGCGCGATTCCGGATGGTTCGTCGGAGTGCTGGGGGGACGCGGAGGGGCCACGGCGTTTAGTACGACGTCCGGTGGAGGTTTTCTGCAACAACAACAACGCATAGAATCCTTGAAAATCCTGCAGAAGCTTCAAAATCACAACTGGCTCTGTCCGGCCGCGACTTTTCAATTGCGGCAACATTTTCACGCGGTTTACCGATGTTTTCGCTTTATTTGAACATTTTAGCATGTAATAAGCTAGAGGTTTAAAAATTTGTAGGTACATGTTCAAATTATTGAAATGTGACTAGGGGAGCAACTATTTGCAGAAATCCATGGCCTGGCCGTGCGTCGAGGGGGCAGAGGGCATTTCTATTACTTTATAGCGTGCTTTTTTGTCGCTGGTGAGCCGCGGGGAAAGGGACTCATTTTTGGGCGACTCAGAGCCTCGCGCAAGAAATGTAAGGAGGAACGAATATCCGCCTGCTGGGATAAACAAGTGTTCTGTGTATGCTCGAGGTACGTAGTACTTATTTTCACTTACATGTCTGTACAAATTGCGTCTCGTTTTGAACATTGTATTGGTTTTTGAATGTACCTAAAAGTCATTTTATACTTTGATTTGCGTTATTGTCTGATATTTGAAACGCATTTCCTGGTGGGCTATTTATAACTCTACGCACGCTAAAGAGAGGTTTCGTTTCGCCGCACCGTGCTCTGATTTTTACCGTCTGAAATTTGTTTATTTACATTTTATGTCATTATTTTGATGAAGATCATTTTATTAATTTTGTGTGAAAGCTTGTCATGTACTCACTTGACTAAGTTTTGAGCGTCGTATTTTTGTCTATGTCATGATTTGATTTTCATGTCAATGTCAATCGTCCTCCGTCTTTTTTGTGACTCTAGTATTTTTTTTTCATGTGATTTTTGATGGTCGCTGATATTTTTGTCAGATATTTGGTGTAGGAATTTTTCAGGATCCTACTAACACCGTTTTGGGTTTTTGTATCGATGCGTTTTGTTATGTACTGCTGGTTTTATTATGCCTTATTGATTTTATTATACACTATCTACATTATTTATCTACTGTGTTTCGTCGATTTTGTTTCACTAATAATTATTTACAGTGAATACCGGAAACTATCAGTGAGTCACTTGTCATTTTGTCATATACTTGAGAGTCCTCTTCTTTGGGCATAACCCAGGGGTTTGTTTGGCGAATTCTTACACTGAGTGCCTATCTTCCGAATTCGTCACTTTCCCTTTTCCTTGACTGACAGTTTGACATATTTTGTTGTTATGTTTTTGGTTTTGTTCATTTTGTCCATTGTGTGTCATTTTGTCACTTCTGTCAGTCCTGTGCTAAGTGTTTTGTGAAGAACCATAAAAGAATTATTTTGCACATATTTTGCTTTGAGTAAATCTACCTTTTCTGTGCAATGAGCGTGTTTCATTAAACTCCTTCTTCTTTCCCCGCGAGTCGTTTCACTCATGAACAAAAGCGGACAGAAAGGCTAAGACGATCACAGACAGGCCAAATAAATGGATGTTAGGGGGGAGGGGGGACGTAACATCACAAGTGAGCCGTTTTCATTTAATGCAGTATTGACCGTTTACCATTGGCACGTATTTTTTCTCCCTCTAGGTGCCTGTGTAGGACGAAAAATGGGTGAATAACAAAGCAGTTTTTCAGCTCCTAATGGATCAAGACGCGGGTCATTTCGAGGAAAAATTACTCACTGTGCTAGATTCCGGGAAAGTGCCGAAGGATTCCTGGGGGGAGGCGAAGCTGGGGAAGAAGGTGCCGTGCTGGAATTCGAAGACGAATTATTGCTCGACGACACGTTCGGAGTTGACGAGCTGGACGACACGGTCGAGCTAGAATCCGAGTTCACCAGCGTCGCTGATTGTGGAGATTGTTGTCGTTGTGGCTGCTGTTGTTGTTGTTGTTGTTGTTGCTGCTGCGATGGCTGTTGATGTTGTGAATCCTGGAATAATCCAGGATTATGATGATGATTGTGCGCAATTTGTTGTGCCTGTTGTTGGGCCACTACGGTCCTGGAATGATCGGTGGGTATCAGTGGCGTGCTTTCTTCCGTCGTCGGGGTAGGCGGAGCGACTCTCGAAGGTCCCGGTTGGGCACTGCAAAAAATAATCTTAATAAGTTTCAGAGTTTTTCAAAATTGATGTGCCGCGCACAGCGTGTTGTGGGGGAGCTTTAATTTTTCAATGCCGAAAAAAAAAGTTTCGCAAAAAAAACTAAAAACAAGCAGCGAATGAACAGGGCCTCCTTTGTCTTTCCAAATTGACTCCAACGACAGATTTCTGTTGGAAAATAAGGCTGTTTAGCACGAAGGCATTTTGTATTGTAAATAAAAGCTGGAAAATTGAGCTCTAACTGTACAGGTTTCTACTGAACAATACTAAGGCATTTTCTCAAACATTTTTAGAGACGAAGATAATAGGGGGTATTCTCCCCCTTTTCCCCTATTTCTCACTCCCCTGATTTTTTTCAAGAATCGTTTCAATTTTAGGATTTTAAGTTTAATTTAGAAAAGAAAGTTACTCTTGCAAAATTTTGATTCGAGGCTTCGTTTCTGAGATATTTGGGTCCGAAACTTTGGAGAACATCTCGAAAACACCACATTCAAAGGTAAAAAATCCAAAAAAAAACTCATGATTTCTCAGCTGAAATAGGTTTTCTAGAATTAATGAATTAATAAACCACCATTTTTTCCAAGAAACGGGAAGTTTTCAGCGAAAAAAAATGTTGGGCTCATTAAAATAATTTTAAGATGTTTTTCGAGGTTTCAAACCCAAATATCTCGAAAATGAAACATCTAATTGAAATTTTGCATGAGTAACTTTCTATTCTAAATTGAACGTAGAATCCGCAAATTGGAACGATTCCGGAAAATATTTGGGGAGTGAGAAAGAGGGGAAAAATGGGGACTACCCCCATTATCTTCACCCCTAAAAATGTTTGGGAAAATGCGTTATTATTGTTCAATAGAGACTTGTTTTAGTAAACTTTGATCCAAATTTGAGCAAAATCAGTTGAACGGTGCAAAAGTTATGCAAAAAACGATTTTTTGATTTCAACTTTGAAGGGCTATACAGGTGTTCGGTGTTTAATCGCGGAAACTTTGGCAATCGATAGAGCATAAAAAATGAATAGACTTTCCTCGAAAACCCCGTTCAAAAACGAACAGTAACGGACATATAATAGCCCTTCAAAATTGAAATAAAAAAATATTTTTATTTCAACTTTTTTTCAATAACTTTTGAACCGTTCAACCGATTTTGTTCAAATTTGGATCAAAGTTTACTGAAACAAGTCTCTATTGAACAATGATAATAAGAAATTGGAATGAAAATGCTCTACTACGACGCGAAAAAAAGACAAACGTCAAACTTTTGCTGTTGTTTCAACAGAGGCTTCAGACGCCAAATTTTTTAGACGGTTCTGAAATGAGCTTTAAACGTCACATCTGTTACTTGACCATGGCCATCTCTAGACAATGTTGTTGATTTTGTGGTAATGATTTTTACAGGTTGGTTGCAAACTTGCGGTAGAAAACTTAACCGCAGCGCAGCTGGGAAAGTAGTGAGAGTACTTTAAGATCACAAGATAAATGCTGAAACCATGCTAAATTCTTCATTTTTTTAAATATTGGAGGTCAAAAGGTGGTCCTTCGGCTTCGAGCCATTCTATTTTCGTTATTTTGATTTTGGCGTACTCCTTTCGAACAGACTGAAAAGCAATTTTTTTCAACTTTGAATGTGTTTTCAAATTGAAACTGAAAATCCGACTATCTTCAATAATGCATGCAGAAAATGTTGCATGGGAACACCATTACACCAACATTAGTTTAGGAACCTCTGCCTCTGGGAACCTTTTACGGGTGTTTTTGAAGAAAACTGGATTTTCAAGCTTGATGACTCACCCTGGGTATTGTTGATGGCATTTCAAAACACATTGAAAAGATTAAAAAATGCTTTTTTCTTCTGTTGAAAGAGTTTGCCAAGATCGTTTCATTTACAAAAAAATTATTGGAAGTTGCACTTTTTTTCTTTTGGGGGTGGAAGTTGGAGGCGGCGTCATATCAAAAGTAGCCTATTCTTTCCCATTTTTAGTAAGCTATCTATATAGCGAAAGAATTAGATCGTTATGTCTTCGGGTTTATGTTTTTCATTCATCTCTCACTTTGATGGCAGCGTATGGGGGCGGCAGCATTCGGCAAAGTAACTGTTGCACAGTTTGAGTTGGAAGTTACTAAATGTAAGGGAAATATGACAATTAGTGAAAATTGTGAAAGTTGCATTTTTTGCTTGGAGGCGGCAGCTGGAGGCGGCGGCTAATTAAAGTGGCCTATCTTTTTCCAATTTCAGTCAGCTATCAATATAGTGAAAGAATTAGATCGCTATGTTTTCAGGTTCATGTTTTTCATTTATCTCTTACTTTGCGGGGGCGGCGTGTGGGAGCGGCAGCGTTCGGCTGAGCAAATGTTGCACAATTTGAGTTGACAGTTCCTAAATGTTGAAGAGAACATCTTAATCAGTAACATTTGTGAAAGTTGCACTTTTTATCGTTTGGGGGCGGAATCTGGGGGCGGCGACTAACCAAAAGTAGCCTATCCTTTCCCATTTTTAGTCAGCTATTTATATACCGATAGAATCAGATCGCTATGTCTTCGGGTTTATGTTTTTCATCCATCTCTCACTTTGATGGCAGCGTATGGGGGCGGCAGCATTCGGCAAAGTAACTGTTGCACAGTTTGAGTTGGAAGTTACTAAATGTAAGGGAAATATGACAATCAGTGAAAATTGTGAAAGTTGCATTTTTTTACTTGGAGGCGGCAGCTGGAGGCGGCAGCTGGAGGCGGCGGCTAATTAAAAGTGGCCTATCTTTTTCCAATTTCAGTCAGCTATTAATATAGTGAAAGAATTAGATCGTTATGTCTTCAGGTTCATGTTTTTCATTTATCTTTTACTTTGGGGGCGGCGTGTGGGAGCGGCAGCGTTCGGCCGAGCAAATGTTGCACAATTTGAGTTGGCAGTTCCTAAATGTTGAAGGGAACATCTCAATCAGTAACATTTGTGAAAGTTGCACTTTTTATCGTTTGGGGGCGGAATCTGGGGGCGGCGACTAACCAAAAGTAGCCTATCCTTTCCCATTTTTAGTCAGCTATTTATATACCGAAAGAATCAGATCGCTATGTCTTCGGGTTCATGTTTTTCATTTTAAAGTGCTTGGGGGCGGTTTTTAGCAGTTTTTTCATGTTGGCGGCGCATATTGAAGACGGAATGTTTGTTGGCTTACGTTTATAAGTGGCAACTATGTATTATTCAAAAAATGAGAACACTAGAGCATCAGGTCTGGTAGAAAGTGCAATATTATGTTATTTCAAGTTTATCGGGGGCGGTTTTCTCTATGTTGGCGGCGCAATATGGACATCCAATATAGCCTAGCCCTCCTTTGGGAGTGGCAGCTATGTAACAGCGAAAAAATTAGAAAGCTAGGTCGTCTAGTTTGGGAGGAGTTCGATGAACGGACGGACGGACGGACGGACGGACGGACGGACAAAGCGGTTGCAATAGCGATTTTCATCAAGATGGAAAATGCGCTAAAAAAAAGAAGAGCTCGAAGGACCACCTTTTAATCCCCAATATTAAAAAAAAAACCGTAACATTTTTCTGTCACGTTTGAAGCCTTTTTCGGTTCAATTTCCACCCCCCAAGGTTGGCAAGCACCGTGTATAAAATGGAAAAAGCTCAAACTACAATGCTTTTTGACATAAAAAAAAGTGAAATGTCAAATTGTAGAGGAATCACGGCCACCTTGGGCAATCATTTCGATTTTGCGGTCAGAGTTTCCGAATTTTCCTTCAATTTCCGTTACCTCGGGCAAATGAAAAGTGTATTGGCTCCTGCCACGTGTCTTTTTGGTAAGAGATTGATAATTAAAATAAGAAACTGACAGTTTCGAACATAAAGAAAGGTCAAACGTCAGCTTTGTCACTTGATCACGGCAACCTTGGGCAATCATTCCGATTCTGTGGTCAGAATTCTCTAATAAAATTTCATGGAAAAAATCAAAGTGACAAGGCTTTCTGACATGCAGAAACGACAAACGTCAAATTGTTGCTGCTGTTTTGACATGAAAAGACTTCAAACGTCAGATATGTCACTTGACCACGGCCACTTTGAGCCACAGAACCCTTGAGCAATCATTTCGACTTTGTTGAGTTCTCCAATTATTATATTATTCAAACCGTTACGAAACCATTATTTTAACCTGGTGAAAATTTTCAAAAACACCTAAATGTTTGCAAGAAAAATTCCTTCATGAATATCGAAAAACATACAGGGTGTTTCATATGAAAATTGATGAGCATTAATGTTTGTTTTCGGTTGTTTCCAAAAGAGCTAATAGCTCACTGCATAATCAGGGCAAAAAAAAATACAAAAGTAACCTCAAAGCACCTCATGAGAGTTTCAAAAGTTCAGTATGACAAAATTCAAATATGAAAAAAATCAATGTTTGCAAAGCCAACTGCAAATGAAAATTTTCTCCAGAAAGACGATTGCAAACGGAAATTTTGTTTACAAAACCAACTGCAAATGTAACTTTTGTTCATAAAGCAAATAGCAAATGTAAATTTTGTTCCAAACTCAACTACAACTTAAATTTTTTCCATAAAGCAAACTGCAATGGATATGTTTACAAGGCCACTGCAAATGGAAAGTTTGATCGGAAAGAGAACTGTAAATGAGTTTTTTTTTCAACAAAGTCAACTGCATACAAAAATTTTGGCCAACTACAAATGGGAATTTTCTTCAGAAAGCAAACTGCAAATGGAAATTTTGTTTACTAAACAACCTGCAAGCGGAAATTTGACTGATTGGCATGGGTATGGGTGCTTACTTGGTGGACAATTTCATCAACGATCTGGCGAGATTGTTCAGTTCGACGAACGTCAACGGAAATATCCCTATCCTGCCGTCCAGCTTGCCTTCGGCCCAGTTTTCGTCCACCCTCCGGATGACGGTGATGACGTCGCCCTCTTTGAAAAATAAACAGCCCTCTTCTTCGTGTTTCTCAGTCTGGAAGTCGTACAGCGCCTTGCACTGCGGCAGGTGGCTGGGCAGCGGGGTCACGATCTGCAATTTGACGACAATGGAATATTTACATACTTTTTATTATTTATTAATAATAACACTTTCGTTCGTGATCTCACAACAAGTATGAATAATACTGACAAACATTTCACTTATAAATAAAATACATACATAATATGTTTAATACGAACAATCGTAACAATAGGCGAAATTCAGTGCCATTTCTGCGCTGGCGCAACCATGCTAGGGGATTTGAGAATAGTGCCGTATGCTAACACATGTAAAAAGCGTAATTTCAACATTGTATATTATTGAAACGGCTGGAAATGAAACTTTCAAATAAGCTATAGAAAAAAGAGTGTTTCTTGATCTTTCATTGTGTTCAAGACCAGTAATGATGGATCAGTTTTAGATACACAAGGAGCGAAAATATGGTAACGTGTTTATCAGTTGGTGTGTTTTTGAAAATACCGCCCTACTTCTAGTATTCTTCTCTGCCTTACGGTTGCCGTCCTGTCTGTCAATGGCATGTAAACAAATGGTAACTAAAATTTTACCGGGTTATATGTAATTCGTATATCAGAGGTTTTGTGTTTTCTGTTTTTTTTTTTTTCAAAAATGACGGGCAGTTTGTTGAGTGCCTGGCTGCAAAAACCGTGCGAAAAGAACATTACAGTTCTATTTCATGTGTGTTCCCAAAAAACATCCCTTCTAGGCAACCAGTTATACACTGAAAACGGCTTTTTCGTTCTTTACGGAACACTAGACGCGCGGAATTCATTTTTTCGACAGCAATGCACATGGACAACATCATTCCGCATAATCTAGCATGGAAATCAAGAGTTTCTTGTTATCTATTTTCCTTTGTTAAATCGATGGCTGAAAATCTGCAGGCTTTGACTTTTCCTAGCTCGCGCAGACGCATGAGTTCCATCCCCTAGCTTTGCGAACCTACAGCGCATGTCGTGCCTTTGAATATCGCATACTGAACCCGAAAACCATATATGTTTTTAAGCAACCAGTTATACACCCAGAGGGAAATATTTAGAAATCGAATCTTGTTTCTCGAGGTGTATAACTGGTTGCCTGAAAACTTGATCACGTGGTGACAGAATTTGATGAAGATATCAGATATATTTTATTGTAAATATTGAAGATTATAATATTATTGACATACCTGAACGTAACTCAAAGGGAACAGACCCTGCTTCCCTCCGGTTTCACCCTGGTACCAATGGGCGTCGATCCGTTTTCGCAAGAAGATTATGTCGCCCCGTTTAAAACTCAAATCTCTGTAACAAAACAAAAATTAGGATTTTTTCCGCGTCGACTCAATTATACACTTAAAAAGATTCAATCTTTTGGTGTAGAAAAACTTGTAAAATTGTAGCTGTGTTTTTTGTTTTATGACGCGGGCATAATCACCCGAGCTGGGGAAATTCAAATTATACTTCTATCTACATTTCCAATGGTAAATACCGCGGTAAGTATATGAAATATTTCCTTCCGGTCATCGTTGCCGAATGACGGTGAATAATGCGATTATCTTTGCATAGATCTTTGCTAATAGCTTTCCTAACATGTCATGTTCGGAATAAACGATTTATTTTCTTTGAATATGTAAGCAAATCTGTTCAATACATGAACAATATCCATTGATAAATATACAGTGTTACATCCGCCGAAGTTATTCAAGATAAAAATGTATTGCCATGCTCGATTACTCAAAGTGCACACGTCGAAATTTGAAACCAGGAAATCTTAATTACACACAAGGCTCTTTTCTCCAATACCAAACAAGTGATGTAATCGTTCTGGCACGTCTTGAAGTGCCCTCAAGCGTTGATCGAATTGAACAGGAAAATTGTATTTTAACGCAAATATTTGGCGAAAGAATTCCCAAGTTGAATTTTCGAGAATTAGGCTCTCAGATAAGTACGTAAATGTTCTGGAAAGCCGAAGCTGGTCGTTGTCTGTTGCCTGCCTGCGAAAAGATTTGTTTCATTTCCGTTATTACGTTTCCAGAGAACACCTGGAATACGTCCCACGGAGATTCAAACTTGAAACCGGTTGCTGGAAATCGCACACAAAATCATCTTCAATCGCACCATGAAGGGACGACGACAGACAGCTGGACCGTGAGTCAACACAACAATGTTAATCATCAGGAAATTCAGCTTTGTTAAATTAATTCGGACAAGTTAACAGCAACGACTCTTTCAATTTTAGTAAAAATGATGATGAATAATATAGGCATGACCATTGCGTATAACGGGCGGTGCTAAATGATCAAATATTCTCATTAGCGATAACGGCATCAATTTCCAGGGGGTTTCAAGATTACTTGCAAACACAATTTTTCCAATTTTTTTTTAGAAAAATCGTTTTTTTTGCTTATGGGTTGCTTTCAGCGAAAGCCTATTTCATACTAGAAGGCTTTAATATTGTGTTGTTTACTAGGCGCAGATGCTCAAATTAGGTAGCACCAAGTACGTAATTATTCTGTTGCTTTTTTCAAGTTGTAATTCACCAACGAAAGCGGTCCACTTCGGTGGCTTATAAATTTTGAATGGATGCTCATACCTCGAACAGTTTGTTTTTTATTGAAAGGGGCGCTCTAAAAGCGAAGTAAGAATACTGGCTAATCTTTGGTGACGAAACAACACGTAGATACGATCATCCTCAATTCAAACTATCAGTAAAATCGCGGTAGCAGAAAAGAGTGAGTAATGAGATTGATGGATTGATGAACGTCCAGATAAAAGCATGAGGATTAGTAATTTGATTACTTCTTGATAAAGGCATGGAAAAATCTGAAAAATAATAGCTGAAAATGGTGGGGATGGCTTGAAAACAACAAGTTAATTTTTGCCTACAAACTCAAAGGTGAATCAACCTTTCTTGATCAATTTTCGCGATCGTTGTTTACGGTAATTCATCAACAAGAGCTTCAATATGCGTGGGGCTTGAGTTGAGATTTGAAAATGCGAATGTTTTCATCGTTTTGTGTTTTTCCGTAGACCATCAGTAGTTTGGGCGCAGTTTAAAAATAATTTACTCTCATTTACTTTAAATCTAATTCATTCAGATTTACAAAAACTTTGATCTCGATTTTTAATTGAAAAACAATCGTAGAGGGCACAATTCTGCAACTACTGTAAAATTAGACAAAAAATATATTTTTCAAATGGACATGGCTATTTTACGGCTACTGTAAGCTGTTTCCTTTGCAGTTCAGGCTTTGATCCGCAAACAGCTTGTTTAGATGCCTCTTGATGGAAAAATGGCTAGTGTGCACCACGGGCGTAGCAGCAGCTACTGAAGACATGGAAGACCCTTACCGGGCGGTTGACCAGACCTGATCTGAAAATTTATGCCGAAATCGCGTTGTTCGTATTCGTATCCCATTCATCAAGAAACAATTCCTAATTTGGTTTTCTAGAGGAACGCAAGCTTTTTGCGAAAAATTTGAAAATTTTTACATAAGACGAAATCAATTTTTTTTTTAAACCTCGCAAATGTCGAGTGGCATATCAATTCTTGGTAAATTGCACACAAGCAGCACGATTCCGGCCTTTGTCTTCGACTGTAATAATTTTGATGCCTGTCTGAAGAGAGATTTCGATTTTCGCAAGTTTCTTCCTTTACCAAGTGATTGTTTCTAATGCCAGCTGAAACTTTTAGCCGAAATCGCGTTGTTCGTATCCGATTTATTAAGAAACAATTTCCAATTTGGTTTTCTAGAAAAACGCAAGCTTTTCGCGAAAAATTAAAAAAACTCAAAAAATTTTGCCATTTTAAAATGAAGTCACAATTTTTGAAAAATATGGCAAATGTCGAGTGGGATATCAATTTTTGATAAATCGCACATGAGCAGCAAGTTTAGGGCTTTTGTTTTCACCTCTAATAGGTTTTTATGCATGCTCAAAAAGAAGTAGTCGATTTTTCACGTTTCTACCTTTATCAAGCAATTGTTTCTAATGCTACAAAAACTAAAGCCGAAATCGCATTGTTCCGTTTACTAAGAAACGATACTCAAATTCTTTTCTAGAATAACCGCTGTTTTTTTTTTATTAGAAATATTTTACATGTTTTTTGTAAAATGATGTCAAAAATTTCGAAAACCATACAAGAAGTACGTTTTCGGTTTTTGTTTTCACCTTATATCAGTTTAGATGCTAGTTTATGGAGTGAAAACGTAGTTGTTGAAGTGTTCAGAAGCGCAAAGAAGGCGCTGATTTCAAGAAATCAACCTTCCAAGTGACACTTGCTGAAAGAAGAACCAAAATCAAGTTTCCTGAAAAATATAACAGGGCGGCTAGATGCATAACTAGATATGGGTACTTGTCAAAGTGATAAATAAAAGCGCTACATTTCTCTTTATTGCAGCAGAAGTAGGCCCTGTTTTCGAGAAATCGACGGTTCAAGTGAGAGCTGCTTAGATGGAAATCAAGTCTCATGACAGAGATGACACTGACACATAGCAACTAGATGTTGAACTACGAGTGAAAATGTACTAGCTGTCAAGCTGTTAGTAGCAAATACGGTATGTATATGCGAATACCCGACTGCAAAATGAAGTAATAAATAAAAAATTTTGAAGCTTTTGATTTTTAGCGCATTTTCTATTTTGATGAAAATCGCTATTGCAACCGCTTTGTCCGTCCGTCCGTCCGTCCGTTCCTCGAACTCCTCCCAAACTAGACGACCTAGCTTTCCAATTTTTTCGCTGTTACATAGCTGCCACTCCCAAAGGAGGGCTAGGCTATATTGGATGTCTATATTGCGCCGCCAACATAGAGAAAACCGCCCCCGATAAACTTGAAATAACATAATATTGCACTTTCTACCTAGTGGTGGGGTTAGCGGAATGGACCCTCCTTCGCAATTCCCGATGTGGCGCCACGCGAGATTTTGCGCCAGAGACACTGTATTGCGGTTAATATACCTGCTAGGGGTAAATTCTGCAAAAATGGTTCCTGGCCGGTCTCTGGTACCGCAGTCGGTATTTTTTAGTTCTGTTTAGTTAAAACTACATGTAGAAATGAGTGAGGAGTACATTTTCACAAGCAAAGTTCCAAATGCTGCCTTTATACGTTGTTTCAATACATTTTAAGGCCAACTTTGTTTTAGTACAAGAAACTTGGTAAGAAAATTGCCAATACCTCGGCAAAAATATGAACGTCCTGAAAATTTGATATTCTGTCCAGAATTATGTGCCCTACTACATATAGTGCAGTAAAGATAGGTTTTGGGGTTGAAAAAATTAATTCATGAAATTTTGAAGCTGTTATCGATTCAGAATTTCATCCTCTACCATGTACTCAAAATCCCCGAAAATCCCATTTGAGCATTTTTCTTGCGGCGCTGTCAAAGTATATCATGTTTGCTGCAACAAGTCCGAAAATTATATGCTCGCTTTTGTCACATTAGAGCTATATTGTTAGCTTAGAGCTGTTGGTATATACTTCAGGGCATGACCAGAACGTCATCTAAACCGCTGAAATCCGATTTCTTGCAAAAGAAGACACGTAACTTGCTTTAATCTGCAATTACCAGTGGTAATCAAGTGTAGTTCGGGGATTAGTGACTAAATTTAATAAAATCTGTTCTTTTTGTGATAAATGCATGAAATTTGGTATAAGTGGTCTTCAGGGTCCCCTTTTCAAATGTAGACATGGCGTTTCGCATTATTTTGATTAGGGGGGCTTAGGGATCCCCTTGAAAATTGAAGTTGCAGAAACTCGTGCAAACCACCATTAAAATAATTGTCAGGCATCTCAAAAAGTAATCATTCGACTCTACGTTAAATCTCAGCAAGAGACACACCAGCTGTCACCATGTACGCACTGTTCTTCATAATAAAAAAAAAAATCTTCGGAATGTCAAAAAAAAATCGGGTTTTTATAATTTTTTCATGCAATAGAAGAATAAATTTATCTTCCACATATCATTATCCACCAATTCGTATTCACTGAAGCCATTGATGGAGTCCATTTCTTCATATTAACATCTAGAAGCAACAATTCCAGATGAAACCAGCCAATTCAAGTGCTTAGTTCAGCAGCGTTTTTTTCAATGTTACCAATTGATATGAATAACAATTAATTATTGGGTGGACAGCTTCAACTGTTTTATAATTTTATTGAGTAAAACTAGATAAGGAGTGATGCGCGAAAGCCCCGAAATTTTTTTTTCAACCGCCATTTATCACTGTTAGAATTGCATCAAATTTCATGCTACTTTGGCGAAACAACAGCAAATACAGACTAAAGAGTATAGACAAACGTCAATACGATCTGCAGTTGTCAAGTAGAAGGCACAAAGAATGAGGATTGAGGCGTGGAATACTTCAAAGCACTCAGTTCGAGTGAATACACGGTATAGAAATATTTTCAACACACCCTAGGAGCACAAATTTTATGATGGTGAGCGACGCGAAAAAAAAAAATTCCTATGCTTTTGCGCTTGGTTCCGCGTGTAGTCATATAAAATTAGGTTACAGAACAGTTCCAGTTATCCATCCATCTATAAATTGTTGATCATATTGATTGGGAACAATTGAAAAACGCTGTTGAACTTCACACTTGAATTGGCTCATTTCTTAGGGAGCTGTCATCCCTAGAATGACAGTATCAAAAAACAAACTTCATGAATAGCTTCGGCAAATACAAATTAGTAAATAATGATACACAGAAGATCAACTCACAGTTTCTTAGATTAAAAATTATTAAAAACTGTGTTTTTTTCTGACACTCCAAAGAAAATTTCTTTTAACACGAAGAACAATGCGTACATGGCGACAACTGTTGTGTCTCTTGTCAAGGTTTGGTGTAGAGACAAATGATTACTTTTTGAAATGTGTGACGATATTTACCGGTGGTTTGTGAGAGTTCCTGAGACTTCAAATTTTTAAGGGGGTCCTTAGGCCCCCCTAACCAAAATATGGCGAGGCGTCATGCTTACATTTGGGAAGAAGACCATGAAGACCACTCATACCAAATTTCATGCCTCTGTCGCGAATCAAACAGATTTTAATAAACTTGGTTACTAACCCTCGGATTATCTTTGATCAACACTGTTAATTGGGAATTAAGGCGACTTCCGTGTTTTTTTTTTCGTGAAATACGAGTTAGAGGTTCAAACGAAGGTCTGGTCATGCCCTGCAGTATATACCAACAGTCCTAAGCCAACAATGTAGTTCTAGTGTGACAAAAACAAGAATACCATTTTCGGACTAGTTGCAGCAAACATGATAGACTTTTGACAGCGCCGCAAGAAGAATGCTCAACTGGGATTTTCGGGGATTTTGAGTATGTGGTAGAGAATGAAATTCTGAGTCGATATCTACCATAAAATTTCATGAATTAATTTTTTCAAGGTTTGGGGTCTTTTTTGACTATCTTTACTGCACTAATATCTAAAATTGTCAAAAATCGCACCCTGAGGCTCCAAGTTATTGGAGGGGGGGTAAAAAATTGCAACTCAAAATGAAAGGTATAGAACCCGATGGAACCCGTCAATCCAATGGATGCAAATACGTCGTAGTTCGACGCATCATAACCAGTTGATACAATTTTGGCACAAAAAGTGTCGATCATTGTTGAAGAGGGGTCGTGGGGAAGAACGAAACTCGGCTGGGTGGCTCTTTTTCTTCCTGGGCCATGATGAATCGGTCCCGACAAGATTGGTATCTTTTCCGACTAAATTCAATGTCCTGAACTTAAATCCGATGTGTAAATTTGGATAAAAACAGGTTCGAACAAGTTAACTTGAGAAAACCTGTTTTTTCTTTGACAATTTTCACGAAACTTTTTCTTACTGTTAGAGGTATTCATATATAAAAATATTTCAGAGACCATTAGATTGAACTGTATTCTTAACGAAAATCATCCATTCGATCTGTAATTTTGTTTTCCGACATAGAAAAAACCGATTTGAACTTTAGTCGGCACTGCCCGGCGTCTACTAATGACCAGAACACTACAGATGTGATCACTGATCAGTGATGTGGCAGGTGATGCCAACCGTTGAAAACAAAAAACTTAGTGACCACATAATCTCATGGCAGCGCCCGCCTGGCGTCATTTCCCCCTCTGTTATCATCTGTCCAGCAATTCGCGATTTTAACTACCGATGGGGGCGCTGGGGGCGAGGATTGTAAGTTTTTCTGTCACCTGTCATCGTGCGTTGTATAACGGTTGTATTTGTGGTATTTGGGTTAATTAATTATTGATCGCTATGTAACAGAAGTTCATTTTCTTGAATAACTCGATCATCCATACGAGTATTTTGTGAATTCGCGCGAACGTCGATGTCTATCTGACAGAAGTGACAGAAAAGAAATGACGTAAAAACTTACAAACTAGGTTCGCCATTTCAGCCGCCAGGGGTCGTCTAGATTTTTGAAATCGCGAATACTACAGGTTCGTGGTTTTACTACGTTTTAATTATTTCTAGCGCAAATGTCAAATTTCACAGCCGCCCGAGGTGTCATTTTATTGGAATTGCACTATAGTTCATTATTTATTGAAGACAAGGATCCGCTTCCAAGCTGATATGAAAAGTTGCTTGTACTGTGGCGTCATCTACCGGCCAATTCCAAAAGAACCATGGCGCTTTTTTCGCATGTTTTCAGTTTTCACTCAACGTTCATATAGGCACTCTGCGGATTTGCTTCAGCGCCAAAAGTTGCGGTTTTTTTTTGTACTTTTCCTACAGGAAGTTATCTATTTCCATAACAACAATGCCATTTAAATAATCATACCACCTGCAAATGTCAATTTCAACAATGCATAAACTTCAATTTTGACAATTTTCCTCACACATATGTTCGCGACTGCCGCATGAGGGTGCTGAAACGGGCGGGATATTCAAAATGTGCAGAGCGCCTATAGAATACAGAAGGCCTCAATTCAAGAAACGAAAGTTTCAAGTGACACTGCCAAGCCTTCTGAGATGACACTGACACAAAGCGACTAGATGTGCGACATATAGGTATACCTGAAACCGTAGCTGTCAAAGCGCTTTGGGAAGAGATATCCAGTTCGAAAATGAACTGAATCAATTTTCCGCAGCGATTTTTCATTTAATTACTACATAACCTGATTTTTTATTTACTTTTAAAGAGGGTCCTGATTTCAAGAAATCAACGTTTCAAGTGACACTTGCCGGAAGAAGAACCAAAATCAAGTCTCCTGATGAATATGACAGTGTGGCTAGATAAAAAAACCTAAATGTAGGTACCTGCTTGTCAAAGTGATTAGGAGCAAATTCGGGACCTAACAACGTAAATTATTTAATTTTTGAATCGGTTTTTCTTTAAAAAAAAGCTCTAAATTTTTCTCAATTGCAGCTGAATGCCCTGATTTCAAGATATCAGATAAGGGGGGGGGGGGATTCAAATGACACTTGCCAAGACCAAAATCAGGACTTCTGAGATGGTGAGATGACATTGACACAAAGCGACTAGATGCAGGACTACATGTGAAAACGCAGCTGTCAAAACAAATATCCAACTGCAAAATGAACGAATAGATCTATTCGCAAGCAAATTGACTTCTTGAATCAGTGCTACAATTTCTGGTTGTTACCGAAAGCCCTGATTGTACGAAATTGGCGTTTCAGGTGATGCACTTGCTCAAAAATCAAGACTCCTGTTGATGGATGTGACATTGATACAATGTTACTAGATTTAGTAGAAGAGTTTATATGTCAAACATTATGTCAAGGATCGAAGTGATGGTAATCAAAGTGCTTAGAACAAGATCACACATACCCGGCTTCTTTCGGCTCATAGTCGTAAAGAGCCTTGGCGTATGGTTGGTGGGGCATCGGAGACGGCGAGCTCTGCTTGGAGCCGGCGTTGCTCTTCCTCGTCGGCGTGCCGTTGTGCACCGGCGTGGCGGGCTGCGTCGAGGGCGCCAGATGGTGCCCGACGCCAGCCGGCTTCTTCGGCACCGTCTTCCTCATGCCCTCCAGTATCCTCATCAGGAGTACGTTGGGGGGCAGATCGTCCAGCTTGATGGTGACCAGCACCCTGCACTCGGGACATCTCAGTTCCTTGTGCTTGAGCAGGATCTCCTGGAGACACTTCCTGCAGAACGTGTGCTGGCACGGCAGCACCCTGCTGGACGTGTCCAGGAGGTCCAGGCACACGGAGCATTCCAGCAAATCGTTCAGGGTGTTCTCGTCCATTATCTAGCTGGACTGCGTTGATCGCGGTTGATAACGAACGATAACTGTCAGCAGCAGGGGGGGTCCTTGCATGGAAGCTGCTGCAGGGCTTGTTATTGTCTCTACGTAACTGAACTCGGTCTTTGTGTGACGAATAACGTGCTGGTCGGCATATTTAATTGATGATGGCCACTTCCGGTTTCAAAACACCACAACGGCTGGCTAGATAGCTATTGGGCGCGGTGGTGGTGGTGGACGGGACGACGAACTCGCCAGCAGCAAACTCGCGACTTGCATTCTTCTTCCTTTCGTTTGCGCGCGTTGTCGAGTTATTTCGCAAGAGAGCACCAACGCGGGGGGAACGAGGGGGCGAACTAGTTTGCCGTTGTTGGCTGTGCCAGCCCCCACCACTCTTTTCTCGCACACTGCACTGACTAACGGCCTGGGGACGTGGTGGTGTGGATACACACGCTCAGCGGACGGCTTTTTTTGCTCCTATCGTTATCTGATCCCTGGGAGAGACAAGTGCATCGCAGGCGCAGCTTGGGGAATTTCACCTTGGATTGTTGTTTGTTGCCGGAATGCGTGGGGGCTGCACTGCAACGGGACGCGAATGTCACTCTTACGTCAGTTATGTCACTCCGGTTGCGCGCTTGATTCGAACCGGCCAATGACGATGCCGCTACCATCATAGACCCATTCGTCATTGCATTTCCGTCAACTCTCGCCAGTGGCGGAACATCTCCTAGGGCGAGAAAATCGGAAACACAGAGCTGCAGTTTTTTTTGCTGCAGAGTTCTGATTGGAACTGACGCCTGAAATTGCTGTCAATGACCCACATGTGACCAATGAGACCTCAGCAGCTAAAAAAGCTGCAGCATTTGATGCTCAATGTAGGGCCCACCCACCATTAGGTTTGTTCCATCAGCATCCCGGACTGTCCGTGGACGTCAGCAGCTTGCGCATTACGATTTATGGAACGCCAAAATCGTAATGCGCATGCTGCTGACGTCCACGGACAGTCAGGGACTGCTGATGGAACAAACCTAAGGCCACCATTACATTGAGCATCAAATGCTGCAGCTTTCTTTGCAGCAGAGTTCTGATTGGAACTGACGCCTGTTACTGCTGTCAGTGACCAACATTTGACCAATGAGAGCTCGGCAGCAAAAAAAGCTGCAGCATTTGATGCTCAATGTAAGGCCACCATAAGGCCACCAATCCACCATAAGGATTCCAAATAGTCAGATACCGTAGGTTCAAAAAATTGATCCCGAGGGCTCCTTCGTGTAGAGGGCAAGAGACTTTCCATTTCTTATAGTCTTTGGTGCCACTTTCATAATGGCGGCCATCTGTTTCCGGTGACAGGTGTTCGTACCTTGCTTAATTTTCATCCGATTTAAGAAAATATATTTTGAAATGCGTGGATTTACGCTGCTCGCTGCTGTCATCAATTGTCAGTTGTGCCAATCGCTTCGTCCGAAATAAAAAGAAAACTGAGAATCATAGAGTGAGTGACTTTTAGTCCTATAGGTTTCTCGATTGTTTTTAAACCGAATTAAAGGGGTGCGTCGGCTTGTAGTGCAGTAAAGATAGTCAAAAAAGACCCCAAACCTTGAAAAAATTAATTCATGAAATTTTATTGCAGATATCATTTCAGAATTTCATTTTCTACCACATACTCAAAATCCCCGGAAATCCCAGTTGAGCATTCTTCTTGCGGCGCTGTCAAAGTATATCATGTTTGCTGCAACTAGTCCGAAAATGGTATTCTTGTTTTTGTCACACTAGAACTACATTGTTGGCTTAGGACTGTTGGTATATACTGCAGGGCATGACCAGACCTTCGTTTGAACCTCTAACTCGTATTTCACGAAAAAAAAAACACGGAAGTCGCTTTAATTCCCAATTAACAGTGTTGATTGAAGATAATCCGAGGGTTAGTAACCAAGTTTATTAAAATCTGTTTGATTTGCGACAGAGGCATGAAATTTGGTATGGGTGGTCTTCATAGTCTTCTTTCCAAATGTAAGTATGACGCCTCGCCATATTTTGGTTAGGGGGGCCTAAGGACCCCCTTGAAAATTTGAAGTCTCAGGGAACTCTCACAAACCACCGGTAAATATCGTCACATATTTCAAAAAGTAATAATTTGACTCTACACCAAACGTTGACAAGAGACACAAGACACAACAGTTGTCGCCATGTACGCATTGTTCTTCGTGTTAAAAAAAAATTTCTTTGGGGTGTCAGAAAAAACACAGTTTTTAATGATTTTTCAATCTAAGAAACGGTGAGTTGATCTGCTGTGTATCATTATTCACTAATTTGTATTTGCCGAAGCTATTCATGAAGTTTGTTTTTTGATACTGTCATTCTAGGGATGACAGCTCCCTAAGAAATAAGCCAATTCAAGTGTGAAGTTCAACAGCGTTTTTCAATTGTTCCCAATCAATATGATCGACAATTTATATTTTGGATAGATAGCTGGAGCTGTTCTGTAACCTAATTTTATATGACTACACGAGGAACCAAGCGCAAAAGCATAGGAATTTTTTTTTTTCGCGTCGCTCACCATCATGAAATTTGTGCTCCTAGGGTGTGTTGAAAATATTTCTATACCGTGTATTCACTCGAACTGAGTGCTTTGAAGTATTCCACGCCTCAATCCTCATTCTTTGTGCCCTCTACTTGACAACTGCAGATCGTACTGACGTTTGTCTATACTCTTTAGTCTGTATTTGCTGTTGTTTCGTCAAAGTAGCATAAAATTTGGTGCAATTCTAACAGTGATAAGTGGCGGTTAAAAAAAAAAAATTCGGGGCTTTCGCGCATCACTCCTCATCTAGTTATACTTAATAAAATTATAAAACAGTTGAAGCTATCCACCTAATAATAAATTGTCATTCATATCAATTGGTAACATTGAAAAAAACGCTGCTGAACTAAGCACTTGAATTGGCTGGTTTCATCTGGAATTGTTGCTTCTAGATGTCAATATGAAGAAATGGACTTCATCAATGGCTTCGGCGAATACGATTGGTGGATAATGATATGCGGAAGATGACTTTATATCCCTCTATTGCATGAAAAAATTATAAGAACACGATTTTTTTTTTCATTATGAAGAACATTGCGTACATGGTGATAACTGGTGTGTCTCTTGTTGAGATTTAACGTAGAGTCGAATGATCACTTTTTGAGATGCGTGACAATTATTTTAATTGTGGTTTGCATGAGTTTCTGCAACTTCAATTTTCAAGGGGGTCCCTAAGCCCCCCTAATCAAAATATGGCGAGACGCCATGTCTACATTTGAAAAGGGGACCATGAAGACCACTCATACCAAATTTCATGCCTTTATCACAAAAAGAACAGATTTTATTAAATTTGGTCACTAATCCCCGAACTACACCTGATTACCACTGGTAATTGCAGATTAAAGCGAGTTACGTGTTTTCTTTTGCGGGAAATAGGATTTCAGCGGTTTAGATGACGTTCTGGTCATGCCCTGAAGTATATACCAACAGCTCTGAACTAACAATATAGCTCTAATGTGACAAAAGCAAGGATACAATTTTCGGACTTGTTGCAGCAAACATGATATACTTTGACAGCGCCGCAAGAAAAATGCTCCAATGGGATTTTCGGGGATTTTAAGTACATGGTAGAGGATGAAATTCTGAATCGATAACAGCTTTAAAATTTCATGAATTAATTTTTTCAACCCCAAAACCTATCTTTACTGCACTATTGTTCCGACTTATCATTGCTCCGACTCTCGCTTGGTCCGACCTTGGGTTGGCATCACTGGAGATGAAGTGAGGCTTCTGGTACGTTCTGCAGTGGCGTAGCCCCAGCCGTTTGGGGCAGGACATAGACCGGGCGCGGGCAGGGCATACAAGGGCAGGGGCATCGGCATCACGTGACTGTCATAAGGACCCTGGCCTGGAGTGAAGATTCAACAAACCGGCACTTTGCATTAGGTAAACATCGCCGTTTACCTCGGGGGTGCCATGAGGATTCGCTATTCTGGGATAACATAAACCATATACTTATCACATAAACATAAACAGAGGCGGTGGTATGGACTCCCGTAATGTGTTCAGCTTTGTGAAGAAGATGTAGGTAAATTTACTTTCAAAAACCAGTACCTAGATAAAACCGCATAATATGGAGGCATTCTGAACCTATACTCCTATCTGCATGGCTTTCAAAAGAAGTACCCACACTTGTTGTTCGCCTTACTTTCTATTCCTTGACAGAGATTCACCATTCAGGTCTTTTTGGGAAGTTACAAGAATGTATTTTGGTTTGAGCTTATAGACATTTTCAAAATCCAAAAAAATTCAAGTTTTGAAAAAATTATTTTTCTATTATAAAAATGTTTGTAGGCTCAAACTAAAGTACCTACATCCTTGTAGCTTTCCAAAAAGACCTGAATGGCAAATTTCTTTCTCAGAAAAAACCCACACGGATTGATTCCGCAATAATGTCTTTATTTCACCAATATAAATAACTTTGTCCTTAAATGTAAAATAGTTATTTCATCAGCGACCATTGCAGCTAGAATCGATAACGACCAATTTTTACATGGAGGCAAAGCGGGAGCCAAAGTAATCAACACCGCCTGACGGAAAAGAGAAATATAGGGTCATTTATCGCAGACAGGTAGGACTCAAGGCGAAGACAGCAAAGCTTTTGGTTTTGTCTGCAGCAATCATTTGGTTACCTACTCTAGTTACTTCTAGTTCCTAGTCCTAGTCCTAGTCCTCTAGTAGGATTAGTTGGTTAGTTAGTAGTAGGTGGTACTAAAGTAGGTACCAACCAGACCCAGTTGGAGTTTTGTTTGTCATGCGAAATTTTGTATGGGGAGGGGGGGCATCTGAGAGTCACTCATCTAGTTTGGAGTAGTATATATTGTATGTGGCGGATTTACCCGTTCAGTCAGCTTATTTAGTCGCAAGTTTTAATTTCAGCCGTAAGCGCAGCACCGCTTATTGGCTGTTCTGAGGAGGCTGGTTCGTAAGAGCTGCGCTTACGACGAAAATTAAAACTTGCTGCTAAATAAGCTGACAGAACGCACCTTTAGAGGCCCCCAAGGGGGGTCTGGGGGAGGGGGGCGTGCCGCGCAGAATTTTTTTGCGGATAATAATATGAATGTTGATAGTAATAAGTGTTTTTTAGTCAACAGTCGACACAAAACAGGTAATCAAAATTTAATTCAAAAGCAAATGAAAATGGAAAAAGATGTAAAACAGATTTTTTCAAGGTTAAAAAAGTGGGGGAGAAGGGCCCTCTCCCAACAGTTTTCGCGGGGGCCCTCAGCCACCTAGCTAGGCCGCTACGCCACTAAACTCGGGTTACATAAATACACATTATATACCGAGCATTAGCATTATTATATACCAATCAATCATCATTAATATTATTATATGAAGAAAAAATGAAAAATTAATACATATAAAAAAAAGCCCTGCTCGAACTCTCAATCAGAGAACCTCTTGTTTTGTGAATGAAGTAGGTATACAGGGTGATTCAAAATGGCGCATTTCCTTTCGGGCACGTAATAGTGGACGTTAACGGAGCATGAGAAAAATAATAAAAAAAATTAATCAGCTTCGATTTGCAAGTTATTAACAAAAACAAATCTGTCCAATCTGGCAGCATCGCATTAGTACCTACCTGGCACCTTCAGATCGAAGAGGTACATCACAATAGCATTATTGTATTGTTAGTATTGTTACCCTGGATACTCTCCGTAGAACCTGCCAGACCATACTAAACATACTTGCCAAATGTATTTTCACGGCACTTTTGAGGTGAAAGACGAGTTTTGAAATTTGAAAATACGACTCAAATCTCAATTGCAAGAGAAATTTTCAATCGGAAACTACTAACGACATGTGATTCTTCGCAAGTAACAATGCTTTGCTTGAAAATCATGCAAACTGAAGAAGTTAAATTCTCAACTTCACCTCTTAATAACTCGAAGGATGAATGAGCCAAATTTTTTTTACTATTTTTTCCGTGCTCCCTCAACGTCTCCCACAACGTACACGGGAGGAAATGCGCCATTTTTGAATCACCCTGTATAAAGTGAAGTTGAGAATGTGCAGGTTTGAAGTAATGAGACTGAAAGGGCGGAAGGGGGGAGGGGGCAGGGCCCAGAAACTAGCATACATCGATTTAAGAAAAAATCTTACAAACTTCGAATTTACAAAAATGAAGGGAAAAAAACAGTCATGAAAAGGGGCCTCCGCTGGGCCCCTTTGATAGCGCGCGTTAGGCCCTGGGCGCGCGTTCACTGCGCCCATGGGTAAATCCGCCAAATTATAATATCTGTGGGACACAGATGACCAAATGTGATTGATTCATATTTTATGTCAAGTTCCTTGTGGCGTGAACCCTACCCTACTAACGTCATCCACTTCCTATAACCTCTAACTTATACTGCGAAGGGGCAAATTATATGCTTTGTCCTTCCTTCCTCAAGAAACAGTCCTAGCTCGAAAATGCGGGGCTTTCATGAAAAATCTAACGGTAGGTACTTTATTCTTCAAGATGAGACGACGGGTCATTTGATTGTGCCGATTCTCGAAAATTCAGAAGATTATAGTGACACCAGGACCGAGCCAAAGCAGGGGTCGCAAGGCCGTTTTTTCTTCACATTTCGCAGACTTCTTGGGTTTCAGAAACGACAATCATAGTTGGAATATTCACAGTTGGGTCAATCCCTCCTATATTTGCAGAAGAACCCCGAATTTTTCGATTCCGACTGGCCGAAAAATGGAAATTACACTCCGTACTCCGAGTTACACTCGCTCCGATACGTTTAAGGCCACGGGTTGAATTTTTGTTACGGCAATCTGCAAAGCAACAGTGATACTCGTATTGCCTATACGTCTCCTGCAATTCGGCATATAGGCCGCATTCTCCCGCCTCCCCTGTCCTTCGCACGCGGCATTTGAAATATGTGGGTTTATCGGGTCGTTTTGTGTCATGCCAAAGAAACCTCGCAACTTGTCGCAACCCTCTGCCCCACCCCCACTTCTTATGACTCCCGTGTATGACTCTCACTAGTGATCAGCTGACTGCAAATCGGAATAGGTAGGTAGGTAGGTAGGTACAGTCCGTATTTTTATAAAGTCCATTGTGGTGCAAATGGCACAAACCTTTGCATGCACCGTGAATGCGAAGGTGTACCCACCATTCACCGGATTTCACCTGCGAATCCTACGATTACCCTCTATGGGTGTTGTTTGTTAATTGATTGTTTGTAGAAATTCCATTCCCAAAGAATCCGGAATTCCTTGTCATGCAACCATTCCGATTGATAATGCGCTCCCGGTGAAACAACCATCAGTGCGCGCTTTTAGTTCACGTTGCATGAATTACCTACACATGGCTCCAAACCACAGCTCCTCCTAACAGACGAATATTTTTGAATTTCAATACACCAATGCCTGCGCACAAGCTACAAGGAAAAGTAACCGCGTATAATAAAATTATGAGAAGGCCTAGTTTCCCTTCCATGTTGATGGGATCCGGAAAAAATATTAAAAACCTATTTATTTTCATCTAACATTTTTTAATAATTTATTCACTTCCTAACTATGATGGGTCAACTCCCCATCACTCGGATTCTGCGGCAATAAATCCATCAGAAGCTATGGTGGTAGGAGGTGTCGGCAGGACACAAAGATATCGGCGCTCAAGGGTCTTGACCTTGTTCCCGAAAGCGCTGTACCTACTTGTAGGTACCTACCTACGTTTTTGTAATTTTCGGGTGAATCTCTTATTAGTCCTGTGCCTAGCAGTACTTCTGTAGGAAAAACGATGTAATCAAAATTTTTTGTTTGGAATCGTTAGAGGATCATCCCAGGACAAATAATCACTTGGGTGCTTTCGCGATTTCTGGTGCATTTTCCAGCAATATCGCATCAAAGTTGGCGGCTGGTCAATTCTTCAGTTCGTTTATATTTCTTGGAGTTTTTGCGATTTTCTTCAAATTAAAGTACTAATTTACCCACAAAACAATTCTGGATCGAATGGTGCTGTCAGATGTTGAGTACTTACGTTATACCGGGTGAAAAAAAAATTAAACGAGTTTTTTTTTTCAACTCTTTAGTTTCTTGGCCGATTTTCACAAACTTAATGTCAAAAGCTCGCTGACTATATCGTCTACTCAAATCAATGGTCAATATAGCCAAATTATCAAAAATCAAGATGGCGGCGGCGAACCCAAATAAAAATGTGTCGTATTTCGAGAATTTTTTTTTGATTTCTAAACTTTGTGAAGAACGACACTGATGGTGGATTCTGGAAGATTCAGCTTTCTTCTGCAATTTGGGACTAGATTTACTTGATTCGCACATTCCACCGTGAAAATATAGTGAATTAAAGGAAGGTCCACTTGTAATTTTTTTCAAATTCACAATAAATCAGCAGTTTAAAAACCTCCCGCGAATCCTTATTTCTGAACACTCTACACACTTGGTAGTGATCGTAAGCTGTGTGCATTGGCTACAAAGACAGTGTGGGTGCATGGCCGAAGTTTCGAAATTTTAGATGATAGATGACGTAAATGGTGGAGGTGCGCATGTCAAATATCGAATATTCTACTTTTTTGTTCTCATATGTTCTGAACGGAATTTCTATAATAGTACAAGAAAGATAGGTTTCAACCTCGGAAAAAATATGGACGTCCTGAAAATTTGATATTTTGTTCAGAATTGAGTGCTCTACAACATATTCAAAATCGCCAAAAATCGCCCCCGGGGGTTTTGAGTTATTGGAGGGGGGGTAAAGAATTGCAGCTAAAAATGGAGGGGATGGAACCCGTCAATCCATTGGATGCAAATACATTATAGTTCGACGTATCATATCCCGTTGATACCATTTTGTCACAAAAAATGTCCATCATTGTTGAAGGGAAGTAGTGGGGGAGTAGTCCCAAATTGCAGAAGAAAGCTGAATCTTCTAGAATCCACTATCAGTGTCGTTCTTTACAAAGTTTAGAAATCAAAAAAAATTCTCGAAGTACGACACATTTATATTTGGGTTCGCCGCCGCTATCTTGATTTTTGATAATTTGGCTATATTGACAATTGATTTGAGTAGACGATTTAGTCAGCGAGCTTTTGACATGAAGTTTGTGAAAATCGGCCAAGAAACTAAAAAGTTGGAAAAAAATTATAAAACTCGTTTTATTTTTTTTCACCCGGTATAACGTAATAAGTACTCAACATCTGACAGCACCATTCGATCCAGAATTGTTTTTTTGAGTAGATTAGTACTTTATTTGAAGAAAATCGCAAAAACTCCAAGAAATATAAGCGAACTGAAGAATTGACCAGCCGCCAACTTTGATGCGATATTGCTGGAAAATGTACCAGAAATCGCGAAAGCACCCAAGTGATTATTTGTCCTGGGATAATCCTCTAACGATTCCAAAAAAAAAAAATTGATTACATCGTTTTTCCTACAGAAGTACTGCTAGGGCCTGGATTATATCGCAAGTAACATTTTTTGGGGTGATTTGTTCACCACTGGAGCAGTGGCGGGCCCAGGGGGAAGCTATGCCAATATGCCAATGCAATGGGCTATTTTCACTATTATTTGTTTTTCACCACCATCAACTTCAACCAATTTTTCCACCAGATGCTGAAGCTTCTTGGACCTCATCAGGGCTGTCGGGAGACTTGTCCGTACGTGCCTGGCACATCTGTATCCAATTGGTCATGGTCAATTTATTTCAAGCCATGTAGGCAAGGGATGGGAACAATCCAAGGGAACCTACCCAACCCAAGTCTGGCCTGCTATGAACTATGTATGACCACAGGCACAGAGAGTAGCGTTGATGTTTAGTGATGATGAGAAGCCCCTGGTGGCAAATATGGTGAACCCGCTCGTGTACTACTCACGGCTTTACGTATATTATGTTGCCTAGATTACGGCGTTTTTAACGTTCGATGAAAATCCCAAATTCTAGCCGGAAATGAATACTTTACCGAAAAACCTAGATTTTTTGCATGAAATCGTTTCAAACTTCGTCTTGCTACTCATCCACTGGGCTTTTTCTTTTTTAAATTGCCATTTATGATAGTCGCTCTTCTGTCCCCTCAAACTCGACTTTTACTTTGAAATTAAAAAAAAAAGCGAGAGAATGACTAGATCCAACTTTTATCTTTCAATAGAGAACAAAATCATCAAAATCTGATCTCAAATAAGGCTATACGGCTGGAAGCCGCAACATGCTTTCGTGTGCATTTTAGTGAAATTCGACCCGGGCCCTTAAAGGAGTAGGCCATCTGTGGAGTAGGCGCTGTGTGCTGTGATGACATGACCATGGTATCTTCACGTTCACGAAAACGATTTTCCCGGTTATCGAGACCATCACGTACAGATGCGCTCTAGAAAACTTTAGCATCAGGTACTTGAAGGACAATTTTCGGTGGTACTGAAGCTGAGATAAACCGATAAATCTTCTGAAAGTCTAAATTTGCAAAAAAACAGTGCTAACTTGAAAATGCGGGCTTTAATAAAAAATCTCCTAACGGCACTTTATCCTCCAAATGAAACGGCGGATCAAGCCATGGTACCGATTCCCAAAAATTTCCACGAATAATGACACTAGGGTCGGGCTAAGGGCTCCGGAGTCGATTTTTTTGACATTTCGCAGACTTTGTAGCCTCGAAAGCGACATTCGACGACGCAATTTCCATAATTAGGTCAATTCCTTACATATTTGCAAAACAACGAAATTTTTCGGGTTCAGCTGACTGAAAATATGACCTGGTCGTTCTAAGAATACAGATCGCATTTTTTTCTTGAATGAGCCTATATTGAACGCAAAAAAAATTGCGGTCAAAAAAACCCGAAAATTTCATGGATCTCAGGTGCTGAAAGGTCTACCGAGCAATTTTTTCGGGAAAAATTCGAAATTACCAATTTTTTTCAAAAAAAAACTTTACAAATCGAAAACGCAGGCTCTAATCAAAAATCTTCTAACGGCATTTTATTCTCCAAATGAGACAAGAGATCATTCGATTCTGCCGATTTACGAAAATTCTCACGACAGGGTTCTCGCTAGTCAATGGAGTCAAATTTCTTTGACTTTTTCCCTGATTTTACAGACCATGGATGGTCGTGAGTTTTCCCTGACTACTGAGTAAAGAAATTCTCAAGCACCTAATAAAAGAAATAGTTATGGGTAGCAGGTAAAATAAAGCGATCAATTTTTTCGGCAAACACAAAACATGTTAACTGCATTATTGATGACTAGGAGCGATAACAGATTTGAAAAATGAAAAAAAAGTTGCTCAGTTTACGAATTCCCTGACCCTTAGAAAAAAAACCTTGACTTTTTCATTTTTTTTTCAAAATTTCATGACATTTCCTGACCAAAATTTTCAAATAGTGAATTCTCCAGGTTTTCCAGATTAGCGGGAGCCCTGCACGATTAATGATACCAGAGCTGACCAAAGGGCTCCGGGGCCAGTTTTTGATAAATCTTTTATAGCCTAAAACTGACCAAAAAAAAAATTTGACTTGAAAACGCGGGCTTAGATCAAAAATCTTCTAGAATAAGCCCTTCATTCTTCACACGATACCAGGGTGGGCCGCCAGGCTCCGGGGTAATTTTTTTCACATTTCGCTGACTTGTGGCTTCAAAAACGACACTGCAACATTTTATTCCAGCATTTTCGGTTTTTCCGTTCTTTCGAGTTTTTCATCTTTTCGGGGGCATCTTCGCCCATTTTTGGAATTACCAGACAGTGAAATCGTACTTTGAACCTTATATTATTCTTCTGTTCATAGATCCCCTGTTGTGAAATAACTCTAGCTCTCACTCCAGCTCGTTATTTGTTTTAGCTTCTACCGTTAAAAAAATCGGCTGTGTCACCCCAAAACTTTTCCGACTAGTACCCAGGAACCTCTGGAATTTTTTTTCGAAACGCCCCTCCGGGTGGAAAGTTAGAATTAGAAAGAGAGATTAAAAATAATTTGCAAGAAATTGAAAATTTTGTCAGGAAAATTTTAATTTTCCGGGAAAACATCAAATCTTATTCCAAATCATTGTAAAAATAATCAATTAAAAGCTTCACTCCAAGCTCCATCATTCAAGTCCGGTTTCGAAAACCCAGGCCGGTTTTACATTTTCAACCGGAAAATTCTCGTGAAGTTGAGAAAAAATTGTTGGAGAATGTTCATGACCCAGTTACCCCCTGTTTAAAATAGCACTGAAAATCTGTTCACGGGAGAAAAAGTTGGAAAATTTTAAGTTTTTCCAGAGAGGAAAACTCGAAAACCGTGGGTCCGTTCTCAAAAGTTTTTCTTCCAAAAATTAATTCAATCTTTTTTTCAAGTTTAATTCCCAGCATGTCTGCACCTAAAATCAATATTTCGTGGGGCTCACACTGCATGTCAAAGTCTGCATTGCAGTTTTTTCAAATTTACGAAATGTGCTAATTTCATTGTGGAAAAATTACCGTAAGAAAACTGGTACCGTGTTAATTTTGAAAATGGGTCTACACGACGCTCAATTCCATCTACTTTCGATATCAGTTGGAATTTTTCAAAAAAGTCGATCCCCGCGAGTGGGAATGAATTTTCGAGATCAAAAAGCGAGTCCTCCTGGTCAAAACACAGGTGAAATGCCCCTCTCGGTAATATAACTTTTTTTGTTGTGTTGCTTCCTGCCAAAATTTAATTCCAATATCCATCGGATAGGTTTTAAATATAAATTGAATGATGAAGTTTTGAATTTTGACATTTTTCATTATTCGACATAACAGATAGGACAATACATTCAACTGTGCTGAATACAGTTTTTCAGGGCTTTCAAATGACATATTGCAAGTCGAGATCCGTGGGATATATAGCTTCTGACATTTATTGATAGTGAACAGTTCTGTTTGACAGATGGCAGTCAAAAACTATTGGGCTCATTCCACGGAAAAACCATGTCTGCACACCAAATTTCAAGTCTAAGTATGTCACAAATTCTTGAGACAGGAAGAGTTGAGGTGTACTCTGCTTTGGTAAAATTTTTGAAGAGGAAGAGTCGTTCAACATATAACGTTTTTAATTTTGCAGGTCTGAACTTGATTGCGTTTGTTTATGAGTCCTATATTTTCTTCTGGTTTTAATTAGTGTAATGGCTAATAGGACAAACCAGTCCTAAGGCAAAAAAAAAGTTGATCGTATCAACGGTTTCGCAGTTACCGTGAGAGATTACAGACACACAGACAGATAGACAGACATCATTCTGGAAATGGTCTTAGTCGTCTTGGGGAACCTCCAAATGGATATATCCGTGGAAATCTCAAAAACTTTTTTCTGCACGATTACAATATGTACTTACTTTCCCTTCCATGTTGGTGGGGGGTCGGAAAAGTATAAAAGGAAGGACGTCAAATTAGGTGGTTTTGGCATGTTTCTGGCAAATTGTTTCGTATTATGCGTTCAGCTTTTATTTTCACCAAAGCAGGCGAGTCTAGTGTGTGATGTGTGACAGAATCCACCTTGTAAGAGCGCTTATTTTTGGAATTGATAAGCCGCTTTTACAGAACTTCGTATGTCGCCGGGGACAGTGTCGCTGGCCAATAGGATTCGATCCGCCTGTACTCCCCTACCTCCCTCCATAACTCCCCGCGACACGAGTTTCTGTCGTCGTGTCGTTCAAATTATTCAACTACATACAGTGGAGTGGGGGGATTGTCGCCGGCGACAAACGAAGTTCTGTAAAGCCGCCAATTCACCTTATTCGAAATTGCACTGCCATCTTTTGACGTTATGTCGAAGTGAAGATATCTGGGGGGATTGAGTCCCAAACCAAAATGCACCAGATTTTCTCATGTCAACTTTATTTATAATGTCAACACAACAAAAGCGCGCCCGTCGCCAGTGACATAGAAACAAAATAATGTTTATTATCACTATGGTATTATTCAAGTGTTTGTTATTTGTGGTTTCTTCAGTCATTCTCGTGTCATTCTCCAGTGGAATGGCTCTCCAGTGCTTGAATCAGCTTGGAAGGTGCGATGTACCCTTATTATGAAACGCTGAAGTGGTGGAATGTGCAAGCCAGCAAGACGACGGACCTTGGCAGTTTATCGTCGTATCTTTTCTTCCCCGATGTAATGAAGTGTACGCCGCAAATCTTGTGGCATTTTGTAGGCTGGCATGAGTCCTTTTCATAACTCCTTTTTCTACACGCTTTACCCAGACCTCTCTTCTTTCGTCTTTGGTGACCGCGTGAATTGAAACTTTCGACTTTCGGCTGAGTCCGACTTGCAGCCAGGTAGGTACACAGCACCTTGTACACCCCTTTGCTATTGCGACTTTCCACCATTAGTAGGTCGGTATTTCACAACATGGATTAACAAATCAAACTCAGCAATTTAGCAGTAACCACAAACGATAACAATAACCGGGAACAACAGCAACAACAAGACAAAATAACGAAGATGAGAGAAAATTCGGAAAGCTGCGTGTACTTGGAACGAACGTAAACGACCTCGTAATGACAAATTCACATACGACACTGACACTTGACTGGAAGAAGTCGAACTGACATCTATGCAGTATAGTAGTTATCTACTTTACCTACGCTGTGGGGACCCGTTTCCCATGATGCATTTCATTTACGAATAAGGTGAATAAGCATTAGGTATTCTGTGTGATAAAGGGTATTATAGTTACTATACTCTTTTGAAAAGATCGACGTATGATCACCCGTGATTATCACACTCTTCCGTGTGGTTTCCTTCGAAAACCAGTCGTGTGACAATACTGCATACGACCTACAA
This sequence comes from Anaspis maculata, assembly GCA_949128115.1. Lineage (NCBI taxonomy): Eukaryota > Metazoa > Arthropoda > Insecta > Coleoptera > Scraptiidae > Anaspis > Anaspis maculata. The sequence goes on from OX421965.1 coordinate 7,440,292, forward strand.
GTTGGGGCTAAGACCGCCGTAAGTGCGGTTACTATAGCAACGGGCGCAACGGCAAATCAGACCGCTCTATTTGGCAAGTTACGCCGTCCTAACTTTTGCGCCTGGAACTTGGTATCGAGCCCTTATCTATTAATACGATTCTGGCCAATAAATCGGGCATGCATGCGCCACTCAAAGGCAGTGAAGCCAAACCTTTCTCAAAAGCAGCTCCTGGGAATGAGGTCCCTCGATCAGGGACACCGTCCAGCTTAAAATGAAAGATACTTTAATAACTTTCTCTGGACGGTCCTCTATCTGGCTCATGTATTTCGCGTAATCTGGCGACCAAACGCAGGAAGCATAATCAGGCCCTCCCCTTCGCTACGCCACTGGCCATTGCCTGTGCAGAAGCCTCACTTCATCTTCAGTGATGCCAACCCAAGGTCGGACCAAGCGAGAGTCGGAGCCAAGGAAGTTATAATTATAGCAGGAGGGAACATGAGCTCAAAAAAGTGAAGCCGTGTGACGTCACGTTCTGGGTATGCAACCCGTAAGTTATGAACCACACGAAGGCACACGACCACGAGTCACAGAGGTCCATCCCACAGAATCATGAATCTGTCACTGCGAAAAGCGTAGTGACAGAATCAGTCAGTTTTTGTGTTTGTGTTTTTCCTTTGCCAATTTCTCATTTTCATAATGGCGGAATCAGTAGCTTTCATGGCTTTGGGATGCCGAGACGACTAGCGGTCACCGCCCAGAAAGAAATTTTTCGAGCAGAAAAAGCAAAAGGGCATAGCGTAGCAGAAATGGAAAGCAGAACAGAAGGAACAGAGATGAACAGAAGCAGGTGCAAATAAACAAGCTACAAGACTCTAGATATGCCAAACCAAGAATACAAAGACCTACAAGGCAAAGTGCCTAGATGCACGCTTAATCCAAACGTGAAGGCTGGAAGCAGCGATTTGCAAGGTTGGGGTGTGGTGATGGGGTACAGACGAGTAGCTACTGGAAGCTACCAGGGTATATCATGTTGTGGAAAGGAGTGAGACGATGGAGCACTTGAGGTCATGTCAGGAATCGCTGAAGGAGGGCAGAACTCTGAGGCAATTGTTGGGAAATGACGAAAAGGGGCTGAAATGGATGACAAAGATTGAAAGAAAACAGAAGAGGTGCAACACTGATGATGACAAGATGTGGCAGTCGAATTTTGTTTTATATTTATCTACATCCTTTTATTTTGCGGCGTAGTGGTGTGAATAATACAAATAAAAATGTAACATTCTCATAAAATATCAACAATAAAACTCAGTTCTTTCTCGACATTGAGTATCAAATTTTTCTTGATGTATGAACTTCTCATCGTCTCTTGTCTTCAGCGAGCGTTCTTCCTTTATTCCAGCTCAGTCAATTTTCTGTTATTTATCTTACTGTTGCGTCCTATGCTTCTTTTTGTCTTTCTTGATTTCTTATTCCTGTCATTCTCGCTTATCGTTCTACTGGCCTATCCTCGTTCATGCTCTCTAGGCGTCCTCAGCAACTCAGTTGTCTCTTATCTACAAATTTTGTTGCAGGCCTCATCTTAGCTCTTTTCTTACTCGGGGTTACGAATTGTGTCTCCTCACTATTTTTTTTTACTCCGCAGACGCATACTTCATCCCCGTTGCTTCACGCTTCTTCTACATTCTCTTAGATAAGACCTCCATGTCTCACCTGTGAGTCATCAGTCAGTATTGATATGAAAATCGTATTATAGGTACTTTCAGCTTGGTCTTCTTTGTTACTTCTTTTTTATTCATTAGTGTCTTAGTAGTACATTTTACTGGTGGTATTCTTGTACAGACTTTTTATAGCACTAGTTAGTTTCTTTTTCACTCCTCGTTGTTCTCTGAATTTTTTGATGCATTGTGAAGATGAGGCTTTGCACGCTACCTTTTTATCGGAGTCCACTCTGAGTGTTCAGCAACGTTGGCTCTAGTGTCTTTTTCAGTTTCTTTCCCAGTAGTTGTATATTTGCATTGGCATGTTCAGCAAGGTGATGCATTTATGGTTTGCACACTCGTTAAGAACCCCCTTTTCTTTTCTATGCTTTATATTGTAGATTTCCAGCAGCAATCTTTTTCCCTCTTCTCCCAAAGCTATTTATTATCTCTGATGTAAATTTATCATGTCCAGGAGCTTTGCCGTTTTTCAGTTCCAGGAATGCTTTTGTTCTTTCAGGTCTTCTGTTAGCGTCCCTTCATTTCTGTCTTCGATCGTATTTTCTTTGTTAATGTCGTCTTCATCAGTCTACCTTGGTTGTGCACTCAGTAACTCTTGGAAATATTCACTCCATCTTTCCATTACTTCTTCAGAGACCACCAGTAGTGCTCGATCCTTCCTTATTGATTATGGAATGTTCTGGTGAGGTTCAGAGATCTTGAATATGGAAAAGTTATTTTCAATTGTAAATTTTCAAAGAGATTTACTCAAGTTTCAATAATAATTCTTGGGCCAAGCAGTATCGTTCTTCTGATTCATCATTATTCTGTGGTTTTTTAATGCCTTTCATCATGGTGCTCTAAACTAAGATCTAGGCCTCCTAAAGCTAAGCCTCACATCATATCCATTTCATCAAATCATCACCTATGCACAAAAGAACTTGAAGGTTGACTGGGTCGAGGCGGTCATACTTCAAGTGACTTTTTCTTTATTCACTTTCTTCTTGAGTAAAAGGCAGTATCTTCTCTTTGATCGTGCATGTGAAATCCAAAAATAGGCATCCCTGAATTTGGAAAGATAAAACCAATATTATCAAAATTTTGTGGCATTTTTGACTCTCAATTACCTAATTGACTTGCTTCCATTTTATAAGTATGAATTATCCAGTGTAGGTGCACACTAGTACAACACACACGTAGGTCCGTACGCACAATATTGGTAACTGTACTAGGTTAAATAGGTAGGTACACAGCAACTGTGCACTGGGCAGTGCAGGAGGCATACTTTGGCTTGCTCGAGCTTTTCATTTGTTTGGTCTTCCATGAGTTTGCAAGGCGGTTATGTCCTTTTCAATTCGGCACTGGACAAGGGCACACGTCGTAGAGGATAGAATCAAATCATTTGGAGCTGCAAATCTTGAATTGGGCATATTCGTAACTTCAAAATTTATTGTTCCAGGTTCACTTATTTGTGCAACAGTATTTTCTAGTTTGGATTGTCTTCTGCTTGGAAAAACTGTCTCTGAACGGCGATCGCTGCGGTTTTCACATTCAAAAACCTCAAAAGCGATTGAAAATGCCACATTGAAGAGCGAAACTGACAAATGAAAAAATTTAACCACAAAAACGAATGATATGCTGTCACTTTGCTGTATAATTCTGTGGGATAGACCTCTGTGATTCGTGTGCCTTCGGGTGGTTCATAACTTACGGGTTGCATACTCAAATACATGATTTCCCCTCACCCCGTTCCGCATCAAATTTCCTCGCCTACAAGCTGGGTTACGTTCCCTCCTTATATTCTAACCTCCTTGGTCGGAGCAATGATAAGTCGGAACAAGCCGACGCACCCTGAAAAAAGTGAATATGCCCCCACAGGCGTGAAGCTCAGTAGCGCACTTCCTTTATGGTCAGTGAACGCAAGATGTTTATGAGGGTCCCACCGTTTATTTGGACACGATTTTGCCTAGTTCGGTGCTCAAAACTATGAGCTATCCATCAAGAGTATGCTGGAATGAAGTAGGTGAAATATACTCATGCTTAATCCACCTTTCCCACGAGAACATCACGCATACCTGTGAGAACACTACTGGCGGTCTGCAGTAGCCGAATGTACTAGCGGGGATCTGCGCTCACAGACATGCCCGCAAGTGATTTCTCACTGCCATGGATATGGATCAGCGGCCTTTTGCCAAACCCTTCGTGTGATGATTTTTTTTTTTATTGGTTTTTTGTCGTCGCCTAGTTGTAATGCTCAAGATGTAATTCACCGTTTCCATTTATGCAATTGTTGATAAACCAGAGTCAATTGAACTGTGCTGTTTGTTTTCCAGAACCGTTTTGTTCTTCACAACAGATCTAAGGGTTTATGCTACCCCCTTTTCAAGCTGGCCCGTAGCGACTGATGATTTCATCCAACGCAAAACTGTTTTATATAAATATTTTATTGCAGTTCAACATTAATATCAATAATCGCAATAATTAATATTATACTATACATTCCCATGCTTTATATAACATACAATAATAGAGGGGGGGAAGGGGTAGGTAGGTATACATACATTGTCTCTGCTATATTTCTATATATCAAGCACCACTACTCTCAAGGCTTCTTTCATTGGTCAACAATCAAAAAGTAAAAATCACATGCTGTGGTATATATCGACATATTAAAAACGTTTTTTTTTTTTCATTCAGTTTTGTTCCTAAAAAGGCACTTAACTAATTATACAACACATATAAAAGAATATAATACAAAAGACGTCGTCGTATTTGATAAAATCAATAGTACGAAAAAGAAAATCAATGCCGGTATCACATGGCACCAACTTAATCGATTATAATACAAAATACAAAAGAAAGTACAGGGTGATGTTCTTATGCGCACGTTAACACAGACAATACGATATTTTCACAACATCATTGGCAGTGCGGTAGTCGGGGAGGCTGAATATAAAATCTCAATCAATTGGCTGTCGCGTCACGAAGCGGTCGTATCCGCCAGGCGGATGGTATGTTGTAGCAACCTGTTGAAGCCGGAACCGTGAAGCGGTTGTAAAAGCCACTGTGACTTACTTATTGCCTCCCAGGCGCCTGCACTAAGAGTATAAGAGATACTAATTATCAAGTCTTTGACTAAATTTCATTCCAAGCTTCATTATTGTTCTTCTCAACAGGCTTCGAGTCACCGTCGATTCTCCTGAAACACAAAAAACCCATAGAATCTGATTTGAGTAACATACAAGATCAAGAACATTCAACAACTAAGATAATCCAAAATGAGGATCACTCAAAATTGAAATCATCCAATATCAAGATTGTCCAAAATTGCGATCATAGATTAAGATGATCCAAGATCAGAATCATCTCAAACTGCAACATTCAGAAAAAGAAATCATCCAAGATAAAGATCATTCAATAATATAACCATCCAAGACTCAGAAAATTGAAATCATCGAAAAATTGATATCATCCAAAAAATCGAATATCCAAGATCCTCCAAGAGAAATCCTCCAAGATAGGATCATCCAAAATTGAGATCATTTTCAAAATCAAAATCATCCAAAATTGCGATCGTCCAACCAAAACTGAAGTCATCCAAGACGAGAATCATTCACAATTGAGATCATACAAGATTGAAATCATCCCAAATTGAGTCATCCAAGATTAGAATCATTCAAAATTGAAATCATAGACTGAAATCATTTGAGAATAAACTCATTCAAAATTATGACTTGGAATTACTGTTAATTATTGAAATCATACAAAAATATAAGATCATTCGAAATTAAGATAATCCAGTAATGAAATCTTTTCGGAAATCTTCAAAATTAGAAACGTCGAAGATTAAGATCATCCAAAATTGAAATCATTCAAGATTGGATTAATCCGTAGTTGTTATCATTCGAAAAATAAACCATCGAAAATTGGTATCATTGATAGTGAGATCATACAAAATTATCAGATCATCCAAAATTGAGATAATCCAAGATTAAAATCATCCAAGAATAAAATCATTCAAAATTAGAATCATCCAGAATTGCGATCGCTCAAAATCATTCAACCATTCAAAATTGGGATATTCCAAAACTGAAATCATCTAAAATAATCAAAATCAAGATCTAATGATCATTCAATAAAAGGATCATCCAGGATTAAGATTATCCAAGTGCAGAATCAGTCAAAATTGGACAACCCAAAACTGCGCTCATCTAAAACTGAAATCATTCAATATAAGGATCATCATCGGGATGATCCAAAATTGCAATAATACAAGATTGAAATCATTCAAAATGCATTCAATCGAAATTGGAATAATCCAAGATAAGAATAATTCAAAATTGAAGTATTCAAGGTTGGGGTCCAAAACGGAAATCTTTCAAGATTGGATTGATCTGAAATTGTGATCATTCGAAATATATAAATCACCCAAAATTAAAGTAACTGATAATGACATCATACAGGATGATAGCCAAGATTGCGATCGTCAAAAATTGAGATCATTTAAAACTGAAATGACTCAAAAAATCAAAATTAAGATCATCCAATACTAAGAACAGTCAGGAAAAGTCATCCAAAATAAGGAACATACAAGTTTGCAATCATCCAAGACTGAAATCATTCAATAGTGAGATGATTCAAGATTGCAATCATTCGAAATTTCATCTAAATAAAATTGAAATCATTCAAAATTTAATCATTGAAGAATGAGATCATCGAAAATTGAAATGTTGAGGAACGAAAACATCCAGACTTCTAATAATTTGGAATGGGGATCATCCAAAATTGACATTATTCAAGATTAAAAGGATCCAAAACTGTAATCGTCCAAAACTGAAGTCATCCGAGACTGGAATTATTTAAAATGGGGATCATCCAAGATTGAGATCATCCAAAATTTCGATAATTCAAAACTGAAATCATTCAACAGTAAGAAAAAACTCAAGAATTGAATCATCCAAAGTTGCGATCATTTCAAAATTAAACTATCCAAGATTAGAATTATTTGAAATGGAAGTCATCCAAAAGTGAATTCAATGAGGATTGGATTTATTCCAAATTGTGATCATTCGAAGAAATGAAGAATCATCCAAAAGTGGGATCTTTGGAAAAATTGAAATCATGCAAGATTCTATAAGATCATTCAAAAATGAAATCTTCAAGAAATTCAAGATTAAGATCATCCAAAATTGAAATCATCTAAGATTGAAATCGTCCAACATTAAAATTATTCAAGATTGAAGTATGTATTCAAGGTTGAGATCCAAAACTGAAAGCTTTCAAGATTGGACTGATCTGAAATTGTGATCATTCGAAATGTATAAATCACCCAAAATTAAAGTAACCGATAATGACATCATACAGGATAATATCATCATCCAAGATCGCGATCGTCCAAAATTGAAGTTATCCAAGATTCAACATTGGTATCATCCAGAACTGAAATGACCCAAAATAATCAAAATTAAGATAATTCATTATTAAGATCAGTCAAGACTAAAATAATCCAAAATAGGGATCATACAAGTTTGCAATCATCCAAGACTGTAATCATTCAAGACTGCAATCATTCATTCAACTGTACAAAATTGAAATCATCCAAAATTTCAATCAATTGAAATGAAGATCCATCCAAAATTATTCAAGATTAAAAGGATCCAAAACTGTAATCGTCCAAAGCCGAAGTCATCCAAGATTGAAATTCTGTGAAATGGGGATCATCCAAGATTGAGATCGTTGAAAAATAAGATCATCCAAGATTGAGATCATTCAAAATTTCGATAACTCAAAACTGAAATCATTAAACAGTAAGAAAAAATTCAAGAATTGAATCATCCACAGTTGCAATCATTTCAAAATCGAACTATCCAAGATTAAAATTATTTGAAATGGAAGTCATCCAAGAGTGAATTAATTCAAGATTGGATTCATTTAAAATTGTGATGTGATCACTCGAAATAAAAAATCATCCATGATTTTTAGAAAATTGAAATCATTCAAGATTATACAAATCATTCAAAAATCAAAATTTCAAGAAATCTGAGATTAAGATCATCCAAAATTGAAATCATTCAAAATTGAAGTCATCGAACACCTGAATCATCCAAGATAAATTGTGATCACTCAAAATTGGAATCATCCTAGATTCAAATAATCCAAAACTGCGTTCTTTCACAATTCTTCAAAAATTGAATCTTCAAGATCACAATCATCCAAGCTTAGGATCATCCAAAGTTGAAATCATTCAAGAGTGAGGTCATCCAAAACTGAGATCCATCAAGATTGAAATCATCCCCAATTAACATCATTCAAGATGGCAGTCATCCCCAAAAGTTAGATCATCCAGCATTTGGTTTCAAAATTAGAACCATCCAAGATTAGGATAATCCAAAATTGGAATCATTCAAGATTGGAATCATCTAAAATTCAAGTCCTTCAAAATAAAAATCGTTCGAAATTGGAAGCATCCAAGTTTAAGATCATCCAAGATTGAGATAATCCAAAAATGAATCTTCAGAATCAGAATCATCCAACATTAGGATCATCCAAGATCAAAAGCATTCAAAAATAAAATCTCGAAGATTTGAATTATCAAAATTTGAATCATTCAAGATAAAGATAATCCAAAATTGAAATAATTCAAAATTGATCCAAAACTGCGATTGTCCAAATTTGAAGTAATTCAAGATTGGGATCATCCAAAATTGGGAACACCCAAAATTGCGATCATCTAAAACTGAGATCATCCAATATTGAAATCATCTAAAATCGCGATCATTGAAAATCCGAATAATTCAAAATTGCGCATTCGTAATTGAAATTATCCAAGATTGAGATTATCCGGAATTGAAATCATCCAAAATTAAAATCATTGAAGATTGGATTCATCTAAAATTGTGATCATTCGAAATATAAACCACAGAATAGAAATAAGTGCTTCGCACAGAAGCCGCACTCCGGTCGGCTCCTTTGATGTTTTCGGTTTACCGCCAGGGACCTTGAGCACTACTGATTTAAAAGGCCCATCGTCTATGCTCGGCACACTCGTGATGTTCCGTCGATGTGTGCGATGCCATTGGCGGGTTGGCGCCCGCCCAAGCTATGACAGTTGTATGTTTGTGTTGTTTGTTGACATGTTGACAAGGATAACCTCAACTGTACCTGACAGACCTGTGTCTGTGTTTCTCTGCTCTCCAGAGCATAGCAACAATAGTGCAATGTGTTATGGAAATCGGAAGAAACACCGGCCGTCGGGCACCTTTACTGTCAGAATAAAATTTGCATCCACAACCCACATACGCGCAAGCGGTGCCCCATTTTCTCTTCTTTGCGGAAGGTAGAGGATTCTCCTCAGCCAAGGCCACATGAACTTATCACCAATTCACCACCACAAAACCGTAGTGAGGAGTTCAACAGGTGAAACACGAACACAGGTACAGTTGAGGTTAGCTTTTTGTCAACAAACAACAGGAAGAGCGACGTATTAAATGACATTTAGCAACCGTCATAGCTTCGGCGGACAGCAATCCGCCAATGACGCGTCGTACACAGCGACGAAGCCTCACGAGTGTGCCGAGTACACACGATGGACCTTTAAACCAGTAGTGCACTTCTATCTCGCTCATATTTTTGATATCCTTTTCAAGTGATGCTTCTGTGCCAGGCACTTATTACTATTCTGTGATATAAACCATCCAAAATTGGAATCATCGATAATCGAAATCATACATACTATTGTAGACAAAAAAAGCTGAACGACAGATGAATGACTTTTCAAATTTTGGTGAAAGGCCCTTTAGGATTATCATTTTTGACAAGCCCATGACGAAATGCCGGTGATTTTTGACTCATGGTTGTAAGATCATCCAAAAATGAAATCTTGAATGACTGAAATCATCCAAGATTGAGAACATCTAAAATTTGAATAATTTAAAATAGAGATTCACCCAAAGTTGATGTCGTTCAAAATTATAAAATCATTCAAAAATGAAATCTTCAAGAACAGAATCATCCAAGATTGGGATCATCCAAAATGGAAATCCCCCAAAACTGACTGATGCCATCCAAAACTGAGAACATCCAAGATGAGAATCATTTAAAGCTTGAACCATCCAAAAGATCATCCAAAATGCAAAGATCGAGCTACAGATTACATACGTGCACTACACAACTACGGCACGGTCTTTTTCTGCGCTTCTTGCGCGCGCTTTTCCCATTCCGCTTTCCTCTGGTTGAAGTTCTTCGTTTCGGTGATGAACTCTTCGCTGATGTACTCGCTTTTCGGCGAAATCCCCGTGATGATTTCGTCCTGCGCCATCTTGCGATCGATCAGGTCGTTGCCGTTCTTCAGGTTCGACTGCTGCATCCAGTTTTCGGTTTTCCGCCGCTCGCTGAAGCTCGACTGCTTCTTGATGCTTATGTCGACTATTTCGGTCTTGGTCGGCGGCGGCTGCATGCTTATCGTACGCTGGTACGGATGGAAATTGTTGGGCTTTCGCAGCGTCACTTCGGTGCTCTCCGTGAACTTGGATTCGACCAGTGCTTCTTTGATTTTCGGCTGTTGTTGTTGTTGAGGTGGCTCTTCAACGACTACATTATCAACTTGTGATTCTTCAGATTTCTTTTTCAACGGCTCAGTCGGCGGGATGTCGGCTCTGACCATCAGTTTGGGTTTCTTGGCGCGTTCCTCCCTGGGCGAGTCGTCTTGGTTCTCTTTGTCGCTGTCTTTGGCCCTGGAATCTTCGACCATGGCGGCGACCTGCTGGCTGATGGCTTCGCCGTCGCCGTCTTTGAGTTTCAGCGATCTCCTGGCGAACACCTTCATCAGCTCGGGTTCGTCGTCGTTCTTCTGCTTGACCATCGATTTCTTGCGGAGCACGACGGTTTCCACGGCCGAAGAGCTCGACGACGATTTCGAAACCGGCGTCTTGTCGCCGCGGTCTTCTTCGTCCAGCCTGTCCAAGCTGTCCTGAGAGGACCGGTCGGAAGCGCAGTTGTTTTCGCCTTTCAGAGAGTCCAGGCTGATCGAGCGGCTCCTGAGGAACGGCTTTTCACGCTTGGGCGACTCGGGAGTGACCGACGTGACCGAGGGCTTTCTCTGGGCTACGCTGGTCTTGCTCTCGCTTTTCTTGACGAACCTGCAAAAAAAAACCCAACTTTGAATGTTGAAAATGAAGCCAAAAATCAAGCTTTTCGACCGTTAACATTAATCAGGCGATGAACTCTCAAATCTTGAAAATGAATCCAAAAAGCTCCCAGAAGACAAAAGTCGTTTTTTCAATAATCAAATCTTCGTCCTCGTTTTTCGTTGACAAGTGACCGATTCTGATGCCAAATTTGACGAGAAGAAAAAAGCCGAAAGCTTCTGCAAGAAGACGGAAAAAAGAGGGCGAAAAGAAGACAAAAAAGAAGATACAGAAAAGAAATGGAAAACTTATGACAAAATGGGCGAAAAAGAAAAACAATTTCATGACAAAATGAGAAATAAGCAGAATCAGATGATTCCAAATGTGAAACTGAGAAAGTTGCAGGAATTAAAGAAAATAAAAAATATTTACAGAAGACAGAAAATGAAGAAAAAAGCAAATCGCGTACAAATTGGCTTTTGAAAAACTGCAACAAGCGCTCAAGGGAGAAACAGGAATTGAGAAACTGGTGGAGGCGGAATAAGCAAGCGATTAAGATGAGGAAGAAAAGACAGTGAATAGTGGAGCGAAATCGGCCTGAAAAGTCGTCGTTTTTTTTTTTAAGGTATAACAGCACCAAACCTTAAAGGTCTTATAGAGAATTAAATTCCACGTATGTATGGTCATTTTGGGGATGATCTTGTGGTAGGGACCTTTTTTATGGGTAAAAAACCTCGAAAATTGAAAATGAGCAGTTCAGCATTCACAACGTTATATATCTGGATCCAGTTGAGCTATCGATCTGTTCTTTTTTTTAAATAAAAGTACATCGAAAAACCTTTCCAATGGTACATCACTGACTAAAGATAATAGTTCACGAACGTGTTTATAGAACAATAAACATTATATTGACAAAAAATGCAGTCCCTTTTTGACCATGCGAAGAACTTCTTTCCTCGTAGGAATTTTTAGATACAACCTGCGAGAAAAATGAAGCCGAAATATCAGAGAAAATTTTAAAGAAAGTTTCATTGATCTAGGCCGTATAGTTTGTCAGTTATGAATTTTTTTCTGGCGCATTGAATTGGAACGTCGCCCGGCGTGTGTTTGCATACAGTAAATCGCCGCGCCGTGCCGCGTTCACTGTTTGTTATGCGGCGATTTACTGTATGCAAGCACACGCCAGGCGACGTTCCAACTCAATGCGCCAGAAAAAAATTCATAACTGACAAACTATACGGCCTAGATCAATGAAACTTTCTTTAAAATTTTCTCTGATATTTCGGCTTCATTTTCCTCGCAGGTTGTATCTAAAAATTCCTACGAGGAAAGAAGTTCCTCGCATGTTCAAAAAGGGACTGCATTTTTGGTCAATATAATGTTTATTGTTCTATAAACACGTTCGTGAACAATTATCTTTAGTCAGTAATGTACCATTGGAAAGGTTTTTCAATGTACTTTTATTTAAAACAAAGAACAGATCGATAGCTCAACTGGATCCAGATATATAACGTTGTGAATGCTGAACTGCTAATACCCAATTTTTGAGGTTTTTCGCCCATAAAAAAGGTCCCTACCACAAGATCATCCCCAAAATGACCATACATACGTGGAATTTGATTCTCTATAAGACCTATAAGGTTTGGTGCTGTTATACCTTAAAAAAAAAACGACGACTTTTCAGGCCGATTTCGCTCCACTAGAAGGAATTGTTGTCAATGGACTTGCTCAGAAGAAAGCTTATGAACAGGCTGTCGAAGAAAGAGCGGAAGACTTGAGAGTATTTCTGACAGCGGTGAAGAACTGCGAGTGCAAAATGAAGACCAGTACTTTGCTTGGTGATGAGGATTTGAAGAAAAAAACGGAAAAGAGTGTCCAGAAGCTTGAGGAGGAAGAAATGCAGTGGAAACAAGGAGGTATTGAGAATCGCAGCAAAGAAACGGCTGTTGAAAATACAGTATACAGCTTTTGATAGTGAATTGGAGAAAAAACAGGGAAGCATGTTCAGAAGCTTAAAAAAGTAAGAAACCGTGAAAGCTACAGTGGAAACTAAGAGGAATCGAGCAGGGCAGCCAAGAACGGGTGTTGAAGATACACTGTGAAGAAGCTTAAAGCTAAGTGATGAAGATGCAGAAGTAAAGAGAATGTTGTTGATAGATTGGTCCGAAAACGGTTGTAGTAGAAGACCTGACCAATTTGGAGGACTGAGTGTAAGAGCGAAGACAAGCATTATGATGAGCTTGAAGAAATGTTCAACAAGGACTTGTTACAGAGCATGTGGTGTTCGTTACAAAGAATTTGGTTTTTGAATCAAATTGAAGGAAAAGACAAGAAAAAGTGTTCAGAAGCTTGAAGAGGAAGAAATCGCCAAAACTGAAGCGGAAACAGGGGTAGAAGGAACAAGGAAGTGAGAAGTTGAAGATACAGTGAGATTCTTACCTGATTGGCGGTGATTGCGCCATGGGCGTGACGGCGACCACGGGCGACTCCTCGACGACCTTCTCGACGATTTCCAGATTTTCCTGGCTGAACTTCCTCGGCGGAACGATCGCTTTCGCTTCCGGACTGATACCGACCGGGCTGCCGAACGGACTCGCCATCAGAGTCTTCGGTCTGCTCTGCTCGTCGATGATCCGAGGAGCGCTGCTGCTGCTGGTCGAAAACACCACGTTGCTGGCCGGCCTTGCCTCCACCTTGTTCAACTGCCTGTTGAAGAACTCCGGAACGCTGGATTTGGGACTGGGGACGCCGCTGCTCTGCGAAACCTGCTTCAGCTGAATCTTTGTAACCGACACGGACTCTTTGACTTCCTTGAACTCGCTCGTTGCTTCTCTGAACTCGCCCATCAACGCCTCGCTCACGTTCACCACGGCCGTGTGGCTCGGCCCGGATATCGTTATGTTGCTGCTTTCGACTTTCACGTCTCGACTCGTTTCGACCTTCACATCTCGACTTGTTCTTCTGTCTCGGCTTGCTTCCACTCTGCTGTCCCGACTAGTTTCGACTTTACTGCTTCGGCTCGTTTCGACTTTTCTGTCACGACTCGATTCGACCGTGCGGGTTGTTTCGAATTTCCTCGGCTCGTCCAGGTGCTTGATGCTGTCCAGCGAGGAAGCTTTGGCGATCCTTTCGCCGTCTTTCGGAGCGACAGCCGTGACTGCGGGCTGGTCGAGCGATACGGGCGCTTTGAAGCTGTGCGACTTGGTCACCTTGGGTTTTTCTTCGGCAGGCGACAGCTCGGTCAGCGATTTGAAACCGTCCGATTCGTCGTCCATGGTGAGGACGCGTTGCTGAAGCGACGACAGTCCCGGCAGCTTGAGTCTGCGCTGTTGCTGCTGCTCGCAGAAGAGTTCTTTGCGGACGAATTCCGACGACGAGGAAATTATCACAGACTTGCCGGGGGAACTGGGCGGGGACTTCGGCCCCGCTTCGGGACTGGTCGACAGGCGAGCCTTGAACCGGTTCTCGAGCTCGGCCTGCAGCGGCGACGTGCCGAACTCGCGCTTCGGCGCTTCGGGCGAAGCCGGCAGATCGATCGGCTGGATCCGCTGGCGTGAAGCGGCGCCAGAGCGGGGCGCCGCCATCGGCTTCGACTCGACGCGTCTCGAGTAGCTCTCCGACTGTCTCGAGTACGACGTCACTGTCGTCGTGTTCACCGCGCCGACTATCGGCGGCTTGTCCTCTTTCGATTTGCGCTTCTTGGCGCTGCGCCTGGGAAATATGCGGTCGAAAAACGACTTGTCCTTGTGCTCCTCCTTTTCGACGTCCTCTTCCAGCGTGGTGAAGTGCTCCTGGGACTTGTGGCCGGCGCTGGAGCGGCTGCGGTTCAGGTGGTTGGCGGGATCATCGTCGGCCGGCGGAACTAGACCGGGAGGCAGAGAGGAACATTTCAATTGGGTTTCCGTCGGGGTCAGCGTCGTTCTCGCGTTACTGAGGCTGTGGCTGCTGCAGCTGCTGCTGGTAGTGGTGCTTGTCATGCTGTAAAGCTCGGTAACAGCCTCTGCAAAAAAGAGCGAAAGCCATGCATCAGCGAAGCGCTTCTCGCAAGCCAAATTGCGGGTTCATTCGATGTTTTCCTGCAAGAATACTTTTCATTTGTGGAATAATTTTCAATGAATGCAGCCGTCTTTGAGGCTTTTGCGTAAACCGGAGACTTCACTACCCGAGAGACAATTTTCATCGGAAACGTGCATTGTTCTGATCTGGATTATGTCTTTTCTTCCGAGAAGCTCAAGGGTAGAAGTAAGGAAACAAATTCAGTTTAGTTTTGTTTCATGTATTCGATAAGTAATATATACCTATAGGTTGAAATTAAATTCCACAACGATACCTTTGTGACTAACCCGGTCGGTAGCACGGTGAGCTCGGCCCCGCTTTCAAAGGTGGAGGTCCTGAGTTCAAATCCACACCGGGCCAGATGGACTTTTTAATGCGTTCCTTAGTACTGGGGCTGATTGATGCCCCGGGAAAAAGGATGGAACGGAAAAGCCATAAAAAACAAAACCATACTGAAAAGTCCCACAGTTACAAAAACTGTTACCTACACGTTGTGTCGTCGTTCGCCGTCATCGTTAAAGAAAAATCACCGAAAAAAGCCTGCTAATAAGTCAGTAGAAGGTTGATGCAGGAAAAAATCAAAGTTTTGTCAGTCATATTTTTTGTCATGGAGCCAAGCATTCAAACATAACCGATATCAATTTTGGGAGCAATATCTCAAGTGACGTAGAGAACAGAATTTTTAGTAACGAAAATGATTTTAATTCGTAATAGGCTACTGGACATCAATCGCATTTCAGTATAAAAGTATCATAAACCTGATAAATATCTGAATGACGAATTTGTGGTTGGAAAAGTTTTTCGAAATATGATTTCATTTCGGTAAAAAATCAATTTGAAAGTGGACTTATTCAAATCAAGAATAATATGCTACGTCACAGCTTGAAAGTGGGCTAAGAGGTGGGAGAGAGGAAGGAGAGGGGACCGCATTTGACATTCGACCGAAGCATTCGTTCTGGATCTATTACGTAGTGGTGTATTTTCACGTGCGAGCACAACTTCATCACAAGGAACTTATTTTTGATGCCATTGCATGGAGTTATCATGTATTATGAAGTGAAATTGTATAAAAACAAAACTAGATTATTTGACGTGGGGCTGACATATGACATGCGATACTCGCAGTACTGCCAATAATCATATGGCACTAATAACACTGTTGTGATATGAATCCGAAGCCTGCACGAGCAAAAATAAGTGAATTTCAAGGAAGAATCGACCAAAATGTGAGGCCAAACCATAGCACTCCAGCATTTCATTATATTTTTTTGGTATAAATCAGTTCAAAACGAGAAAGTATTCTTCAGTCATTGAATGGCCAACTAGAGTTTCTATTGGGTCTTCAAAATGTGACGTCACGCACTTGCCGCGCCATTCAAACCGACAAATCTTTTTCATGTTTTTTTTATATTATACAAAAACTTTTTTAAACAAAATCATCTTGCCAATGCAACAATTTTGGGAGGATCTTTCATAAAAAGAAATAAAAAAACCCATGTCCACTAGGCTATTGTGTTTGGAATATTCAAACTCAAATATCTCAAAAACGAAGCACCAAATGAAAATTTCTCACGAGGAACTCTTACTTTGGAATTAAATGCAGAATCAATGATTTAGATTGTTTTCTTAAAATCTTGATTGACGTAGAAAATGGAGGGTGTAATAGGGGCGAACTTCCCAATATCTACGCCACTGGAATGATTTGGAAAAAGCGAGGGAAAAAGTCATCTTAAACGTTGATGTGAGTGTATCGTAGGATTACCTGCGACAAATTAGGACAAAATCGGTCAAGCGGTGTGAGAGTTAACGGATTTTTTAAACTAACTTGGAAGCGCTCTATTTCCGTTATTTCTTATTTTTCAATTTTTGTTTTTTGACAAAGTCGCCTAATTTTTTCATTCTCTATCGATTGCTAGAGTTTCCGGATTTGAACCTCGGACACCCTGTCTACAACGCAATATCTCAGGAACGGGCGGAGATATCACAAAATTGGAAACGTCATTGTCACCAGAAAAATTTTGTCTTCAATATAATCGCATGAAATAAAAAACTAAAAATATCAAAAAGGTGACTACCTATGTCCGATCGATTCGAAAACTGTTTTAAATTGTTGGAATTCTTGAAATTAGTCAAAATAATTGATCAGTTTGTCCCTTTTTTCTGCCCCAATCCACAGTATATAGCCCTATTATTAACGAAGTTCCTCTATAATCAAGAAAACGCTATACCGGGTGATCATTTGAAAACTATCCACCTGCAATAACTCCCGATTCCTAGCGAAAATGTCTTCGAGCAAAAACAGGTCATATTTTTATATCGAGGGGGACATCTAAAGCATACTTTAGCGATTTTCTATCTTTAGCCCCCTCGCCCCCACCTACCCCAACTTTGAAATTCCAAATGACACTACCTATTTTGCGATACAATTAATTCAACAGAATTGAATTCTCTTTCTGAAAAAATATTTCTTCAATTTTTAACCCCTTCCCTCTTCCCCCCTACATTCTCTGAATGTCCAATTGAAAATTCTTGACCTCTCAATTCTCTCCAATGCAGTCAACGTCATCCTGCACAGCATCGGAAGAGAAAATTTTCTATGGAAAAAGTGGCACCCAAATTCACCCCTTTGCTCCCCCCTCTTCACCTTAAAAATCCAAAATGACAGTACCTACTTTGTGATACATCAAATTAAAGGGAATTGAATTCTCTCCCTGAACACAATTTTTTCGAAATTTTTAAAGCCCCCGTTTTTCTACTAAAATACTCCAAATGTCCAGTTGAATGGGGGAGGGGTTAAAAATTTCAAAAAAATTGTTTTTAGACAGAGAATTTAATTTCCTTCAATTTGATGTATCACAAAGTGGGTGGTATTTTGTTAAACTTAAAAGTTGAGGTGGGGAAGAGCAATGGGGTCAATTTGGGTGGCACTTTTTCCACCGAAAATTCTTTTCTTTGAAGCTATTCAGGATGATGCTGACTAAACTGAAGAGAATTGAAGGGTCCAGAATATTGAAAGGGACACTCAGAGAATTTTTAAGGAGAAGGGGGTAGAGTTAAAATTTTTGAAAATATTTTTTTCAAAAAGAGAATTCAATTTACTTCAATTTGATGTATCGCAAGGTAGGTAGTGTCATTTGAAATTTTATTTTTGGGATGGGTGGAGGCGAGGGGGCTGAAGATAGAAATTTGCCAATGTATGTTTTAGATGTCCCCCTCGATATAAAAATCGACCTGTTTTTGCTCGAAGAAATATTGACTGGGAATCGGGAGTTATTGCAGGTGGATAGTTTTCAAATGATCACCCGGTATCTCAGGAACGGGCGGAGATATAAAAAAACACTGCTTATATCTCTCTCTAAAAAAGAACAACTATGAAAAACTCTCTTTCTAAAAAAAAAAGAAAACAGACACCCAGACGGTTTTTAGACACGTTGAAGCCTGAAGCTAGTTTGGTTACACCCTGTGTATGTAAGATACACTTCACGGATTACGACGCGACGATAAAAATCCCATCTACTTCAATTCCTTTTACGCGGACATAATATAAAACCTCAAAGCGTTTTTATTGCTATGACATGAATCAATCGACCTTCACGGAGATGGCAAAGCGGAGAACTGATTCGATTATTCAAGTACAGGGTGATCCAAACGCTGTGTAAACTTGACCTAGATCCAGAAGAAGAAGTTTCAATTAGAAATTTAATTACTGAACTTTACCTGTGATTACACAGTTTTTAGTCTTGTCATGCAATGGTGCAAATATGGTAACACCCTGTATCTCTGAAACAAATCATTTCCGAACACAGGTGACATATATTTTCAGAGTTGTTTTTGATAGGGAATCTACCCTTGTTGTTTGTAACACCATTAGTAAAACACCCTGTAGATAAGTTGTAGGTGCCTATATTTTTAAGACTCGATTTTTTTTGGCAACAAAAACAAATCAGCATTAAAGCTTTAATTATATCATCACGACTGCTAGAATTTCACTATTATACCATAGAGTGATAAAACCAAAGAACGTTTCCTGTTTCCTAGATCTAAGCCCCAGTAGTATGTAATTATTACACAAACACATTGATTAAATAAAATAATACCACTGCGCGTCTTCCTCATTTTTTCATACCCAACAAAAATGATACCGGAATATAAAAAAATCCTCTTCCTCGCCAATTACGGGCCTATCATCGTTGCACACACACACATTTAAATACAATGCGATAATTTGTAGAAAGTGTCTCTCTATATCATTCAATTATTATAAGTAAAACGTTCACAAATGAAAAGTACAAGGCATGAATTATCATCATCATCATCATTATCATCATCGTATTCATCAGCAAGACTAACGAGCAGCAGTATTAATAGTTGCAGTAATAATAGTAGTAGTAGGTAGTAAGGGCATCCGACGCGACGAAAAGTTCGATCAAAGACAAAAACGAACCTCGAGAGGCATTGTCGGGGGTCATGCTCCGCACGGACGAGTCCTCGTTGACCTCAGGAGTGGTTGGAAGCGCCGTGGAAAGCTGCAAATTACGAAAACGTCCTTAGTAAGAGTGCAGTTAGTTATTTGTGCGACTGGACAGCATCCAGAGAGCTTAAAAAGTACCAATTATTATTGCATGGGCATTATTACTGATCATTCAAGTCATGATTACTGGGGTGTTTGCGACTCAAATTGCTCTTCCCGCCACAAAATGGCTGCCGAAGGCGCCGTACTTGTAGTGACAGCTGACAAGTGACAGCTACATTAAAGTGACGCCGATAAAAGTTTTGAAGAATTCAACGACAGTTTTGGAGAACACCGCCGCAGCTGAAGGGGTGTTTTCAGTACACGCGAAGCGATAAAGTTCTGTCACGTAAATTCAACTGTCAGTTATCAGTCTGTCATTGACATATCGGCCATCTTGCGGTGGGAAAATTGATTTGAATCGCGATTATTGCGGCGTGGCTCGCCAAGAAATGAAACGACAGGCCACTGCTGTTACTCTAATTGCGTTCATTTGGAAAGCGCCGGAAGTGACGTCACATTTACAAACTCCACTGAAACAACAACAAAACAACAAAAAAGAACTAACCTGCGGCGTTTTTTTCCGATGTGGTGCCCGCCTTTTGGGCCGAATCGAAGCCTTGTGGTGCGCTCCGCTGTGGTTCAAGGGGACTGCGGCTGCAGAGCTCGGTTTCAGGTCCAAATCGGAATCTGCATGGAGATTTTCAAGGTCAAGAGCAAGTACAAAACCATAATGCAAGTGAGAAAACGCCTACGCCTGCGCCTGTGGGATCTAGCCAATGGGATTCTTGCATGAATTTTCTCGATGCTCTTACTATTGCAGCCTCAAATGTCACATCTGACAACTGAATCAATTGAGATTTGAGAAATAATCTACTGTGATCAGAATTTCGGATTAAGTTAACAACAGCCTGTTGAAACCGCCTTTATGACATGCAGCCTGGTTTATCAACAAGTGGATCCGTGAATTGATTTGACAGCTAGATTATAGATTTGACGACTGAATTTATTGTGAGATTTGAAATATATAATTTAGTGTAATCACGATTCCGGACAAAGTAACCAACCGCCGCGATGAAACCGCCTTTGGGATTTGTAGCCCGTTTTCACAAGAATACCATTTAATGTTAAATTTGACAACTGAAATAACGAAAGGTTTTGTTTAGGTGTAGCTGGTAGCCCGGATTAGTAATAAGTAATTTTTTTAATCGAATTTGACAAATGAATTAAAAGTGTAATCAGAATTCCGGATTTAGTTAACAGCCTGTTGGAACAGCCTTTAGAACTTGTAGCCTGGTTAATATTACAAGCAGTTCCTTGAACGTTAAATTTGACAACTGAATTGACGATAAATTTTGATCCGATAATAATTTGTGATTAATTTAGTTTGAAATAAGTTAATTTTAGCCTGTTGGATCAGCTGTCGGGCTTTGTGGCCCAAGTCACTAAAAAGCTGTTTTTAATTTCAAATTTGACAACTTTATGAGACTTGACAAACCAAATAGTGTAATTAGTGCTACGTATTTCGCGTTCAGGTTCGTTTATAATTGAGACGATCGTTTTGAAACACACACTGTTTATTACTGCGTACTACAATAGGTTTGTTTTGGCAGCGAGTTGCGGACGGTTTGCTAACTGTGATTCAGCGCGCATACTCGACTCCAACCAGTTTTCAAGTGGTTGGAAAGTTTTTGCTGCAAGAACGCGTAGCGAGCGGTTCCAGTTGAAACTAGGGACACAACAACTTATCAAGTTTTCCCCGCCAAGCCGAGGTCTTATTTAAGGGGTTTCTGATGCGACTAAAAAAGTTGTCGACGGAAATCGGTTTTATTTTATTTTTTTCGTCAAGTACAAACTCATCCAAAAAGAAAATGTACAGACATTGCTATCAAATTTTGAAAATTTTCAAAATATTTTGGAAATATTTGAATTTGATTTTTGAAAATTCAAGAACTAGATAGCATTGACAATGTATTTTTCCTCAAGAAAGTCGCATGCAATTTGAACTTTCTATTTTCAAAAAAAAGGTACCAAAAATGACTTCTACTAATTCACTTTTTCATGTCTACGCGAAATCATTTTTGGTGCCTTTTTTTGAAAATAAAAAGTTCATATTTGGCATGCGACTTTCTTGAGGAAAAATACATTGTCGATGCTATCTAGTTTTTGAATTTTCAAAAATCAAAATCAAAAATTCTCACAATTTGATAGCAATATCCGTACATTTTCTTTTTGGAGGAGTTTCTACTTGACGAAAAAAAAATAAAACCGATTCCCGTCAACAACTTTGTTAGTCGCATCAGAAACCCCTCAATAAATTTACCGAATTAATGTAAATATGTAACTTTCAGCAGGTGAAACTATTTTAAATTAACCTCGAAAATGCGTCTTTATTTACCTTTACTGTCACACTGTCACATTACGCGCCACGCCATCAATCAAAGATCGCCCGATTGCGAAGAAAGGCGTACGCATGCGTCTGATCACCAGTTTCTTTTTAATTCTCAAACTCCTCTGACCGTCCACAAACTGTTTTCGAACCGTTGGAGGCACCTGCCCAAACAGCTTACCAACAGTTGGCAACTCGAAGTTTACACTGCCCGAACGGCTTAACGGAAGCACGCAGAATCCAAACGGTTGGAAACGGTTGTGTATCGCTGCCAAAACAAACCTAATAAATACACTCCAACAATTACTGATTTGGAATATCGCTGGTTACTACTCGCTTCCTATCGCTCTCGACCGCTTTGGATTCAATACCGAACCTGTGGCCGATCCGTGGTGCTTATACCCTGTGTTTTTCGAAAACCGCACCAGTCCATAATTTTTTTCCTATGGAATACATAGATTTGAAATTTTTATGGGGTATTTGAGAGCACTTTGCTATTTCTTGCGTAATCATAAAACAACACTCACTTCCGGAAGTAACCGAGAAATCAACTTTTGATTTCCAAATGGAACACCCTGTATATTTTTTGATATTTGGATAGATTTTTTTCATCAACACAGTGGTGGTCTTAAAAATTCTCTATGATGAAAAATGACGATTCTATAGCGGACTGAATATAATCTAATTATTATTACCAAAGGTGGCTGCGACCACAAATGAAAATCTGAAGTTTGTTAATTGTTTATATCAAACGTTGCCCGGTTGAAATTGACAAACAATAGACGAAATTCCAACTTTAGATTTTTATTTGTGGTCGCAGCCACCTTTGGTGATAATAATTACAATTTATTCGATTTAATAATATTCGATTTCAACCGGCAAGGCTTTTAATCTTTTAAACATGATCAATTAACAAATTTCAAACTTCAAGTTTTTATTTGTAGTCGCAGCACTCGCAGCCACCTTTGGTAATAATGAATTATTTATATTCAATCCGCTATAAAATCGTCACTTTTCATCACAGAGAATTTTTGAAACCATCAGTCAATAACAAAAATCTATCCAAATATCAAAAAATATACTGAGTGTTCCATTTTAAAATCAAAAGTTGATGTCACTTCCGGTTTCTTTCGGAAATGAGAGCAGCTCCATGATCAACGCAAAAAATAGCAAAAGTACTTTCTAATACCCCATAAAAATTTCAAATCGATATATCCCATAGGTAAAAAGTTATGGACTGGTGCGGTTTTCGAAAAACACACGGTATACAGGGTGGTGAAAATTTCGATGCTCACCATTGGTATCTTGGAAACGGTAAGAGATACGAGGTCGGTTAAATTAGAAAAAAGTTGCGCATTTTTGTGGCGATTGAGAATCTGGAAAGAAACTTTGAATGTTTTGATTGGTTCACGATTAATCACGAAAAAACTAAAAATTTTGATTTCAGAAATTGTTTTTTATTTCTCCAACCATTGGAGCTATTTTGATCAAACTTGGTAGTTTTATGTTTTTGATCACTCCGAGTCGATCTACGTTGACAGAAATTTTCCAGGCCTTCTAGATGTCAAATTATGACAGTCAACTTTTGTTTTTCTTATGGCCGCCATATTGGATTTTTGCACAAATAGATAGAGAAAAAAATTAGCTTTCCGAATTAGTAACCAACATGTTCTTTTTATGACATTTTAAGCGTCAAATTTTAAAATTTTCGTAAATTATTGACAAAATCGGGAATGCTTTGAAAAACAGTCGGGAATGCAGTTGAAATATTATCAATAGCAACAACAAAAAAGTGACAGATGGTGTTCAATTGACGTATCTAACTTCTTAATGGTGTTTTGTGCTTGTTTGTACCGGTAGTTCATAAATTGCATGGGTCAAGGGTGTCTGTGAGTTCAAAAACGTCTGTCCGAACTAGCATATCGTTCTTGTTAAAGTTTGACAAATTTATTAGAAACGGAGTAAGGATTACCCTAGTTTCGACAGACGTTTTTGAATTCACAGACACCCTTGACCCATTTAATTTATGAGCTCTCGGTACAAACAAGCACAAAACACGATTGAGAAGTTACGGCTCGATACCAAGTTGGGGCTGAGACCGCCGTAAGTGCCGTTTCCATAGCAACGGCGGATACCAACCAATCAGACCGCGCTGTATTTGGCGAGTTACGCCGTCCCAAACTTCGCGCCTGCAACTTGGTATCGAGCCCTCAGATACGTCAATTGAACACAATCTGTCTTTTTTCTGTTGTTGCTATTGATAATATTTCAATTATTTTTCAAAGCATTCCCGATTTTGTCAATATTTACGAAAATTTCAAAATTTGACGCTGAAAATGTCATAAAAAGAACATGTTGGTTACTAATTCGGAAAGCTAATTTTTCTCTCCATTCATTAGTGCAAAAATCCAATATGGCGGCCATAAGAAAAACAAAAGTTGACTATCATAATTTGACATCTAGAAGTCCTGGAGAATTTCTGCCAACGTTGATCGACTCGGATTGATCAAAAACATAAAACTACCAAGTTTGATTGGAATAGCTTGAATGGTTGGAAAGATAAAAAATAATTTCTGAAATCAAAATTTTTAGTTTTTTCGTGATAAATCG
This sequence comes from Anaspis maculata, assembly GCA_949128115.1. NCBI lineage: Eukaryota > Metazoa > Arthropoda > Insecta > Coleoptera > Scraptiidae > Anaspis > Anaspis maculata. Next base: position 7,464,661 of record OX421965.1, read on the forward strand.
TGAATCAATCAAAATATTTGAAGTTTCTTTTTAGATTCTTAATCGCCACAAAAATGCGCAACTTTTTTCTAATTTAACCGACCTCGTATCTCTTACCGTTTCCAAGATACCAATGGTGAGCATCGAAATTTTCACCACCCTGTATACCCCCGACTAGTGTTCTCGAAGTTGTAGCAATTTTTTTGACCGGGTTTGGCAAGAAAGAAGTTGATAACTTTTTCCCGAACGATACGCGTAGCAAAAACCTTGCGGGGAGTTCATTCAGCGTCGAGAGGCGAAACGTGCGGTCGTGAGTGGCCATCAGTAATCAAAAATACCTTTGATTCAAGTAACTCGAAAGCCCTCACCGTCATGTGCCTCGACTTATTATTCAAACCACGCGGTTCACGCTAAAAGGTAAAGATTTCAGTAACGTTCATCAGATAATTCATTCCAGATTTTTTTAGGCCGTATTCAAAGACATTTTTGATCTACCCAACATGGAACTCGAATCAATTATTATAGTCCAGTAAAATAAGGATTTAACCTGGAACAAATTAGGGGCAGGATGAAAAAAATATGGCGATGTAGAGAATAAAAAACTGAATAAGAAAAATCAAAGTTTCATTTCCAGTCATCCCGGGAACCATGGAAAAAAAATGGAGAAGATGGAAAAACATGCGCCGCGATCTTTCTTTTGGAACGGTGAGAGAACGGTGAGAGATGTGTGAAAACTGTCAGGGACAAAGTTGTAGGGAATTCAATAATCTACAAAAAAGTCACTGGGAGCATATGTCTAACTTCTCCAGTTTAGCCGTTTATCGCAGTCAAAGTTGCGCGCCGGTCTAGTGAAGTGGAAAAACTGTCCGTGTGACCTTCTTTCTTGGATGCTGTGAGAACGACAAGAGATATCAAAAAATTATGAGTGACAAAGTTGTAGAGAATTGAATGCTCCACTAGAAAATCTTCAAGGCCAATTATTATCTCTTCTAATTCAGCCGTGAACCACGTTCGAAGTTGCGCGACAATCCTGTTGATAAAGTGGTTCTTCTGGAAAACTTACAAAAACCCTAGACTCGATGAAAAAACTATGACAATGTAGAGAATGAAAAACTGGATCTAAGAAACCAAAGTTTCATTTCACACCGTTTCGGGAAACCTAAGAAAAAAAAATAAAAACTTGAAAAATAGTGATTTGCACTCGCAGCTTCCTCATTGAATACTGAAATAAACGTAATAAATATGGAAAATCTGAACAAACTAGCTTGTAGAGAATTGAATGATCTATAGAAAATTCCGTGATGTCATGTATGCATCTTTGTCGACTTAGCTACGGAGCGCTATCAAAGTTGGGGTACATGACTCGTGACGCGTCGCATATGTGGTTAAACTGGCACGACGTTGTGGTCATTGTTTGATTGATTATAAAACATGATCAAATGATTTGAAAAAAATGTGTGCTTTGTTTAACGTCTGGGTAGCTACTTATTGTTAGAAATATCATTGTAGTCATTATCATCGTCTTCCGAAACGACAATGCAGGAAGCGTCAAAACAGGTGGCTCCACTGCAGTGGTGGCAAAACTTGGTACACTTGAGGTTAGCTTTTCGGCATCCACAAAGCTTCTCGCAGTTTTTCAAGCATCTGCAGGAAATCAGCCGTAGCAGATTTTCGAGAGCTACGTTATCCTGGGTTCTAATAGGCATCAACAGAGAAATGTTTAATTTCCAACCCCATTGTTCAGGTGGACAGTTGTTTATTATCTCCGAGCTGTTGTTGAATGATCATTGTTCATCAGAAATCAGTTGAAAAACATATCATTATCTAACGTGGATCACGTTTTTCTATCATATACGCACATATTGTGTTACAAAATACGAGTACTCTCTCAATTTTAAGCCTGAGTGTCACGATACTGTTTTCGTACTATTTTGATGATATAAATATATGATTAGAAACGACAAATTCAGAAGTTCCCTAGCAACCTAGTCTCTCGTCCTAGATTTCTAGAATGAAAATATGACGAAAATAATATAGTGACACTCACGACTTCAATTTTGCCAAACAAGAAACTTTATACATAACAAAGCGTTCATCCGCGGAGTTACATTTCCAACAATAGTTACCAGACTTTCAACAAAGCACGCAATTTTTCCAAATCATTCAATCATGTTCTATAATTAATTGAACAATGACCGCAACGTCGTGCCAGTTTGACCACATATGCGACGCGTCACTAGTCATGTACCCTAACTTTGATAGCGCTCCGCAGCTAAGTCGACAAAGATGCATACATGTCATCACAGCATTTTCTATAGATCATTTAACCCTCTACAAGCTAGTTTGTTCAGATTTTCCATATTTATTACGTTGATTTCAGTATTTAATGAGGAAGCTGGGAGTGCAAATCGCTATTTTCCAGCTTTTTTTTTTTTTTTCTTAGATTTCCCAAAACGGTGTGAAATGAAACTTTGGTTTTTTGGATCCAATTTTTCATCCTCTACATTGTTGTAGTTTTTTCATCGAGTCTAGGGTTTTTGTAAGTTTTCCAGAAGAACCACTTCATCAACAGGATTGTCGCGCAACTTCGAACTTGGTTCACGGCTGAACTAGGAAAGATAATAACTGGCCTTGAAGATTTTCTAGTGGAGCATTTAATTGTCTACAACTTTGTCACTCACAACGTTTTGATATCTCTTATCGTTCTCACAGCATCCAAGAAGGAAGGTCACGCGGACAGTTTTTCCACTTCACTAGACCGGCGCGCAACTTTGACTGCGATAAACGGCTAAACTGAGGGAGTTAGACATATGCCCCCAGAGACTTTTTTGTAGATTATTGAATTCCCTACAACTTTGTCCCTGACAGTTTTTCCACATCTCTCACCGTTCTCTCACCGTTTTAAAAGAAAGATCGCAGCGCATGTTTTTCCATCTTCTCCATTTTTTTTTCCATGGTTCCCGGGATGACTGGAAATGGAATTTTGGTTTTTCTTATTCAGTTTTTCATTCTCTAGATCGCCATATTTTTTTCATCCTGCCCCTAATTTGTTCCAACTTCGGCCTAAAAATCGCCTCATTTTACTGGACTATTACCATGAGCCCGATGAACATCTAAAGGGTAGGATATTGACCAGGAAATAAATAGCACAAACCTAATTTCGATTTCCCTTGTAGGCTCTTAGATTTACGCTAAGTATACCAACGCATTTTGGCTAAATATGACGCACGAGTAAATTCCTGAGGGACAGACCGTCATTTTAAGTTGGGATTTCATCAAATTTCGTCACATTTCATCAAATTTCATCAAATTTTCAACGTTTCCATCAAGTTGCTACACTCATCAAATTCCACCACATTTCATCGTTTCCACCAGTCAAGTGACACCATTTCAAGTTGCCACCATCAAAGTCTACACTGGAACTGCCCGTCCGCATAGCTTGCTTCAGCTACACACAATGAATTATTGAGTGAGATACTATGTTTGTGATTGTCCCTCCTTAGTCCGCTGTAGTAATTACAAAATTTGTTCGCGAATCTAGTCTGCGCAAATCGTAAGCTTACGTGTTTGATTAACGCGACCCGTTTGTATTTCACCCTGTATTGTGCGGCAATTAGTGGGGATATCATTTCCAGTTGATCTCCTAAATATCATTTTTATATTAATCCCATTATTTCATTTGAATTTTGTGTACCTTAAATTTTCTATATAGTTGTGCGACCGGTAATTCTCCTTTTAAATAAACTAAAGCTAAACTCAATTTCCATCGTTGTCAACTTACTCACTACATCATATTCTATCTGTGCCTAATAATTATTAGTTTACCCGTTAACTTTAATTCACTTTTATTAACTAACTAAATCAAGGGCCAACGGGTTGGCGCCTTTCCATCAGTTTTCCAATTGTTAGTTTTCCAACCCAGTAGAGTAAGAAGAACCCACGCCTTCCGCGCCGCTGTAAGCTAGCCGGCTACAAAATGTGTAAAGGTTGGTACACATGAATGGCACCGTGCAACGTGGGGCAGTTCTGAGTTTTGAGTTTAATAGCTTTGAGTTTCCGTTTTACAAATTTAAATTTTCCTAAATAAGCGGTGAATTGAGGTGATGTTTTTCTTGTTTGATGAAATCCAAATTTTATTCCTTGTTTGTTAAAATAATTGTTTCTGGAATTGTCTAGGAAAGTGTAGTTTTCCAATTTACCTAAAGGTGAATGAAATCACAAATTTCCTTTTTACATGGGCAATTTTTGATAGTGTGCTATTTGTTTCTTATAAGTCGATAAGAAATCGATAAATTTCATGTTTTATAGTTAAGGTTTTTCCATTCGTGGAAGAAATTATCAAATTTGTCGCACGATAATACGGCAAAGATACAATTATTAGGTATCTACTGTACTTATTCTTTTGCGTTAAATATTTCCTTTATTTTCTAAAGGAAGATTCAGTATAAAAATTTAAACCACACCACTACTTCAACATGGATCTAGTAATGAAACCGCGACACCTGCTGATTGGTGAATTAAACTATGAACTTAGAATCAGGGGCATAGTGACTGATAGGGATCAAGACACAAAACGTAAGATGTTGGCTAAACTTCTTGATAAGGATTCTAGAAGGTCAACAGTTGAATACCGCGATCCTCTTTTTGCAGTAGCAACCGAAATGGTAGATGTAAATAATACGATTAAATCGATCAAAGACGTTATTTCCGATTTTGAGGGTACACGGTCTGACTCCACCTTTGCAAGAATGCAGTCGCGAATAAAACACATTACTGATCGCGTGAATAGAATAGAAATACCTAATAATGACACCGCCAAGGCCGTTGAGGAATTTCAGAGAGAATCCGTTGCGAATTGTTTGGAATTGGAAGTACTGCTGGACGAAAAAGTTGTTGATAGTGATGTCGCCATCCAGAGTGCTAATCTTAACCTTTCCACAAATGGAGCTGCTCAGCAAACAATCATTATGCCACCCTCTGGGGCCAGCTCACACCAAGTTTCTGTTTATAAGTGGAACGTTCCATTTGATGGAGAGGGTGATTCTGAGAAAGTACTGGATTGGTTGGAAAGGGTAGAAGAATTACGTCTGGCCAGGGGTGCCAGTAAACAACAGATTTTTGACGCAGCTGTAGACCTTTTCAAGGGAAATGCACTTTTTTGGTTTCGCGCAATTAGAAAATCTGTGACAGATTGGGACTCATTGATAATTTTATTAAAAAAGGAATTCCTTCCTTCCGATTATGAAGATCAAGTTTGGGACCAGATTAGATCCAGGATTCAATTGAAGGGCGAGTCTATCATAATTTTTGTTGCTAGAATGGAGAATCTTTTTGCAAAGTTAACACACATCGCTGAAGTAACCAAGTTGAAGTACATCAGAAAAAATTTACAGCCATACTACCTGTCCCAACTTGCCTTGACACCGATTAATGACATTTCTGAACTGGTTGCCGCTTGTAAAAAAATAGACGAAGCTCATGAACAGAAGTCCTCGAATTCTAAACGCGTAAAATCTGTTTCATCAGTTAAGGTAGAACCCGTTGCCGTTTCGTGGAAATCAGACAAAAAACCGTTCAAAAAATTTCACGATAGTAGGGAAGCTAGTACCTTGTCTAGGGACAAATCAAATCGTAACAACCCGATCACCTGTTGGAATTGCCGCGAAAAGAACCATACTTTCCATACCTGTTTGGCTGAACGCAAAAAATTTTGTTTTACATGCGGAAAACCGGAAGTAACCACGCGAGAATGTAGTAACTGTTCAAAAAACTAAATGGCTGGGTGTCATCAGACCACCAGATGTCACCCAATAATCGTCTCAGCTCACAGTCTAGGCCAAGTAGTTTTAGTCAGGATGAATGGGACAGATGGTTGCTTGTAGTTCGTGATTTTGTAGGACATAAACCAATTCCACCTCAAGTTTCTCCATGTTTTGTAAAGAAACCAAGGGACAACCGACCTTTCATTAACGTCAAGGTATATGGTCACTCTGTAACTGTTTTGTTGGACTCCGGGGCGAATCAATCCGTTATTGGCAAGCAGGGACTCGGTTTGATACGGAAGATAAAAGGAGAAATTCATAAATATACCGGGGTTAGCGTTAGTACCGCTGATGGCGAACAGCATCTGGTTACCGGTCAAGTGGACATTCCCGTTTGTGCAGATGATTCTTGTAGAATAATTCGATTTTTGGTTGTACCTTCGATAACTTACCTCATGATTTTGGGTAGCGATTTTTGTGAAGCATTTTCATTACATATTGATTTTAAAACACATCGCTGCTACGCGGACAAGAACCAAATTTTTTCCACTCCCGGTTATGACAAAGGTAGAACCCATCTCAGTTCCATTACAGTTCATCCCGAAAAACGTGATCAAATAGTTTCTCAAATAGAAAAGTCCTTCCTTGAAATTTCCGGTAAAGATGGTAGCCTGGGGCGAACGAAGTTGATAGAACACTTCATCGACACGGGTGACGCCAAACCTTTTAGACAACGACAATATCAATTATCACCATTTTTGACAGAACATCTAAACGCTCAAATCGATGACATGTTGGAAAAGGGAATTATAGAAGAATGTAAAGGAGCTTGGAGTTCTCCAGTTTTGCTAGTAAAAAAATCCTCCGGAGATTACCGTTTTGTGTTTGATGGACGCGCTTTAAATTCGGTTACCAAACCAGACCGATATCCCCTACCTAGAGTCGATCGAATTTTGAATTTGTTACGAGATGCTACCTATTTCTCAGCGATCGATCTGAAAACTGCTTTCTGGCAAATCCCTCTCGAAGAGTCGAGTAAAGAGAAGACAGGTTTTGGAATTCCCGGTAAAGGTTTTTATTGTTACCAAGTGATGCCAATGGGTTTATGTAACAGTGCGCAAACTCAGCAGCGTCTAATGGACCGAATTTTTGGGCCGGAATTCGAACCAAATATATTTACCTATATCGACGATTTAATAATTGTATCGAAAACGCTAGAAGAACATTTAAACCATCTCAAAGTTGTACGTGACAGATTGAAGGATGCGGGACTAACGGTTAATATTGATAAATGTCAGTTTCTGAAAAGTTCACTTAAATATTTGGGTTATGTGGTGGACGCCGATGGGTTAAGAACGGATCCAGACAAGGTTGTTTCTATAGTAAATTATCCTCGACCTACGAATACCACTGAAATTAAACGTTTCATCGGAGTCTGTTCTTGGTACAGGCGTTTTGTTCCGCATTTCAGTACGTTAGTATCCCCTATCAATGATCTCTTGAAGGGCCGGAAAAAGAAACAAAAAATTCAGTGGAATTCTGAAGCCGAGAAAGCTTTTGTGGACATAAAACAAAAATTGATTTCGTCACCTGTACTTCGTAGTCCTGATTTCAATTTAATTTTCACCATACAATGCGACGCTAGTAATACTGGATTGGGTGGAGTTCTTTCGCAAGAAGTAGAGGGTGAGGAAGTGGCCATAGCTTTTTGCTCAAGATCCATGTCAAGAACCGAGCGTAATTATACGGTTACCGAACGGGAATTATTATCTTTGATGTTCAGTCTAGAAAAATTTCGTCCTTATATCGAGGGTACTCATTTTAAGGTGATAACTGACCACTACTCATTATTATGGTTGAATCGGTTAAAGGAACCAACTGGGAGACTCGCTCGGTGGGCTATAAAACTACAACAGTTTTCATTTGAGCTAATACACCGGAAGGGCCAACTACATATAGTTCCCGATGCGTTATCACGAATTTACGAGATCTCCACTATTGATGTAAAGTTAGATAACCTAGACAACTGGTATAAAAATCTTAGACAAAATATCTCCGATTATCCTGATAGGTATCCTTTGTGGCGGGTCGAAAACCAACTGATTTATAAATTCATTTCCTCAAAGGCTGATATTCGGACTAATATTTCTGAATGGAAATTGCTTGTACCTTCCGCGGACAGAAGACGGGTTTTGAAAGAATGTCACTGCGAACCTACCGCTGCTCATTTTGGGTACTATAAGACTTTCGCTCGAGTCCGGGAGAATTATTATTGGCCAAAATTAAGGTTTGATGTGTTGAAGTTTGTTCGGAATTGCAGGGAATGTGGTGAACAAAAACATCCAAATGCGCTGCCGATGGGTCTGATGGGGTGTGAAAAAAACGTTAAATATCCATGGCAGATTGTCGCAGTGGATATTGTGGGTCCTTATCCACGGTCCACTAGTGGAAACGCATATTTGTTAGTTGTAGCCGACTGGTTTACCAAATATTCCTTATTGTTTCCGATGAGAAAAGCCACTGCCGATAAGATCGTGAGTTTCATGGAGAAAAATGTTTTCCATGTGTACGGGGTGCCGCAGTTTATAATATGCGACAACGGCTCTCAATTTGCTGGCAGGGAATTCCGGGCTTTAGCTGACAAATATCATGTTCAAAAGATCTGGTTCAATGCCAAGTACCATGCGCAAAGTAATTTTGTAGAGAGAACCAACAAAACCATCGGCACAGCAATCAGATCTTACATCCAGCAGGACCAACGAAAGTGGGATAAATATCTTTCCGAAATTCAATATGCGCTAAACACCGCTGTTCATGAAGTAACCGGGTTTTCCCCGTGTTTTTTAAATTTTGGTCGAGCTATACCTATCGCGGGAAATTATTACGGTCAGGTGAATTCGACCAGTGACATTCAGTTAAATCCAGAAGATCGAGAAGAATATGCAAGGGAATTGAGGAAACTGCCCGAAGTTTATTCGCAAGTAAAAAAGCAGCTAAGTCAGGCTTATCATAAGTACGCAACTCGATACAATCTCCGTAGAAGAGACGTAACGTTTGAAGTAGGGCAGAGAGTCTGGCGGCGAAATAAGGTTTTGTCTAAGGCGGCTGACAAATTTTCGGCAAAGTTAGCACCAAAATTCGTTTTGAATACGGTTTCAAATCGGGTGTCTCGTTTGGTTTACAGGTTAAAGAATACAGATGGATCCGACGCCGGCAATTGGCATATCCAAGACCTAAAGGTTTATTTGGGGTCAAATTCTGATCTTTCCGTAAACTAAATTTTCAAATTTCAGTGAAATTATTTTCTCTCGATTAAATTCGGCTAATACGAAATTTTTAGACTTGAGGTAGCTACCTGTTTAGAGTTAGGATTTGTATATAAACAATTTTAGACACAATAGATTAAGAGTGGTGTTGGTTTACTGAATAAGTATAGTTAGGTGAATATCATTATGACCTCAGCGAGTCCATAATCTCAACCATTCTCAATAATGCGATTTTTTACCGGATGTGACCATACCGATATTGAAATATTCCCGATTGTGACCTACTGATAGTGAGTTCCAATTTCAATTTTTTTGGACGTGTGGTACGCGAAGATACCAATAGCATTATACAAAAGAACTATTCATGATGAGAGAGAATCTGGTGCATTGCGACGGTTATACAAATTGTACAGTAGGTTTAGGTTTATATTTAGAGAGAAAAAAAAACGGTTTAGCTTTGGGTAGGGAGTTGAACAATTATCCGGCTGTTGGGTGTAATGTTCTCAATTTTGTTTTGAATAAAAATACCACTGTATTTTGATTCTTCGATGGAAGAGGGTGGTGTAGCAATTTTTTTGACCGGGTTTGGCAAGAAAGAAGTTGATAACTTTTTCCCGAACGATACGCGTAGCAAAAACCTTGCGGGGAGTTCATTCAGCGTCGAGAGGCGAAACGTGCGGTCGTGAGTGGCCATCAGTAATCAAAAATACCTTTGATTCAAGTAACTCGAAAGCCCTCACCGTCATGTGCCTCGACTTATTATTCAAACCACGCGGTTCACGCTAAAAGGTAAAGATTTCAGTAACGTTCATCAGATAATTCATTCCAGATTTTTTTAGGCCGTATTCAAAGACATTTTTGATCTACCCAACATGGAACTCGAATCAATTATTACCATGAGCCCGATGAACATCTAAAGGGTAGGATATTGACCAGGAAATAAATAGCACAAACCTAATTTCGATTTCCCTTGTAGGCTCTTAGATTTACGCTAAGTATACCAACGCATTTTGGCTAAATATGACGCACGAGTAAATTCCTGAGGGACAGACCGTCATTTTAAGTTGGGATTTCATCAAATTTCGTCACATTTCATCAAATTTCATCAAATTTTCAACGTTTCCATCAAGTTGCTACACTCATCAAATTCCACCACATTTCATCGTTTCCACCAGTCAAGTGACACCATTTCAAGTTGCCACCATCAAAGTCTACACTGGAACTGCCCGTCCGCATAGCTTGCTTCAGCTACACACAATGAATTATTGAGTGAGATACTATGTTTGTGATTGTCCCTCCTTAGTCCGCTGTAGTAATTACAAAATTTGTTCGCGAATCTAGTCTGCGCAAATCGTAAGCTTACGTGTTTGATTAACGCGACCCGTTTGTATTTCACCCTGTATTGTGCGGCAATTAGTGGGGATATCATTTCCAGTTGATCTCCTAAATATCATTTTTATATTAATCCCATTATTTCATTTGAATTTTGTGTACCTTAAATTTTCTATATAGTTGTGCGACCGGTAATTCTCCTTTTAAATAAACTAAAGCTAAACTCAATTTCCATCGTTGTCAACTTACTCACTACATCATATTCTATCTGTGCCTAATAATTATTAGTTTACCCGTTAACTTTAATTCACTTTTATTAACTAACTAAATCAAGGGCCAACGGGTTGGCGCCTTTCCATCAGTTTTCCAATTGTTAGTTTTCCAACCCAGTAGAGTAAGAAGAACCCACGCCTTCCGCGCCGCTGTAAGCTAGCCGGCTACAAAATGTGTAAAGGTTGGTACAAAGTCTCCCATCGGTCCTCCAGCAAATTCCACAATGACCCGGCATACGGTTTCTAGGCGACTTCCGAATGTTCTACTCGCATGTTGAAGTCACCACGTAAATTTCAACAGCCCAAACACTCCAAACCTTTGTGTATGTTCTGAAATGCACTAGAGCTTCGCACTTGTACACTGCGATCTTGTGCGAACACTCGAATAGTCTAGAAAGACCGCGTGGTGTGCTCCAGAATGAACGCGACAGTCTTGCCGCTCGTAACATTAGGATTCCAGATTAGCTAACAATAGCCTGTGGAAACAGCCTTTCAAACTTGTAGTTTGGTTTTTCAACAAGCGACCCCTTGAAAGCTGGATTTGATAACGGATGATTCTGATTTGATTCGCCTCATTCTTTGCGATCAATTTAATTCGGATTGAGTTAATTGCAGCCTGTAGAACCAGCTTTTGGGGCTTGTAGCCCGGGTTACTAGGCAAGCAGTGCTTAAAATATCAAATTTGACGACTGAAATAATAGTGTAATCAAAATGTAATAGGGATCCCGAATTAAGTTGACAACAGCCTGTTGGGATAGCCTCCAAGACTTGTAACTTGATTGATTAACGGTCTCTTGAACGTTAGATTTGACAACTGAGTTAACGACAGATTTTGCATTGATGCGTGAAAGTAATTTGTGATTATTTAATTTGAAATAGGTTGATTGTAGCCCATTGAACAAGCTTTCAAGGCTCGTTACTAGCGGTCCGTTAAATATCAGATTTGAGAACTGAATTATTGTGATACATACTTGGAAAACTTATTAGTGCAGTCGGGATTCCAGTTCAGAACAGGTAACAACAGCTTGTTGAAACCGCCTTTAGGACTTGTAGCCTGGTTTATTAACAAGCAGCTCTTTAAATGTTGAATTTGGCAATTGAAGTAATGTTGCTTCGATTTGGCAGATTAATTGGCGATTCATTTATTTAGAATTAAATTGACTGAAGTCAGGACTATCAACAAGTAATTAATTGAATGTGAAAGTTTATAAAAAATTAATCAATGTGAGATTCGAAAAATAATTGGTGTAATCAGGATTCTGGAGTGAGCTATCAACAGCCTGTTGAAAAAGCCTTAATGGCTTGTATGTAGCCCGACTTAATAACAGCCCCAAGCCCTTCGTGTTCAATTTGACAAGTGAATTGACGAACGATTTTCCTTCAATTTGGCAGAGTAATTTGGTGAATAATTTAATTTGGATTGAGTTGATTGTAGCCTGTTGAAACAGCCTTTAGCGAAAAATGAGTCAACTTGATATGTGAAAAATAATAAGTGTGATGAAAATTCCAAAATAAGACAACAACTTATAGCCTTGATGGCTTGCAGCCCGGTTGATCAAGAAGCAGTCAGTTCAACTTCAAACGTGACAACTCAATCGACGAGACGTTTTGCTCCAATTTGGCCGATTATTTATGCGAATGATTTAATGTTACGAGTGGCGATTCTCTCGTGCATTCGAGAGCACACGCGATGGTTCAGACCATTCGATTCAACCGGAGATCCTAATGACCGAGCAAGATGCATCTGCTCAATTGGCGGAGGCGCCACTCCAGAACACGCTGGTAATGCACGCGAAAAGTGTTGGACTGTTCGAGAATCACCGCGAATGTAGTAGCGGCGGTCCATGTGAAATTTGCCAGAGAACCGGTGGAAAGTTCCAGAATTACAGCCGGAGTACATAAGCACCGATGGGCCGACCGACAGACCCATTTCAAATCCAGAGCGACAAATCGAGTGGACATCGGCGATATATCCTAGAGTGAATGACAAATGACGTGTATTTATAGTGGTACGCAGTAACGAACGGTGTGTGTTTGAACGTCGTCTCAATTATAAAGTTAACAAGTTAATCAACGCAAAATTTTGTTAAGATTCGCCGATATTATTAGTATATTCACGATTGAGTTAACTGCATCCTGTTGAACCAGCCATTCGGGCTTGAAGCCAGTGTTAATAACAAGCAGTTCATAATGAGTCAGTCTTTTGAACACCATTCGACAGTGGAATTAACGCGAGATTTGGCAGGCGACAGATGACCTGAATAAGGACAATCACGATTCAATTAGCTGCAGCCTGTGGAACTGGGTTTGAGGGACGTCAAGCTGTGAACCTGACGGAACTTATAGCGTTTTCGAGTCACCAGAACCGAGCCAGTTCAGCTCGAAAATCGCTATCACTGATTGGCCAGGGATTTTCGAGAACCAGTCAAATACCCTGATTTTAGAGCCGAACCGGCTCGGCTCTAGCGACTCGAAAACGCTATTAATTACCAAACGTCGCTGTTGCCAACAATAATCCTTTACACAGCTAACCGACGCGTGACGGGTCGATCAATTTTTTATATATTATTTATAATTTATATTCAATATGCGAACATTGTGTATACAGGGTGTTTGCAAACTTGGGGTAGAAACATGAACCGTGGCCAAAAACATTCTTCAAAGATATCAGAAAAATTGGGGTTTTATTTTTTGAAAATATGGGGGGTCAAAAGGTGGTTTGATCCCCTCTATTTTCGTTATTTTTGAAGATTTGAGTGAGTTCGTATCAACAGACCAAGAAGCAATGCTTTTTGAACCTTTCAATGTGTTTTGTAATTTTATTTACTATACAAGGTGATTAGTAAATCTTGGGTATCCAGTTTTCTTCAAAAATGCATGCAGAAAATTTTATATGAGAACTATTACAAAACACGTTCAAAGGATAACAAAACTTGCTTTTTTTTGTCTGATACGAAGAGTTTACTAAAATCGTTTAGAATAACGAAAACAAAAGGGGTGGAAGGACCACCTTTTGACCCTCCTTATTTCAAAAAAAATCATTGACTTTCTTCAACATTTTTCTGGCATTTTTGAAGCATTTCTTCAACTGCGGTTCAATTTTCTACTCCAAGTTTGCAAACACCCTGTATTGACGAGGATAATTTTTAGTTGAAAACTTGAAAAATTTATCACTTCTGGTCAGTTGGAATATACTGTACCTGCGTTAGGTATGTACGTGTATATAGCTGAAGGGTAAACAACTTTGTAAACAAACACCTCGACAAACACAAACCTTGATCGGAGGATCGTTTTTCGTGCAGGGACAGCTTGGAGGAATGCCGCGAATGTTGACCGAAGGATTCCTGCAAGAATTACAATTTTGTTCGAGATAGCCTTTTCGTACAGTTTCAATGTTTACCTCGTCCATTTCCGAACTGCCCATGCTGAGTAGCGATCCATCACTGCAAGTGCTGTGCGATTTGGTCGGGAGATCCTGGAACAACGTACACTTTTAGACTTGCGAAAACATACACATACACATAGCCTTCACAATTTTCATGTATATAGAACAGGTACCTCGTAAGGCAGGAAAATTTGAATGCCACACATCCAGGGTATGTTCAGTGTATGCCGCGCGGAACAAAACATTTTGTCTCGTAAAGGTATTTGTGATATCAAAAAGTTCTTTGATTAAAAACAAGCGCATATGCAGTATTCGCCTACATATCTCGCAGTAAACTCGGAACTGAAAAACGACCACTTTCTACGGCACAAAACAATGTCTATGAACGTTTCGAATGCCTCCATGTGCTGGCGAAGAGATATACCTACTACAGTTGTAATAATTATCATTATGTGGGACTGTTGCGTAAGGCGGTGCTTTCAATTCGGATTCTCCTTCGCGTTTTCATTTCCTCCTCCTCCTCCTACCTCAATGTACTAAATGATGCGACGTGGCTTTACATAAACACGGTTGAGTTCCATATTCCATAATGTACCTACACAAACACCTGAGGTACGTACATGATAATACCTACTTAATACAATAGCGGGTTATCGGGACACGCGCCGACCCTCCTACCCTAAATAATGGAAATGATGGAGCTATACTTGGAAGAGAACCGAGAAACGCTATCAGAAAGCCCTATTAATAATTGAGGTGCCAGCAACCACAATGATTTCCGATCAGCTCCGCCAATAAAATATTCAAGAATAAAAACGTCTTGAGTTTTATTGACTGAGTGAAGCTGGATGTAATACTTCAACACCTAGCAGACGCCAAACATTGGCAACTTCATCAACTCAACTTCCCAATTGTACCGTGACGTTTATAAACAAAACCCTGTAGTCTGCTGTAGATGAAAGGTGAACGGATAATACTCAACATACCGACAGTAAACGCGACATGTGTGCCAATGTATTAGCATAACTGTACACATTACCAATTGTGTCAGACACATGTTATTGCATGTCGGAAGTTCAAATGGCAAGGAATAATGACACTCATCTTAGCCAAATGCATCCAATATTTATCTAGTCTTATTTATTTTAATTTTTGAATATTCATACATTCTGAAGAAAAAAATACTCGAAGCAATAAGCGCACATTTTTACAAAACGTCTCTCCGAAATATTGCACAACTCGAGCATTGTGAGCTGGATTTATGGGTGCTTATGGTTTTATCGTGATCTGTTAACTACCTATGACACGGAGGTTGCGATTTGCCTTGCCCATACTTGCGATTTTTTATATCAAGTAGGTACCTACAGTTTATTATGAGCTTGCTTTAAATTATAACGCTGTACGACATTCAGGTCTATACTGAGTGTCCCGTAAGCAGCGCACTTTCTTAGATGTACAATTGTACACGGTACATGTACTTGATGTTACATGTAAAGAAACCCAGATTACGATTTTCGATTTTGACATTTTTGGAGGATTTTGCGCAGTTTTTGAAATTTTGAATTTTTTCGACAGAGGCAAGTGGGGTATCGTTTTCTACTAAACATGAGACACGCAATGCAATCATCACAATTATTTTTGCGTATTTTCAAAATTTTCGGAATCCTTGGCATGAAAAGATGTAAAGAATGACGTGGCATCAAAAATGCGAAATTTTTCTATTTCGACTATTTTCGAGAATTTTTTACTGAATTTTGGATTTTTTTTTGTCATAGCAAGTAGGGTATCATTTTCTACTAAATCGGTTGCGAGCATAGCGATTATGGCATCAATATAGTAGGGAACGATACTCGAGACGTTTTTTGACAAAATTAAAATTTTGACTTTTTCGAAAATTTGACTGAATTTTGAAATTTTGATTTTATTGGTTGCATTAAATTGAATTATTGTTTCGTACCATATCGGATACGGGCAATGCGATCATGACGTGATTTTTGCAAATATCCAGGAAATCCTGGAATCCTTGACATAAAACGACGTAAATATACAGGGTGTCAAGTAATTACGGTTACAGACTTCTAGGAGAGATTACCCAAGAAAAGTGGACCAGGAAAAATATAACTTCGATGTCCTAAAATGCTCTAATGAAAAGTTACAGCTGTTCAAAATGAATTTTTAAAATCAATTTTTTGACAATTTTTTGAACGGTTAAACCGATTTTGTTCAAATTTGAACCAAAGTTTATCGAAATAGGTTTCTATCAAACAATAATAACTGTTTGAAAAAAAAAAAGGGCAAAAGCATAGATGATGGGAGCTGTTCTCATTCCCCCTCTATTTTTTACCCCCTAGTTATTTTTGTTAAGCTATACTATTATTCTTGAAATCTGTGTTCAATTTAGAAAAAAATTACCTGAACTACATGGAAGGAACCCTGATTAGGGCGTTCATTTACGCATCAGCTTGACGAATCACGGTACATACCATGGACACATGACCGCGCAAAAATCATTTTTGAGAAAAGTGGACCCAAAATCGCATCGCCCGTCCTAGGTTTAGTAGGAAACGATCTCCGACTCGCTTTTTTCGGAAATTTTTCGATTTCGACATTTTTGGGGAACTTTTGCGCGATTTTTGAAAGTTTGGGTTCTTTTCGAATGACGCAAGTGAGGCAACGTTTTCTACTAAACATGAGACACGCAATGCAATTATGACAATTATTTTTGCGTTTTTCAAAAATGCAGCCATACTCGCATTGCCCGTGCTCGGTTTAGTGAGAAACGATAATCCGACTTGGTTTTTTCTGGAGTTTTCGATTTTGACATTTTTGAAAGATTTTCGCGCGGTTTTGAAAATTTTGAATTCTTTCGATTGAGGCAAGTGGGGTATCGTTTTCTACTGAACATAAGACACGCAACACAATCATGACAATTATTTGCAAGCAACTGATAAGCAATGCGACTATCACATTCGTTTTTGAATATCTTCATGAAATGCGCAGCTTCTTGATATAAAAACGATGCCAGAATCGCATTGCTCATCACCGATTTAGTTAGGTGTCATTTTAGTAGGAAATGACACCTTACTCGCATTTTTGAATAAAATTGATTCAAGAGTTTGAAAAAATTAGATTTTCGCGACTTTTTGACAAATTTTGAAAATTTCGCATTTTCGATTGAGATAAGTGGGGTATTGTTTTCTACTAAATCGAACACGTGCAATGCGACTATTACATTTGTTTTTGCATATCTTTGAAAAAATCCGCAGCGTCTTGGTCTGAAAACGATATAAAGAAGTGAAATCGAATAGAATGCAGCTAGAATCATATTGCTTTTTGCCAATCTAGTAGAAAAAGATACCCAACTCGCTTTTTTAGAAAAATTTGTTCCAAAGTTAAAAAAAAAAGACATTTTTTCGACTTGGACAAATTATGAAAATTTAGATATTTTCGATTGAGACAAGGGGGGTATTGTTTTCTACTATTTCAATTGAGGCAAGTAGCGTATTGTTTTCTATTAAACCAAATACGGACAATGCGATCACGACTAGCGCTGGGCAATATATTCGATTAATCGATTATAATAATCGATTATTTTAGCATGCCGAAAAATGATCGATTAATCGAAAATTCCGATTAATCGATTATTCAAATAATCGATTAATCGATTGCGAATAATCGATCAATCGATTGCGAATAATCGATCAATCGATTGTGAATAATCGATTATTTAATCGAATAATCGATTATTCAATCGATTAAGACATAATCGATTATGCGGCGAATAATCGATTATTCGGATAAAATCACTTATCGATAAATTAAATTGCTTTTCAAATTAAGAATATTACGATTGTTCACTTTTCGATTAATGGAATGATCGCTGATCACTAGATAGCGGATTTATAATTTTTTACATGTTCTATCCGCTGAGTTGGATGCAACCGTCGACTTTCAGCTTGACGTTTCCATCTATAAAGAAGCTAAATACCAATTTTTATTCCGCATATAATTCATTATTTTGACTTTTTACCGCATACAAATTTATAGTCCATATAATCGCATATAGCCGCATATTTAGTCCATATTTTTGCACATAACTGAATATTTGTCAATATTTTGGCCATTTTATCTATACAGGGTGATTCAAAAATGGCGCATTTCCTTTCGGGCACGTTATAGTGGACGTTAACGGAGCATGGGAAAAATAATTAAAAAAATTAATCGGCTTCGATTTGCAAGTTATTAACAAAAACAAATCTGTCCAACCTGGCAGCATCGCATTAGTACCTACCTGGCACCTTTAGATCAAAGAGGTACATCACAATAGCATTATTGTATTGTTACCCTGGAAACTCCGTAGAACCTGCCAGACCATACCAAACATACTTGCCAAATGTATTTTCACGGCACTTTTGAGGTAAAAGACGAAAGGACCCCGCACGATTCTTATGGAAAATGGCTCCCGGTTAAATTCTCTGAATTTTTGATATGTTGTAGCTCATGAGATACTAATCGAATACCGTGAACCCCAAACTCAAATAATGGACAGTTTTTTACCCACAGGGGGTTGAAGTTGGAGGTTTTGACGGCTTCAAAATGATATTATGACGTTAATAAAAGCTTTTTATTTGGTTTCTCTTCAAGTTGTGTTTCATGCTAAATATATTTATTTGACAGAAAAATATCAACCCCCTCCTCCACCCCCAACCCCTATCTACCATCATAAAATTCGAGATTACTCCCAAAAGCCATGCGGATGGCTTCTGTGATTTAAATCATGAATTTTGACATGAAAATTATTTTCCACCCCTAATGTTGGGGTGCCGATTTTCCAATTTTCCTTGGTTAATTTGGCTGAATTTTTGCTATTGTGTACTTCTGATTCTGCTGAACAAAAAGTTCCCATATCAAAACTTATTCCTATGAACAGTTTTTGTTCTGCAGGGGACTGAAGTTCAATATTTATGCTCTCAAATCTTCAACTTCAGTCCTCTGTAGAACAAAAACTGTCCATAGGAATAAGTTTTGGCATGAGAACTTTTTGTTCAGCAGAATTAGAAGTACACAATACCAAAAATTCAGCCAAATTAACCGATGAAAATTGGAAAATCGGCACCCCAACATTAGGGGTGGAAAATAATTTTTATGTCAAAATTCATAATTTAAATCACAGAAGCCATCTGCATGACTTTTGAGAGTAATCTCGAATTTTGTGATGGTAGATAGGGGATGGGGGTGGAGGAGGGGGTTGATATTCTTCTGTCAAATAAATACATTCAGCATGAAACACATCTTGAAGAGAAACCAAATAGAAAGCTTTTATTTATGTCAGCATATCATTTTTAAGCCGTCAAAACCTCCAACTTCAACCCCCTGTGGGTAAAAAACTGTTCATTATTTGAGTTTGGGGTTCACAGTATTTGATTAGTATCTCATGAGCTACAACATATCAAAAATTCAGAGAATTTAACCGGGAGCCATTTTCCATAAGAATCGTGCGGGGTCCTTTGAAAATTGAAAATACGACTCAAATCTCAATTGCAAGAGAAATTTTCAATCGGGAACTACTAACGACATGCGACTCTTCGCAAGTAACAATGCTTTGCTTTAAAATCATGCACACTGAAGAAGTTAAATTCTCAACTTCACCTCTTCATAACTCGAAGGATAAATGAGCCAATTTTTTTTTACAATTTTTTTCGTGCTCCCTCAACGTCTCCCACAACGTACACGGGAGGAAATGCGCCATTTTTGAATCACCCTGTATGTGCTAGAAAGTCACGATTTTTTCATTTCAAAAAAAGAAAAAAAATTGAAAATTTTCGAGCAATTTTTTTTACTTTGATGGTCGAAGTTGGTTGGTTGTTGGTTTTATATGTGAATGTTAGGATTTACACTATTTTTGCAGCTTATATCACATATTTACTCACATATATTGCTTAATATGAGCATTTTCACCGCATATTTTGATACTTTTTAAGCGCATACAAACTACATATTTCGAGCTTTTTTACCGCATATAAATCCGCTCCCTACTGATCACTTAATCGAATTACTGGTAATCAATTATTAATCGATACGTTATAGGTCCCTACCTATTCGATCATCTATGCAATTCTACAATAATAGGGTGATTGCATGTAGAGGGAGTTTATGTCAAAATGTTAATAGTGTTATTGTCATCGGACTATCCTCACTAAGTACTGTAATTTTTACGTGTTTTGTTCACATACTGGTTTGTTCGGCGTTTACGAGATCGAGATTGTGATTTCTAATCATTCTAACAATGCCTTACACCTGTTATGTGCCCGAATTCTTGTCTATGGCCCCAATGCAATTCCCTAACAAACGTCAAAACATAACTAGATCCTAGCGCTGCCTGCCGGTGATTAGGTGAACGAATTTCATGCAATCACCCTATTGTAAAATACGTACAGCATATTTCTTTCTTTTTTGAAATTGCATTGTATTGCGTCTTGCGTCAAGGTCAAGGGAAGGGAATGCAACCTATCCATCACTAGAGTGAAACTCGGGCGAAACGTAATATGAGCTTGATGTAAACAAGACAAGAAGACAAGAGACAACAAGAAAGCTGCACGCTTTAGGCTAGGTGGCGCCGGCTCATTCTCATTTATTCAGTTCTTTCTTGACTTGGTGTTTGGTTCGATTGGGTCTTTCCGTAAACCACTATGGCTACTAAGATGAAAAGCCTTATTGTTTGAAACTATTTTTAAAAAATCGACCAAAATGTGAGTGCAAGTAATAATTGTAAAAAACTGATGACCAAAAGAAATCGATTCATCAATTTTTCAATAATCGATTTTTAATAATCGATTTATTGTTTTTGAAATAATCGAATAATCGATTAATCGATTTTTTAATGATCGATTAATCGATTTTTTAATAATCGATTGATCGATTCTTCAATGATCGATTAATCGATTTTTCAATAATCGATTAATCGGAGTAATCGATTATGTTCTTATAATCGATTATCGATTATAAAATCTCATAATCGCCCAGCCCTAATCACGACATCATTATTTGTATATGTTGGGCAATTGTGAATTATTTCCGGAAATTTTGAAAATTTTTTGGATTCTGACAGGAAACGAGACAAGAAAAACGTGACACCAAAAATGCAGCCGGAATCACACTGCTAGTCCTCAACTTAGTAGAAAACGATACTATACTCGATTTTTTCACAATTCTTTGACATTGATGTTTTCGGAAATTTTTGATTCATCGGATTATATTTTCGAAATTTTCAATTTTTGACGAAGGCAAGTGGGGTATCGTTTCCCACTAAATCGTATACGAGCAATACGATTCTCTATTCATTTTCGCTTTACTCTGACATGCTTGAAGATACTTCCCAGCCAACAGTCGCAAATCGATACCTGGGCGGTTCTTAGCGGATTTATTGCGGAAAGTTTTTCGAATCGACGGTCAACTTTTTTGCCTTTGTTCACTTTTTATCCTCAAGTACTTGAAGATTATTACAAGAATTACTTGATTACAAAAACTGCTATGAATAATCAAGAACTGTTGAAATTGACTAAGTAAAATATTTATATTTCAAATACGTAACTGATGAATTATTCACATTCCATGTAGTCGACTCATTACGACTACTACTTTCAATTATAAGTGACCAGGCCAATATCTCAAGTAACCGCGCTATAAGCTACACGATTTGCCTCAAATCTAAAATCCGATTCATCATCCGCTCTCATGTGTTTGCCCAGACTGCTGAGAGATTAAGTGCTCACCTCACTTGTATGATGGAACAGACCGGGAAGCGGAGAGAAAAACGAGATCTTGATGGAGCTCGCTTTTTCCACATAGCATGTCCGCGTTTCCACAAAACCAATTAAAATCTTTAATGGAAAAACTATCAAAGTTTCGTTTAGGTAGGAAACAACTTTATCTTTTCTCAGTACGTATATATCGTATCTAATATCCGACCAATCATATGTTTACTCATCCCCTAATCTTTAGAATGAAAACTACAATTCCAATAGAACAATTCGAAAGTATTTTGACGCACCGAATACCACCAAAGCCCACGCACTTCCTGGCGCCCTGGCGACTCTTTTACATACTTTCTCACTTAGTACACGCTTCTATGGACCTCTCTGCATTTTCATTATGATAAGTTCCGATAATCGGACGACTGAGAGGCATATAATACAACGGCCGTATATGAATAATTGATGAGAATGTTTCAAATTGTTTTCTCATTCTTCCGAGCGAAATTATAATTATCGGACTTGGATTTGCATAACGAGCATCGGAGCTGTGTGCTGTTCTTTCTGACCGTTTTGCATAATCACGGCGAATTTCTAGGATAATCGCGCGTCGGCTGGCGGGCACAGCTTCGTTTCAAAACATGGCATTGTGCATCCATCTTTGTTTTGTAACAGTGTAGCGTGAAAGTTTTCGGTTCAGGTGACTTTAAAATACAAGAATCCCAGAAGTTTTGCTTATTAGACGAAAACATTGTCACGAGCAGTTTATCAAGTCGATTTTATTTATTCAATCTCAATCACAGAACTGACAGTGGAAATGCGATGCAATTTTCAAGAGGCTTTTTATGTCCACTTTAGTTAATTAATGCTACACTAACCGGCGTAGGTCGTGCATTAGCTGGTTTACAAACAGCAACATTTCAGCTTCGTTGTTTTAGACGACAAGGCACCTGCACACAAGACCAATGCCACAGGAAATTCCTTGGATAATCACCCAAAAATTGAAACCATAAATAGGATTATGTAGCCTGCGAACTCTCCTGATCTGAATCCAGCAGAACATGCCTGGAACTACATTTCCAGGTTTTATATCAGGCAAGATCCACCAGAAACTCTGGTTCACTCTAGTTTCCTTTCACTCTGGTTTGTCTTCCCAAGTACTACGTCTTCCAAGGCCTGCAACATCTAATGAAAACGAACTTAAGCAATAAGCTCTCACTAAGCTCCAAACGCTCATTAAAAAATCAATCCAGTTTATTGTGCGGATGCTTTTTTCCAATCAAACGCACCACATAAAATATTCAACAAGTCGTAGAAACTGGAAATGATTACGTCCTCGCTCCGGATCGTCAATCTTTGGGGCCAATCCTACAAGAAACGAGGATTGATTTCCTGGCGCGCGTGCCAAAGGCCACAGGGCACAGAAAGCGAAACATCCTTGAACGCTTTTCCGGTTCGTGTGCGCTTCCATATTTCCTCCTCCTTCACCTTTTCCTCGTCGTAGTAATGCAGGTGGGATTTTCGACCGAACCTGTTTACCCGATGACATTTCGAGACGGCGACGGTCGCAACCCCATTGTTCGCGGCCTGGCTTCTACATCTTGCGGATTCAACGACTCTCACTTAAATGGGCGGAAAAAAAGCGTCGCGGTACTATTTCGGGACGCCGCGAAGAGGTTCTTTCGAAATAAAATTCGAGATTGGAGAAAATCAATATCGTCGTCGTCATTTCGTGAAATTCCAGTCGCTGTGGCATCCCGCAGCGTCTGCAAATTGATACTAATTGCTTCAATTTGACGCGGTATACGGAGGAGCACAACAATGAGAAAGTCTCCGATTGTTCGCGGATTTGATGCCATTAAATTAACGGTTTCGGATAAGCACGTACTTGGTTGCAAGCACCACGTTTGAAAAAATGATGTAATATGTTTGTTTCTGCTTCTGAGAAATACAGACTGGGCGGAACGGTATTTTTTGGTCACCCTGTATAATTGTTCCGTATTACCACGTCTTGAGCGCCACGTTTCAGCCGTAGACTATTTTTTGAATTTTTGCTCGACCACTTTTCAGTTCTGAGATATAGGAGGTGTTCATCTCACTAATGCGAGAGTTCACAGAACGTGTCAAGCTAGTCAAGTCAAGCCAGCCAAGTCAATTAGAGTCAGTCTAGTCTAGTCCGTAACGTCTAGTCAGTCGAGTCTGGTCAATTCTAGTCAGTCAAGTCAAGTGAGATAAATTTGGTCGACCAAGTCTAGTCTTGGTCAATGGAATCGTCTTCAAGCGCGCTTGGATAGGTCGGGGCCTTGCTAGATGGACTTCGAAAGAAAGTTCAGGCTTTTGTTTGATTACAAATTTCAAAGGGGTGCTGGAAATGACTCGTTTGGATTTTTCGGTGCTCATTGTGGCGTAACGTCACCGATCACCGGGCAATTTCCTCTTACTCTGATCACAGTTTTGCAGTCCAGCACGTCGGCTGTGGTCGGGGAGTTGCACGGACTATGCGGAAGGCCTTCGTCGTCTTCGCTGGTGGTGTCACCTCGACCCCGTCTCAGTCTAAGCCTCTCACTCAGCTCCGTCTGAAAAACAAGAACCAGATTAGTACCTAGTCGTTGTACTCGAATGTTATAGCTTCAAATACTCTTGTATACTAACACATTATAAGATTGAGTATCAACTTGAAAGAGTCAAGCATCAAAAGGTTGAAAGTATGAAATGTAAGATTTTCAAGAAGGCCGAGATCCTTCAGCTGCTAGGTAAAGCGGCTGCCTTGCTCTGTGCGGATTGACGTTATATAAGACATCAAACAACATTAAAAACTCGACACAATCTGCTTGTGTGTGTGTGTGTGTGTGTGTGCTACAGCGACGGCAATAAAAGACTTTCTTCGGATGGCGATAAAGTTAATTAGAGAACCTGAGCAAAGGCCAACAGGATAGTTTAATTACCGACCGGACGAAACCGGTGGGCGGGTGGGTGGTTTGGAGGGTGTGTGCGCTGTGCGTGTACCTGATATACTGCACACGATCCGACATGCACTTTCACGAGTGAGTTGAGGCGAACACAGTTGCGCTCGCTTTGTCACAAATCAGGTCAATTTGCAGCCGGAAAATGCTCATTACGTAATTTCGACTTTTGAATTATTTCGTGTTGGGACTGAGCAAAAAGCCCGCCTTTGATTCTTGAACCGCTCGAAAGGCAAAGTACATTTCGAGTGGTCTATCCAATTTTTGCTCAAAACGGCTATGACAATCATTTGCGCCTTGCAGTTACTGGGTATCGCCATAGTGGCCTGCGAACTCACCCGATCTGAATCCAATCGGAGCTACATTTCTAGTGGGTTGCACTCTATTCAAACGAGTTATACAGGGTGGCCCAACGAAAACAGAACAGAGGAGTTTTTGGACATTCCACCTCATGTTTTTGAAAAAAGCTTAGACAGGTCGATTTTTATATCGAGGGGGACATCTGAAACATACATTGGCAAATTTCCATCTTCAGCCCCCTCACCCCTACCCACCTCAACTTCAGAATTCCGAATGACACCATCTACTTTGCGATACATCAAATCAAAGAGAATCAAATTACCTTTCTGAAAATACTATTTTCAAAAATTTTTACCCCACCCCCCATCTTCCGAAATTTCTCTGACTGTCCCATTTTCTATTCTCGATCCTTCGATTCTCTTCAATTTAATCAGCGTCATAATAAATAGCATCTGAGGAGAAAATTTCCGGTGGAGAAAAAAGCTACCCAAATTCACCCCTTCCCTCTCCCCCACCCCAACTTCAAAATTTAACAGACACCACCTACTTTGTGATACATCGAATCAAAGTGAATTGATTTTACTTTCTGAAAACAATTCTTTCCAAATTTTCAACCCCTCCCCTGATAAATTGATCATTTTGAGTATTTTTGGGAGAATATGGCTTTTTGAAAATTCTGAAAATATTTTATTCAGAAAGAGAATTCAATTCTCTTTAATTTGATGTATCACAAAGTAGGAAGTGTCATTTTAGATTTTGAAGTTGGGGTGGGGGAGTGAAGGGGTGAATTTGGGTGGCACTTTTCACACAGAAAATTCTCTCCCTCGATGCTGTGCAGGATGACGTTGGCTGTACTGAAGAGAATCAAGAGGTCAAGAATATTACATTGGAAACTCAGACAATTTTAGGAAGAAGGGGGGTGGGGTTGGTAGTTATAGAAATATTTTATTCAGAAAGAGAATTTAATTGTCTTTGATTTGATGTATCGCAAGGTGGGTGGTGTCATTTGAAACTTCGAAGTTGGGGTGGGTGGGGGTGAAGGGGCTGAAGATAGAAATTCGCCAATGTATGTTTCGGATGTCCCCCTTGGTATAAAAATCGACCTGTCCGAGCTGTTTTCGAAAAAATAAGGTGAAATGCCCGAAAACCCCTCTGTTCTGTTTTCGTTGGGCCACCCTGTATATTGTTTTCAATAACAAGTCAAAAAATAAATCAAATCCAGTTTTTTTGTATGTAACGATTGTGTAGATTTTTATGTAGGTACGCCTCACATCAACAAAACGAGCTTGAATATAATTTGCGAGGTAATTTCCTGTCGATGTCACTCATTGTCGAACGAACGAATACAGCGCGTCAAAAAATTTATCGCATTTATTTTCTTTTTTGCTATTTTCACTCTCGCAAGGAGCTTTCCATCGTGTTTGTATTATTATAGGCTGCGTTATACAGACATAAAACGACGTACACAACCAATTTCACGCTTCGAATTGAAGCACTTAACCCATAGAAATAATGAGCTTTTAAACCAATAATAATTATTTCAGTATACTTAGTAATTATTATTAAAGTACAGACGGAAAGACGAATTGAAACGAGAGGCGGAAAATCTACCTTTGGTATATCTACTGTCCTACATTTGTTACGAGTTTACATAAATTGTATGTACAACTTATACGGCTTGAAACAAAAGAAAACCAATTATATGAAGAAAAACTTTACTGGAACACGGAAAATTATTCATATTACTTATTGTTCCTGAAAGAAAATGTAATGGAACGGACGCGCTTATAGACGGGAAAACCATCTGTTTTTGATTAGGTCAAGGGATTTATTTTAGTTTTCCGCATCGCCTGTTCTCCGCTGAATATTTATTGCACAATATGCAAGTTTTTCTTGGCAAACACACGTGTTTAATAAACGACAAAGCGAGTGGCAGGCAACGTGCGCATTTCTGCGATTTCCCAGAGAGCCGAAAAGCAATTTACGAGGTTTTTAATTACCCAATAACAATGCCTTCAAAACGGGGCCGAAGCTACAGTTAACTGCACAAAGTTAATGAAAAAATCTGGGAAAGGAAATGGATGACAAAGGGAATAATTTTTTCATCCAGCTACGAAGCGTTTACAGCCCGTACAGCTGGAGAAGGTCTAGGTGAAAAGGTGAGTGAATTCAGGCGCTCTCTAACTGGTCAGGCTGCAGCTACGTTAGCAATTTTGGAACACTCAGGTTGGTTCACGCGGAGAGCACTCATGTTTGCAAATGTAGCGCGTCAGGGAGAGCGTCTTTATTAGGCCAGCGTAGGCCGACGGCGTTATGACAGGCGTCGCTGTAATTTCAAGCAATGCTCACCTCTGTGAAAAAAAAACAACACAAACGAAGTTTAATTTTTGTTACGAACCAAGCAACGAATTTTAAATGGATTTTCTTATAGAAACCATTTTATCGCACAACGAACCACGTACAACCATACAGAACCGTTACAGAATCAATAGGGAATCACATTTATTTGTATTCAAATTCTCGGCATTTTTGATTTCCCCTATAACGAAACCCATAGAACAGGAGAGAATATCGCAAAACCAATAAGAAATCAAAATTATTTGTAATTTGTATTCAAATTTTGAGGAAAGGGGGTTTTCCATATTCAAATTACTTTATACAGAACAGAACAAACCACGAAGAACCATTAGAGGACCAATAAGAAATCTGAATAAGTCAAATTGAAATTTTGTGTAAATTACTTTTCCCGATACAAACTAAGAAAGTTTTATAATTGTATTCAAACTTCAAGTAAATGGATTTTTACTATATTAATTATTCAAACACAGAAAGAGCCCCGTAGAACCCTAGAGAAACGTTGCAGAACCAATAAAAAATCTAAATCATATTCTTATGTTATATAAACGGATTTTACCCTCGATTCTACCTATACAAACTATTCTATCGGGGAACAAACTCTATAAAATCTAGAAGAACCATCACAGAACCAATTAGAAATTTCATTTCGTTATACATATTAAAATTGTCGGCAAATGGGTATTCCCTATACAATAGTATTTTATGTTCCTAGCGCCGAAAACCGGGCATAGCATAACGAACGTGAATGCAGCTCGAGGCCCTAGGCCGAGAGCTGCATGTAAGAGAGTTATGCTATGCCGTTTTCAGCGCGAGTAGCATACATCGTTTTTCGTGCTGCTTTTAATAAAATTACAAATAAATAAGGTCATATCACAATAATCATTTTAATAAATTTCAAGTTGGTACTTCTGCCATTTATCACCAAGGCACGAGGCATATACCTACTAGATGCAGATTTTTGTGTGTCAAATGTCGATTTGAACAATTGCGTCCTATGCTTGAATTTTCTTGCTCAAAACCGCCCTCCCCTTCCCCAATTAGAAGGGTCATCCCCCCAATAATCCCCAAATCACTGAGCTCTAGTGTCTTGTGTGACGACGAAACACGGAAAATGGCATACATTAATCACTTTTAAACCTTGGCGCCACAAAACGTCAAAAATCATTCTGCAATTGTACCAACAGCTATTAGAAAAATGACCCTAAAATATCAATTTTGAAAATGATTATTCATGATTTTAACTGATTTAAACCGAAAATTTCAAGCTATAACATTGGAAACGTGGTCTCTCTTGAATTCTGCATGGTTTTGCAAGGTTAGTTTATTTTTTACGTGTACTTTTTACTTTGCCGCTCTAGATCTTTTTCTGAATATTACAGTGCAGGACACCGAGCGTATATTGTCATTTTCGGTTATGGCAGCACGAAAAATATTCTTTTTCTCACTACTAGCTGTGAAGTGGGCCGTTATTGACCTGCTTAGAGGTCGTGAAGTGATTTTTCACAACCAGTAGGCTGACTGTCACATTATTAACCGCCTGTCACTATTATTAACCTCCTGTCACATTTTCAACCTCCTGTCAGTCCTGTCACATCCCATATTCTTAAAAAATCGTTACAAATCAGGATTTAATGTTTGCTAGTAGTAAGAAAAATAGTGTATAAACCACGGTTGTGAACGCTGCTATAGCTTTGGCGCCTTATATCCCTCAGCTGCGCTTCGGGATTTAAACAGGCGCCGCAGCTATAACAGCGTCCTTCACAACCTTGGTATATAATATACTATTTCAGAACAAGCCACGTAGAACCATTACAGGAGTAATAAAAATGTCAATTAATTTTATGTACGTGGATTTTCCCGATACAAACCATTTTATCACAGAATGAGCCCTATAAAAAACCCTCGAGAGCCAATAGAGAATAACCAATAAGAAATTTCAGTTTTTTATATTCAATTTCATGTACCTAAATATATTTTACCTATATGTAAAAACTATTTAATTACAGGACGAACCCCATAAAACCCCAAGGCACTGTTACAGAACCAATAAAAAATCTCGTTTATCAATTATTTAAATTTTTGCAAATGGATTTGACCTGAACAACTTATTTTTTTACAGAACGAACCTCATTGAACCGAACCCTAGAGAACCATTACAAAACCATTTTTAATCGAAATTACGTATACGAATATAACAATAAATTCTTTTGCTCCTTCTCGACATCTTTATTGTCATACAAGGTTTTCATAGTTTATTCTGCGTTCATATTTGCATACATTTCCTACATATTGTAAATATGTCACAGTTTTGCCCAGAAAAAAAAGTTTCCCCACCGGCCGTAATTGAACCTTCACCCTAGTAGGCTGGTTAGGAGCATTGCCGCTGAATCTTCTGAGCTACTGGCCGGCTTTATCTATCTATCTCTTGGTAGGATAGGTTTTTTCTAAATAATTTATTTTTCTCTATACAACTTATTTTGTCATAGAACAAACCCGAAGAACCAATATCCTAATTATTTGTACTCAAATTTCAAGTGAATTTTTCCCTACACAAATTATTTAAACACAGAACGAATCCCGTAGAACCCGAGAGAAACCTTAGAACAGAACCAATGAAAGATCTAAATTATATTGAAATTTTGAACAAATGGATTTCCCTATACAAACCATTCTATCACAGGCAAACCCAATAAAACCTTGAAGAACAACTAAAATCACAAATAATTGCAATTTAAAAAAAAATTCTCCTTGTACCACTTCTTGAAAGAAAAAAAAACAGAATCCTAGAGAATCATTAAAGAACCAGAAAGAGATCTCTGAACGTTTTTCTCTATGCAACTTATTTTAATCATACAAAACACAACACAGGGGTTTTTGGGCATTTCACATCATTTTTTTGAAAACAGCTTGGACAGGTCGATTTTTATACCGAGGGAGACATCTGAAACATACATTGGCGGATTTCTATCTTTGACCCCCTCACCCCTACCCACCCCAAAATTAAAATTCCTAATGACATCAGCTACTTTGCGGTAGATCAAATTGAAGAGAATCAGATTCTCTTTTTTTTTTTAAAAAATCCTTTTAAAATTTTCAACCTCAACCCCTCTTTTCCTGACATTCTTCAACTGTCCAATTTAAATTTCTTGACCACTCAATTTTCTTCATTGCAGCCAACGTCATCCTGCACTGCATCGAGGAAGAAAATTTTCTGTGGAAAAAGTGCCACCTTAATTCACCCCTTCGGCCCTTCGCTCCCCCTACCACAACTTCTTGATCAAAATACCGTGAGGCGACAGGTGGTTGTGTGGCTGCCTGCAGCCACGAGAGCCCCGGGTTCGATTCCCGGAAGAAGTCCGGATGTTTGTGCTGTCTAATTTGTAATTTTTCACTATCATTGTACCGAGTAAATAAAGCTCCAAGCTCCTAAGCCAATGTGCGCCGATAAGGAGAATAACAATTAAAAAATATATATATTTTTTAATTCATCTCGAATGTTCCATGCGATCTCCAGCAGTTTCCATAGTGACCCGACATACGGTTTCCATACGACTCCCGAAGAATCCTGCACATTATCCGTATAATTTTGCCGTGCTCCAGAACCGGCGCCTCCGCCGAAATGAACGGATGTAGCTTGACCCACTGCAGAAGTCTCCATACAGTTGTACGGGAAGAAGCCTACACGCGCGCTCTGGAACACACCAGAACGCTCCGCACTTGTGCACTGCGACCTAACGGAAAGAATCTGGAATGATCGCGTGTTATCCAGAATCGCCGCTCGTAACAATACTTATAAACCCTAATTCGTACTTCCCGAATATTCCAGTTTTACCTTTCATAATCCA
This sequence comes from Anaspis maculata, assembly GCA_949128115.1. NCBI lineage: Eukaryota > Metazoa > Arthropoda > Insecta > Coleoptera > Scraptiidae > Anaspis > Anaspis maculata. The sequence continues at coordinate 7,495,874 of OX421965.1, forward strand.
GCTCAATAAAGTACATCAAAGGACAGGTAAAAATGGAGTTATATTATGCATATTTATTATAGCCGTAGAGGTATTTTTTCATTTGTAATTATGACGCAATGGTGGAGCGAAAGTTTAATTACTGCTGAAAGCTGCACGAAACGTTGAATTTCAATTAAATCATGCTCGAAATTATGTATGTACTATTTACTGAATACTGAACTGCGTTTAATGCGCAATAATTAATAAAACCCACAAGTACTGATTATTATTAATTACGTTCACAAAATGTAATCGCCATGGAAACGTCGCAAATCTAACTGAACACAGACGAATCAAGTTGCCGTTTTTGAAGCTGCGCATGCGCAGCCTTGCGCTGGTCGTAGGCGACGTTCCAGCTCACTTGAAGAACTTAAGCTTGATTTATGCCTATAGTTTTGTTAGGTACAGCGTACAGATAAAAATGCTACGGCTATCGGCGAGAATTTTTAGCCATCGCCTAGGGCCGGTAGGTATTAAGTGAGACCTTTTGTGTGAAATGTAGTAAAGCAGTTTAGTATATTGGAAATAGAAAAAAATAGGTGCTTTGCTGGAATTAATTCAAACAAAAACGATTTTTGTACCATGGCAAGCTTACAGTCCATTCTTCAACATATCAAAAGTCCTCAACTCTGGGACTGCTACAAATCAGTATACAGGGTGAAAGTTCATTATTTTTCTTTACTTTCTTTTTTTCTTGAAAAACTGATGACCGAAAAAAAAGGTTTTCAGGCTAGTTTGATAGGCCATAGTCTTCCAATGAACATATAAAAAATATACCATCCAGCAACTGCTGCGTATCTAATTACAGGGTGAAAACTATTTTTCAACTTCAATTTTCTTTCTTGGTGGAACTGATTTAGATGGAAGCCGGTTCCAGTTCTTTTGCAAGCTGATGATGTCATAATGAACATATGAAAAGGACACATCTCTGCATCAGCTGATTTTCAATTTACAGGGTGAAAAGTCATTTTCACGTTTCAATTTTTTTCTTGATGAAATCGGCTCACACAACAATTGCGTCTGGTTTTTCTGTAAATTTGAGGTTTCTAGTCAAACATATCAAAATAATACATTTCTGCTACAGCCACGTTTTTATTAACAAATTTAAATGTTTGGTTGCGTTCCAAGATTTTTTGAATTTTTGATGCAATATACCCGAATATACCCAAACATTTAAATTTGTAAAAAAAACGTAGCTGTAGCAGAAATGTATTATTTTGATATGTTTGACTAGAAACTTCAAGTTTACAGAAGAATCAGTCGAAATTGATGTGTGAGCCAATTTCACCAAGAAAAAAATTGAAACGTGAAAATGACTTTTCACCCTGTAAAATGAAAAGCAGCAGTTGCAGAAATGTATCCTTTTTATATGTTCAGTATGACATTATAAGCTTGCAAAAGAACTGGACCCGGCTCCAATCTAGATCAGTTCCGCTAAGGAAAAAAAATTGAGATGAAAACTAGTTTTCACCCTGTAACTTGATACACAGCAGTTGCTGAGTGGTATATTTTTCATATGTTTATTGAAAGACTATTGGCTATCAAACTAGCCTTGAAGCGTTTTTTTCAGTCATCAGTTTTTTAAGAAAGAAAGGAAATAAGGAAAAATAATAAACTTTCACCCTGTATACTAATTTGTAGCAGTCCCAGAGTTGAGGACTTTTGATATGTTGAAGAGGGAACTGAAAACTAGCCATGGTAAAAAAATCGTTTTTGTTTGAATTAATTCCAGCAGATATTCTATTTCCAATATACTAGTTCTTACGACTTGTACTGAGCGATGCCCATCGCATTCATCATCGAAATTTTGTTGTGAGCTATTTTAGTGAAACTTTGGAACCGTTTACCGGTGAGATTTGTGGTTTTTCTATGAATTGAGTTGACGATAGTTTTTCAAGGTCGATTTGTGAAGGAGACTTTCAACTAACAAATTAGGATTTTTCCCTATAATTGGAATTAAGCAACACCAATACCTACAGCGTTCGTCTATTAGGATGGAGTTAAAATGGTAAAATAAGACGTTGCAGAATCAATCGCTGTGGGCTTATTCCTTGACAGAAATCTACCATTCAGGCCTTTTTGAAAAGCTACAAGAACTTGTTTTGGTTTGAGCCGATAGACATTCTTAAAATCCAAAAATATATTTTTTAAAATTTGAATTTTTTTTTTTTGACCTCAAAACGTCTTTGTATAGGCTCAAATCAAAGTACACTCCTGTAGCTTTCCAAAAAGACCTGAATGGTAAATTTTTGTCAAGGAATAAACCCACACTGATTGATTCCGCACCACCTTATTTCAACAATTCAACTCCATCCCTAAGTATAGTACTGAGTCTACGGCAGAGCCCTTCGAATAAACCTTGATCGCTACAAGGTGGCTGGGGGTAAACGGCCAACAGCTAAACACTCAACGCACTCAACGAAGAAAATTATCAGGGCTCTGCAGAGGCCCGACCCTTCTCTCGCGCTGCTCCCGAACGCCAACATAAATAATTCCGATGAGACAGCAGGACTCACCCAAATTCTGCACAGCACAGTCCTTGCAGGAAACCCACCGCCACTTCGCTCATCGGTCCTGCCCCAACATCGACCTTTCGCCGTATTCCACACTTTCATTATTCAATGACGGGCTCAACGACGAATGTACCTACTCTAGATGTAGATGGCACCAGCACAAACACAAGCATAAACACAGGGTGTCGAATACAAACATGCACACACAAGTACAAGCACAAACACAAGCACGAACTCCCGGACTACGCTACAACACTGGCGATAAAGGGTCAGCTTCGCTACCACTGCAGCATTGCGTTATCATCAGCGGCCGGAAGCCGATCACGCGTCACCGTCCACGAGCTTCGGTTTCTGAGGTTTCTGTTTACTCATTGTTTTCCTTTGAAGATAACTCGCGAATTGAATTATTGGCGTGAATACAGGAGGCGCGTACACGTCTGCAGTATGCCGGTCGCCAACCCAATGAGCTGCTGAGGACCGGTGTGACCCCGCAGAGTGGTGCGCTTTGACATTTGGCACGTGGATTTGCGCGAAGCCGCGAAGACACTAGACCTTTACAAGCAGCTTCGAAATCGAACAGCAAGACGAAGGTTTCTTTTCAACATCCATGCTTCGGATTGTATGAATGGTTGCACTGAACTGATATAATGCGAACACTACTTGCGTCTTGCCCGTGTGAAGGCACGAGAACGTTTCAAACCCGTCTGGCAACTCTGCAGGAGCGGCACCGGCACCAGCAGCAGCAGCCGACCTCATGGGTAACGGCACCGTGGACCATGCGACGCGGATAAGACCGGGCCAGGCCAGTGGCGTGGTAAAACCGTACGGAGAGACGTTTTCAAATGTCCTGAAGAATGAATAACTTGTATATTGTTTTGGCTGTGGCGCTGGTGGGCTGTGGGCCCCCTTTTTTGGGCCTATTGGCGGAAATCTTTTCCGCGTAGTGGCGCTGTACGCAATAAAACATAGTGGCCCAAGGGGCCTTGACAAATAGGTAGTAAACGCAGTGCGCATTTACATCACAACAGCTGTCAACAGGCTATTTTCTGGTCAACAGTGATAGCTGTCAGTGAAAGCGTAACAGTGGGCCAAGAACTGGGGGTTCATTGGGAATGGAGTTTCGTTGCAGTATCTCTAACTTATTTTTGTTTTAGAAAATGCCGATAATACAGATTCATTTGCCCAATATTTATGGTCATGCTGGTGACCAAATCAGCCCCCTCTCGACAAAGTGCGAAGAAGTGATTGAGGCAGGTCATTTAATCGTGTGTGGGGTGACTGGGGCTCACTGCGACTGAGACTCTTGTGCTTTGTTATGTCTCATAAATGGATAATTGAAAACCATTTGGAGGCTAGGTTCTGTGGCCCAGTTGTTAGAACAGTGTTGTGAACTCGTGAAGCCATCTCCGATAAGCCAGTGAGAGCAGCCGGAGAGCCTGGAGATCAACGCCAGCGGTATTGAGAGAAGATACCTGGCCTGCAAATCAGAATCCGTCACTCACCCCATCAGTTCAGATTTAGAACAACTTAATCGATATGAAAATATTTTCCATTGTAGAAACACTAACATCAACCGATGAGCTATGATTTATGATTGAAGAATACTCAATTATTATTCATAAACTATGATTTTTATTATTCTAGACAGCGGTAAAGGCTTATTAGCTACTGAAATTTTACCTTACAGTCAATGTATGAGTCGTACGATTACTCCAAAAGAATGTTCATCTTTCTGGCCTAAACCATAATTATTGTTGGCTCATTTTCGTGATGCGTCCTGTTGTACCTATGCCTTGTCTTGTGGGGGCTTAGTATTTCCACCTTGTGTGGAAGGGGCTCACACAACTCAACACCTGTAATCTGTACCTAATGTAAATAAGCATTCAGATATTGCATTTTTCGGCCAGCATTTCACCAACTTACGTATCGGTTTTTGCTGCTGCATTGTGCATTGTGTCCATCGGCGTATACTAACGCAGTAATTCAAGTCAAACTACAACACTCACTCGCTCACATTCACGACGATGTGGAAAACAAGGAAGACAAAAAAAATACCTTTTTTCAACTGTCAAAACTGTCAATATTCTTATGATTTGGAGTAGGTACTGTCAACTGTCGAGTGCTACTGCGCTACTGCGCTGGGCTGTGCGCTGGGTACCTATTTGTCAAGGCCCCTTGGGCCACCATGTTTGACTGCGTTCAGCGCCTTCTGGTGGCCGCTGATTTTCGCCAATCTTGCTCCAGTTTTAATTCCAAAGCTATGGCTAAAACCTACGAAGGTGCAAAGCGGGCATTGAAGTTTTTCTTTGTAATCGCCACTTTCATCTGGCGATTGCGACTTTTGTCCGTCAATGGGGTGTTATACGAAAATCACAAAATGCGATTTTCTTATGTAAATCGATGCTCAAGTACCTAAAACTAAATGCTGTGAAGATGAAACAAAAAGAAAAAAAAATCAGCCAAGGGAAACGAACTTGAAATTTGGCTCTTCACACTCCCTCTGTTTAAATCGACTGAATTCGCGGCTAAACTCATCCACCAATGAAATGGAAGCAAGACCGCAGTTGACATGAAGCAGCGTTGCCACGTTGTCATTATTTACATGTCTGTCATATCTAACCTCACATTCCTGATTCCTCTTGTTGTGAGAGTTTGCGGTCATATTTGCTGAACGTATTGAGTTGTTTTTTGTGCCAAATTGGAAAAAAATGGAAGCTGGTTTCGAAAAAGCCAACGACAGAAATCTCCCAAAAGTCGATGCGGACATGGTAGACAATTTTTATAGAAGAAACGCAGATTTTTTCGCACATGGCGTAAGAAATGTTAAAGCTAGCAAGTAAGGCTTTGTGTGACTCATAAGCAAGCGGCAAGCGAGCCTCTAGCACCTACCTGATCCCAATCAATTAATCATTCCTTTTTTTGCAGAACCAGCAAACAAATATATGGAGACGAAGCAATAGGGTTTGTACAAGTGAAACGTGATGAAACGTTATGTACTGTCAAAGCCAAAGTAACACCGGAGCACAAAGTCCGAAGTACTCCATATGCTGTTACAGTCATCATTGAAGAAGAAACAGAGGAGGTTGTCTCATGTACCTGTGGAGATTGTGCGGCTAGTTCAGGTAGGGTGCGGTATTATTTTGTTAGCAAACTTCTTACGATTCAAGTTTGACGAAGTGAAGGATATCATTGTTTTGTAGTTTGGTATCAATGAATTTGAATTGAGTTGGAATTTATTGTGTAACTTTGTTGCAGGAGGCTGTAATCACAGCATCGCCCTCCTATATTAGCTACTGAACAAAAGCCAAAATCGATCAGTAACCTCCACAGAGTGATATTGGAGAAAATCTGCTTTAGCCAAAGTGGGAACTACCCTCAAAGGACAAACACTACAGGAAATTTTCAAAGTAAAAAGTAGTACCACTAAATCAACAACCTCAGATTTCAAAGATAAAGTAGTTGAAAGTGGATTGAAATCAAATTCAGATGGAATTTTATTCACTTTTTATAGTGATGAGGAAACCGATGCACAGAAGGTTTCCCTTCGTCATTTGTTTATTAAGGACACTAATACACTGTAAAACAATACAGAAGTTACGACATAAAACCTATTTAAAATACTGCAGTGATCTTTTATTGGAAATAACGTGTGAAAAAGTGGCCAGTTTGACAAAATAGTATAGGTAGGTACATGAGAGTCAAAAAATTATCTTTTGCTTGGAAAAGAGTAGTTCTCAAACAGTTTTTTGCTCCATGCGTAATGGATCTAGTGGAGTATTTAGTACATATTCAGGATTTGTTATTAATTAGTATTAGTACACTGTAATGCATATTATAAATAATTAAATACTGAAAACTGAATAGTATATGAAGAACAGGTTTATTTGTTTTAATTTTAATACAGTTGACAACTGAATGTTATAATAAAGTTAAATAAAATGTAAAAACGTTGGGTGTGGCTAATTTGCAGGCAGAGTACCAAATCTTCGTTTTGGAAGCGAAGCGGTGAGTTGTCCTACTTAGTTGGAAGAACCATTAAGTTCTACGGCCTGTCGATTTGCTATGTTGCTGATTGTGACGATAGCTGCTGTAGATTCTTGCGAACACTTATCTAGATGGTGGCATATAATTTCACTTCCTGCCACATCCATTTCGAAGTGTTGCTTGGAATCATTTTCTTTGCATACCTCCACGATCTGCTGCCAGTGAGGTAGTGAGCTATTTCTTTTTCTTTGTAAAAGGAGTTAGCTGAGGCTTCTTTTTCAGCTCAATTTCTGAAGAGGGGTACTACAGATTTTCCTTGAATGGTTTTTAAGCCCACAACCGAGCCCACAGCCTTATACATACTACTGCTTCTAGTTTGGGGCATCGGATTCCAGCTGTGAAAGAACAAACTGTTGCAGGTAAGGGGTCACAAAGTTCAACGATTCTACCTACATTGAAATGATCTTCACAGCAAAGATATCCGCCGCCCCATGGGGCTGGGCTTTTGTCGCCGGTAGCTGTATGGCACTTGTTTCTCAGGGGTTGAGACTTGGGTACGCTGATGACAATTTTTTGTGGGGCACTTGAAGAGGTGTTGGGATATCCCTTGAACATGCATGTTTTCGATGGCATTATTGTTCACTTGCAGAATGTACCGAACAAATAATTTCGATTTGACCACCATTCTGTCAAAAAAGACAATTAACAAGGTGGCAACAGCGTCGTTCAAATGACGTTTCCTTGTTGCAAAGCTGCCAGATTTATAATGGACTTCCATTGCAAACACCAAAATTGATTGTTCATGCCTCAAAAATGTATTCCATTGTATCCAAAAACATACCACCTAACGTGTTGTTTTGTCGAAGTGATTTTTTTCTAAGGAATATCAAAATATTCATGCAAATCTTGACTGCCTGTCACACAATTTGGCAACAAGGCTCCAGCTACGACCATCCCATTGCGCAAACTCAACTCGTCCGCCTACGTCATCAGACGGTGAAATTTAATCAGGGGTTATTCCCGCCTCGATTTTCAACATTTTTTTTTTAAAAAGGTAGAGGCTTTTGAGACGAACTATTATCATTCATGTAGCAAACTCACCTTGTAGAACATTTTGGAGCAATAAAAAAAATCGTATAAGACCCCATTGCGACTATTTCCTTGCAAAATCACTACGTTTTTCTGCCAATTCCGACTTATTTTCTAGCTTGTATAATCTGGTTCCAGTTTGAAGTCAATTTCTATAGCTTTTATGATAGTTCTAGCACTCAGAGTTCAGAACATGTAACTCTGGTCCATATAAATAGGTCTTGGGAATAGTTGCAGTTCCTAGTTCGCTTCCTAGTTTTTTAGTTCTTATTACCTCTATATGGGCTTTTGAAGCTCATCAACAACTAGAACTAGAACATGCGAGGCGCTTATTTAGTTGGAGCAAAATAATAAAATTTGGCATATACGCAAAGTTTTTATGCTTAACAAGATGGAAAAAGTCATTTGAAAAAATTGCCCGGGAATGGGGTAGCTTGGTAGGAGGTGGGGTGAAAATTACCCCAACTTTTGTGTGTGTTTTTTTCAAAAGTTTATCCAAATTATAAAATTTCAGGGTATTTTACGGAAGAAAAGGTGCTGTTGTTGAACTTCGATAGCTTGCCCTGTTTTCGAGTAAAATCGTTTTTTGTGACGGAACTGTCACAATCAACAAATGTCAGAAACTATATCTCACGGAACTCGACTTCCGATATGTCATTTGAAAGCCCCTGAAAAACTGTATTCAGAACAGTTTAAAGTATTGCCTTATTTGTCAAATAATAAAAAATGTCAAAGTTCAAAACTTCATCATTTAATTATTCAGAATCTATACGATGGATTTGAACCAAATTTGGCAGGAAGCAACACAACAAAAGAGTCAAATGAGGGCTGCAGTTGCAGTTCTCCATCATTTTCCAGTCTAGCGTTATGAATTTTCAAAATTTCTCCTAGCCATTGCTACCCGAGAAGGCCTCTCGCCCGTATTTTGACCAGAACGACTCGTTTTTGTAGCAGAACTCCACTCAAAAATTCATTCCTGCTCGGGGATCGACTTTTTTTGAAAAATTGCAACTGATATCGAAAGAAGATTGGATTAGGCGTCGTGTAGGCCTATTTTTAACATCGACACGGTTCCGGTTTTCCGACGGTAATTTTTTCAAAATGAACTTTGCACATTCCGTGAGACTTCGAGATGCAGTGAGCCCCACGAAATATTCATTTCAGGTGCAGACATGCTGAGAATGAAAGTTTGAGAAAAGATTTAATTAATTTTTGGAGGGAAAAATTTTGGAAATCGGACTGTTTTAGAGTTTTTCTCTCTGGAAAAACTGCAAATTTTCTAACTTTTTCACCGTGAACAGATTTTCACCATTTTTTTTCCAAACAAGAGGCAACTGGTTCTTGAACATTTTCCAACTTTTATTTTCCAACTTCCCGGAAATTTTCCGGGTGAAAATGTAAAACCTGCCTGGGATTTCGAGGCCGGACTTGAATGATGGAGTCTAAAGTGAAGCCCTAATTAACGATTTTTACGATGATTTCGAATAAGATTTGAGGTTTTCCTGGAAAATTCAAATTTTCTTGACAACACGGACGGCACCTAGTTTGGGATGCCACTTGTAGCGACACCTTGGCAGCGTCTAACATGGCAGCAGCAATAAAGGAAACTGGGACAGTAGCTGAAAACGCAGCAAACCGGAAGCGGTCAAAATACAAAACAATTATTGAAGACAATTACATCTTTGTCCCTTTCGCTGTTGAGACGCTAGGCCCTTGGTGCCAAGAGGCTATAAATTTTGTATACGAACTGGGGAAACTTACAGCAGATGCCACCGGAGAAGACAGATCGAGATGCTATATAACCCAAAGGATCAGCCTAGCTATACAAAAAAGAAATGCAGCATGCGTAATGGGTACCATTCCACCTTCCCTACCCTTACATGAAATTTTTTACCTTTTATAACATATTTTATATACTTACCTATACAAAAAAAGATTTATAGTTTTAAACATTTTCAATTTTCTGCAAATTATTCTCAATTTTTTTCTCTAAATTCAACTTCCTACCCGAAGGGACATTTCGAATAAAAATTTACATAGGTTCCTGGATACTAGTCGGGAAAGTTTTGGGGTGACGCAACCGATTTTTTTAATAGCTCCTGGAGCTCTAGTTCTTGTTCTTTATTCGCTTCCTCATTCAAGAGCTTTTACTACTCATTAATAGATTTCCTAGAGCAAATTTAGCAAGCTCATCAACAACTAGAATATCAATAGCTCTTCTTATATTTCGCACTTCTTTTTTGAATTAGTATCAACTACTTTCAGTTTTAAGACGTTGTAGTTGTTCATAAGCTTGCTGAAACTCCAGAAAGTCTACCTAAGAGTGATAGAAGCTAGTAAGTTGGAAGGTGAACTGGGGACTAAATATTAACTATTTCCAAGAACTGTTATAAAGAAATAGAGTTCTAAAGCTTGATTCCCGAATAAGAAATAAAACTACTGCTAGAACTAGAAAGTTCTAGGAACAGACACTGCGCACTGAAAGTGAAATTATGCGAACTAGGAAAAGAACTGGAAGATTTAATAAAAGCTTTTTGTATTCTATTTATTGTTTTGCAAAATTAGCTCTGGAAAATTTAGCCAGTAGTGAAAGCTAGAAATCATAAGAGCTGAAGTTTCATATTCTGAAGCTTGATCCGCTAATGAAAGCAGCGTTTCAACTAGAAAAGTTATAGAAATTGAGACTACGTACTAGAAGTGAGACTATACTAACATGTAAGTGAAATGTTACAAGAAAAAAAAAGGCTCTCTATGTTCTAGTTGTTGGTGACTTTACTGAATTAGCTCTATAAAATCTATCAATACGTAGAAAAACTGGAAAGTGAGAAAGCGAGCTGAACAGTAAAACTATTTCTCCAAGAAATAGAAGATTCATGTTCTGAAGCCTGATACACAATGCTGATACGCTAACGAAACTAGCGTTCTGAGGCTTGATTCGTTATTGAAAATAGTTCTAGAACTAGAAAAGTTGAAGAAATTGAGAAAACTAACTGGAAATGAGGCAATATGAATTAGAAGAACTATGAGAACTAAACAGAGCTTTTCATGTTCTGGATGTTGTTATAAGCTCTCAAAAACCACGTCACTAGTAAGGGCTGGTAAGTGAGGAAGTGATCTAGGGACTGTAACTACATTAAAAGTAACGAAGTTAAGTGAAAAAGTTTATATATTGACTAATTTAATAAGTGATGAAAAAACATCTGTGGGAATCAAAGAAGAACAATGTTAACCAACAGAAGTTCCTTCCCTTTGCATTAAACCATATTCAATCAAGACGAAAGCAATAAGTAGAAGAACAAAAATCAAGACCTATCGAGAGACCTATATAAGACAATGATAAAACCAGTCCTGTTGTACGGAGCTGAAAGATGGGGATTGACAAAGAGGGATGAAAACAGGCTACTAACATTCGAAAAGTTTTAAGAAGAAGGTAACGGAGAAGATAGAAGCGAAAGGATAAGGTATGCTTTCGAGCTGTATGGCAAGTAGTTATGAAGATGGTTATGTGATGGTGACAGAATGGCAGTGCTAAGATAGGCTGGGGACATGTACTGAGAATCGTAGAAGCAAAAATCTAGAAAACGAAAGAGAACGGGCGGAGTAAACTGGGAAGACAGATTGGAAACGAATAGCAAGAAGTAGACAAGAATAAGAATGGAAGGCTTTAGCAAAGGAGGCTCAGGGCCGTAACGAGCCGAATCGGGCTTGACGGTTAGTGCTCCATTAGCGCTTCACGTTTTCTTCTTGTAACCAGAAAGCACCAAGCACAGCACTGGTGCGAACAACGCTCAAGCACAATAACTTTGCAACACCCTTTGCATCAACTCGACAAAATGCAAAATGCAACATTTATTTTCACCTTTTATATTATTATATTTATAATCGAGACGCCTTTTCGCAAGTACTTTACGATTCAATCCGACAACATACTCAGCTTCGCAACGCTCAGGGCTTCTGTGGGCATACCAAAGCGGATTTGCGGTAAAGGTCGGATCGATAAGATTTACGAAGAACAAACAGGTGAGGAGCAAGAGTACGTTATACGCTGTGTAAACACAAAGGAATGTGACGCAACGCAAAATATTGATCAATCAAATAATAACCTTAGGCCGGGTCAGTTTTCGACGCTCAGGAATAGGCCCGCCCGAATGAGACTTTCGCGATGTTCGCTACACGTACCATTGTACCACTACCTGTACACACGACTCGAGACACACGTCTCGAGCTAATTACAGATAAAAACGTTGTAGGTACACCGGCTGGCCCAAGGACGCCTCGGTAATTGTCCGTTGAACTCGTCGGGGTCGGTCTCCCGTAGAAATCCTCTCTCTCTCGTCGTTCGAAAAAAAAGCAGTCAGAAGCGGACCGCAAACGCTGCACTGCGGCACTTATTTCGGGCTTTATTAGGGAAATTCGAGTAGGACGGAACAAATCCCAGTAAGCAGCAAACAGAACAAATTGATGTGAAAGTACATTGCTGCAGCTTCAGAGCGGAGACGACGACTTTCTTCCGCTGTTTGTGACGAAACTGAATTGACATTTCAATTACGCGTGATGCCCATGGATGGAAAGAACGAGATCAATCTGGCGTCCTCTATTTTATACGGGCCATCGCCCATCCATCCTGTTTAGCAGAGACAGAAAATGGAGAAGGTTAAATAAATGCTGATCGAAAATGAAGGGGACGGGTTGACGCTGGAAAATGTGGACTGGGAAGGATGAAATGAAATGATGTCTAACATGAAGAGGATCAGATGATGGATCGAAAGTCGAGGATTGAATAATTTTGCGCGAGCAGGTGGAATAATGACTGGATGGCATTGGATATGCCATATCGTGTTACCAAAAAGACAAACAGTTCATCTGCGAGGCGTTTATACGAAAATATTATTTCACTTATTCATTACCTGAACAGAGCAAAGCTAGAGATTATTATTATTATTATTATTATTGGTATTTTTAGAATGTGTTGTTGCTTCATGAATCTTGGTCTTGGAAACACTTCTTGTCGCTTGAAGTAAAAAATCATGTTATTTTCAATATTTTCGCTTTAAGGGGTTTCTGATGCGACTAAAAAGTTTTTGACGGGAATCGGTTTTATTTTATTTTTTTGGTCAAGTAGAAACTCTTCCAAAAGGAAAATGCTATCAAATTGTGAAAATTTTTGATTTTGATTTTTGAAAATTCAAAAACCAGATAGCATTGACAATGCATCTTTTTCAAGGAAGTCGCATGCCAAATTTGAACTTTTTATTTAAAAAAAAGGTACCCAAAAATGAATTCTACTAATTCACTTTTTCATGTCTAGTAGAAATCATTTTTGGTACCTTTTTTCTGGAAATAAAAAGTTCAAATTTGGCATGCGGCTTCCTTGAAGAAAGATGCATTGTCGATGCTATCTGGTTTTTGAATTTTCAAAAATCAAAATCAAAAATTATCAATTTTTTTTTGGAAATTTCCACAATTTGATAGCAATGCCCGTACATTTTCTTTTTGGAAAAGTTTCTACCTGATCAAAAAAATAAAATAAAACCGATTCCCGTCAAAAACGTTCTTAGTCGCATCAGAAACACCTCAAGGCCAAAGTTGAAAAATTGGTAAAATAAGCGTAGCGAAATCAATCCGTGTGGGTATATTCCTTGACGGATTTCTACCATTTTGGTCTCTTTCGAAAGCTACAAGGATGCACTTTGGTTTGAGCTCATTGGCATTTCCAAAATCCAAAAATAAATTATTTTTTTTTGGATTTTGGAAATGCCAATGGGCTCAAACTAAAGTACATTCTTGTAACTTTCGAAAGAGACCAAAATGGTATTTTTTTTGATTTTGGAAATGCCAATGGGCTCAAACTAAAATACATCCTTGTAACTTTCGAAAGAGACCAAAATGGTACGAGTCCGCCAAGAAATAAATCCAGACGGATTGATTTCTCAACGCTTATTTTACCAATTCAACACCGTCCTTAACTGGGACCGCTTATAAATAGATGCTTGATCATAATTATTACAGATGATCATTTTTGTTTGAAAATATCTGAAAGTTTGAGTTCTAGGTGAAAATTCTAAAGGAAATCAAGCTGTGAACCTATAAACTCAAAAATCTTAAAAATAATACCAAAAATCATGATTCTTTCAATCTTTTTACTTGAACATCAACTAGAAATATTTGTTCATCACTTCAAATGTTAATTTTTCTTTAGGAACATCAACGAGCTCAAGTTCCAAGTGAAGACTTCAACAGGGACTCAGGGGATGAACAGATAAACTCAAAAATGTTGAGAATGAAATAAAAAATTGCTTGAACAGAGACTAGAAATGCTTGTTTCATAACTTGGAATGTTCATTTTTCTTTGAAAACATCTACAAGTTGAAGTTTCAAGTGAAGACTTCTACAGGCAATCAGAGAATGAACCTATAAGCCCAATTTTTTCGAAAATAAAGTACAAACTCATGATCCTTTAATATTTTCGCTTAAACGGAAACTAGAAATGTTCATTTTTGTTACAAAATATCTGTAAGTTTGAGTTTTAGGTGACAATTCAACTGTCAAAAATTTTACCAATAAAGAAGGGTTATTTCAGCAATTTCCACCAATCAGACTATCATTAGATGAAAATTGCACTAGTGTAATTTCCGGTACGGAAATACAATTATGGAGGATGAAAATGGAAAATCGTTTCGTCCGAATTGTCATGCCAAATACATCTCGAGACTTCGTAATTACAGGAATTTTTTGGCTTTCAATAATTCGTGCTTGTTGGATACAGAAATGACCACTCGCGCTTCGCGCTCGTGATCATTTCAGTTATCAACAGGCACTCATATTTTACAGCTCAAAAATTTCCGCTAATTACTTAGTCTCTTGTTGTATTATACAGGGTCCTGCAACAGTGCGTCGGGCTTTCCTAGCGCCCTTACCTTGCAAAATAGAGAAAAAGGTGTAATACATAGAATTATTAGTTTGGAAAGTTCTACCATGTGAAATTATTTTCAACTATACAGGGTGTTCAATTTTTGCGCTATAACAAAAACAAAGATTTTTTTAAATGAATTGCCCCACTTTTGATTAATTTTCTTATTCAGCTTTTTAGGCTCTATTACAAGTGTATTTTTGTTTTTTCAATTTGTGGCAGTGCTACCAACTGAAAATTATAAATTGAAATTTTTTGTAATTTCAAGGTTCACTTTGAAAAATCGTAGAGGCCTCGTTTTTTGGGATTAAGGAATGAAATTTGGCATAACGGTAGCCGAACAGAAGCTGAATAACTTTATGACAAAAAACTTGAGGTTCAATTACACAGGGTGCGCAATTTCTTTTTCGAACTTTGCAAATTTCAAAATGCCATAAGTAATTTTTTTCAAATGGAATGCCCCATATTTTATCTCACAATTCGATAGCTTTTTTCTTCTTTTATTTTTATTAGAGATACCCTACCCCTAAATTTCATAATTTCAGAGATAATCGATAATTTTAATAAAAATTGTCGTTTATTTGGATGTTTTATGTTGTTCAGTAGGTCCTGACACAGAAAATCATGTGTCAAAATGAACGCACCTCTCAATTTGACAGTTTGAAGGTTTTTGAAGTCGAGAAAACCGCTTTACTACGCTCAATTCGAATTTTCATTTTTCCATCGGGCAACGATTTTTTTTTCAGCATTTTCTTCAGATTGGAGTTTAGGGCAGTTATACAATGAAAAAAACTTGTTCTTAGCATCAAACCAAGCAAAATGTGTCAATCAGATATTTGTTGATGATCACCATGGCCTGCTCGGCGTGAAAATTTTTAATAAATAGCACTTTTTATCAAAATTATCGATTATTTCGGAAATTATCAAATTTAGGGGTAGGGTACCCCCAGTAAAAATGAAAGAGGAGAAAAAAAGCTGTCGAATGGTTGAATAAAATTTCAAATTCCATTTGAAAAAAATGACTTTTGGCATTTTGGAATTTGCGAAGTTCAAAAAAAAATTCTGAACACCCTGTATCACTGATTCTGGAGTTTTTTGTCATGAGATTATTCACCTACTATTCGACTATTGTTGTGGCAAATTTCATTCCTTGATTGCAAAAAACGAGGCTCCTACGGTTTTTCAAAACGAACCTTGAAATTACAAAAAAATTCAATTTTTAATTGGTAGCATTGCCACAAATTGGAAAAACAAAAATACGCCTGTAAGAGAGTTTAAAAAGCTGAACAAGAAAATAAAATCAAAAGTGGAGCATTTCATTGAAAAAATCTTAATTTTTGTTATAGCGCAAAAATGGAACATCCTGTATAGTTGAAAATAATTTCACTGGTTAGAACTTTTCAAATCAATAATTTTATGAATTACACCTTTGTCTTTATCTCGTAAGGGAAGGGCGCTAGAAAAGCCCGACGCACTGTTGCAGGACCCTGTATATGAAAACTATACAATTGACAGAAAATCAGGCGATTATAGCCCATGAACTCAAAATTTTTTAAAATGAAGCTTAAAATCGCGTATTTTTGAAACTCTCTGTTCAGAATGGAAACCCTTGTTCATAAGAACAAAATAAGTGCAGATAAAAAAAAACAACTATTTTGAATGAATACTTTCAATTTAACTAATTGTTTGAGATCGGTGCCCATGTGCTAATTCGGAAACTTTCCGCACTCTATACATTTTAAAACATCAGCGGTTTCAATGAGAAAAACAATTAAGGAACCGAAGGTTGAAAAAAGCACCTCGAGGTGGCGAAAGTGGCAAACACTCAATTAAAAACAAGTTCTAGTGTCACTCATTTGCAAAAAATTCTTCGGTGCCTCACAGATCCATTTGATAGCTTAATTACCATTTTAGTTTGGAAGCCTAATTACCTTAAGCACTGCATTAAAAGCAATTCATTTGTAGTACTTGAATGTTTCCAACTCGATTGCACGATTGACCAAATCGCTCCAAAGTAAATACAGTTTTGCCTGATAATAATCTTACAATTTGACGCGAAGAAGAACTTGCTGAATCAAGCAGGAATACCGTGTTTATTCGGTTTCTATAGCTGTTTCGCCCGTATTCATCTAAGGTGCGATTTCCTGTTGTTGGGTTTCAACGACCTATGGACGAGTTGATCTCAGCTTCAAGAGAACGCGTCCTGCAAAATATTCAATCCAAAAAAGCCAGCAAAGAAGGACGGCATGGGAGCATTTTGTTTTGGCACTGGCTTGTCAGTAATCAAGACCTTACATCGATCAAGGCTGAAAGCCCATTATTGGTTTGTTATTGACATCACAGTGGTGGCCTGCTCTTTATATCTATAAACATGCCCATTATATGCCATCCTATACACACACACCTGTACATTTTGGTCGTTACCGTACACCATCAGGCACCAGCAAAAGCGAAAGAGCTCTTTGACTCTTTAAAACGTGCATCATTTTGTTGTGTTGCTGCTGCTGCTGCTTTTGTCCATATATAAACCAGTTTGGTATGGAATATTGACGTCGCCAAAGAATTCACCTTGCGACTTCCTTCTCCTTCCTCGTCACTGTTTACAATGGCCGATGGCACAAAGCACCCAAAGCAGCAAATTGGAATTTCGATCGAAGCGCCAAACAATGATCCTCCGACGGTTTGTGGATTGACTTGTGAATTGCGATGTTGCGTAAGGTCGCCTGATTACATAAGTTTGGTGTTGGTGTAGTTTTCGAGGATCGTCATGAAATTCGCATTATTGGAATTACATGTAGTTCGAATTATTCTGTTAACTTGGTTCCATAAATTCATAGATTAAAAAATGTACTGTTATTTTATAAGAGGGCACGCCATTGTCACTATTAAAATATCACAAATCGTCTGAAATAGGTACCTATCCCACATTCCCACTATAATATAGTTTTTAGACTTTTGAGTTCTCACTTCTGGAGCTATTAAATGTCTAGAAAGTTTGAAGGAGAACTGTGATTCTAAAATAGTAAAACTGTCACTTGACCAGCTATATATCCGGTCTAGCAAGCTGCTTAACTATCGCTTTAACAACAATGCTCTTATAACAAACGACAAAAGCTATTGCTTGATTAGCTAATTATCCAGTCCAACTAGCTTCTTAATTATTGACTCATCAACTATGTGGGAACATTGATTAAAAGAGACAACAACTATCGTTGGGTCAGTTAAAAAGTGTGGAATATGAGGTCAATTTGATTTCTGATGTGAAAATAAACTAGATATTCGTGTTCAGGAGGTCAAAATTAGTAAGAAAACATACCCCACATGCCTATGTTTCACAAAAATTCAGGTCCTGTCAAAAATCGTCGCCATATTTTTTTCTGAGTGGGAAATGTTGCATCCTTGGAGAAAACTTATCACCTTGGTATAAGTAGTTATCATGCCAAAGGGCATCCCGTCTAATTCATTTGCGGTATTCAAAATCGTAGCACCCCGACTATTCGACAACTAGAGACAAAAGCTCTAATAGCTGTAATACCAAACAAACGTGTATTGTTGGTTGCATCTGACAAACAGTTCCGACGACATTACTGGTTGCCAACTTGTGGCGATAAAAATGAGACTATGCGAGATTCTGCTACGCATCTCCCTAAACGGCCATAAATCACGAAAGTATGCTTCTGAGCAGCACAGCGTGTAAAGAACTTCTCACAGACTGGACAGTCTTGATGCCTCCGGCTCGATTTATTATGCACAATAATCTGCACGTATGGGTGGTGCTTGCGGGAAACAATGGGCCCAAAGCACATGAAATACGGTCGTATTATTCCCGAGTTTTCATTCACCCATTGTTACACTGGCTATCCACCCATATGCCACATAATGGGAGGATTGTTGCTTCTGAGCTCACCTGTAATCTAAGGTCGATCTGCGGCTGAGAAATGGATAACGAAGAGGAGCTTTGCGCGGCATCCAGTTCGATGTCGGAACCGGAGTTCGGCGAATGGAAGACGCTGTCGTGTGATACGCTGAGACCTGGATGCATCGAGGATCCGCTCCTGTGAAAAATTTGGATTTGAAAATCAAGTGCAAGTATGGAGCAACTACTTCAGTATAAAAATAATCACAGAATAGCATGTATAACATAAATATGTGACACTGCGGTCATAAAGTGCACATTTTTGTTTCGGTAAACATTCAGATGAAATCATGCGTTATTCATGATTGTAATCATAATGGAACGTTGATCTTGTTCACTAAGGGAAAACTGTTGAAGCGAATATAGTAATTAGCATGGGAAGCATAAAAACGTGCTAGCTGACCTGACCCAATGATTCAAGTAGGGTTTTGAAAAATGCAAGCGCGACCTTGCGTGTGAGGTCGTTGAAACTTGAAGAGCACGGGTGTTGGTAAATAACGTATTTATTAAGATAAGGTAGTTTTCCAATTTTTATGAGATATACCTAGACTAAATTGGAAGGTGCCCACACCTCAGATCCTGAGAGAACCGGGCTGCACCTGAATGTATGGTAAGATTGAGGGTGGTAATGCTGACTGCAGAGCCAGCGTTTCGTCATGTTTCGACTCGTCAGTGCAGGTTTTGGGAAAACTTGATGGGCCTGACAATATTAGTTACTGTATGATGATGATTCGATTATTAGAATATTGACGCATAATATTTATTTTGAACGTTAGACTTTTAGAATACAAACCTTCTTTTTGTGTGCGGCTCCTCGGTTATGGACAGCTCGCTGGTCGACCTGCTGCGCAGCGCGTCGCGATCGCTGATCTCGACCGGAAGGACCACATCCTCGGCTACTTTGTTTTTCCTCTTGAACCACTTCTTGGGATTCCAAAACTTCTTCTTTGACGCCACTGCAGTCACAAAAAGCACAATAATTATCAGCACGGTCGCATGCCAGAAGTCGCCGAAAAACGAAAACATATCATTCGAGGTATACACAATACACAAGTCTGCAGTTGGCGGGACACGCAATCGCATACACAAGACTGGACACAAGTGGTCAAATTGAGGCGAACTTGGGACCGGGGGCCACGATAAGCTTCGTGCGCTGATAACAACAAACGCTGAGTGATAAATTACCGAGAGCGTAGTTCCTGCTAGTGCGGCGGTACATGATGTCGGAATGCGAACTTGTGTCTCGTTTAATCGAATTGCGATACGAGGATAGTCGCCACGGTCAATTGACACTTATTGTTAACATATAAAACGCTGGTGGTGTATGACTCACGAAAACGGCAATGAAGGTTTACTCTGTATGCGGTACATTGAGTGGAGAACAGGACCTAGGTACCTACTACATAGATCTGATTAAAAAATCATACCAAATAAGCATACGTACGGAAATTTATGATGATGCCCAGATATGGCGGTATGATACGTATGTATGTTCACGGTAACGTTATCCAGGATCAGCGAAAAACGAGAAAGCCTATCATTATGCGGCGATTTCCGCGAACAATGGCAGTGAAATTTAATAACGACACGCCGTTTCTTCGAGGAAGTTTAAGGTTGGAATTGAATTCGTTTTCCGCTCGCGCTGCTTCGGCGAAAACCCGCTGGTCATTGTTGTATACAAAACACAAATGATCCAACAAGTTTGGATGAAGTAAAATAACATGTAATCGAGTTTGACGAGGCTCCAACTGTTCTCAATGTTCTCATAAGGAAACGATTCTTATATCATCAAAAGAGAAAAAATCTCGACCGATTCGTAATCGCAAAACATTTTCCGCAAAAAAGAAATTTTTCTGTATCAATTTGACAAGTTTTGGCATTTCAACTATTCTACTATTCTCGTATCAGGAAAACTATAATTCTTTTATTAACGTCAATTTTCCACTGATAAATAGAGACGAATGCTTGCATGATTCGTAATCGCAGAACATTTCCAGCTAGAAAGGAATTTTTCTGGATGAATTTTTTTTCATTATTATTATTCATTCATTGAACAACAGACCAACAGGTCCTGTAATAGGCCAAGATCAAAATCACGCATTCAAGAAAGAACAATTCTCAATTTAGAGATTGGATCGTGAAATATATCGAAGTCATCCTGAGCCCTGTTGTAGCTGAGGCAAAGCCGGTTGAGAGGAGAGTTGTAATTGAAGATGTTCGAGATGTGCCAATATACAAAGTCCCAGAACCTCTCAACCCTGGTCTGGGGACATTCAGGGGTATCCTGGCTAGAAAGTTTGACAGATATAAGACAGATTGGCATTTATCCAAGTTCGAAGCGAGGCCATTGCCAGAACACCATGCGCTCAATTTATCGAGATCTCTCTGTAGGTTCAAGCAATCGTTGATTGATCTTATTTTAGCAAAGAACTTAAGGTCATCAGCATACAAAAGAAAGGAATTGTCGAAGAGCTCACTGATATCGTTGATGAAAATGTTAAACAACAGGAGGCCAAATATGGTGCCCTGGAACACTCCAGAGGGAACATCAAAACTCTCAGAGTCATGACCAGCAACACGGACATACTGCTTGCCCTACTTTCTGTCTACTTCCAGCAAATTCCATAGTGGCCCGGCATATGCGGTTTCTAGACCATTCCTGAATAATTATGCACATTACCCGTATAATTCTGCCGGGTTCTGGAACGGCGCCTCCGCCAAAATGGACAGATGTGCCCTGATCAGGCATTTGAGTCTCCATTCAGTTTCACATACACGAACGCTCTGGAATGCACCAGATCGCTCCAGACTTCTACACTGCGATCTAATGGATGGAAGAATCCAGAAAGATCGAGTGTTTACCAATATGTACGGGATCACCGCTCGTAACAATAGCAATTTTTTTGCCGATAAGAAATTTTTCTCGATCAATACTTCAACAAGGTTTTAACACTGTAACCATTCTCATACCATGAAAACCAGTGTTCTTTATAAAAACATCAATTTTTGCGCCAACAATGGAACAATGACCAGTGAAGACAAATGCTTGCATGATTCGTAAATGCGAGAACATTTCTTGCTGAAAAGAATTTTCTCTAAATTTGACCAAATCTAACAACGTTACCATTCTCATATCGTTAGAACCATTGTTCCTGTTCTCATATGAACGTCTATTTTCTCCATGGCAAAAAAACAGTAGAGATAAATGTTTGCATGAGTCGTAATGAGTAATGACCATAATATCCCTCCTAGAAAGATATTTTCTGGAACGATCTGACCAAGTTTCAACATTGTAACCATTCTCATATCACGAAAACCATTTTTGTTATTTTCATATGAACGTCAATTTTCTACAAACAATTACCAGTGGAGACGAATGCCTGCATGACTGCAAAAATATTTTCTGCATGAAAAAAACATTTCTGAATCAATCTGACAAAGTTTCAACATTGTAGCCATCCTCCTAACATAACAGCCATCCTTTTCATTCTCATATGGACGTCAATTTTTCCCTTAACAATCACTAGTAGATACAAATGCTTGCATGATTCGAAATAATAAGAACGTTTTCCTGGTAGAGAGATATTTCTGAATCAATTTGACCAACCCAAAGTTTCAGTATTCCAACCATTCTCATCACATCAAACCCAGTATTCCCATATAAATGTCAATTTTCTCCCAGCAATGTCCAGTGGAAACAAAAATGCTTCCAGGATTGGCAATGGCAAAAACGATTTTTGGATCAATTTGAACAAGTTACAACATTGTAACCATGCCCATATTGTTAAAACCATTGTTATTATTCTATCCTCATATAAATCCCAATATAATGGCAACAGTAAGCAGTAGAAAACAATGCTTGGCTTCTACGTGACGTTGACGTAGACGTTCTAATGACGTTACAAGAACGACAGTAACTCGGCTCAATTTAACTAATGTTTGAAATTTGACCCATCCTCATATTCTAAAAGCCACCGTTGACTGTTGTTACTCTCATTTGCACACCAATCTTTTCTTAACAATCACCAGTAGAAATAAATGCTTGCAAGAACATTGCATTCGTAATCGCAAGAGCATTTCTTACTAGAGAGAAATTTTTTGATGAGTTTGACAAAGTTTGAACATTTTAACCATTCTCATATCATGTAAACCATTGTTACTGATGAGACTAGGCTCTTCGACTACCGCAACTCCAGGCGATCAGAATCGGAGACACATGTTTTGTCCTTGTTGGGGCCCCATCAGTGCGCAGGCATCCAGTCCAACCATCCGGTGCTATTGTTACCGCGGCCCCCAAAAATCCACCCGTTTCCATGGCTAACCGCGATAATATGTTTAGCGAGAGGCCTTTTGCCGTACGCGCGCGGAGCAAAAAAGCGTTCAGTCATCGGTCCGCGCGGCCACGCGTACTCTCTCGCTAACGAAGCCTATTGGTCAGAGTAGGCGCCAGCGCCTACTATAAAACACGCGTTCCCCGAAAATCACCTTCAGTTCTTAGAATCCCAACGCATCGAGAGGTCGTTGCATCTCCGGCGTTCCCCCTTCGAACTCGTCTCTCTTCAAGGGACTAACCCCATGTTACACCCCCTTTCCTTTTTGAGACGGCGCAATTAATTCGAAACAGTGGTTTTATCTAATCTGCGCCAACAATCTCAAGTCATTCTGCGAAAGAGTATAACACAAAGAATAGCGTCGACTCCTTGAAGAAGCTGCCACCGGCGTGACAGACCCCACCACTGAGACTGAGCTGCCGGATCGTTGTTGCCGCCCATTCCGGAGAGTCCACCAGCCGACTACGACCCGAGGCGATAACACTATGGATGGCAGTGTCAGAGATCCTAGTAATGTAACACTTAGGGGGACTCCTTATAAGCGGGTCTCACAAGCGGCGCCATCTATCACTGGCATTCCGCAGATGCTATATTCCAAAGGCATCAGACAGGCGAAGGAATTAAAAACAATTCTACGTGAAGCCATACCATCGCCAGAAGCAACGATGATGAAGTGTACACACGTATACTCAAGCCGAGTAGAGCAATGTTACAAGAAAACAACCACGCAAATATTGCGCCTCTTGCTGAGAGGCCCGAAGAGGCGCAACATTTGCGTGTTTGTTTTCTTGTACCATTGTTACTGTTCTCACAGGAGTGTCAACTTTTCCCCTAACGACGTCCAGTAAAGACAAATGCTTCTTGCACGTTCGTAATGGCAACATTTGTTGCTGGAAGAAATGTGCCTGGATAAATCTGACCAGGTTCCAACACTGTAACCATTGCCAACCGTTCTCATATAAATCGCAATATGTTGGTAACAGCGAGATGTGAAGAGAAACACTTTGCCGATTCGTAATCGCAGCAACATTTTCTTCAAACGTTAATCCAACGAAGCTTCAGAATGTTCTCGAAAATTCTCATTTGAAAACCATATTTTCTCATATTATCCAAACGTCAATATGCCCCGAATTGCTTTTCATTTTTAATCGGCACGGTTTTTTAGATCTGTCCCAAATCAAATAGTAATTAATTAGGTCGTTGTTAAGCACAGTGCTCTAATTTTCATCATATTATCTATTTGGAGAACTCAAACATCCTGTTGTTAGTAAATCATTTGCTTACTTACACACACAAAGATAAAAGAAGCATCAACACACAAAACACACATAACATTAACTACATTGATTACCGAAGCGACTGAGACGAGCCTTCACGTGCAGTTATTCAAATTGACATTAATCCGTTCAATAATAATTCCGACGAGATTAATTCCATCAAGTCAAAGCTCTTCCAGTTGCTAAACGTCAAGACAATTTCGCTGGAGGAATTTTGAGGAGCAACAATCTTGAAATCGAAGGCCGTAAATTCTATGGGGAGCGATCTTGAACGACTGAATGATGATTTAGTCGTTTATCACGTATGTAGCATGGGTCTTAGTTTCAGGTTTATGAGAAAATTGAATTATTGAAAGAATGTTCGTGTTTGTATTTTCATGGAATCTGTCTGAGACAAAGATCTCCTCCATTTGAAGCTTTTTTTTTTCATTACGGCGAACGAACACGAGGTGACTGGAAACGGTGAATTCAAGCTCAGGTTCTTACAGAGTGGCCCGGCTAAAGCACTCGACACAAGCTGAAAACTCTTATTTCCAACTGATGAACTGTCTGCAGGTTTTCCGAGCACATACAGGATGGCCCGACAAAAACACGTTCTAATTTTTGATGTCATTTTTGTTGTCACACAAATTTTGTAAACTTACTGATTTTCATGTCAATATTTTTGTGGCCACTTCATTAACTAATTTTGTGTGTGATTTGCTTATCATGTAATCACTTGTCATGAACTCACTTGTATTTTTGTTTGTGTTACTAATCTCACTTACACTGAATACCGGAATTTATAAGTGAGTTTGCTTGTCATTCTGTCACATATGTGAGTTTTCTCCTTTGGGCTCAACTCAGAGGTTTCTTTGACTGGGTTCTTCCACTGAGTGCCCTTTTCCGAATCCGTCACCATCCTCTTTGTCTTTGACTGACAGTATGACATATTTTGTTGTCGTGTTTTCAATTGTTTTTGTTAATTTTGTCTATTGAGTGTCATTTTATAACTTTGTCAGTCTCATTTTGTTAGGTGTTTTATGAAAAGAATCTGATTCATTTAAATTGTGCTGATGATTTTATTAAAAATTCATTTTGTTTGCTGTCAATTCGTGTTTCTGTTCAACTTTCAATACAATCCTCATCCCCAAAGTTCCGTTCTCGCCTAAAGTAGAACCAGAGTGAAACGACAACGTAAGCAAAACGTAGGTAAGAGGTCCAAGGTAGAGAGGGGGAGGGGGGCAACGACAATCATAGCCAAGGGTCAAAATGAGGGAAACAGTTCAGTAGGTAGTGTCATTTTAGATTTTGAAGTTGGGGTGGGGGAGAGGAAGGGTAAATTTGAGCGGCACTTTTTACACAGAAAATTTTCTCCCTCGATGCTGTGCAGGATGACGTTGACTGAAGAGAATTAAGAGGTTAAGAATATTAAATTAAAAACTCAGAGAATTTTAGGAAGAAGGAGGGTGGGGTTAAAAACTATAAAAATATTTTTCGAGAGAAAGAATCAATTTTCTCTTTTAGTTGATGTATCGCAAGGTGGGTGGAGTCATTTGAAATTGTGAAATTGGGGCAGGTGGGGGTGAGAGAGCTGAAGATAGAAATTTGCCCATGTATGTGTCAAATGTCCCCCTCGATATAAAAATCGACCTGTCCGAGCCATCTATTTTGGAAAAAATGAGGTGAAATGCCCAAAAGCCCCTCTGTTCTGTTTTCGTTGGGCCACCCTCTATATTCGGAATGGAATATAATACTCCCAGCGGATTAATAATAATTATTAACCCTTTCGACAGATTTATACGCCCGCTACACGTCGTACACGATACCCGAAGGCATATATGAAATATTAATGTTCCCATTTTCGGCGTGTAGGAGGTAGTACGGTCGGCAGGGGTGTGACCGCGGCCAATCACCATAAAGAATTTCCAACAGTTTCCAACATTTCCACGCACTCTGCGCTAATAATATACCATTTTTAATTTCTCATGATTGAAGAGGTAATGAGGACTGAATCCTCGAGCGCAGGAATATCAGGTTTATCAAACAACTTACAAATCCCCTTGAGCCTTTCGCTAGCATCAGTTTCGTAATTTTTTACAGTAAAAAAGCGACATGTCCCGGTTTTTAAAAAGAAACTTCAACAGATTTCAGGAAACATTGTACATCGGAAAGTTGGTTTCAATTACCGTACAACCTTACCGAGCAACTGACACTGAAGCTCCTAATAAATACCTTCGCTGCCAGTTTTATTCAATTTGCGTGCAATAAGGGCATAAGTCTCAGTGTTTGATAAATATCTCAGTGAGATAAATTCAAGAAGATATTTCGCCCGAGTCAAAGAACTACGTGTTATTTGCCTGAAATGACTATAAAACTGCACCTTACACCATTCTTGAGCGCTCTCAATACTTACACTGCATCATCAACTTTTGTAAGCAATAAGGGCATAAGTCATAGAATATTCGAAAGCTTCGATAGAGTTAAAAAAACAAAGTGTATGCCTGAAATGACATATAACTTTGATTTATAAAATCCTGAAGCTTTCGATACCTTTGCTGTCGCTATAATTGACTTTTGTAAGCAAAAAGAGCATAAGTCCCAGTATATGAGACAAGTTTGAGATAAAGCTTCGATGAAGTCAAACGACAAAGTATCATTTGCCTGAAATGGGTACAAAATTTTGCCGTATGAAATTCTAGAGCTCTCAATGTACTGGCGGCATA
Organism: Anaspis maculata; assembly: GCA_949128115.1. Classification (NCBI taxonomy): domain Eukaryota; kingdom Metazoa; phylum Arthropoda; class Insecta; order Coleoptera; family Scraptiidae; genus Anaspis; species Anaspis maculata. The sequence goes on from OX421965.1 coordinate 7,522,620, forward strand.
ATTGCCTCTTGTATTATTGCAATGAGGGTGTAAGTCTCAGCATATAAATTCAAGATAAAGCTTCGCTCAAGTCAAAGAACAAAGTATTATTTGCCTGAAATGACTATGAAAATTAGCGCCATAAAGCTCTCAATATCTCAGTTGCTGGCTTCATTGACTTTTGCAAGCAAAAAGGCATAAGTCCCAGCATATGAGACTAATTTGACAGAAGCTTTAGCTCGATTCAAAGAAATTGTTTGCCTGAAAATTGACTTCAATGACCCGAAGATTTTGCTCAACAACCTAAACTCTCAAAATTTGCGCTGCCGTCTTCAACACTTTCAGCGAGAGCAAAAAGGGGACAAGTCGCAGTTCTAGAGAGCAACTCAACCAGGAAAAATACTAATTCACCTGAAAATTGGCTGAAATGACCTATGAACTTGATGCTCAACAAAAGAAATTTGAGATTTACGCTGCCGGCCTTATTACTTTCAGTGCGAGCTAAAAGGGTTCAAGTCGCAGTTCTTGAAAGGATTTTTGCAGAATCCAGGAAACATATGAATAACCTGAAAATTGTCGAATGACGCTAAGACTTTGTGGCTCAACAGCTCAAGATTTGCGCTGCCAGCTGTATCAATTCCAGCGCGAGCTAGGTTACAAGTCGCAGTTCTTCAAAGAATATTCTCAAAATCCAGGTAAATATTATTCACCTAAAAATTTGCTCAAGTGACGTTTAAAACTCACTTGTGCTAAATAACATATCGGAGCTTGAAATTTTCGCGGCCAGTTATATCACTTCCAGCGTGAGCTAAAAGGGTACAAGTCGCAGTTCTTGAAAGAATATTCTGAAAATCCAGGAAGAATAATAATCAACCAAAAATTGACTGAAATGGCATTTAAACTTGTGCTAGATAACATAATGAGCCTCCAGATTTCCACTGCTGATTCTATACCCTTCAGCGTGGGCTAAAAGGGTACAAGTTACAGTTTTCGAAAGAAATTTTACTGCAATCCGGGAGCACTATAATTATTTCCCTCAAAACTGACTCGACTGTCTCACACACTATGGACTCAACCACATGCTAAAATTAAAAATTTCCGCTGCTCGCTTCATCACTTCAAGCGCGAGCTGAAAAGATTCAAGTCGCAGTTCTTGAAAGAACTTTTTTTAGAATCCAGGAGAAATGTTAATTCTCCTGAGAATTGGCTCAAATGACACTAAGACTTGAGCTGAACAACATATTGAGCTCAAGATTTCCGCTCCTAGTTATATCACTTCCAGCACGAACTAAAAGGGTACAAGTCACAATTTTTCAAAGAAATGTCACTAGGATCCAGGAATGATATTAATTTACCTGAAAATTGGTTCAAATGACCCTCTGAAGTCTGTGCTCAAACGACATACTAATCTTTGGGATCTCTGCTGCCCGCATTATCACTTTCAACAATTGCCAAAAGGGTACAAGTCGCATTTCTTGGAAAATTTTTTCTCAGATTAGATTCCATCAGGACAAGCAATTGATCACCTGAAAGTTGGCCCAAATGACGCTTAGATTTTGTGCCAAACAAAATATTTAAAATTTCCACTAGCCGCTATATCACTTTCAGCGCGAGCTAAAAGGGTACAAGTTACAGTTTTCGAAAGAAATTTCACTACGATCCGGGAATAATATTAATTTACCTCAAAACTGGCTCGATTGTCTCTCACACTATAAACTCAACCACATGCTAAAATTAAAAAACTCCGCTGTCTGCTTCATCACTTTAAGCGTGAGGTAAAAGGGTTCAAGTCACAGTTTTTGAAGAAAATTTTACTGTGATTCAGGAATATTATTCTACTTAAAAATTGGTTAAACTGACCTTAGCTTTGTGTTCAACAACATACTGGAATCCAAGATTCCCGCTCTCCTCCATATCACTTTCAGAGCGAGCTAAAAGGGTACAAGTAGCAGTTCTTGGAAGCAATTTCCCTAGGATCCAAGAATAACATTAATTCATCTGAAAATTGGCTAAACTGATCCTCAGACTTTGTACTCAACATGATATTGGAATTCAAGATTTCCTCTGTTCGCTTGATCACTTTCAGCGCAAGTTAAAAGGGTACAAGTCGCGGTTCATGGAAAAAACGTTACCAAAGTCCAGGAAAAATATTATTTCACCTGCAAATTGGCTCAAATGATGTTCAGACTTGCGCTAAATAGCACATTGACACTTCAACTTTCCCCTGCCAGTTATATCACTTCCAGCGTGAGCCAAAAGGGCTCAAATGACAGTTCTCGAAAGAGAGGATCCAGGAATAATAACAATTCACCTGAAAATCGATTCAACTGACGCTTCGACTTTGTGCTCAAACAACATACTGAATTTCAAGATTTCCGCTGCCAGTTATATCACTTACAGCGCGAGCTGAAAGGGCACAAGTCGCAGTAATTCAAAGCAATTCTAGTAGGGCCCAGGAAAATCAATAATTTGCCTGGAAATAGAGTGAAATTACCTCGGAAATTACCCTACGACTTTGTACTTAACAACATACTAACATTTCCTCTGCCCGCCTCATCACTTTCATCGCGAGCTAAAAAGGCACAAGTCGCAGTTCTTGAAAGAAATGTCACCAGATTATTAGTGTAATAAAAATTCAGTCTTTTCCAACAAGTTCCTTTACTATTCGAACCGGTTTCGGACTAGTTGCAGTCCATCATCAGCTGTGGCTAAAATACAAATACATTTATAATTACACCAAACATAAAGCTATGTGAATTTATTCAACATTACTTACAACTAATATTTAAAGATGACTAGAAATAATTAAGATTAACTTTGTCACGTGTATACAGAATCTTAATTATTTCTAGTCATCTTTAAATATTAGTTGTAAGTAATGTTGAATAAATTCACATAGCTTTATGTTTGGTGTAATTATAAATGTATTTGTATTTTAGCCACAGCTGATGATGGACTGCAACTAGTCCGAAACCGGTTCGAATAGTAAAGGAACTTGTTGGAAAAGACTGAATTTTTATTACACTAATAACGTATACCCAACAATAGGATTCAAACATTAATAATGTCACCAGAGTCAAGGAGAAATATTATTTCACTTGAAATGACGTTTAGACTTTGTCACCTGAAGCTCGAGATTTCCATTGCCAGTTCTATCACTTTCAGAGCGAGCTAAAAGGGTATAAGTCGCAGTTCTTGAAATAAACATCCCCAGGCTACGGCAAAAATTTAAATTTACCCGAAAATTCAATCGAACGACCTTATGACCTTATAGTCCGGATGCTAGTTGAAAGTACCTTGCATTTTTTGATGAGAAGATGCCACTCGGTGGAAATGTTCTTTGCATCGTACTCTTCCGATCCAGAAAGGTAGCCATCAGCGCCATCCATGCCGGCGGCGTATACAGGGTGATACAGAAAAAAAAAGTTGAAAAATTATATTTAATCAACCGAAACATGTGGAGACGCGTAACTCACCACATACATCAACTATATAATGCTTATGAAGTCACAGCAAACTGTTCTTGATTACCTTGAATCGTCTTTGAAATGTAGAGGAAAACCAGAAAAAAAAACAAGAACACTCTTTTTTCCATAAATAAGTAATTCTTTGAGATATTGACACAATACTTGGTATTTCTACAAAAAGTAATGTTAGAAATGATACGAGCTGGGTAGCCAATTTCTAGGCCAACTATTTTCAAAAATACGATTGTCAACTTTTTTTTCTCTTGAGCACCATCTTGAATCTGCCCTGTGAGGCATCGTTGAAAAAGTGATTGGTTATTAAATAATGGTAACATGAAATCATTGCATCGCAAAAACAACCTCCTCATCATAATTTAGTGACCTCTTCGGCGGGAAAGAATTGTCATTCACGTATTTTTTGGCTCTTCAAAGCTTTAGTGCCCTTGATGGCATTTGCAACATCTGGAATGGTGAAATATGTTACCCATGATAAACCTTGATGTACTTTGAGGTCGCCTACCAAGTTTCGCCATCATCAATTGAGAGGTTTGATCTTAAAAGCTGTTTGAACAAAATGTGTGTCGTTTTTTTATGAAAATTTCAAAATATTGGGTCTCTCACCCTCACTTGATCTCTCACTGAGGATAGCCTGAAACCGGCAGTCTCAGAATTTTTCATGATAATGGTTCAGTGAGAAGTGCTCTTCAATGTTTAGTTGTCAAAAATTGCATAGTTGCGTTCAGATCCCAGACAGAGAGAGACAAAGAAGTTCATGCAGTAAAAAAAGACATAAATTACAGTCGAGAAAAAACTAGTCCAGAGCTAGACTGCAAGTTGTCTGGAGACCTTGCTTCTCATAACATAAATGTGCAATTTGGTACACGTTTAGATCCTTAAGTAAGTTATGTTTCAGGCCTTTCATTCACGCTTGAGAGTCTTACAGAACCTGTGTATCGCGGGAGGCCTATCTAAAAGGGACATTTCCGGGATTTCTCCGTTGCATTGAAAGTTGTGTCTTTTTTCACTGCATGAACTTCTTTGTTGCTCTCTGTCTGGAATCTGAACGCAACTATGCAGATTTTAACAACTACACATTGAAGAGCAGTTCTCAGTGGACCATTAGCATAAAAATTTTGGAGACTTTCGGTCCCAGGCTTTCCTCAACGAGGGATCAAATGAGGGTGAAAGATCCAATATTTTGCATTTTCCAATAAAAAATTGAACAAATTTTGTTCAAACAGCTTTTAACAACAAACCTTTAGATTGATGATTGCAAAACGTGGTATGCTACCTCAAAGTACATCAAGGTTCATAATGCGTAACATATTTTATCATCCCAGATGTTGCAAATGCCATCATGGGCACTAAAGCTTTGAAGAGTCAAAAAATACGCGAATGGCAATTCTTTCCCGCCGAAGAGGTCACTAAATTATGATGAGGAGGTTGTTTTTACGATGCAATGATTACATAGTACCATTATTATGATAACCAATCACTTTTTCAACGATGCCTCACAGGGCAGATTCAAGATGGTGCTCAAGAGGAAAAAAAAGTTGACAATCGTATTTCTGGAAATAGTTGGCTTAGGAATTGGCTACCCAGCTCATATTATTTCTAACATTACTTTTTGTAGAAATACCAAGTATTGTGTCAATATCTCTGAGAATCACTCATTTATGGAAAAAAAAGTGTTTTTTTTCCCCTACATTTCAAAGACGGTTCAAGGTGATCAAGAACGGTTTGCTGTGACTTCATGAGCATAGAACAGTTGATGTATGTGGTGAAGTACACGTCTCCACATGCTTCGGTTATCCAAATATGATTCTTAACCTTTTTTTTTCTGTTTCACCCTGTATACGCTGCCGGCATGAATGACGCTGATGGCTACCTTTCTGGATCGGAAGAGTATGATGCAAAGAGCAGTTCCATCAAGTAGCATCTTCTCATCAAAAAATGAAAGGTTCATTCCATTTTATGCAACTAGCATCCGGACTATTACAGGAAATGATACTGGAGCTCCCAATACTGCCGTTTCCGATTTCATTGATTTTTGCGAGCAATAAGGGCACAAGTTTCAATATTTAGGTGGAAATTCATTGGAGTCCTAAAAAAAATTGTTTGCCCGAAAATTGATTTGAATGGCTACAAGACCCAGCGCTACAAGATGGAAACATACTAAAGCTTCCATATTTATGCTGTCGGGATTTATGCGTGCAAAAAGGGCGTGAGTCTTGGAATTTAAGACTAGATTTCGTTCGAGTTCAGGAAACAAAATGTTTGCCGGAATGAAAATTGGAAAAGAAATTGGCTCAGATGAATGACTATAAGAATGAGATCCAACAACATTTTACTGGAACCCTGGAACCCTGCATAGGACGCCTTCGGCTGCAATGATTCTGAAATAAGGGCACAAATCTTCATGCTCCTTCATTAATTTGGCTAATCAAATAAAACGCTTATCTCCAAGCTACAAGAACGGATTCCATCCGGTCGATTAATCTTCCAACAAGGCACACATCTTTTGAACCAAATCCATCAAATGCGAACCTGGTTTCGCTGAGACAGATATTCGAGCCGTAATAAACGCAGTTCTACTCATTATAATTGACTCAATCACCTGTACATTACATAGACGTAGGCAGGTACACCCAACAGTGAATCCGCTTATTACGGAAGTAATCCATTAAGCTTATGGCATAGCTACCAAAGCGAATAAAGTTGAGAGAAGATGTGGAACTGGGATAGAACTTTTGTAAAAAGCCTATTACTCCCAATAAACTGAGCCTCAGGTGCGGCTAAAAACCCAACGCGGTAGCGCCGGTAATTTCGCAAAGGTAAATGCACTATGTATTGTTTCGGCCATGAATTATTCATCTCCGTGTATTCGCCGATAAATATACAGTTATGACACTAATTAATTTACCTGTATGTACAAAAGCATGGCACTTGGAACGAGCGTTGTGTTTTAGCGAATAATAATTAGTACCTATTGATATACCGTCCGTTTTTTTTTCTAGGCCCCAGCGCGTAGCGCATCTGTTATGGGTTCCACACCCAACATATTATATATATTTGAAATCAGAAAAACAAAATCTTTCGATTGATGGTATGTCAAATTATTTTTGACAGATGTCATTTTTTGACAATTGACAGAATAGTACTTGTGATACATCATTTTGAAGCCCATTAAATTCCGAGGAGAATTGTGTCTTTATTTTTGGAATAGGATGTCTTTCACAGTTTCTAGAGGTCTTCAAATAGGAAAAATTGTCAAAATTCAGAAATACTTGATAAGTACGTAAGTAGGCAAAACGGGTATTTTTAATAATAACCAATGATAATAATCAATAAATAATCACAATGAAACGAAAAATGTCCTGAAGAAGTTACTCGAAATGACCGTCTCCTTGTTCCTTGAATGAGAGATTCAACGACCGGTGAATTGGAACTGCCAGCCCAACGCGATAGTATCCGAGGTGGCCAGGTATGACCCCCTCGATTTTTTTTATGAGCCTATCTGAAAGATTAGGTGTTTATAGAATCTCCCGCTAATTTGGACGATTTAAAATCAGAATATTATCATCAGTTGATATTAAAAATACCTATTAATTATTGAGTAGGTATTTCTGAATTTTAACAATTTTTCCTATTCAAAGACCTCCAGAAGCTGTAAAAGATATCCTATTCTAGAAATGAAAACACAGTTCTCCTAAGAATTTTATGGGCTTTAAAATGGTGTGTCACAAGTACTATTCTGTCAATTGTCAAAAAATGACATCTGTCAGAAATAATTTGACATACCATCAATCGAAAGATTTTGTTCTTCTGATTTCAAAAATATATAATATGTTGGGTGTAAAACCCATAATAAAGGCGCTATAAGCTGGGGCCTAGAAAAAAAAACGGACGGTATACTGGTTGTAGGCTTCAAAATGATTTATGTTGACCATTAGGTATAGATACAAAACTAAGTAATTGCGGCCAAGATGCTAATTGTTAAATTGTAAAGTGTAATCTGAGTCGATGCCGATCACTTGCCCAAAGTACATAAATTATTATGCAGAATGGTATTTGAAGCACTTACATCCCAAATCGATAAGATTGAGGTCGGGAGAATAAGTAGGACGATTCCCAGTCGTTTTATAGCTGAACTTATTGTTACTCTTTCTGCTAGTGATTATTGTGTATATATCGCTAAATTCTCATGTTTTCTGTGATTTTCGGACACAATTCTTGCTGAACGAAGGATCTCCAGTTTCTTTCGGATTCTAATAGTCAGTTGCTTACAAGTCCTTGAGTTGCACTTTTGGATGAGAGTTCTCCCTTTTATCTTGATCTTAGTCAAGTAGTATTTAGTGTTACGAGCTTGCTATGGATATAATTCCAAGTGTTACGTACTATGAATGTTTTCAAATAAGCCCTGCTGCATTATACCTGCCGGCGAACAAAAATAAGTTAAAAGAGAAGCTTCGTCAAGAACAGACGCGATTATCCTACAAGATGTCACGTATAGAAGAGTGAAATTTTAATTGGAACAGTCTGCGCCAGGAATATCAGAATCACTCCCAATTAAAATCAAGGGTTATTATGCTCTCCGCCATGAAGTCTTTGACGTGGGATGCATCAAAGAACTGAAGCCAAGACAAGCGAATATGCCTCATGGGCATGAGGCTCAGTAGCGCACTTCCTTTTTGGAGGATTAGTGAACGCAAGATGTTAAGTGATTAGGGTTCTACCGTCTTGGGCGAAAAATTGCAATATGGCGGCCAAAATATCGACAGAATCATGAAATTCGGCTTGAAAATCAAAATGATCGTACTAGACAAGGGTAAGTTCCAAGTTTCATGAAAATCGTTCCACTAACAAGAGATTTCAATATGGCGGCCAAGATGGCGGCAGAATTATGAAACTCAGCTTGAAAATAGGAATGATCGTATGAGACAAGCGTAACTCTCAAGTTTCATGAAAATCTTTCCACTTATAAGAGATTTCAATATGGCGGCCAAGATGGTGAGGCAATCATAAAATTTGGCTTGAAAATAAGAATGATCATACTAGACAAGGGTGAGTTTCAAGTTTCATGACAATCGTTCCACTAATAAGAAATTTCAATATGGCAGCCAAGATGGCGGCCGAATTATGAAAGCCAACCTGCCTATTTGGTCCTTGAGGACCTAAGCTATCCACCGGATAAAGTTCAATCTTCAACGGCTGTAGCTTTATTTCCCGAGGAGAAGTTCAACTTCATCGAAGTGCACAGGAGATCTCTGTTTTTTGAGAATAATGATAACGATGTATGGATAACAAAAATAGTGCCCATTGGCCACCCTTGGGGACATCAGCTATTAATCGGAAAAAAGTTCCAAGACTCTTGTTTCAATTCTCGAGAAGAAGTACAGCGTCTTAATTTCTGCACGGACTCGGACAGACAGACAGACAGACAAACCGGCCACATATGCGTCATTCTGTTACTTATATAAAAAAATGTGCTCCAACTGATTTCGACCTCCTGAACACGAATATCGGGTTCACTTTTGAATTGGAACATTTCTTTTTTATCGAAAAACCGAAAAAATGGTAGCCTTGTCACATGATTTTTAGTGATACCTACCTACTTTTTTTTTGTTATTGAGCGAACATGTTTCGTAATTTGAGTGCCATTATCCTTCAGGTACCTAGTATTGGCTATTTCAAAATGTTCAATTACTATTTCGGCACGTCTGATTTTAAATTTGTAGGGTCGTGTAATATGCGCCGAGCCGTGGCTTTGCGGCCGTTTTCAAAAATCGATAACAATTGACCTAACGGTCGGATCGAAGTGGGGTTTTTGTCAAAAGAAAGTTCAAATTGTTCTCTAAATATAATGCCGTACATGCAGTGATGTATTTCATTAAGAAATTGTAGTTGCCTGCATATCGCAACTTTCTACATCTTACCGCGAATGCCAGCACTTGATCGGCGAAGCCGCCCTACACCAAAATGTTATTTTTGTAATTGTTCATGATTATTTCGGCAACATTTTTCTTGATTCGCGTACCAAGGCCATGAGCTACCCATTCGAGTTGAAATATTTTCTGTATTGAATTTCGTTTTGTTCGGAGGAAAGGATATCAAGCACCAGCAAGCAACGAATAAATCATTTGCGTCCGAGCCGTAGTTTCGGAGTCATGTTCAAAAATTAATAACTACTAATCGGCACCCCGCACCGATGTGAAATTTTCATTAAAATAAAGTTCAAATCATCCTCTAAATATAACTCCGCATATGTATTATGGTAAAATGATAAGGTCGGGTACTTCCTCGCATGTGATAACTTTCGAGATCAGGCCGGCTTCTGAAATGCAGCATTCAACGGCGATGCCGCGTCACACTAAATTGTTATTATTGTCATTGTTTATTATTATTTCGTCAAGATTTTTCTTGGTTCGGGATACAAGGTCATGAGCTACCCAATGGAGTAAAAAATTTTCGCAAAAACCTTTTCGTCTAGGACTAGATGCGGGACGGACGGACGGACGGACGGACGGACGGACGGACGGACAAAGCGAGGACAAAAGCGCCTTCCCGTTTGGAGAAGTGCGCTAAAAATTCAACCAACGGGAAAACTATTGTATGTATATTGGTTTTACGTAAGCAGGTAGGTATTTCAATGAAGTATAAAGTACCTATCTTAGTTGAAGCTACAGTGATTTTTGTGAAAAGATGTTTTGCGGGGTTGTTTTCTACAACAGGTATTTTATTTTACGCCAATTAAGAGAAAACGAGTGGTCCTCGCAAGAAACTTACGGTAATCAGCATCGTCTTCGTCGAAATCGTAACTGTCAATGTATTCAGGCAGGCTGATGGCCCTTCGGACTTTTCTTATCACTTCCATTAGGACCCGGAAAATGGAGGATAACACTTGTCGTTGCACCGACACCGCACAATTAGGAAAATAATCTTGCCAACAGGTAAAATTGCACTGAGTACCTGCTAGCCTGCTGATTGTATGTATTTTATCGCGAAAATTATCGTGCGTTTTAAAAGATTAACGCCAGTCGCAGATAAAATAGATTGAACATTTCGATTGCATTCAATTTTTGCGGAGTATTAAGAAAAAGGCATCGATCAATGAAAAATTCAAATGAGCTACGCGTAGATAAGAGACAGAGTCTGTCTGAAAAAATTGAATTTGTCGAAAAAATGATACCTGATGCAAAAATGACACTTGGCAAAAAAAAGGAAGTTTTCGAGGAAGTAACACTTTACGAAAAAATGGTACATTGCAAAGAATTATGCTTGCAAAAAAATGACGTCCGGTGGAAAAAGAAGCCTTTAAAAATTACGGTTGGCGAAAAAATTATTCCTGATTGAAAAAAATCTAATCTGTCAAAAAAAATACATGGAAAAAATTGAACTTGTCAAAAATTTGAGACTTGCAAAATAAAAAATGATACCAGACGAAAAAATGAGTCATAAAAAATTTGAAATTCCCAAAAAGGTCTTGCTTGTCGAAAAAAAAAATCCTTGGCGGAAAAATGAGACTTGATGACTAAATTATACTTGTCCAAAAAAGTGAACTGAAAAAATTATAATTGTTGGTGAAATTGAGCTTTGCAAAGAATTATGGCTGCGAAAAAGTGACGCCCGGCAAAAAATGCTACCTGGCGAGAAAATTAAGCTTGTTAAAAATGATACATTACTAAAAATTATACCTGGCGAAAATATGAAATTTGCCGGATAGAAATGAAACTTACCGAAAAACGATACTTGGCGAATCATTTTTATGGAAAAATTAGCCACCAAAAAAACGAAAAATGAAAAAATGAATGAACCAGGTTTTAATTTTCGCCAAGTTTCGCCAATTTTTTTTTCATGTTTATTTGTTCTCGCCAAGTGAGTATAATTTTTTTCGCCAAGTAAAGAACCTATCATTTTTCACGTCATGAATCATTTTCTTGTCAAGTGAAAAGTGTAAGTTTAATTATTCGAATTTTTTCGACAAGAATTATTTTTTCGTCAAGTTTTATTTTTTCAGCAAGTACAATTTTTTCAGGTTTCATTTTTTCAACAAGTTTATTTTTGCGCCAAGTATTATTTTTTTGCCAAGTGGTTATAATTTTTCTCACCAAGTGAGTATAATTTTTTTCGCCAAGTAAGTTGTACCTATAATTTTTTACACCACAAATAATTTGTCGGCACGTACCATTCTTTGCCAGGTCTCACTTCTTCAACAAGTGTGAAATTTTTTCGCGAAGTATCATTTTTCGACAAGTTGGTTATTTTTGCCATGTATTATTTTTTCGCTAATTAGGTATAATGTTTTTCGCCAAGTACCGAATGATCAAAAACTTTTCTCCTCTAAGCAGGCTGTGGTCTGGTCATTGACAGGCAAACGAGGCTGATTTTGACCAGGCCACAGCCTGCCTAGAGGAGGAAAGATTTCGATTATACGGTACCTATCATTATTCACACCATGAATAATTTTTTGGCAAGTACGTACGGTTTTTTCGTATGTAATACCACAAGAGCTATGAGTTTTATCGATAAAATTTTCGAACTATCTCGAAAGCTTTGTTTTCAAGAAATTCACCGAGTGTGAAATGGTCACTTTATTATCTGAAAAAAACCCGACAGCGTAGCTGGAGGGTTTTTGTCTTTGATAATAAAGTGACCATTTGCACGAGTTGAATTGCTTCATGAAAACAAAGCTTGAGAAACAGTTCGAAAATTTTGATAAAACTCGTATAGCTCGAGTGGTATTTGCGGAGAATATTCCACAAAACGTGAAAATCAAAATATAAAAACGTTTCGATCCCTAATCCACCCCATATCCAAAAATGGAATTGTTTATTGGCGTTGTGACACCGTCACATACGGTCATGCTAATTCAATCAAGTTGCTTTGGAAATCAAGTGCACTTACAATCTAACAAACAGCTGATATTTCAATTATTATTGTGCTTCTCAACGTAAAAACATCTTCCAAAGCTTTGTCTTTCAAAAAACTAAGCCACATTGGCCGCAAAATATAATCATAACCTTGCAGAATTAGAAGTGATGAACTGGTCCTATTTGTGGCTAAATCTGCGTTTTTGTGCCCCGCGTGGATTGCGGATGTCATTCATTGTCAATGTGACAACTACTGTGCAGGAGGGTGGCCTGGCCGGCCTTACCTACGGCGACGTACGGTGCCGTTGTGGCAAAAATAATAATATTGCGGGAATTATAACAAACAGAAATTACATATTGTTCCATGGATAACCATTGCAGATCAAAATTATTGTTGATTATTTGAATTAGAAACTGCCTAAATGTGGTATTTCACAAATATAGTAAACTACATCTCACCTCTAGTTGGACACAACGGATGAGTATATATACCGATTGCAATACTATCACTTTTGGAAGCGGTGTCACTGTGGACTGTGTGTAGGTGACGCCTGAAATGCTTATAGGAAGCACGATTATCAGCAAGTTTTTTAAATCGAGAATAATGTTTATTTATAAAAAGGAAGGCACAGTTTTATCAGTATAAAACTGCACGAAGGTCGTGTTTTATCAGTATAAAACTGATTTCATTGGTTCAACTCCAAGGTTTCAAACGTATTGATTGGTCAGAGTATGTTTTGTGGAATAGTCGCCATAAATAATTTTTTCGACAAGTATCTTTTTTCTTGACAAGTTTATCTCTTCGGCATGGATAATTTTTTCAAGGGACTGTAATTTTTCGGCCAAATATCTATCATTTTTACGCCATGAATTTTTTTTTGATGAGTATATTTTTTCGCCAAGTTTAATTGTTCGACAAATTTAATTTTGTTTGACAAGTATAGTTTTTCCGACAAATTCATTTCTTTGCCATAGATTATTTTTCCGTCAAGTGGCTCTAGTTTTTTCGCCAAGATCATTTTTTACGCCATGAATATTAGTTTTTTGAGAATAGGTACCTATAGTTTTTTCGCCAAATTTTATTATTCGATAAATGTAATTTTTTCGGCAGGTATTATTTTTCGCCATACATAAGTTTTTCGGCAAGTGTCATTTTTTCGACAAGTTCATTTTTTCGCCATGGATTATTTTTTCGCCAAATACCTACCATTTTCACGCCATAAATAATTTTTTGGCAAAGTTTATGTTTTCGCCATGGATTATGTTTTCATCAAGTGGCTGAGATTTTTTCGCCATGAATAATTTTTTGACAAGTACCTATGTATAGTTTTTTTGCCATGAATCATTTTTCAGACAAGTACCATTTTTCGACAAATTATTTTTTCGCCATGGATTATTTTTCCAACAGGTCTTACTTTTTCAACAAGTGCGAAATTTTTTCGCGAAGCATCATTTTTCGACAAGTTAATTTTTTTGCCATGTATTATTTTTTCGCCAATTGGATATAATTGTAGAATAATTCATTTTTCATGTCATATTTTTTTTTTGGCAAGATTATTTTCTTGGCATGGATTATTTTTTCGAGTGACTGTAATTTCCGGGAAGCATTTATTATTTATACGCCAAGATTCTTTTTTCAAGTACATATAGTTTTCGCCAAGTTTCATTGTTCGACAAATTTAATTTCTTTAACAAGTATCATTTTTTCGACAGATTCATTTCTTCGCCTTAGATTATTTTCCCGTCAAGTGGCTCTAATTTTTTCGCCAATATCATTTTTTACGCCATGGATAATTTTTTGATAAGTAGGTATAGCTTTTTTGTCAAGTTTCATCATTCCATAGATTTAATTTTTTTAGCAGGAAGCTTTTTTTTTCCAAACATAAGTTTTTCGGCAAAGTGTAATTTTTTCGACAAGTTCACTTTTTCGCCATGGATTTTTCTTTCGCCAAGTACCTATAATATTCTACGCCGTGAATCATGTTTTGGCAAGTAAAGTGCTCGCCAATTGAAATGGTCCACCCAAAAAATACAGTCACATTCAAAGTGTCAGAACTTTAGAATAAATAAACTATTTTGAATCGTTTTATGTTTTCTAATTAGCTCACGTATTGGACTACCACATGTCATGGACTATTTTCGATACAGGTGTTTCATATGATTATATAGGGCGCTCAATCAGGTACCGCAAAAATGGAAAAGTTTGAACAGGTCCCATTTCACAAAAAATAGTTTTTGGTTTTCTCCAAGTGTTTCAGGAGAGTTGTTATAACCATAACTCGAATTATTTTGAATTTTTTTTTGCCTATCTGCTTTAATTACAGGGTGATCTCAAAAATATAACCTTTTAGTTTTGCAGTGATAACTTTATTCTTTGTTGGCCGATTTTGGAAAATGAGGGCTCTTGTTGAAGCTAAAGGCTCAGGTCAGAAGGATCGGGGATCAGAATTTACTTGAGATGAAAATTCTGGAGAAGGAATTGAATCAAAAGTGACTCAAATGACAAACTTGCTAGAGATCCGGTTTAGGGAAGGTATTGAACAAATAACAACTTGTCTTCAAACAAACCATTCTTCCTGAACATTTGAAGGTGCTTCCCATTTGTATGGGGCAGAAATTGTGGCAATGAATCCAAATCAGAAATGGATGCTTCCAACGAAAAATACGGGACGTTTTTCACCTAAAAATAGACGTAGCCCGGGTTACGAAGATCAGAACTGGTGCCTATCTCTTTAAATGTGAAGGAAACATTCGACAATAAGAAGATAACCTAGGTTACGTGCATTTTCAGTCGAGGAAGGTCCGGTATTATCTTCTGAAAAGTGAATTTGTAAAATGGGTCCCGCATCGACAATTTTCATCAGTTAAAATCGGAAAATACTTAAAAATTTTCGGAAATAAAAGTCTGTTTGGAGGCAAGTTGATTTTTATTTGGTTCTTTTCCTGAACCTGATTTCTAGGGTGCTTCATATTTAGGTCACTTTTGATTCCTTCGCTTTTTCAAATTTTTTGTCTCCAGTCAGTTCCGATCCTCGAGCCTTCTCATATGAGTCTTCAGCTTCAACAAGAGTCCTTATTTTCCAAAATCGACCAACAATTGAAATAGATATGAATGCCAGATCAGAAGGTTGCATTTTTCAGATCACTGTGTAATTGGAGGAGATAGACTCAAAATTTTGAAAACTACCTCAAGGTAAAGGAACAACATCTTTCCAAAAACACTTGGAAAAAAACAAAAACCATTTTTTGTGAAATGGGACCAGTTCAAACTTTTCCATTTTTGCAGTACCTGATTGAGCGCCCTGTATAATTGATACGAAACACCTGTACCAAAAACGGCCCATGACATGTTGTAATTCAATCCGTGAGCTAATCAGAAAACATAAAACGATTCAAAATAATTTATTCATTCAAGAGTTATGTCACTTTGAATGTGACTAAATTTTTTGGGTGGACCATTTCAATTGGCGAGCACTTTATGTATAGTTTTTCGCCATAAATAATTTTTTCGACAAGTATCATCTTTTCGACAAGTTGATGTTTTCGCCATGGATTACTTTTTCATCAAGGTCGAAAACTCGAAAAAGAGAAAACAATATTTATTTATTTAAAATTTATTTATTATAAATAATTTTTTCGACAAGTACAATTTTTCGACTAAATTATGATTTTTTTTCTATTTTTTTTTGATAGTATCATTTTTAAGCTATGAAATTTTTTTTCTGGTACGTAGTCTTTCGCAAAGTTTATTTGTTCGACAAATTTCATTTTTTCGACAAGTTGGTAACTACAATTTTTTTGACGAATTTATTTTTTGTCAAGGTTTATTTTTCCGTCAAGTGGCTCTAATTGTTTCGCCAATATCATTTTTTTACGCCATGAATAGTTTTGTTGATAAGTAGGTAAGTAGATATAGTTTTTTCGCCAAGTTTCATTATTCGTTAAATTTTATTTTTTCGGTAGGTATTTTTTTTTGCCATGAATAATTTTTTCCGAAAGTTTATCTTTTTGACATGGATTATTTTTTCGTCAAATGCCTGTAATTTGTTCACCAAGAAGGTACCTATTTTTTACGGCCTGAACAATTTTTTTGATGAGTACCTAGGTATAGTTTTTTCGCCAAGTATCATTTTTTCAACTTTCCCGTTACCCGAGTACCCAGATACTAAATCAATGCTTGAGAAAGAAAAATTTACTGTGAAAAATGGAACTTCGAAACCATCCAACTTGACAAAAAAAATTCAGCAAACAGGAAAAAAAGAAATATTTGCGTGAATTGCTCGACAAAGTTCATCCGCGAACGTCCTTTATTTATAAATAAAGGAGAGCAGGAAGGAGGCAACCGCGAAGGTTCACACAAGAAGGCGAATTTACTGGAGCTCTGCGGGCCTCGGGGATCCATTTTTTACAAGAACTTGTACAATTCGGGGGCATATCAAAGGTGAGGCAGCAAATATTCCCACCAGTCCCAGAGAAACAGGAGGTGTACCAGCAACGAGCGTTAAGATCCCCAATAATTCAGTCCCGGCACGTACGCTTTGAGGTGATGTAGGGCCGAGAAAATGCGTATTTGGGGCTTTTGCCGTTGGCATATTGGTGTGTATGTGCAGGAGACACTGTGAGCGTTGTTTTTTTCATCGGCTTCTTTTCTCGCCTGTACTTATCCAGCTAGCTACGAACATTTCCCAAACTATATTCTTTTTCGTGTGATTATGGATGTGGGACTACAGGGAAAAAGTAACGGAGGAGCGCGCTTTGAATTTGTGCTTTCGCTCAGGTGGGCCTTATTATATTTTAGGAAACTAGCATTCTTCCGGCGGAGACGCATCCAGCTTTTATCCAATATCGTTCCTTCTCGCGTTCCTCAAAGCAGTTTGTTCGATCAATTTCTGCGAGTCTTCTTCAATTATAAAATACCTTAGGCTAAGGTCATTGTAGTAGAGTATAAATAAACTAAACTAATTAAGCCACTGAAAAGTACTGCTGGTTTTATACCTCTTCATCGTTTTCTTCCTAGTTCTTTTCGGTCAAGCTGCAAGAAATGGCATCGCTTGACGGTACAGCCTATTGTACCTACACTTTGTGGCAGTAGCTCTTATTTATTCTACTGCTTCCTCAACCAGAAATTGAAAAAAGATCTGAAAAGCTTCGGAATTCTCGCTTCGTACCTATACAGAGCTCTTGCTTGCTTATTTGTTTGGATATGCGGGTCGAGAAGTCACATAAATGCATTAAGCCTGGGCCAAGGCGGTGTGTGCGTGTGTTGAACCAGACCACCAGAAGAGGTGACAGCCAGCTATCGCCGAACTGGAAACCCTCCAATTCTATAAATAATTTGCCCCGTTCTTCTCTCGCACGCCGTGGAGAATGTTCATTTATAGTGAATTTCGTGCTTAATTTTTGCTCGGAAACACGGAAGCGCAAAATGGGTAGATGACGAACACATCTACTAAGTATACCATCTACACGTCTCAATTTAAGGCGTCTTTCTGAGATCTGCAGGTGCAGACTTGAAGTTTTTCGATAGAGAGATAAATTTCAGCGTACGTACTAAACGATTAGTATCTGTTATTTGATCTCAGTAACCGCCATAGCGGTGAGATGTATCGATATAAAAATTATATATTTATTTGCGTCCAACATTTTCAAAGAAATTGCTTGTTTTCTACAAAAGACATTGGCTTCAAACTCGGCTTCAAATTGGCCATGATATGTCCAAGTCAACGTCAAAATTTTGTATGGGTCGGGTCAGGTCAGGTCATGTAAGCGAAAATGCCGCAGGAGGTGTAATCGCGAGCCATCAACCCTGCGACAATTTTGAGCAAATTCCCAGATATAAATAGGTCTCTGGCGGTAGCTATGCCAAAATCGAGGTTGAAATTCTCTGTCGGTCAGGTCAGGTCAGGTCAGGTCAGGTCAGGCCAGGTCAGGTCAACTACAGTATTATTTATCGGTAAAGTGACATCAAGTAAAAAACTACTCGGTCAGCCAGGTCTCGTCAACTTTACAAAACTGTAACGGGAGGTATAATAACTAGCAATTCTTCCTGCCACCGTTGCAAGAACATTGCGCATTGCTCTCTGATTGGCCGTAATTATTTCAGTCAAGCAGTACAATTTGTCGGTTTTAAGGTGTATCAAGGGGAAGTTCTTTCTGTGCAATTTTCCTCAAGAAATTCTCGTTTCTCAGCCGATAAATTGGCCTCTAATTGGCCGTAACTTCTGTCAACGTGGAGATTGGTAAGTAACATCGAGGGGTTGATTTTCCCGGAATTCAGGGTACATTTCATTCCGGAATTCCCGGAAATCTTTCGGAAATCCCGGAATTCTTTTGGAAATCACAGCACCGGAATTCCCGGAAGTCTTTCAGAAATCACTGGAGCTCCCGGAAATCTTTCGGAAGTCATAGGAATTCCCTGAATTCTCTCGGAAATCACCGGAATTCCCGGAAATCTTTCGGAAATCACCGGAATTCCCGAAAGTCACCGGAAATCCTCGGAATTCCAGAAGTCAGAATTCTTGTGCACACTTTTTTCCCGGAAAATCAACCCCTCGAGTAACATAAATCACAGGTCAATTTTGTTTCGGTCAAGTCAGGTCAAGTTAAGAAGCTGATGTAAGCTCTAGTCGCTCGTCATTTCTTCATGTAACGTTTCGCTATTTTTACTTTGCGAAGAAACCGGCCAATCTTTTGGTCGATATTGTGGTCTCAGATTGACCAAAAATAAATGAATCTGGAGGTTAAGAATCCGGTGAGTAATGTCAGGTTGAACGAAAGAACTGCTAAGTCAAAATTATACCAAGCTGAAGGTTATAATCCTTTGTCAGTCAGGTCAAGTCAAGCAAAGTAAAAAAACTGCAGCGAGAACTTGATCCGCTAGAAATTCTCTCTCTGCAACCTTCTTGAAGAACTAGCTTCTTTCGATGCGATTGGTTCCTGACTGGCTTTAATTATATCACAATTTAGGTAAGGATTCTTTGTCGGTCAGGTCAGGTCGAGTTAATATGAAATGAAGCAGAAGCTGCAATTTTTTGCTGAGGGAGACTTTAAGTTTGGCCACCCTGTACGAGTATAAATAGTATAAATGAATAAATAAATAAATAAGGACGCAGGGCTATTGTGACTAGTTCATCTGTCTGTCTGTCTGTTTGTGTCTTTATGTGTATGTGTCTGTTTATGCATCTGCCTTTGTTTATCAGGACGGAAAATACGAATTTGAACTTAGCTTCAGAGAATATACTAGGTGAAGCTCTTTTTTTATGGTAGTTAATATCCTGGATGGTGACCAGTGGAATGGAAATGTTCATCAATTGCCCCAAAACTTGCTCGACTTTGCCCCAAGCATTATAAATTGAAAAAGCATTGCTCTGAACAAAGAAACAGTTATTTTATAATGTTAAAAAGAAGGGTTGTCCAAATCTATAATTTCGTCTGTTTGTCTGACTGACTGACTATTAATACGTCCGTCGTCCGTCTATCTGTCTGACTGACTATCCGTCCGTATATCTGTCCGTCTGTCCTGACGAAATCTACTAATATCAACTTATCCTCGAAGAGTATACAAACTGAAGCTGTTTTTATGGTAGTTGAAATCCTGGAAGGTGACCAGTGGAATGGGAATGTTTGTCAATTGCCCCAAAACTTGCTTGAACTTGCCCCAAGCATTATAAATTCCATAATCATTGCTCTTGAAGATGGAAACGGTTATTTAATAATGTAAATAGGAGGAAGGGTTGTCCAAATCTATAATTTAGTCTGTCTGTCTGTCTGAATGACTATCTGTTCGTCTATCTGTCCGTCTGTCTGTTTGTCCTGACGAAATCTAATAATATAAACTCATTCCTAAATAATATACAAGCTGAAGCTCTTTTTATGGTAGTTCATATCCTGGAACGTGACCAGTGGAATGGAAATATAAATAAATAAATAAGCTTTATTTTTACCCTCGGACATTACAATAAAATGTATGGGTGAATGTCATTAATGTTTGTCGATTGCCCCAAAACTTGCTTGAACTTGCCCTAAGCATTATCAATTGAAAAAGCCTTGCTCTGAAAATAGAACAGTTATTTTGTGATGTAAACAAAAGGAAGATTTGTCCAAATCTATAATTTCGTTTGTCTGTCTGTCTGACTGACTATTTATCCGTCTGTTTATCCTGACGAAATCTACTATAATAAACTTATCCTCAAAGAATGTATTAGCTTAAGCTTTTTTTATGGTAGTTTATATCCTGGAACGTGACCAGTGAAATGGGAATGTTTGTCGATTGCCCCAAAACTTTCTTGAACTTACCCCAAGCATTATAAATTGAAAAAGCATTGCTCTAAAGATGGAAACGGTCATTTAATAATGTAAATATAAGGAAGGGTTGTCCAAATCTATAATTTCGTCTGTTTGTCTGTCTGACTGACTATTTATCCGTCCGTCCGTCTGTCTGTCCTTATAAAATCTACCAATAATTACTAAGCCCCTAAGAATATATTAGCTGAAGCTTTTTCATGGTAGTTTATATCCTGGAAGGTTACCAGTGGAATGGAAATGTTTGTCAATTACGCCAAAACTTGCTCGAGCTTGCCCTAAGCATAATAAATTGGAAAGTGATTGATTCGAGCACGAAAACGTTGATTTCATGATAGAAATAAAAAAGTTCTCAAAACAAATTTCGTCTGTCTGTCTGCCTGTGTGTCTGTTTATTTGACTGACTATTTATCCATCCATCTGTCTGTCTGTCTGTTATTTGTACGAAATCTTCGAATTTGAATTTAGTCTGAGGGAATATTTCAGCTGCAGCTATTATGGAAAGCTAATGTCCTAAAGGATGATCAAAGGAATGTGTATTTTTGTTATTTACCCCGAAAGTTACTTAAACTTATCCCAGCCATAATAGATCGAAAACGCATTGCTTCAAGGAAACGTCCATTTTTAATGTAAATAACAAAAGGGGTCGTCTGAATAAATATTTTTCTTCTGTATGTGCCTGCGCCCTGCGTAACTATCTGTCCGTCTGTCTGTCTGCCCGGACAAAATCTGCGAATTGAAAGGGTAGTTTCCACGTCCTGAGAGTGGTCAATGAAACGATATTGTTGTTTATCACCCCAGAATTTGCTCGATCTTGCTCCAAGCATAATAAATTCAAAAAAGTGGGGGCTCTAAGGCTGGGGAGGTGTATTTCATATTGTAGATAAAAGAATGCATTTTTAAAGAAGTATTTCTTTGCAGCGAAATTTTACGATAACTCAGCACATGACAGTCAAAGTTGGATTTAATCGAAAACTATCATTATTATTAGAGAACAAGTTGATGAGACATAAACTGGAATTCTGCTGGTTAATTCCAGGCGAATGATCAATGAAATTTCCGGTCACTTCTTCTAGTTAATTTCGATGTCAATTTCAATAATTATTTTGTTGTGGAACTCGCGACAAGTAATAAGTAGAACTTACATTTATACGAGGAACTCGCGACAAGCATGTATACCTATATCTACGCGATATTATTATTTAATAACAGAGAATCGGGTCGATCATCATCGACCTGGCGCTACTAGCCAAGAATAACTAACCCACTTGTAGAGTTCAAATTCTGCTCTTCTCCTCAATTTGCGTGGTGCTCTTCAACTTTTTTTCGCCTTTGTTGTGTTCTCGTTTATCCATCCACCCACTCTCCTCTTCCTCTCTGCGATATCAGCTAGAGCAGGCCATTTTCAAGGCTTGGTATTATTCAAATCGTCGTGTCTTTTCCAGCGCAACTTCGCAGCTCGGTTTATAACAACGCCGCAGAAGTTTAAGAATAC
This sequence comes from Anaspis maculata, assembly GCA_949128115.1. Classification (NCBI taxonomy): domain Eukaryota; kingdom Metazoa; phylum Arthropoda; class Insecta; order Coleoptera; family Scraptiidae; genus Anaspis; species Anaspis maculata. The sequence continues at coordinate 7,544,732 of OX421965.1, forward strand.
GTAATAAAAGTGAGGACAATATAAGAAATGATAAATGTCATTTTTGAACGTTTAAAATAGCCATCAGTAACACAAAACAACATGCCATAATAACGAGAAGACGTGTGGAATCTTTCCCTAGAGCGCAACTGAACGGTATAATCTGTGTGTATTCTGTGCCGTCATCCATGAGGATTTGTACTGCTGTGTTTGGTATAACTGTAAAGTAAAAAGACGTGTGCATATGTGGTGTGGGTGTCTGGCTATCTGGAGGACTGCTATAACACACTTTGAGTTTTGTTCTTATTTTTCCGAGTCTGGTTCTTCACTTTTTGACCTCGTTCTGAAATTGGTGCAAATCAAGTCCAAATCAAATGATTGCTCGAATGATAACGACTTCAAGACCGACCGATTTATTTTCGTAAAATGAATAAAATGATAAGAAGAAGATGGACAGAACGCTGAAAATCTTCAGCAAATTCGAAAGCTCGATTGAATTTTCAATTGACAAGAAACGTAAACGTACGTGTGTTTGTATAACTAATGTCTCAATCTAAACTTGATTGATTGATGCAGCTTTTATATCAAAAAAAGCAAAATATATCGTTGCGAGAATTTCGAAAACTGTTTGCATTTTTTTGCACTTATTGCGCTTATTTTCATATTCACTTGGTAAAAATATATCTACTTAAAACACTGCTAATTTGTTTTCCATAATTTGAAGTAAAGATTAACTTTCGATTAGCTTTTTCAATCGCTGGATGGGGCGATTGCATGAAGAGAGTGATTACGTCGTTATGGAAATAATGCGATGCCAACACTGTCAACGTCGGATGTCAATAGTGTCAACGCCGAATGTCAATGTCAAGTGCCATTTATGATTTTATGCATGTTGAACCCAAACCTACCTTGCAGAACCCTTTATCTATTTCCAGGGCATTTTCTGTACTGATAAGCAAAATAAGCGGAACGACTTTTTGAAATCCCCTCCCGACCCAACCAGTCGAGTCGTCAAATTTTCTTAAAATTTTGCATGAGGGAAGTAGGAGGGGCATTCTTGAAATCTGCAAACCTGCTAAGGTTCATAAACCAGCGACGTTGAAGACTTTAAGACTAACCTCCCCGCGGCCTAAATTACAGCCAAATATAGTCTTGCTGCGATGGTGTCCCTTCAAGAGCAACTTACTTATGCCTAGTTTATGCGGTTATAAAAGTTTCATTTTTGTAGATTAATATTTTAAACGTGAAAGAGAGGAGACTTGCCATTTTTTTCGTGATCCAACTCGTAGTCTTGCAGAGGTGACGATTCACGGACGCAGGACATCAAACTGAGGGGACCGGCCCCAGAGTGATGAGTCCCAACTGCCGCTGATGACATCTGAAACAATTGAGAAGAATATGAAAGCGAGTTAATTCCAATTGAAACAATCGAGAGGTACCCTTCATCAAACGCTCGTTCAAGCTCAAACAATGCGTGGATAAATAGTTGCGGCAAAGAAATCGTCGTTGACTTTATCGAAACAGCATTAGAACTGGAAAAGCCTGGGCCGGAACTGTAAAGGTGGGTTCAGCCGGTTTATTTAGCCGTAGCCTTAAGACTAGTGTTGGTCGTAAATTTAGCGTTAACGGATGAAAAGTATGATTTGCGTTGAAATAAAAACTAATTTTTGTATGAACGTTCGTATATGACGCCTGCTTTTTACGCTAAAGTTTACGGCTACAAGTAATACTAACATTGATTTTAATACGGCTGAATAAGCTGATTGAATCCAAGCTTACGGCTACAGTTAATGCTTACATTAATTCAAATATGTTACAGCTAAATAAGCTGACTGAATACATGCTGAATCAATTATTGTAACTTGGAACGCTCCACCAGCCGAAGGTTTATACGTACAGGTTTTTTTAAGATCAGACTAAATGACGGAAATGCGGCCCTTCAAATTTGATCTTTTTTCGATTTTTCCGTAAGTTTTTTCGCCGTAAGTGCGGTTACCATAGCAACGGCGGATACCAACCAATCAGACCGCTGTATTTGGCGAAGTACGCCGTCCCAAACTTTGCTCTTGCAACTTGGTATCGAGCCCTCAGGGATGATTAATTGAAATTAACTTGAGTTTAGCATAGTTGAACTGTTATGCCAAATTTACTACCTGTTTCTTGAATTTTCGTAGAATTCCACCAGTACCAGTAGCGTACGAGTTTTTCTCGTTTTAATCTCGATTTCTTCAACTAATTGGTTAGATTATTTCAAAATTTGGCAAATGAGTAAACCAATTCGACAAACTAACCTTATATAAATTTCAAAACCAGAAATAATTGAACTTTGAGGGACTCTGAAAGTTTAATTTAATTTTTCCCGTCACAAGATGGCTGCCTAAAGCGGATGATGATGATGAGTAGTGACAGCCGAACTGCCAATGACTTCATAGTGACATAACAATGACAACCAATAATTGTCATCACATGCCGTTTTTTGACCGGTCATCTTGCGGCGGGAAAAATTAGGCTGAATCGTCTATTGTGTTTTAGAATATTTTTGGAATCACCCTGTAGAATACTGAAGCTCGATTTACGCATACACATGTATTTTGACTGCGCATTGCTTTGGTCACTTCCGTTTAAGGATTGCCGTTTCAAATGTTAAAGCCCGGTCTACACGGGTGAATTTCTCGAATCATGTACGAGTATCATTTTCTTTTGCAATAACAATGTGAAATAGTGAAGCTCGATTTACAAGTACAGATTTTTTCACCATAGGGCTTGCTTAGCCAATATTCTCTTGGAATCGCCCTTCAAAATTTTTTAAAGCCCGGTCTACACGTGCGAATTTTGTGTCATGCGGTTTTTTTCTAAAACAAAACTTGCAAACCATCTTGTGAAATGCCGAAGTTTGGTTCACACGTACAAGTTTATTATAATCACGTATTATTACTATGCCTAATTATTATAGCCTTTTAGCAAATTTTCTCTGGAAATCGCCCTTCGTGATGTTAAAGCTCGATCTACGCGTTCAAATTTCACAAGTAATGCTCTGTTTTCGTGATTCTTTTGAACTCACCCTGTGGAATATTTAAGCTCTGTTCACACGTTTTCTTTCTTAGAAAAGATGCGTTGTAAAGGCTCATCTTTTTTTAGCCCCTTGTAATGGTAAAGCTGGGTCTACACCAAAAAAACTTCACGAGTCATGCGTCTTTAGAATGCAATTTTTAGAATACTAAAAATTTATTTCAATTGTGTTTCAATCAGGGCCGCCGAGAGCTTCGTCGGGCCCCGATGTTGGATGTCGTTCACGGCCCCCCCCTTCTTGAATTTTTTTTTGAATAACAATAATAATAATACTAACATTACGTATTTTTCCCAATTGAAGCAAGAAGAACAACAAAAATTGAGCTTCTTGCTCAACACTACAAAAGGACCCCGCACGATTCCTATGGAAAATGGGTCTCGGTCAAATTCCCCAAGTTTTTTATATGTTGTAGCCCAATTCAACACTAACCAAAATCCATCGTCCGTTACTCAAAAAAATGGACAGTTTTTTTTTCCATAAGGGGTTGAAGATGAGTTATGTCAAGATAAAGAAATATGTTCCAAGATGACCAAAGGAAAACTCGTTCGTATGACCAGTTTCCACCCCATAGAGGGTTGAAGTTGACTATAATGAAGCATAAAACATGTCTTCCATGTCATAAACCAAATTAATGAAAATAGTGGACTTTCATATCGTCTTGTTTTGTAAAAATGTCTATTATTCAAAAATAATTTCAACCCCGTCCCTCATCCCCTACCCTTGTTTCTGAACATCATATTCGAAATAAATCTTGAAAATGTAGGAGAAGGTCTATGGTCAGATTCTCTGCATCTGATTGTGAATCCCCTCTCAAAATTCACTTTCACTATTATGCTTATGTTAGAGTGCTACCATAAGCAGGGTGAGATTCACATTTTTTTAATGATTTTTGACTGGATTACTATTAAAAATATCGGTGTTCCTATCAAGTTTCAACTTTACAGCAGGTTGAATATGTTCACCTGTACATAATTTCTAACTTTTTTCTCTTGTACGGATGCACCTCTATTTATAGTTTAGATTGAAGAATTAATGTCATTTGAAGCGAAAGCTGCTCAATCAAGGCAAAATATTATGTCACACTCTTATTCCAGCTACTGCGACCGTGTGAAGGATGAAATAAAAATTAATATAATTTTTAAGATGTATTTCGAATATGATTTTCAGATACAGGGATAGGGGATGAAGGACGGGGTTGAGAGTATTTTTAAAGAATATACATTTTTACTAAACAAGATAATATGAAAGTCCACAATTTCCATTCCTTTGGTTTATGACATGGAAGAATGCTTTATGCTTCATTATAGTCAACTTCAACCTTCTGTGGGGTGGAAACTGGTCATACAAATGAGTTTTCCCTTGGTGATCTTGTTTAGCGTAACTGGTAAAGCACAATATCAGAAATTCAGCCGAATTGACCGATGGTTTTTTTTCAACCCCACCCCCTATTTGGGGGTTGTAAAAATAATTTGTGCCAAAATTCATAATTCGACAAAATAAAACCATCTGCATGACTTTCAAACGTAATTTCGAATTTGATACTCACAAGTAGGGGTTGGGGGGGTGAGGGAGGGGGTTGATTTTTTCACAAAAGAAAAAGGGAATTGTCATGAGCCATATGTGTTAGAAAGGACGTTGAAATGTTCTCACTTACGTTGGAACATATTTTTTTACCTTGAAATAACCCATCTTCATCCCCTTATAGGCAAAAAACTGTCCATTTTTTTGGGTAACGGACGATGGTTTTTGGCTTGTGTAAAATTGGGCTACAACATATAAAAAAATTAGAGAATTTGACCGAGACCCATTTTCCATAAGAATCGTGCGGGGTCCTTTCCTCAAATTTCTGACATTTTTGGGAATGAATTCTGCTATTTCAGACAGGCAGTAAGAAAATCAGGTCTTTGCTTTTGGGTTTTCCAACTTTTTTTCATTTTTGTTAGTGGAGCTAGAAAAAAAAAACTTCCGCTCACGGGCCTCCACGGGGCTCCGGGCCCCGATGATATGTCACCTCCTGAACCGCCCTCTCGGCGGCACTTTCAATCGAGTTAAATTTCTTTTCTTAGCCAATTTTCTTCAGAATCGCCTTTTGTACTGTTAAAGCTCGGTCTACACGGGCGAATTTTACAAATCATCCGTTGTTAAAAAAAAAAATTAATCACAATGTAAAATAATAATGAAGCTGGAATCACATGTATAAATTTATTTCGACCAAGCATTGCTTCAGCCAATTCTTTCAGCGAATCGCCCTTCGTAATGTTAAAGGTCGGTCTACAACTGTCCCAATTTTACGAGTCATGCGTCATTTTCCAAATGTTTTTTTGAAATCACCCTCTGAAATACTAAAGCGCGGTTCACATGTACACAATTGTTTTCAACGTGCATTCAACTTTGCATTAGTCGATTATCTAAAGGAATTGCCTTTCTTGATGTTAAAGCTCGGTGTACGCGCCTGAACATTACAAGTCACTAATCGTTTTTAGAATCTCCTTTTGAAACCGCACTGCCCTGTAGATTACTGAAGCTCAGTTCACAATTAGAAAGTTATAACAAGCATGCACTGCATTAGCCAATTGTCTCTGGGAATCGCAATTCGAGATGTTGGAGCTCTGTCTACACGTGCGAATTCCACGAGTAATGCGACGTTTTCAAAATCTTGTTCTGCCATAACCATGTGAAATAGTAAAGCTCGGTTCATATGTACAAATTCATTTTCACCATGGAGCTTGGCTGATATTCTCCAGGAATCGCATTTAGAAATTTATTAAAGCCCGGTCTACACGTGCAAATTTTGAGTCATGCGGTTTTTTCTTCAAAACATAACTTTGAAACCACCTTGTGAAATACTAAAGGTTGGTTTCCACGTACAAGTTTATTAAGTCAAGTCACTAACCGTTTTTGAAATCTTCTTTTGAAACCGCCCTATCCCTGTAGATTACGAAAGCTCGGTTCACAATTACAAAGTTATAGCAAATATGCACTGCATTAGTCAATTATCTTTGGGAATCGTAATTCGAAATGTTGAAGCCAGGTCTACAGGTGCAAATTTTACGAGTGACGCGTCTTTTAAAAAAAAAATCCGCAACCACCATATAAAATAATGAAGCTCGGTTCACAATTCACAAGTACAAATTTATTCTTACCATGCTATGTCTTATCCAGTTCTTTCTCGGAACCGGTCTTCGTACTCGTAATGTTGAAGCGCGGTCTACGAGTGCGAATTTTACGGGTTATGCGTCATTTTCAAAATGTTCTTTTGCAACCACCATGTGGAATACTAAAGCGTGGTTCACAATTACAAAGTTATTAAAATCATGCATTCAATTATCATCCAACTCTGAGAATCAAAATTCGTGATATTAAAGCTCAGTTTACACGTGGGAATTTCTCTATGTAGTAATGCGACGTTTTCAAAACCTTCTTTTGCAATCACCATAAAAAACAGAAAAGCTCGGTTCAAACGTACAAATTTATTATACTCACGTATTATTACTATGCCTAATTATTATCGTCTTAGCTGATTTTATCTGGAAATCGTTCTTTGTGAAGCTAAAGGTCGGTCGACACGTTCTTTCTCAAGTTATGCGTTGTTTTCGAGATTTTCTTGGAATCACCCTATGGAATATTGAAGCTCAGTTCACACGTAATTTAAAAAAAGCAAATGCGTTGTCTTGGCCAATTTTTTTGTCTAGAAATCGCCTTTCGTAATGGTAAAGCTTGGTCTACACGTGTAAATTTCACGAGTCATGCGTCGTTTTCGAAATTTTCAAAATCAACCTGTGGCATACTGAAGCTCGGTTCACACGTACAAAGTTATTATGATCATGCTGGGGATCATGCTTTATTGCCATTACTAATTTTCTCTGGGAATCGTCCTCCTTACTGTTAAAGCTCGGTTGTGTGAACATGAATTTGTACGTGTGGTACAAATTCATCTCTATCGTGTCATTTTTTTTCAGAAATCGTCTTTTGTACTGTTGAAGCTCGGACTATACCTGCAAATTCCACAAGTCAATGCGCTGTTTTGAAAAAAATCGCAATGTAAAATAATACTAAAGCTGGAATCACATGTATAAATTTATTTCGACCAAGCATTGCATCAGCCAATTCTTTCAGGGAATCACCCTTCTCCGTAATGCTAAAGCTGGGTCTACAACTGTCGCAATTTTACGAGTCATGCGTCGTTTTCAAAATATTCTTTTGAAATCACTCTGTGGAATACTAAAGCTCGGTTCACAGGTACACATTATTTTCGTCGTGCATTCAATTTTGCATTACTCAATTATCTATAGGAATTGCCTTTCTTGATGTTAAAGCTCGGTCTACACGTGTGAACTTTACGATTGAAAGCTTCTTTTGAAATCACCCTGTGAAATACTAAAGCTCGGTTCACACATACACATTTAGTTTCATCTTGCATTCAACATTGCATTAGTCGATTATCTATAAGAATCGCTTTTCTTGACGTTGAAGCTCGGTCTACGAGTGTGAACTTTACGAGTGTCACCAGATTTCGCCGGATATATCTATTTTGAGGTCCCCTGAAACGGATAAGACAATTTTCAGAATGATGTATGTCTGTCTGTCTGTCTGTCTGTGACCTGTGTGTGTCTTGTGATCTTCCACGAGAACTGCCGAACCGTTGACCCGATCGACTTGAAATTTGGTATGCGGACATGGTTTTTTGTGGATTGAGCCCATTAGTTTTTGGTTGTCATCTGTCAAACAGAACTGTCACTATTAACAAAAATGTCGAAAGCTATATCTCACGAAACTCGACTTGCAATAGGTCACTTGAAAGCCCTTGAAAAACTGTATTCAGAACAGTTGAAAGTATTGCTCTATATGTCATCTGTCAAATAAAAAATGTCAAAGTACAAAACTTTAACATTTAATTATTCAAAATCGATCCAATGGATTGGAACCAAATTATTGACAAGAAGCAACACAACATAAGTCTTAAGTTGAGTCTGCAGTTGTAATTTTTCACCATTTTCCAGTCGGATGTTATGAATTTTCAAAATTTCTTCTGGCCGTTGTTACCCGAGAGGGCCTCTTACCCGGGTTTTGACCAGTAGACAACTCGCTTCTGATGCAGGACTCCACTCAAAAATTAATTCCTGTTGGAGGATCTTGAGTTAATTCTTATTGAAAATTTTTTACGATCACGAGCCCACGGTTTTTGAGTTTTCCTTACTGGAAAAACTGCAAATTTTTCGACTTTTCATCCCGTGAACAGATTTTCATCATTTTTTTTTAAACAAGAAGTAATTCTGGAACATTTTCCAACTTTTTTTTTCCAATTTGCCTGGAGTTTTTCCGCTGAAATTGCAAAAGCGGCTTGGGTTATTGAGACCGGACTTGAATGATGGAGCTTAAAGTGAAGCTTCAATTGACGATTTTTACTATAAGATGATATGGGAAAAAAAATTGTGGTTTTCCCGGGAAATTCAATATTTCCAAAACACAATTTTCCATTTCCTGCAAATTGTTTTCAATCTTTCTCTCTAATTCCAGCTTCCCACCCGAAGGGACGTTTCGAAGAAAATTTTCCATAGGTTCCTGGATACTAGTCGGGTAAGTTTTGTGTGACATGGGTTATTACTAAATAATTATTTCAAACTGAAAAACTTTCTTGTTTCTTATATTATATCGGATTCCGTTCATCTCGCTCAAGCACAAAAGGAACTTTGGAGGTTTCGCTCGCGTGGCTTTTCAACTGAAGTTTCAATAAAACATTCTCTCAACAAACCCCCTTGCGGCTTTTCTGCCGTATAAAACAGCGAAACATTATAAGTAAACACCGAAAACCAAGTACCTACCATTTTGCTGCACGCTTAAAAAGCAAGGTTCTTTGAGACTAGAACTAAAATGCATGTACTTGATGCTTTTGTTATTGCAATGCCAACGACTTTATCGTGAAGTGCTGCCGGGGCTATGCTCTATTGGGTCAGTGGTTCGACTTTCACGAACGCCAAATCTCCATCGAAGCTTGTGATCTTATATGGATGTGGAGTTTGGTTACATCACCATGCCGCATCGCGAAACACGCGAATAATTGCGTTACATCGTTACATTGTTTGCGCCGGCATGATTCTGATTTTCAATTTATTTGACTGCCTATTTTATTATTTTTTGACAGCTTCCTTGTCAAAATAAATCATAAAGGTTATATATCTTTGTAATCAGAAAGAAAGGATTCATCATGTGACGTAATAAAATATAGGTGTTGCATTTGAAGTAAAAAGGTTACATGTCACACCCTGTATACGGTACCAATTGAAAACTTTCAGACAATCGATTCAAAAATCCTGGGAAAAATCGTTGAGAAAAAAATTTTAGTTTTTCAAAATATCTTGAAGGGGAATCTCCTAGAGGGGGGGGGGGATTTTATCTTGAACACCCTGTATGTATACGCAGGGTATCAATATGTCCGTCTCAAAAATAAAGATGAACAGATAAAGTAATTTTGATGGGATTCCATTAAATGCTTGTCCACCTTGTTTCCGTTTGGATTACCCCACATTGTTTCAGAAGCCGAATAGCCCTAATACACTGGAAAAGTTTCTAAAGGATTGCTGGGACATTTTTTGACAGACGAAAAATTTATCAACTGTTCTATAATTTTGAGAGACGTAAAAATATGAGTACAGAGCCGTTTTTTGAAAAAAGTTGTCAACAAAAAAGAAAATTTTTTTTTTAAATAATTGAAAAAAACGCTCTGTATTAAGTTTTAAATTAAACTCAGTACGCCGTATACAAAAAATTGAGTTTTTATATTCATTTGTGAGGGAGAAATCCTCAAAATAATTTCGGCCTGCTGAGAATACAGCCTTAACCTGCGAAAACTTGTATAACGTGAAGAGTGGTTATCTGCCTAAACTTGGACTGGATTGCAATCAAATTGTGACTGATTCAGCCCACGAAAGAGCAAAATGAATCTAAGGGCTCGATACCAAGTTGCAGGCGCAAAAGTTAGGACGGCGTAACTTACCAAATAGAGCGGTTTGATTGGGCGTTGCTATAGTAACCGCACTTACGGCGGTCTCAGCTCCAACTTGGTATCGAGCCGTAAGATAACTGCTTCATTAAAGTATTCTTCTGCACAAGTGACTAAAAGGAGATTGAAAGGCACAAAACCGCCCTTTCCAATATAACAAAAGTTCCAATACATTTTTTTGATTATAATTATGAAATAATTTGATACTATTTTTTTTTTGTTAATATCAATTTAATTCGTTATTATTAAATTACCATTCAAGTGATAACACGCGATGGCTCATACGTGTGGCAGCATACCCGCCGCAATCGAATCCCGAACAATTGCTCTTATCCCATCAGGAAATCTGCGGCATTTACAAGCCATTTAGCGCTCAATGCATGCGAAGTCAAGAACGTATAGGTAAGTACCTAATAACGACGGCTGTGTAGTAGGTTCGCGCGTTAATTACTATTTCAATTACGGTTCGCTGTGTGGGTACAACGAGAAAGTTCGCATTTGCATTATATCGCATACAAGACACTTTGCAAACCGAGTGAAATAGGGTCCAGTACAAATTTTATTGGCACCGTAATATGTAGTAGTTTTCATGACAATTCTGTGTTTCGGTGAGCATGCGCAAGATTTGACAGTTCGGGTCGGCTAGCATCAGAGGTATAGAGTTGGGAGAGTGATTACAGAGCTGTGAGAGTCTGGCGAGCACGTGAACGTCGAATTTTTGCCGACGGAAGGAACGTGAGCATGCGCTCTAGACCTGATGAAAACTACTATTAGGGCAAATACTTGAGCTGGACTTGGGAGAAGGTGGTCGCCGATCGAAGAGGCTCGCTGGGCTCGTCGATTAGCGTTTAAGAAAAAAAAACCGTCGCAACACTACAAATAAAAACAATGCGTCGATTGCACCTCAATCAAAAACTCGCCTAATATCAGCCACACTGCAGTTGAAAATTTCGAATTTCTGAATTGAAGTAAAAGAGCTTTTGTGTGGGCCTACTATGGTCACATAAAAAACATCACTCCGCCTTAGTCCCCGTCTCGTAACATTTAGGGAGATCCTCGAAAGAACACTGGGGGAGAGAACGGCACCCAGTGTCGCCAAGGTCTTTGATGACACTGGGTTTGGCCAGAATGTGATCGCAAATCTTGCATGGGAGCTCCAGGGGTCCAGAGGATTTTGAAAAAGACATGACCATGCACTTCGTCACGTTCAAATCAAGACCGTTTGCAGTGCACTATCCCACCAACGCATCGATGTCCTCCTGAAGGCGAGAGAAGTCTCCAAAAAAAATCACAGGTGAAAAGATCTCCAAATCGTCAGCATAAAGGAGGAACGAGTCCTGAGGCTCAACCCAATGTCATTTATGGAAATGATGGAAAGGAAGAGACCCAGAACAGATCCCTGCGGGACCCCCGACAAAACCTCGAAACTCTCGAAACTGTGACCGAAAACCCTCACGAACTGCTTTCGACCGACCAGATAGGACCTGACCAGTCTGACCAGATTGAGGGAAAACCCAGATTTTCCAATTTCCTCAAGAGTACGTCGTGCTTTATGCGAACGAAATCCTTTAAGAAATCGGTGTATATAACATCGGCTTGCTTACGCTCGCTTATACAATGAAATATAAATTGCGTTTTCTCCATCAAGTTCGTGACTGTTGACTTGCTTTTCACAAGACCGTGTTGCTCGCTAACTATTTTCCGTTCGACATACCCCGAGATAACCCTATGTAGACAAATCTCGAACACCTTGCTGACGTTGCTCAAGATAGCGATTGGTCTATAGTCCTCAGCGCAATTCCAGGTCCGCTCTTGTGAACAGGACATGACCTAGAGCTTTTCCGTTATTCGGGGAAGGTGGAGGAAGCCAAGAACTCTGGTGAAAATCAATTGCAGGGGGCGAGCAAGAGCAGAACGACAGTCCCTTAACAGATATGATGGAATTGGGTCCGGCCCGACAGCATTACCAACCTTTAGCTTAACCAAGGCTGCCACGACGTCACTTTTGCTGAAGGCGTAAGCCGGATTGTTACTGCTCGCATGGACACCTGAGAAATAACGTGTGAAGTAGTTGACGACATCACAGGGATTCCTGTAAGATTCACCTTGGTGCAAAACCTCACCGGGCATGCCCGACCGACCCTTTTTGCTCGCGATATGTTGCCAGAACTTCCTCGGGTCACCCTTAATATTACCCTCGATCCGGGACAAGTATATCAGGCGTGAGCAACTTTAATGTCACGCTTGAGAGCCGCCCGAAGAGCCCTTAGTCTCGGAAGCGCGGGAACGTCCCAAGACGTCGAGGCGCGTCTCAACCTCTCTTTCAGCTTTAGGTGTTTTCTTATGCTACCATCGAACCATGGAGGATACTTAACTTTTCTTGGCTTTGACTTGGTTACATAGACGTCAAAGATGGAGTAGAGAGTATCGTAGAACGCCTCAAGCGTCTCATCAACATCAGTCGAGCGCTCAAGCCCCGACCAATCACACCTGGCGATAGCCTCATACAAGCCCAAGAAGTCAGCCCTACGAAAGTTGTAGTTGAAGTCACTTCTAGCAATCTTCCTGGCGCGCGGAATACTGGGGGCGGGTCTTATCTCAAAAGCTGGTGGTGATTATCCTCGATCAGCAAGGGGGCGTCACACCTGGTCATAGTACAGGAAACCATCGAGAATGCAAGATCGAGCAGTCTTTGGTTTGAATCGAGCATGTTATCATATTGTTTCATGTCAAAAAAAGGGGCACAGGCTCGACCATAGCTGGACGGCACACCACAGGGACCTGTGGGCGGGGCTGAACAGAGAAACAAATATCAGAGGGAGCACCACCGCCAGCTGGAGTGATGGACCATTACCAGGTCACAGGCGAACCTAAAATCTCACTGCAAATCTAGGTGCACCATTAGATGAACTCAGTTCGCGCAGTTAGGCTCCGCCTACAGGTCCCTCTGGTATGCCGAGTACTCTATCTAGTACCATATGATCAGAAACTTTCCTCCTCTAGGCAGGCTGTGACCTGGCCAAAATCAGCCTCGTTTGCCTGCCAATGACCAGACCACAGCCTGCCTAGAGGAGGTGAGTTTTTGATCAAAACAGCCAAGTTTAGGGAAATCCTAGCTCCGTGTAGTTCAGTTGGAATCTAGTTTAGGTGAGTTGAAAAATGACTTAGTTCGGCCAAACTTTATTCAGTTCGGCTTAACTTCAGCTCGTTTAGCGTGATTCAGTTGTGCTTTAAACCAGATTCTTGCTGCTTTGCTCAATGTTAACTCTGATTTGAGCTGACTTGTCTTAGCTTAGTTGTATCGGTCAGTTTCTAGCCCAGGTTAGCTTAGCTGTAGTTACTTTAGAGAGCTTGGTTGAGTCGAAAATTCACGCAGTTTAGCTCAGTTTAGTTGAGCTCTAATCTGAGTTGAGTATCTACAGGATAGCTCAACTGCAACTAGACTTCTATATCCTATAATAAAAGTATAGTTCAACTAGCTAACTATAGCTCAGCTGAGCCGTACTTTAGCTTAGTTCAGTGGCTCAGGGGAACATTAAGGTTCAATTTTCAAACAATTGAAAGCTTCAATTAAAACTGAAAAAGTTAATAGATAAATAAATAAATAGTTTATTGCCCTTAATTTTTACAATCATAGCAAAACTGAAAAAGTATGAGACGCTTGATTCGCAAGCGATAACGATCTAAAAATTCGGATTTGTTCAATTTCTAAATCCAGTAGTGGGGGCACTAGGTGATTGAACCTTGCAAATGGTGATGAAAGCATGAAATTCGCTACACGTACTCATAATGAGCCCCTCTTTCAGATGAGAGGTGGAGTCACGCCGAATTCTTACCGGATGGGGACTCAGGGGGCTCCTGAAAGTTGAAGGTGCTAGGACTCCCACCAAACCGCTCATCAGTTCGTTTTATCAATTAAAAAAGGAAACTTATGAATATATCGTGAACATTGACGACGTTTATCGTCTTGTCCCGGGAATTTTTCATTATGAAAAAAAAAACTTCTTCGGCAGATCACAAAAATTGGTTTTATTTTATCTTCACCTTCAAAGAATCAATAAGGAGATGTGAAACACGTTGATTTTCGATCCAGAAAAAAATTCTGTTTGAACTTAGTGTTGAAAAAGCTCACTCTTTGGAATGCCCCTCTTCAAGAAGATACACCATCAAAATTTTGACTCCACAAACGAATTCAGACGACATGAATTTGTGGGAATCAACGTGTTGCACATCTCCTTATTAATTCTTTGTAGATGAAAATAAGAGAAAACCAATTTTTGTGATCTGCCGAAGAAGTTTTTTTTTCATAATGAAAAATTTCCGGGACAAGGCGATAAACGTCGTCAATGTTTACGATATATTCATAAGTTTCCTTTTTAATTGATGAAACGAACTGATGAGCGGTTTGGTGGGAGTCCTAGTACCTTCAACTTTCAGGAGCCCCCCGAGCCCCCATCCGGTAAAAATTCGGGGTGGCTCCACCTTTTATCTGAAAGAGGGGCTTATTCTGAGTACGTGTACCGAATTTCATGCTTTCATCACCATTTGCAAGGTTCATCCCGATTTTGGCTCTTAGCGCCCGCACTACAAGCACATCAGATGGAAAGATCGTCATGCCAACGGAAAAAGAACTATCAAAAACTGAACTAATTACCGAAAAGCTTAAACAATAAATTGTAAAGCTTGTGATTTACCAACGATATGAGAAACTTGTTTTGCAAACGATGAAATCTTGATTCGCAAACGATGAAAGCTCGGTTCTCAAACGATGAAAAACGTTGAAGGCATGTTTTCAAATTGGAGCTTAGGGTTTCAACGACAACAAAATCCAATTGCAACGGTTAAAGATAATTGGAGCAAAAAAGCACGATTTTTGAACAATCAAATTTTCATTTTCAAGCGATACAACCTTCATTTGTCAACGATATAAGGCTCGAATTGAAAACGATGAAGCTGTTGACTTTCTCAAAATAGAAACTTGACAATTTCCAAATTATAAAGGGTTTGATTCTTGATTAAAAACAGTTGTTGTTGGGAAACAATAAGAACTGCATTTACGAATAAAAGTTCAATTCACGATATGATGAACGATTTGCTAACGATAGAATCTTGATTACCAAAATCTATAAAAAGCTTGATTCTTGGACGTTGATTATGATCAAGGAAGGAAAAAAGATTTATTTAGGTAAAAAGTTCATTTGTAAAATCCCTTAAATCTTAATTCTTGAAAGAACGATTGGTAAGCTTGGATTGCAAACGACAAAAGCCTGACTTGGTAACAACAAATCTTAATTGTCAAAGTATAAAAAGCTCTTCTTTTTAATACTCAGAATTTCAATTTACAAAAGAAAAAACCTACATTTTTACAAGAAACCTACCTACAAGAAAAGCGACATCTTCAACTCGGTCAATTTCACATCTTGAAAAAAGGGCTATTATTGCACTGTCGGCTCTATTACTACTCAGTTTTCTTTTCCGCACAGTGCGTGCCTATATCTAGGTGCTCATTATAATACCATTTTAGTACACTTACCCGAGTTCGTTTACCTGAATCATGTTGAAATGATAATGGAATTATTACGTACTTTTGAAAAGTTGTGTGTGTGTGTGGGAATAATTATTGCTTGCAAATTATTCTTCGCGTATTACGCAAACCATTCAGCGTATTCATAAGTTTCCTTTATAAAATATCATTGCGCTCGTAAACTGGCCGTTGTTGCGCCAATGGCAGCTAGATTGGTTTGAAATCGATTTCTGTACACAAGTGAATCACTACAAATATACGAAACGAAGCGTTCCAAACTTTTTCCCAAGCGCAAAACTGGTAGTTATGCCGAGAGGCCACACAATATAATGAATGAAGCCGTCTGCAATGAGTTTTTATCAGCCCAAAGTGTGATATTCAAATACACTGTGGCATAAACGTCAACAGTGTCAACGTCAAAAATGTTGAACGTCAATTGAAACTTCATCAAACGCCATCCAGCCGGGACCCTGGAACCAAACTAACGTCACTTGCAGAGCTCTATACTACCGACGGTTTTTTTAGTCCCAAGAATTCCTAAGGCACTTTGAATTTGCGGTAAAAAGAATTTGTTTATTATCACCTTATTTTGTACAATGCATATTACAATTATACGAATCATGCGTCCTCACTCCTCTTGCACATCGTTTTAACCTACTCAGTTATGAATGGCGTACCAAGCTAACCTTCGTACCTGTCTAATATCCCTGAGAATCCTAGAATACATAAGTGAAGTTGTGGCGCCACCTGTGCAATTACTGAGGTGAGCTAGACCAAGCCCCGACATAGATGACAGTTGACACTTGGAACTACACTGCCATTTATGACAGCGAGCTTACCGCCATCTACATGCACTCACCCTAGACTTCGACCATCTTCTAAGTAGTTTCTTCTACACCTATACAATTTCATTTCGAGAAAGCAAGTGATCTTCCGAATTCTCATTGCATTACAAATGCAAATCACACGGCAGACCCGTACTCGCGCATCTAGCCAGTTTACGTGAATTTTATGCCGTCACAAATTCAGTTCTTTATGGAGATTGGGGGTCAAAGTTCCGATCTGAGATTAGCTCTCTGTCGGCGAAGTTCAAGCCCGGATGCTTCCCCGGTTCCCCTTGCGCACATACACCCACCTTCCCATACTTTTAATACTCCATGACCATGCATGCATGATAAATGTGAAGTAAATGGCAGACTCGTATGCAATTCAGGTCTTCTTCGGGTATATACAAGTATCCCTTTGTGACTGGCTGAGTTTCAACGGCGACTTTTAATAACGAAGAATTTCTCAAGAAGAAATCAAACCAAAGAAAAGTTACCTTCGGCTCCATGCCTTTGGAAACGAAATAACGATCTCGACGATGAAGGAAGGAGATTTACAAATGGAAATGCACGCCGCCTCCTTTTGGCCATAGTCGAATGGAAATTGCGGTTGGCACTTTCCGACCGACTTGATCCTGCTCTCATCGATTCTCGACTTAATCCCAGGACTAGGAGGGAGCCGAGTCCCGACCGCAGACAATAATTAACAATTTAATTCGCCGGGCGCGATTAACGCATCTTTCATTGTGAAATGTGTACCGCAGGAGAAATCCTGGTGATGTTGAATAGGGATTAATGGGGCTTTACTACAACTTTGCTACAATTCCACAAAAGCTATTTTTGAGTGCGTGAATTTGAATTTCAATAGGGTTAATAAGGGTGGATGATGATGAAAGGGTTCGTGCGTGATCGACGGCATTTGCATTCGGCTTGTTAACGAAGAACAAACAACCTAACCTTGGAAACAAAATTTTCATCGATGGAGCAGCTGGATTGGCCGAATTAAAGCCAATCAAGAAGCTCTCATTTTTCATCGTTCCTGGGGTGACCATTTGAAATTTTGCAAGCTGTCTAAATTAAACAGAATCAACACTTTTTTCGTATAAAAATAAAAATTTTGATTGTTCCAAAAAAAGCTTTCCAAATTTTAGAAATTAGCCTTCTATTGTCAGCAAGTCACGCTTTATCGTTTGCTATTCAAGCTTTCGAATCTTTATATAAATTTTGCAAATTTAGCTCTTATAAAGCTTTCGATCGTCCATGAATCGAAACTTTTTGTCGTTTGAAAACAGCAACTGAAGCTTTCGACCGTTCGTGAACGAAGCTTTTCATCGTTTGAAAACTATTTTATCTATCTTTCAAGAATTCAGCTTTTCAGGAATTTTTGAAGTTGAGTTTTAATCAATGGCAGATGAAGCGGTTTATTGTTTGGCAACTAAAACTTTCGAATCGTTCGCGAGGGAAGCTTTTTACCATTTGAAAATATTCATCGGTCATGAATCAAGATTTTGCGAAATAAGCTTTTATCGTTAGCAAACCAAGCAGCTTATCATCTTGCAATTGGAGCTTCCGATATTCCATAAATCGAGGCCTTTTATCGTTTGAGTAGAGCAATAATCATCTTTCAAGAAACAAACTGTTTGAGAATTTTGGAAATTGAGTTTCTAAAGTGAGCAAATCTAGCTGGCTAGCAACTGAAGATTTTGAATCGTTCGCAACTGAAGCTTTCGTTCGATCAACAAAGCTTTTTATCATTTAGAAATAATCACATGTATCTTTCAAGAACCAAGTTTTTCTTAGGAATTTTGGGGAACTAAGCTTTTATAATTAGCAAATCAAGTTGTTTATTCTTTTGTAATAATTGAACCTTTCGCAATCGAAGCTTTCCATCGTTTGAAGATGATCATCGTTCATAAATAACGGTTTTTATGAATTTTGCAAAATAAGCTGTTATCCTTAGCAAGCCACGCCACTCATCATTTTGCAATTGAAGCTTTCGATCGTTGTGAACATAGCTTTTTAGCGTATGAAAATCAACATACATATCTTTCACTAATCAAGCTTTTTAGGAGCTCGGATCATTCTCAGCTGAAGCTTTTTATAAATAGAGTATTATACTTTTGAAAGAATTTCTTTTTTTCGATGGAATCAGAAACTATATTGAAAAATAACTGACCCGTATTTTTTTATTCAGCCAAAAATCGTATCGTTTGGCCGCAATGAATAAACGAAATTCCTATATTCTGCCTATTTGTGACGTCATTTACATAGGCAGTATAGGCGGTGACTCGCTGTGACCTCAGAACTAGTTGATGTTATTTATTTATTGCGCTCAAACGGTACGGTTTTTGACTGAATAAAAAAACACGGGTCAATTATTTTTCAATGTAGTTTCTATTTCAATCAAAAATATTTTTTTGTATAATACTCCATTGAAGATTTTTATGGTTCATTAATCAAGCTTTTATGGATTATGCAAATTACGGTTTTTTTTCTCGTTGGAAACCAAGCGGCTCATCATTTTGCAATTAAAGCTTTTTGAACCTTTTTGCCGTTTGAAAATGGCCATATTAATCATCCAAGAAGAAAGTTTGGCATTTTTGAAATTGAATTCTAAGCGGTTCATCGCTTTGCAATTTGAGCTTTCGAACCGTTTGCAACTAAAGCTTTTTATCGTTTGAAAATATCCATCGTTCATGAATCGAGTTTTTAGGGATTCTTAAAAATTAAGCTTTTATGATTAGCGAACTAACATTTTGCTATTCAAAGTTTCGATCATCCGCGAACAAAACTTATTATCGTTTTCCGCAAAATAAGTTTGTATCGTTAGCAAACCAAGCAAATTATCATCTTGCAATCGTTGGAAAACAGCAATTGCAGCTCTCGACCGTTCGTGGACAAAGCTTTTTATCGTTCTAAAATAATAATATTTATCTTCCAAGAAACAAGCTTTTTAGGGATTCTAGAAATTAGGCTTTTATCTTTAGCAAGTCAAGCCGTTTATCGCATTGCAATAGAAGCTTTCGAATCGTTCGTAACTGAAAGCTTTTTATCGTTTGAAGCTTTTTAATCGCTCATTAATTGGAGCTATCATGGATTATGCAAATTAAGCTTTTACTGTTAGCAAACCACGCGGCTAATCATTTTCGAATTGAAGCTTCCGATCGTTCGTGAACGAAGCTTTTCATCGTTTGAAAACAATTATACTGATTTTCCAAGAATTCAGCTTTTCAAGAATTTTCGAAATTCGGTTTTATCGTTTTATCGCAGATAAAGCAGTTTTTCGTTCAAGAATTGAAGTTTTCGAATCGTTCGCGACGAAAGCTGTTCACCTTTTGGAGATATTCATCGGTCATCAAGCAAGATATTGTAAAATTAGCTTTTATCGTTAGCAAACCGCAGCTAATCGTCTTACAATTGAAGCTTTCGATCGTCCATAAACCGAAGCTTTTTGTCGTTTGAAAATCGCAACAGTTATGTTTCAAGAAACAAGCTTTTTGGGGATTTTGCAAGCTGGCTAACTATAGCAATTGGAAATCCTAAATCGTTCGCAACCGAAGCTTTTAACATTTTTATATAATGGTTTTTCAACTCATCATTCACTTTATAACTCGTGGGTTACACATTATCATCATTGATTTACCTTTATTAGGTGCCTTGGCTTGGTTTTTTTCCCCCGGAAACTTCGTACTTCCGTTTGAAGACATCCATCGTTCAATCATCGAGTTTTCAAAGGATTATGCAAAATTAGGCCATTATCGTTAGCAAAAACATGGCTTATCATTTTGCAATTGAAGCTTTCGTTCGATCAACAAAGCTTTTCATCGTTTAAAAATAATCATATGTGTATCTTTCAAGAATCAAATTTTTCTTAGGAATTTTGGTAACTAAGCTTTTAGAGTTAGTAAATCAAGGTGTTTATTCTTTTACAATAATTGAAGCTTTCGCAATCAAAGCTTTTCATCGTTTGAAGATGATCATCGTTCATAAGTCACGCTTTTTATGAATTTTGCAAAATAAGCTGTTGTCGTTAGCAAGTCATGCCACCCATCATTTTGCAATTGAAGCTTTCGACCGTTCGTGAACAAAGCTTTTTATCGTTTGAAAATAAAAATATTTATCTTTTAAGGAATGGAACAAGCTTTTTAGGGATTTTGGAAATTAGGTTTTCATCTTTAGCACATCAAGCCGTTTATCACAGTGCAATAGAAGCTTTCGAATCGTTCGTAACTGGAAGATTTTTATCGTTCATTAATCAGAGCTTTTATGGATTATGCATATTAGACTGTATCTTACCGTTAGCAAACCACGCGACTATCATTTTCGAATTGAAGCTGCCGATCGTGAACGAAGCTTTTTATCGTAGAAAAATAGTTGAATACATTTTTCAAGAATCCAGCTATTCAGGGATTTTTAGGATCAAGGTTCTATCGTTGGGGGATAAAGCAGTTTATCGTTTGGAAATCGAAGCTTTCGAAGCGTTGGCGGCGGAAGCTTTTTACCGTTTGAAGACATTCATCCGTCATGAATCAAGCTACTTCACAATAAGCGTTCATCGTTAGCAAACCAAGCAGCTCGTCACCTTGCAATTGGAGTTTTCGATCGTACATAAATCGAAGCTTTTTGTCGTTTGAAAATAGCAATTGTCATCTTTCAAGAAACAAGCTTTTTGCAGATTTTTAATCGTTCGCAACTGAAGCTTTTTATCGTTTGAAGATATCAATCGTTCATGCATCCAGCTTTTCAGATAATATGAAAAATTAGGCCTAATTAGGTCGTATTTGTCGTTAAAAGCTTTTTGTCGTTTGAAAATAGCCATATTAATCCTACAAAAAGTTCTTTTAGGCATTTTGGAAACTGAATTTCTATCAAGCAGTTTTAAAGCTTTCGAACCGTTCGCAACGGAAGCTTTTTATCATTTGAAAATAATATTTATATTTCAAGAATCTAGTTTCTTTTCAGATTTCGTAAATTGAGCTTCTTTAGTTCTAGAATCTAGCCGTTTTAGTGGAAGCGGTACGCAAAAGCATACCGCATTTTGGAGTGCAGTAACGAGATTTTGCATGGGCGTACTTTATACCGAGACAAGCGATTTGACCCGCAGCACTTGATATTTTGTCCCTTAGGGGGCCAATGGGGGCCCTCCAAATTTTCAAGATGCAAGAACTTTCACAAAATGATCATTGAGTATCGTCATGTATGTCATAAGTGAAGCTTACGGGTCTATTGAAAATGTTTTCATCAAATGTCGTCGTGTCCGATTCATTCTTCACATTTGAAAAAAAAATTCTTCCGCAGAGGTCAAAAAAACTGTTTTTATTTTTTCTGATGTGCAAGGAAACGATAAATTCATATGTTTTGTTGCGTTCCGAACTAAATCGCGTTTTGTAAGCCCAAATATGAAGACAATTTTTTCGCAATATCATTTTCCCAAGAAGAGGTGACCTCTTCAGTACACTTTTTTCAACAGCATTTTTTTCAATGTTCCTAGTGGATAAGACTGCCCATTTTTGCAGATATGAGAAGCTTGAACACTTTTCTTAGTAATTTCCATGCAACATGGCTTCAAGACACACAAGAGAGCCCTGAAACGTTTTTTCTGCTGGGCCGTCAAATTTTTGCCATGTTGATTTTGTAGTAGGGGAGACGCGTAAATAAATAAGATCTAGTCTAGGCGAATAAGTTCTACCGGAAAATATACCTACTTACACCTAACGACTCTGCGTTTTGTTGTACTGCAATAAAACACGGCATGCAAGAATATTTTCTGTTGAAACCAAATCGCCTGCGCCTGCAGCCTGGATTGAATACTGGTCCGCGTCTCTCCTACAATAAAATTAAAATATCGTAAGTTGGACGGCCCAGCAGAAAAAAAATATTTTTGGGCTCCCTTGGGCGTTTCAGAGTCATGTTGCTTCGCAACTACCAGGAAAACAGTTCGAGGTCTCCATTCCTGCAAAAATTACGAGCGATATCCACTGGGGACATAGAAAAAAATGCTCTTGGAAAAGAGGTACTGAAGAGGTCACCACTTCTTTGAAAAATATCATTACAAGAATTTTTTTTCAAGTGTGAAGAATGAATTGGACACGACGACAATTGATGAAAACATTTTCAATAGACCCGTAAGCTTCATTTATGACATACATGATGATACTCAATGATCGTCATGAGAAAGTTCTTGCATCTTGAAAATTTGGAGGGTCCCCATTGCCCCCCTAAGGGACAAAATATCGAGTGCTGCGGGTCAAATCGCTTGTCTTGGTATAAAATATGCCCATACAAAATCTCGTTACTGCACTCCAAAGTGCAGTATCGGAGTGCAGTATCGATGTGTTTTTAGGTGTGTACCGCTTGCACTATTTATCATTTTTCAATCATTGAAGCCTTCGCAATCGAAGCTTTTTATCGTTTGGAGATCATTTCATCTTCACGAATCAAGATTTTTATTATGAATTTCCAAAATAGGCTTCTATCGTCAGCTTATCAATTAGCAACTGAAGCTTTCGATCGTTCGTGAACAAAGCTTTTCATCGTTTGAAAATAATAATATTTATCTTCCAAGAAACAAGCTTTTTAGGGATTTTGGAAATCAGGCTTTCATTTTTAGCAAATCAAGCCATTTATCGTAACAGAAGCTTTCGAATCGTTCGTGACTGGAAACTTTTTATCGTTTGAAGCTTTTTAATCAATCATTAATTGGAGCTTCTATGGGTAATGCAAATTGAGCTTTTACCGTTGGCAAACCACGCGTTTAATCATTTTCGACTTGAAGCTGCCGATCGTTCGTGAACAAAGCTTTTTATCGTTTGAGAAGTTATATTTATTTTCCAAGAATCCAGCTTTTCAGTGGCTTTTGAAATCAGGTTTATATCGTTGGCAGATGAAGCAGTTTATCGTTTGGGACCTGACGTTTTCGAATCGTTCGCGACGAAAGCTGTTCACATTTTAAAGATATTCATCGGTCATCAAGCAAGACATTGCAAAATTAGTTTTTATCGTTAGCAAACCAAGCAGCTACTCGTCTTACAATTGAAGCTTTCAATCGTAGATAAATCGAAGCTTTTTGTCGTTTGAAAATCGAAAATCATCTTCCAAGAAACAAGCTTTTTGGGGATTTTGCAAATTAAGTTTCTATAGTTAGCAAATCTAGCTAGCTAGCAACTGAAGATTTTGAATCGTCCGCAACTGAAGCTTTTTATTGCTTGAAGATATCCATCGTTCATGCATCAAGCTTTTCAGGGATTATGCAAAATAAGGCCTTCATAGTTAGCTAAAACATGGCTTGTCATTTTGCAATTGAACCTTTCGATCGTTCGTGAACAAAGCTTTTTATCAGAGTTTTTATCGTTTGAAAATAACCATATTGATCTTTCAAGAATTAGGTTATTTTTTCAGGGATTTTGGGAATTGCTTTTATATTTAGCAAATAAAGCCATTTATCATTTTGCAATTATGAAGCTTTTGCAACTGAAGCCTTTTATCGTTCATGAATCACGCTTTTTATGCATGTGCAAAATAAGCTTTTATCGTTAGCAAGCTCATCATTTTGCAATTGAAGCTTCCGATCGTTCGTGAACACAGATTTTTATCCTTTAAAAATAATCATATTCATTTTTCCAAGAATCAAGCTTTCGAGCTTGAACTCAGCTCAAATTTCTATAACTCAGTATCGGGGCAACTAAAAACTAAAATCACGTTCGTTATTTTATTGGACGTTGTAACGATTTTAAATTCCAAGGTAAACTTTAATAATTCTTTTTACAATATCAAGTATAGGTATAATACATTTCAAATAATCGCGCGATAAACTGTGTGCTGATACAAAAACACAAGGGTGCTCAGAAGCCTCGAGCGCAGCGGCAGAAGTAGAGTTTTCTTCTAGTAGGTTTTTAATTTCTGATAAGAGAAAGAAACGTTCTCGAATCGTTGACGGTAAATCCTCAGCCAACTTGATCAGGATCAATCCAGGGTTTATGGGAGCCATCCGTGCCATTTTATCCATATATTCCCCTCTGAACGTTGAAGCTGAGGTCGCCTGTCCACGTGAACGTATATCTTCTGAAACATGCAATACACATAATACAAATGCACCTATTGAAACAGTACCACAGCAACTGAAATATTCATCAGTACCTCGATCATTACCGTAACACAGTTATCATCATCGTAATCAGTAGCAGGCCATTATACCACGCACGAGCCCACGAAGTCATCCGGCGCCTCCGCCATTTCTTCACCACAAGTTGAAGGTTGTCGACGTTTCCACGCATTACCTGGATACGTCCTATTCAAGCTGAAGTTCTCTGGTTCCATCCACAATCCTCGATAGGACCTCGACGCTCACGCGGAATCCAGACCACGCTTGCAGCGAGAATAGGATCGTTTTCTTTGGATTTCCTGGAGCGACACTGCGTGTTACTTTTTGTGAGATGTTCAATTTATTCCCACTAACCTTAAGATTAAGTATATTGAAGAACTAAATTAGCCTTGATACAACGTACCATAGCGCTGACACAGGTAACTTGGGCCCAAGGTATTTTCGTGACAGACGTAGTCACTGTAGGTATTAATTCCGTAACTTCGGAATTATTTAGGTTCTTTAATTTACGAAGTCCAAGGGGGTGTGTTTGGAATCTCTCTCAAACCTCACGAGGGTATATTGCTGACGTCCAGTTCGAAGCTGAAACCCTACACAAAAACGTAACTCGTGAAGCACCTACCTGCGTTGCTAACTATATTATTTAAATTCACTTACATCATACTTTGTTTCATTATTGTTACTTACCAGAAATTCTACTTTATTAAATATTCTAAATCTCATTTTCGTTCATCGTACTTTCAATTAAGTCAGTTCATTCATAAAGAAATCCTATAAGGCACGACCATTCCATCTGGTTTATTTACAAAAAAAAGGCAAGCACGTTCTTTTTTTTTGTTGTTGGAATAGACCAGGACATACTCCACCAATTAACATCTTCGCACAGACTCCCCTGGTTGGCGCGGTATAAATTTGTGTCTGTGCGACGTGCAAGTCAAAAACTCACGACTCGCTCTAGCCGAAAAAACTGAGTGCCGTTCGCTTTATGTTGTGAATTTTCTGAATGGAGAGAAAACATCATGGCAACGTTTTGTGAATTTCTCGCCAACGACGAGGAAAAAGTGAAGGTTTTCGTCGGCGGCGAGTGCACGTCCTCGCATTTGTTCCAGCATCAGATGCCGTGCTTTTTTCAAATCGAATGAAAACTACAACAAAACTGCCGCAAAATATCAAACCTTGATACATTACCATCATCATCGCCAGATAAACGACCGTGAATTTTTTATTTTTTCCTCGATGTTTTCATTTCATTCCAACTTTGGTATTAAACGAGCAGTGTTTATGGTTCATAAGATTAAGTTGCTGGACGTAGCAACGAACCTGTATCACTTATTCCATTGGTTTCTAGTGTTTAGAAGCTTGAGTACTCTTTGAGTACTTTTCGAGTACTTTCCAAAAACTTTTCAAGTAGTTTAAGTACAGTATATAAAAACTCGAAATCTGCGCCAGGAGCTTACGGACACTACGTACAGAATTTGCACCGTCGCGCTCGAGATTTGATGGCAGACTGGAAACGGAAAAATCGACGCACGGGAAGCTGCGATGATGATTTTTTCGCTGCCGGTCATCTAAAAGCTCGAAGCGTCGCGACGCTCGGGTTCACGCGGTGGCGGCGGCAGTTTTTGCGTAGTCGCCCGCTCACAAGGGTGTGTTTGGGCATCAGAGAGAATCCGGATAGACGCAAAAAGCTCCGCACTTGGTGAACTTGAGCACACAACGTAGGGAAGGTCGGGTCGGCGCTTCAGGGTCGAGGTCGCAACGCATCGATTTGTGCCGGCCGACACAACGCAGCCGGAGCCTCCGCAGGCGAAGCAGCCAAGCAGCGTGCAGCATCCCCAGGAACTTCGCCTCACACAAGGTCCCGCAGACTGGAACTGATGCGAACTTGGTTTTTTCGGCAGCCAGGGTCGCCGCTTCAGCTGCTGAACCTCTGATTATTTTCGCTGCTTGCAAGGCCAATTAACGAGGCGGATTAGCGAATACTTCACACCCTGAATTCACGTGTTCCATACTGATCATTTCATTTCGCACATTTTGGGCGGTTTCCAGTTATATAAACTTCTACGCTTGGAGTAGAATGATGAGGGCGAAGCAATGGAATGAAAAACGAAGCTTTAAAAGCAGACTGTAGAGGCGAAGGCTAGGCCCACAAAAAACTAGTTTCAATCGAGCATCACCAGAACAAGATGGATATTGTCATTTACTGTTTCAATTCAAGTCCCTACATTATTGTCAATTTGGTCTTCAAGCAGCAAAGAGTACTTTGAGGTATCTCTTGTTGAGCTATGTCTTTAACAAAACTCATACGTCGATAGCCCTTCGGATAGCTAGCTGGATGAACGTTGTGAAGGGAAACTGTAGAAAAATTGAACAAGAACAGCACAAGGACCGATAAATATCGTGCTTGGCAGAGTTCCCACGAGATCTCCCAGTGAGTCATCCTTTCGTTTGTTTTACAATTTGCAGTTCAGTTATTTTCACGAGCAAGTAAAACAAAATCTGGCGTTGTAATACAAAAGTGGTGCCGTGACCAGGATTGCTCAAGGAGGTGGGATGCTAACAGGTAACCATTACGATTTTCTCAAGTCTTCATTCCGTTTGATTATGAAGAAGTTGGGCAATTTTATGGCCAACTCGAAATGGTCAACGATATGAATAAGGGTGGTATTTTTCGGTCCGACAAAAAGAATGACAAAAAAGGTGAGAATCACGGCAAAATAGTTGTTCACGCGACAAATGAGTATTTTGAACACCCAGACATGAAGCGACAAAAAATGTTCGAATAACGGCAAATTTGGTGCTTATCATAGCAAAAAACAGAAAATCACCTCAAAATGAGGGTTTGCACGACAAATTTGAAAGATTATTATAGATCGAGGGTAATTCCTGTCCTAGATTTTTGTACATACGTCGAAATCAAAACGTCGCAGTCAGTTCCAGTCATGCAAGTTTCGGAAGACTACGTTTAAAGTAGCAGCGCTGATGAATCCCCTCCTGTGAAGAGAAGAAGAGGAACGGAAAGAGTTTTAAATGGGAAAAAGTTCTCATCGCACGAAGAAGCGGAATCATAATACAGGGTCATTTTTTAGCAATGTCACTATTCCGGAAGCTTCTGGTAAACAAAGTACGCAACTTTTTGACAAGGGTATGGCAGCATCTTGTAGTTTACAGTTTCAAGTTTTGTTTGATACTACAACCATGGTTGGCAGTCATCAACTTCGTGTACACGGTGCCAAGAGCCTTAAGTTGCAAATTTTTTGTTTCTTCATTTTGAAATCCAAAATTCTCCTCCATTTCTGTACCAATTAACTTGAAACTTGTAACAAATTGAAACCTAGAATTTAAATTTTGATACGGTGAAAGTTGTCTTTGTGCAACTTCAGGGTGATGGCCGCCGTTTCCCAAAAAAGTCTTCAATCAGAAATGCAGTGCTGGGCGGGTGTCACAGAATCTCGAAACGTAACTTCAGTGCAGATATTTTTGATTCTCTTCTCAAGATAACGAATGTCCCTGATTACGTCTGTGAATACCTGGTCTTTGAGAATGCCTACAAAGAAAAAACAAAGCGACTTTTTAACACTGTTTTCTTCTATGGCCAAGCACAACATTTTGTTCTGTCGCACAGACAGAGTTGCAGACAAAGTTGATGGCTGACAACTGTGGTTGTAGTGTCAAACAAAACTTGAAACTATAAGTTACAAGATGCTGCCATGCCCTTGTTAATAAGTTTCTTACTTCGCCTGTCAGAAGCCATTCAAATGATGACATCCATAAAAAAAGACCCTGTATTTCCTTCGAGAGATGGTGGAGCAAGTCGTCTCTAAAATCGACTTTAGACGGCGAGAGGGTGGACTACCGCTGCTTTGCCGGAAACTATCGCCAGCAGGATTTTTTTTCATAGCTTTCCACTACTTTCCAGACTTCCAGTAAGGCCCCTTTGCAGTCCTGTGTTATCAAGAGCTCTATCGCGCTCCCTTATTCTGTATTAAATTTAATTTGAAGCCCTGCTGAGCCCCCTTGCGTTCTCCGTGACTTCCGAAGCAAGAAGCAGCGTTGTGCCGTCATGTCATGTTTGGAGCCCTATCGAGCCCCCATTGCATCTTCAAGTGTGGTTGAAACCCTGTTGAGCCTCATTTTGTTTTTTTCATGGCATTCGAAGTACCATCAGTCAGCCCCATTTTGCGTTATTTCGTTATACAGAGCTCCATTCGGCCCCCTCGTGTCTTCAGTACCGTTTGAAGTTCTGTCGAGACCCCTTGCACTCTCGGAGCACTAGTAAGCCCCTGTGCCTTCATTTCATATTCCCAAATCGGATTCCCTTGATCCTCTTCATGTATAATTTGGAGCCCTAATGAGCCTCCTTATGGCGTACATGACAACTTGACGCGGGACAACTTGACGCCAGGAATTTTAAAGCGGCCGATTTGACGCCGGGACAGCTTGATGCCAGGACAACTTGCCGCGGGACAACTTGACGCCAGGAATTTTAAAGTAGCCGCTAGCCGACTTAACGTCGGGCCGACAACTTAACACCAGTTGGAGCTATAGGACCCCGAGTATCACATGAAGGCACAAAGGTGCTTACTGAAGTTACGAAAGCCAGGGGAAAATGCAAGGGGGCCGATAGACCTTCGAATACCAAAAGAAGGCACAAGAGTGCTCACTAAATATAAATGGAAAAATGCAAGGGGGCTCAGCAAGGGTTCAAACACCATTATTGAAGACATTATTGGGTCCAATGGGGCTTTGAACAACACAAGAAAGCAATAGAGGGGTTTTTGGGCATATGAGGACACAAGTGGACCAAGTAGGGCTTCGAATACCAGACGAAAACACAAGTGTGCTTTCGATTGCTTGAAAACTCCCGAAGACACGGAAAATTGCAAGAGGGCTCATCAGGACTTCAAAAGACATTGATGGCACAAGGGGGCTCAATAGTGCCTTGGATTACACAAGTAGGCAAAAGGGGCTCACGGGAATTCTAAACACGTGAAAAAATATGGGGAGACTCACTAGGGCTCCAAACGGTACTTGAGGTTGAGGACACACGGAGGCGCCCGATAGGGCTCCAAATGTTACACGCAGACACAAAGGTGTTTACTAAAGCTTCGAAAGTGACGGAAAAATGTGAGGGGACTCAGCAGGGTTTTAATCGACAATGAAAAAAACAAGGGGGCCAGTAGGGCTTTTAACAACCAAAGAAGGCTCAAAGGGGCTTACTGAAATTCTGGAGGGGTAAAAAATCATGCGGAGCTTAAAACAAGAGTGTCCAATTGAGCTCTGAATAAAGGTGCTTAAAACGCC
This sequence comes from Anaspis maculata, assembly GCA_949128115.1. Lineage (NCBI taxonomy): Eukaryota > Metazoa > Arthropoda > Insecta > Coleoptera > Scraptiidae > Anaspis > Anaspis maculata. The sequence continues at coordinate 7,574,534 of OX421965.1, forward strand.
ATATGGAGACATAAGGGTAGATACTACGATTCCGAAAGCAACATGAACACGCAAGGGGGCTCATCAGGACTCAAAACGACATATAAATACACAAAAGGATCCACTGGAATTTCAAGTTAACACAGCAAGACAAAATGGGAGCCGCTTGAGCTCCAAAACATAAGAAGACATAAGAGGGCTCCTCAGAACTCCGAACACCTCAAGTAAACACAAGAGGGCTCATCGGAGCTCGAAACGACACAAAAGGCACGGGGGCTCATCGGGGCTCCGATTGACAAACAAGAACTCAAGAACTACAAAATCTGAGAAGATAGATTGTGGCTCAATAGAGTTCCAAACGCAACATGAAGACACAATAAGGGGGCTCGTCAAGGTTTAAAGCGACACATCAGATTGTCCACGCGTTAGGTTGTCCTGGCGTCAGTTGTCCCGCGTCAGGATGGCCGGCGTCAAGCTGTCCTGCTTCGACCAACTTGACGCCGGACGATTTGCGCCAGGGATTTTGTGGGAATAGAGTAAGGAAACATTCGAAGAAAATGACAAAAACGGACTCATCGGGAGTTGAAACGACACATAGAGACACAAGGGGGTTCACTGGGATTCCGAATTACACAGCAGAACACAATGAGGACCTCTAGAACCCCTAAACACACGAAGACATGAGCGGGCTCGGTTAGACTTCCGAAAACCTTATGAAAACTTTGAAGGAAGCATTGGGGGCTCGAAACGACACAAAAGGACACAATGGCGGATTGGGGGCCTGTAAGGCTTTAAAGTAAAAAAATATACAAAGGTGCTCTATAGTGTTTCGAAACTGCCAAGAAAATACAAGGGGGTCATCAGGGCACAATACGGTGGTACATTAAGACAGAAGGGGGGCTCCGATTGACACAGCAAGACATAATGGGTCGCTAGAACTCCAAAACATAAAAAAAGTGAGCATGAGGGGGCTCATCGTCGAAATGACACATAAAGACACAAAAAGGCCTATTGGAGCTCCGATTGACAAAACAAGGCATAATGGGAGCGCCAGAGGGGGCACCATATCGGACTAGAAACATAAGGAGATACGAAGGGGTTCATCAGGGCTTCACACAACACCACATGAAGACACGAGGGGTATTCTTAGGTTTCAAAACGACAAATACAGACAAAGGGGGTCCGTTGGGTCTCCGATAAACATAGCAAGACACAACGAGGGCCTCTAGGATTCCCAGACATAAGAAGACAAAATGGAGCTCATTGCGGGGCTGGAAGCGTCACCATAGACACATGGCCTATATTGACCCAGCAAGAAAGAATGGGGGCCGGCAGGGTTCCAAAGCACAAAAAATGATTCGAAGGAGCTCGATAGAATTCAGAGCTTCACACGAAAACACAAGAAGGTCATCGAGGGGGTTATCAGGGTTCTTGAAAACACTAGGGAAAAGTAAAGTGGCTCCAGTACAGTTTCGAGAACAACACGAAGACACAAGTATGGGGCTCATCAGGGCTTGAAATGACACATAGAGACACATGGGAGCTATGACTTTGAGTTATACAGCAAGACACAACTGGGGTCATTTGGGACCCAAGAAAAATTAGACAAAAGTAAGCATAAGGGGCTTGCTAGTTCCGAAAAACCACAGGATAACGCAAGAGGGCCTATTGGGGGACAAAAAGACAAAAACTGGACAACTAAAGTCACGAAATTATAATAAATTCTAGCGTCAAGTTGTCCTGGGGTCAACTTGACCCGCGTCAAGTCGGCCGGCGTCAAGTTGTCTTGCTTCGTCCTTATGTGCCTCATGGCTCCCATAATTCCACTAAGCCCTATTTTGCGATTTTGTGCTATCCAGGCTCCATTGGGCGCCCTTATTGTGTCTTCAATGTAATTTGAAGCTCTGTTGAACCTCCTTGCATTTTCAGTTACTTTCAAAGCATTTAATCACCCTTGTGTCGTCACGTCATTCGAAGTCCTTTCGGGCCCCCTTGGGTCCTCAAATGTAGTTGAAGCCCTTATGAGTCCCCTCGAGTTTTTTCGTAGCTTTCAGAACTCCAGAGAGCCATCTTGTGTCTTCTTGCATTGCTATCAGCTCTAGTGCAAGTTCCTTGTACCTTCATGTGATATACGGAGCCCTATCGGACTTCCTTGTGTCCGTAAATGTAGTTTGGAGCCCTGGTTAGCCCCTTCATGTTTTTTCATGTCTACCAAAATTACATAAGCCCCCTGTAGCCTTTTCTGTGTTGTCCAGAGCCTCATCGAGTCCCCTTATTTCTTCAACTCTATTAAAAGCCTGGAGCCCTGCTGAACTTCCTTACATCTTTGCGTAGCTTTTGGAGCATTAGTAGGCACCTCATGCCTTCATGTAATATTAGGAGCCCTATAGGACCCCCTTGTATCTTCAAATATAGTACAGAGTCCCAGTTAACCCCCACTTATGTTTTTATTGACTTCCAGAGTAACAGTAAGCCTCCCTTTTGCCTTCATTTATTATAAAAAAAAAAAATTAATGTTTTTCTCCTTATCGGCCTTTTTCCATAGGAGTTTTGCCCGTTTATTCATTTCACAATTGTTTACATAGAAAAGTGCCATTTTGGACAACACAACACCCAGACTTTCCACCGGGAATCGAATCCGGGGCCTCCCGCACTGCAGGCAGTCACAGAACCGCCTGCGCCACGGGGCCGTCAAGGTTTTATACAAAAGTTCCACTGGGCCCACGGTTCGGCAAAATGTGAAATAACGAAAAAAATTGTCCACCAAATCTAACACCGTAGCTTGATTCTTTATTATTTTCTGATCCAGAAAAATCCAATTTCAAAATAATTCATCGGTGAATTTGTCCTGTGGACAATTTAATTGTTTTTTTTTTATTTAGTGAGTTTTTCTCATGTTCATTCTTTGAGGCTCATGTGCAACTGGACGTTAAAATATAGTGGTTGGTGCCAAATTGTTCCTTAGACCATGATGAGCAAGAATCGCGATGGTGGACATCTGAGACTCACGACTGCGCAGCCGGAGGGGGGAGAGGGCAGAGAACGTGCTGAAGAAGAGATAACATTTCTTTAATTCATGAACCGAAAGAGGTGGAATTATCAAATATGGCATACATGCTCACTATTTTACGCCAATGAAGTTGCAGCAAACAGTTTTCGAAAATATCGAAACGTTTCAGAAAAATCTCGATAAACTTATTCTTCTTCTGAGAATGTTATCAATAAAATCCAAATTATTGACGAATTTGAAAGATAAAAAGGTACAACTTACCCAAGTTAGGTTAGTGCTCGGGTTAGTGGCTGCTTTGGCGAGAAAAAATGGTCATTTTGGTGTCTCACGTGAATCTGCACAAGACTAGTGTCACATGATGGCTCATTATGAACCGGCAACGGACGGCTTTTATCATCAAATGTATTAGTTTTTGAAGTCACCTACCAAAACTGTCGAATACAAGTTAAAAGGTTATCTGTTGGGAGTTATTTGAACTAAAGAGTGCTCATTTTCCACAAAAAAATCCATCAAAAACGAATTCCTGATAGACATAACAAAGCTCTTCGGGGAGACCAATGGCCAAGAATGACCGAAAAAGTCACGTAGGTAGGTGAATAATGGGGTCTTATTTCCTGAAATAGAAGACCAAGGGATTTTCACCAATATGCATATAATGTCCAACACCTCTAGCTGCCAAAAATATTATTGTGTAGTTTTTTTGTATGTTTTCAACAGTAAAATTTTCAAAAAAAAAAAGTTCAATTGAGATCTCTTTGGAACGGTTCAGTATTTTCAAAAATGGTTTACTGCGTTATCAATGGCGTAAAATAGCGAGCTCGTATGCGATATTTCATAATTCCAACTCTTTTGGTTCATGAGTTAACATTTTTTATCTCTTCTTTAGCACGTTTCCTGCCCCCTCCCCTCCTTCGGCTGCCCAGTCGCGAGTCTTAGATGTCCACCATCGTGATACTTGTTTGTCATGGTCCAAGGAACAATTTGGCACCAATCACTATACTTTAACTAAACGTTGCAGATGGGCCTCAAAAAATGAACATAAGAAAACCTACTGGGATAAATGAAATTTGTAATTAATTGCCCACAGGACAAATTCACCGATGAAGTATTTTGAAATTGGGTTTTTCTGGATCGGAAAATAATAAAGAATCAAGCTACGGTGTTAGATTTGGTGGACAATTTTTTTTGCTATTTCACATTTTGCCAAACCGTGGGCCCCCTTGTATCTTCAATATCGTTTGAAACCCTGCTGGGTCCCCTTGTATCTTCAATATCGTTTGAAACCCTGCTGAGCTCCCTTGCATTTTGGGGGGGGGGTGCATGGAAAATGGAAAATTCATCAAAATTCGACATATTATTTACCAACTTGCTAGAAAAATAAGTTGTCGATCAGCCTTCGATGGCTCTTTTCCCTGAGGGGTAGTTCCTGTGCCGGACTGACGGACAGAAAAATGCAGCTAAAAGCGCTCTATTTTCTTTGCGAAAAAGTCGCTAAAAAATTTCAAACGCTGCACTGCCGGGTTTTTCCATGGCTGCCTGACTAGCCTTTTGATCTTTCATTAGTTTGAGATATTTCGTATATAAACTTTTTTGTTTCGATTGTTTCCTTGTAACGGCTCACAACCAGAAGTCACTGCGTGATTTCAAAGGCAAAAAGCAATTAGGAATAGTTTCAGACCGCGCAGCATTGCATGTACCTACAGTACAGTGCGAGCAAAAAGCAAACTCACGCGAAAATGCGTCAAAGAGAAGGGAAATGCGGAAAAAGCAAGTTTCCCGGAGTACGGAAGCGCTCAACAATGCGAAAGACAAAAAGTTCATTACATCAACTTTGAAATAAAGTTTGAAACTGCGGTACAAAGCCGAAGCTTTTTAATGTCAATTACAGCTTCACTTCGGATCCCGCATCATGAAAATTCAATTACTGAGTATTGAATCGAAATTAATAATTCTTTTACGATGCAACAATGTCAGCCTCATGCATCGGATCGATGGGGAAATTCAGTTTGTTGGACTCTATTAATTAAAGCCAAACGTACTTTATACAGGGTAGCTGCAGCCACCCAAAAGTTTTGCAAATGTAATAGCCGAGCTCAAACTTGTATTTTGGAAGTCCTGCGTCACCGTAATTTAACCTGAATTGTTTGTCATTCCTGTCGAGTACTCTGCAGGCCAGACCCAACTTTTAGGGTATATACAGACATAATGTACAAACAGACACTAAAGTGGGAGAAATTGCAGATAGACAGACATAGACAGACAAACAGACGAACTGATGGGCGGACAGGCAGGCAGGCAGGCAGACAGACAGACGGATAGACAGACAGACATACAGAAGAACCAATGGACAGACGGACGGACAGACAGATCAACTTGCTCAAATTCTGTACAGGGTACAATCCTACGATTCGGTAACAAACTTTTTTTTTAATCATCATACGAAAAAGATTCTGGAGTGAAGATTCTAAGAAGATACTGGAAATTGGAATAGGGATAAGTTACTGGGGAGTTGCCTTGATTCTCTTCCCGGATCAGTCTTTTGCCATACCTTCAAGATTTTTTGATCGATATTGCTCAAATTTTGCACAATCATTTGTAGGTTTGGGTAATAACTTTTTCAAAATTAACCTAGGGAGAAGATTCTGGGGAAAAGATTTTCGGGAAAAGATACTCGGAAGAAGACCCTGGGATTTATAAAGGGGATGGAATATTGGAAAGTTGCACCAATTTTCTTACCGGGATCAATCTTTTGGCATAGCTTTCGAAACTTTCCATCAATTTTGCCCAAAATTTGTACGGGTACAGGGTACATTTCTATGATTAGGTAACAATACCTTTTCTCACAATTATCACGAGAAAAAAGTTTTAGAAATATACAATTCTTGGGAAAGACCCTAGAAATTGTGATAAGATTGAGCTACTGGGGAGTTGCCCCGATTTTCTTACCCGAATCAATGTATCGCCAAAGCTTCAAGATCTTTTGATCGTGTTTGTATAGACACAGGGTACATTCCTATGCTTGTGTAATCAAAACTTTTCACAAAATCATCGTAGAAGATTCTAGAGAGAAGATACACGGGAGAAGAACCTAGAAATCATAAAAGGGGTGAGATACTGGAAAGTTTGTTATCATCTTTTTTTTAAATATATTTTTTCAAGTCTGTTACCAAGATAAATTTTTTGGCATAGCTTTTCGATCTTTTGATCAATTTTGTACGAGTACAGAATACATTCCGATTCCTCTCTATGATCGGGTGGCAATACCTTTTCTCTTAGGAAGAAGATTCTGGAAGGAACATTCTAGGCAAAGAAGACCCTGGCGATTGGAATAAGATTATTGGGAAGTTGCCTCGATTTTCTTATCCGGATCAATTTTCTGTCAGAGCTTCAAGATCTCTTGATCGATTTTGCCCATACTTTGTACAGGCACAGGATACATTCCTATGATTGGGTAATGATAATTTTTACAAAATTATCTTAGGAAGAAGATTCTGGGAAGAATATTTTCAAGAAAAGATACTCAGGAAAAGATGCTTCAAACTATAAAAGGGATGGGAAATTAAGAAGTTGCACCAATTCTCTTGCCAGGATCAATTTTTTGGCATAATTTAAAAAATTTTGATCAATTTTGCGAGAACCTGGTAAGGGTAAGGGGTACAGGGTGCATTGCAATGATTGGGTAATATTCACTTTTTCAAAATTACCCCAGTGAGAATACTTGGGGAGAAGCTTCTAGAGAGAGAAGATGCACGAGAGAACACCCTAGGGATCATAAAGGGGTAAGATCCTTTTAGTAGAACCAATTTTCTCACCAGGATGAGCTTTTTGGCATAGCTTTTACGTCTTCTGTATACAAAGTGTTAGCAGTAGGTCATTATAAAAATCACATTTTTCATAATTATCCTGGGGGAAAAATTCTGGGGAGAAAATTCTCGTTGAAAGACCCTGGGGGCTATTAAAAGTAAGTTATCGAGGAGTTGCTCCGATTTTCCAAATCTGATCAATATTTTTGCCATAGCTTTTAGATCTTTTGTTCGGATTTTGGAAAGAAAATTCTCAGAAGACCCAGGAGAGAAAATTCTTGGGAGAAGACCCTGAAGGTTATAATAGGGATAAGATCCTAAGAAGTTGCCCCAAAAATCCTGAAAAGATCAATTTTTATGCCATAGCTTTTAGACCTCTTCGTCGATTTTACCCAAATTTTGTTCAGATCCATATTTCTGTAAATTGCATGGGTAATGAATGATAGTTCTTTTTACACTGATCCCAAAGAAGACTCTGGGAAAGATTCTCGGGAGAAGTGTCTTGGGATTATAATGGGGTAAGGCACTGTGGAGTTGTCCCGATTTGCCTATACCCTAAAATTCTTTCCATAGCTTTTAGATTTGGTGATAGATTTCGGCCAAATTTTGTACAGGTGCAGGGTACATTCCTATGACTTGGTAATTAAAACTTTTTACAACATTGTCGTAGAAAATTCTAGAGGGAAGATTTCTGGAAAGAGATACTCGTGAGAAGATAACAGGGAGAAGAACCTGGAAATCATAAATAGGATGAAATAAAGTTTCTCATCAGAATCAGATTTTTGGCATAGCTTTTCGATATTTTGATCAATTTTGCTCAAGCTTTGTACGAGTACAGGAAACATTCCAATCTATGATTGGGTGACAATACCTTTTTTCACAATTATCATGTGAAGAAGATTCTGGAAGGAACATCCTGGGCAGAGGAGACCCTGGCAATTGGAATAAGATTATTGGGGAGTTGCTCCGATTTTCTTGCCCGGATCTATTTTTTTGCCAAAACTTCAAGATCTCTTGATCGATTTCGACCACACTCTGTAGATTTTCGGAAGAAGACACACGGAAGGAGGCTATGAGATTTATAAAAGGAATAAGATACTGGGGAGTTGTACCAATTTTCTTACCAGGATCAATTTTTTGGAATAGCTTTTAGATCTTTTGATCAATTTTGTTCAAACTTTGAACGGGCATAGGGTACGTTTCTATGATCAGTTAACAATATCTTTTCTCACAATTATCATGGGATCACGATTCTGGAAGAAGATTCTGGAGAGAAGATTCTGAGGAGAGAATATTCTGAGGAGAGAAGACTCTGGCAATTGTCTGGGGAGTTTCCCCGATTTTCTTACCCGGATCAATTATTTGATAGAGCTTCAAGATCTCTTGATCGATTTTGCCCACACTACCTGTACTGAAAAAGCTACTTATACACATCTAAAACCCACACGGGCGACTTTGCCCAGACGAGAGTGTGCCTTGAATGCATCAGAACAACAATGACAGAGATAATTGGGATGTTAAATAATAGATAAGCAAGCAAGTCGATAACACACCAGGGGGTCCATTGAACTTGCCCGTATTCAATTTTTCAAAGCATTTCCGAGTCGGACGACATTACAGGTAGTTGACACGCGGAAGTTCCAGTAAAACATTATTGGCTTTCCAAGTGATGTTCGATTTATTGAATACAGATTAGCTTAGCGCTTCGTTTTATTGAGGTCCAGTTGCAAGAGTCCGAGTTTGATCTTCACAGTTTAATTATCGTGGAAATGATAGTTGCTTGAACTAAACCTGTGACAATGAAGCTAAGTTCAGAATTAAAATCGAACTGAGCAACCAGATCTAGGAGAAAAAGTGAACTTTCGGTGACGGAGTCAGGACTTGAACGGCTCCTGTTTCGATGCAAATTCTCAGAGGAACATGAGCGGTACCACAGCAATAACTTGTAACACCAATTTAATGAGTTTGAATAAGCATACGCTTAGGAATTCACATATTGATTTGATTACCTTTTACTGCCAATTTCACAATCTTTCTGGCATTTTAAGAAAAAGTTTATATTAATATTTATTATCCTGAAAACAATTCAACCCGTGGAAGAATTCGTTTGGTATATACCTAGAAATTTTCAACGCGCTGGCTGTAGAAACAAACAAATCCGCTATATTTATGAGAGCTCCAACCTTGAGATTTAGACCGACATCGCACAAATACACATAAAATCAATGTTTTCTCATCATCCACTTTCATAATGGCCCTAATACCGTTTCCGTGATACAGCGAGAGACCGTCTGACGGCTGGAGATGAGATGAAAATAAAAATTTAACACTCCATTACGTGGCGGAACGCACATTGGAACGCATCATTCGAGCCAGATCGCGGTGTACTTAAACCACCGGAAAAAATCTACCTCATTCTTTCGCCCACCTACCTTATAAATCCAAAGGCATCAGAGCCTACAACAGCCACTTTTACTGCTGCAGGAGCAGTAGGAGCACTTTTTCACACGCTTCGAAATCCATTGTGAAATCTGGAAAAAGAAACAACAACATTATTAACGATCACTTTCCTTATTTCTTCTGAATTGCGCTGGCTGGTGGCATTAGACACGATTTTTATTGTAATAGTGAAATTTGGTTTTGGGCGGATAAAGTAGAGCACCGCGGGTCTGCTCTTTTATTATTCATTATGAGCTTAAGCTATACTAAATTGTATAAGAATCGCAATCCTGTGTGTTTAGAACAATAATTGAAACAGTAAGAATGGATTTCTCTTCTTTGCCGTGCGACAATTTGACTCGTTATTCCATAACAAGTCTGTTTTTGTTTCTATCGCCTATTGCCTTATCTAGCTTATAGCAATGAACATCCACTTTTCGCACTAAATCTTGAAAAGAGTCAAAGCTGTACTGTACTCGAATGAACTCATATCGGTTCTGTTCCTGAATAAGTGGTGCAGTAAATATGCATTCCTTCCTGACTCGTTCAGGAAGATTCACTATGGGTCGTTCTTTCGTAACAAGTCTCTTCTTGTTTCTAGCGAACAATGAAAATCAGTTTTCTGCACAAAACCTGCACAACAGTCAAAGATGTACCACAATAAGCCCATTTTGGTTCTGTTCTTGAATTACTGGAGCGATAAGAATGCAGTCCTCGCCTCCGTCGTGAAACAATCTGTCTCGCTGGTCCACAACCAACCCGATTTTAATTCTGGTTCCTATCAAGCACTCGATTTAGTTGGCGGTAAAAATCCATTTTTCTCCCTAGAGCTGAAACAGAGTCAAAGTTGAACCCAAATAAGCTGATCTCGGTTTTGTTCCTGAACGAATAGGGCGGTAAGGATGCATTTCTCGCCTTAACAGTGCGACAATTCGCCTATTTGTTCTGCAACAAACCAGTTTTTGTTCCTAGTTCTTTTAATAGGATTTAACCAAGAGACAAACATCCACTTTCAGCACTAGTTCTACAACAGAGGCAAAATTGAGCTCAAACAAGCTTCTCTGGTTCTGTTTCTTAATTGTTAGAGCGAATTTGTTTGTTTCCGTCGTGTGACAATTTGTCCCGTTGGTCTATAAGGAACCACTTTTTGTTGTTTCTTGTTTCTACTTCTACTACTCAATTTAGTCGAGCGATAAACATCTACTTTTACCAATAGATATGCAACAGAGTCAAAGCTGAGCCCGAACAAGCTTATTTCGGTTCTGTTCTTGAATGACTAGGGCGGTAAGGATGCATTTCACGCCTCAGCAGTGCGACAATTCGCCTCCTTGTTCTACAACTAACCAGTTTTTGTTCCTAGTTCTTCTAATAGGATTTAACCGAGCGACAAGGATCCACTTGCCACACTTGTTTTACAACAGAGGCAAAATTAAACCTAAACAAGCTTCTGTGGTTTTGTTTCCAAATTACTAGAGCGCATTTGTTGCTTCCGTCGTGAGACAATTTGCCCCGTTAGTTCATAACGAACCAGTTTTTGTTTTTGTTTCTACTACTTAATTTAGTCGAGCGACAAACATCCTCTTTTCCTACTAGATATGCAACATAGTCAAAGTTGAACCCCAACACGCGTCTTCCGGTTTTGATCCTAGGTGACTAGGGCGGTAAGGATGCATTTCATGCATTAGCATTGCAAAAATTCGCCTCACTGTTCTACAACAAACCAGTTTTGGTTTCCAGTTCTTTTTACTGTATTTAACCGAGCGACAAACATCCACTTTTAGCACTAGTTCTACAACAGAAGCAAAATTAAACCCAAAGCTCGGCTGGTTTTGTTCCCAAAATTCCTAGAGCACATTTGTTGCTTCCGTCGTGAAACAATTTGCCCCGTCGCGTCGGTCCATAACAAACCAGCTCTTGTTTCTACTACTCAATTTAGTTGAGCGATAAACATCCACTTTTCCCACTAGATCTGCAACAGAGTCAAAGCTGAACCTGGACAAGCTTATTTCGGCTCTGTTTTTGAATGACTTAGGCTGTATTTCACGCCTTAGCGGTGCGACAATTCGCCTCACTGTTTTATAACAAAACTATTTCGGTTTCCAGTTCTATCAACTGTATTCAACCGAGCGACAAACATCCACAAACCAGTTTCTGTTTCTTGTTTCTACTACTCAATTTGGTCGAGCGATAAACTTCCACTTTTCCCATTAGATATGCAACAGAGTCGAAGCTTAGCTTATTCGAAGAAGCTTATTTTGGTTCTGTTCTTGAATGACTAGGGCGGTAAGAATGTATTTCACGCCTTAGCATTGCTACAATTCGCCGTATTTGTCTACAACAAACCAGTTTTTGTTTAAAGTTCTTTTTACAGTATTCAACCGAGTGACAAACATCCACTTTTCGCACTAGTTCTACAACAGAGGCGAAATCCAACCCAAACAAGCTTGTCTGGTTTTGTTTCTAAATTGCTAGAGGGGATTTGTTGCTTCTGTCATGAGACAATGTGCCCCGTTGCGTTGGTCCATAACAAACCAGATTTCGTTTCGTGTTTGTATTACTCAATTTAGTCGAGCGATAAACATCTACTTTTCCCACTAGATCTGCAACAGAGTCGAAGCTAAATCCGAGCAAGCTTATCTTGGCTCTGTTCCTGAATGACAAGGGCGGTAAGAATGTATTTCTCGCCTTAGCAGTGCGACAATTCGTCTTACTGTTCTTCGACAAGCCAGTCGCTGTTTCCAGTTCTTCTTACCGAGCGACAAACATCCACTTTTCCCACTAGATCTGCAGAAGATACCGTTTTGTATTAGAAACTGGAAAAAGTTTCAAATTCGAATGTTCAGAATGTTCAAATTCGACAGAGATTCCATTAGAATGCAAGGAGTTCTAGAAAGTGAACGGGCTGCCAAAAGTTGCAAGGATGTCGTATACCGAAGAGTTCTTAAGCGGTTCGAATTACTAGAAAAAAGACCCTTGGAAGATTCCACAGGAAATTAAACGAAACAAACTTCGAAATGCTGAAAGCTCTAATGCAAAAGAGCGTGTTTACTGAAACCTCGACTGGGGCGGAAAACTTGTTGCAACACTAATTTCGCTCATCTCCATGCAGTGGGTGGATCCCGGCAAAGACTTGTTGAAAACTAACGCAGTTAGCTCGGGTTTACTGCACACTTTTTCTACATATTCGAAATTATCCCATCAACTATGCACATTTTGCGGTATTTTGGTGTTTGTTTCCACGTGATATCCTGAACAAGTGCAATTTCCAAACTATGTACGGGCAGGTTGCAGGTATACCTGTTACTTAAGCATATTCCATTATTATCGCAAGTGAAAGAGCGCCCAGATGTTGAGCTCGGGCTTTTGAGCTTATTATGTCGGCATATGTATGTAATATGCACATTACGAGCAGGCTGTTGCCTTGCATGATGAATAATCTGAGCACGAGGAAAAGGTGGAAGCAGAAAAGTATGCGGCGCATTTAATTGAACACGGCTCAATAATTCGTCGGCTTTAGTAGGTAAGTGAACTACAAATAAAAAGCTGCATTTCATTAACCACGCATGTTGAGTAACGTTTTTACGAGCGAGCGTTTTGAACACGAAGTGCAATTTATAATGTGTAACAAGGATGAAAACGATGTCGCAGTTTTCACTAATTCCCAATGTTTTGGGTTTTGTGTGTGAAAAATAGCGAATTCAACAAGGAATTAAGAATTTTATCAGACCCGAACTAATTGGACTGGCCGCTTTTTTTTCTTGCGGGAAGCAAATTTCATTTTTAAATCGCAATAAAATGAAGATGCAGTTCTAATGAAAAGAATCGAGTCTTTTGAACCGCGTTGGAAAAACTAAGCTTGAATGCACGTTTGACCCGACCCTCAGATCATGTTGGACGTTTCCAGTCGTTGACATGTGCATGTGCATGATATCAAAGCTTGGAGAAACCGATTTGCAGCTTTTGCTTTTCTTTGAGCATTGACAATGGCTTTTTTTGCGTTCCATTCCAAGCGAGATTATGGCAATCACGTCAAGCAGATGTTTAGCAATTAACAGTTCAAACATTGTTCTCCTAAAGTATTTGTTGAGGACATTGCTAATTTTTTCGAGTAGAATAATTGAGATTCTCTCATTGTAAACTTTCTACTAATACTACTAGTTCAGCAAAAAAAATTGTCAAAGGAAAAGAGTGAAATCGCGAAAAGCCAGACTTCATTCAGAAATTCAACCAAGAAAAGTAATTAAAGACAGCTCATGGAATATCTTTGTTCCATACTGCACCAGCACCTTTTTTATCCATACGTGAAACACATCGTAAAACACACAATCACGTTTAAAAAGGGTTTCCGACGCCACTGCAAAAGTGGATTGGTAGAATACACTTTTGGCGCCTTCAGTTCAAAAACAGAAAATTAAAAACTTTGTATAAGACTTTCTTGGAGAGAAATGCATGATGGACGATGCTACTTCAATCTTACGCCCTTCAGCTGTTTATATTTTTTGATCTTCCGATATTCTTAAATCTTTCGATCAATCGATTTTTTGGAACTTTGTTCTTCCTTGAACTCCGATTCATCGATTCATTGATCTAACGATTCATGGAATCAACGGTTCATCGATCCATACAGTAATAAAGTGTTCAACAAAATAAGTGTCACATTGCAAAATTTGATCTGATTTTGAAACTTACAACTTTGGATCTCTACAAGCGATTTAGGTCATTTTTGGACCGTTCGCTAGGACAATTATTCAGCTATTAGTCCGTAATTTTGCAAAACACAAACTCTTCACATAATATTTATACAGGGTGCTTAATAGACTAGGCACAATTTCTAAAAGTTTGACATGCACCCCCCTCTTGAACAAAAAATTACCTAACCGGATTCCAACACCGTAGGCAAAAAGGTAAATAATACATACCTCGGAATGGCTTTTGAATTTCGGATTTTACCTCTTTTATTTACAGATCGACCTCAAAAAGTCAACTTTTTGGTATTACACTAATAACTTTCTTATTCGTGAGCGATTTTCAAGATTTTGATCTCATTTTGATGCTAAACTTAAGGTAGGATCAGAGAATCAAAAACTCAAGACAAAGATTCAAAATACAGGATTGCACAAAAAGTGACCCGAACCTGGACTGTTCTTGAAATCTGGTTGGGAGGAGAATCGAATAAACATCAACTTACGTAAGAAACAATCATTCATTTTGAACACTTCAAGGTGTTTATTGTCATGTATGAGACTAGCATTGTTGGTGGATGAACTAACTTTCGAATGCATGTTTTCGGTGGAGAATCGGGATCGGGGCCTTGCTCGATGAGAACTGCTCGTAACCAACGTTACAAAAATCGAAACAATCACTCACTTGTCGGTCACGGCTTGTTAGTGATTCTCATCGCTTTCGAAACTTTCGTTACGAACATTTTCAGGTGCACAAGGGCGACGACTCTCCTTCAATAGCATGCAGCTCTGATTTGTCTAGGTCATCAACAATTCTAGTCCCATAGAAGGAAAAAAAGCACCTTCAAGTGATTAGAATGAATGGTTCTTTAGAGGATTTTCATTCGATTCTCCTCTCAACCCAGATTCCGAGAGCGTTTCAGGTTTAGGTCATGTTTCATGCAGCCTGATCCTTTGGTATTCTTACTTCGAGCCTTAGCTTCAAAATGAGCCTAAAATTCTAGGAATCGGTCAACGTGGGAAAAAGTTACTACTGCTGCAACACGTAAAAGTTGATTGTTTGAGGTCATCCCGTAAATAAAGGAGATCAATGGAAAATTCAAATACTATTCCAAGGTATAAAGTCTACCTCTGTACCTACGGTAGTACGTATGAATCTTGGTGTTATTATAGTTGGGAGTTACCATGCCTGTAAAAGTTTGGCCACCCTTTCAAATTTGTTCTTTGGGACCCTTAGAGACATTTAAGAAGGGTGGCCAAAGTGAGTCTCTGGGGAGTTTTCTGCAGGACACCGGAAACAAGATGGCGGTTCAAAAATACCGGAAACAATTATAACTCGGCCTTTAGTTGACCTACGAAGGCAATTTAGACAGGTGGCCAAAGTGATCCACCGGGAAGCTTAACACAAGGCCCCGAAGACAAGATGGCCGACAAAAATATCGAGAGTAATCATTATAATTCGTCTTATATTTTATATTTGAACCAAAAATAAAATGAACACGATTACATCAATGTTTCACATTTTGTTGATAAACATAATTGTTACTTAAAATCAAAACTCTAAATGTAGGGTAACAGCACCAGTGGTAAATGATTCAGTTCTAAACAAAGTCGAGTTTTTTGCAATGCACTGACTGCATCTAGTGTATCTCTGTTCTGCCTAGAGCCAAAGTGAGTCTCGGGAAAGTTCCCTGCAGGATCCCGAAAACAAGATGGCGGTCAAAACTATCGGATTATAGTTAAGTCGGCTTATATTCGACCTGCGAATAAAATTTAAACGATTATTCATTGAACGAAATATATTAATCGCAATTAATCTGATTATTTATTGTTTTATCTCTTGTTGATGAACAAAGATAATTTCAAAATCTGCATGTAGAGTAACAGCGCCAGTAAATGATCGCATTCCGCAATTTTTCTCAATATACTTGGCACGTTCTTCCTTCTTCCCTCGGCAATGACCGCATGCATGCGTCAAAAATGTCGAGATTGGAAATAATAACTATACTATCGGCTTATACGCCATGTACACAGAATTGAAATCCCACAATTCAGATCTTCTTTCTAATAAGTGAACACGAATGAAATAATTATTATAATCATCAGCTATAGAAGTGAACAAAATCTTTAACCAAAGAACAAATGATTGGAACTGAACGCTCGTTTTATAGCATAAGGGGATCAAGACGGACATCATTATCATAATCACCAAGTTCTCATTTCTAAGACTAGTTGCATGCGTACCTCCATCCCTTCATTCCCTTTCTATCCTGTGCTAACCTACGTATTCCCCTGAAGGTCAAATGCCAAATATCCTACATCCCTATAATTGCTTGTCTGGGAGCAGTCATCAAACCTGGGTCTACCTCTGCTCCTCTTTATTTCCACCCCCCGCCTGAAGTACATCTCGAACAAGTCCTTTGTGTCTCGTAGGTACTCTACTATCCTATTATTTCTTCTCTTTACTGTTTTCCATATATTCCCTTCTCTCTCACTTTTTCCAGTACTGATGCATTTTTTTAATATTTTTGTTCCCGATATAATTTTCCCATCGCAAGTATCCCTTCCATCTGTCTGCTTTTTCTTCATTTTCGCGCAAAATATCTCCGGTCTTGTTTCTGATGTCAGTGTTACTTGGCTCGATATCTCAAATATTAGCCAGTTTTCCCTACTTCTCACTCATCTCCCACTTCTTTGCACATCTCATCTCCTCAATCCATTGTTTATTGGCTTTCCTGCAATTTCGAATTTATTTCAGACATCGTGATAATATTTATCTATTACTGAAGAGATACAGCAATCCGTGGATACAATGGCTAATAGATGTATTCATTTTAGAGTCGAAAGGAACCGAGTTACTCTGATTCAAATTAATCAGAAAAAAATCGCAAAAAACTCGACTTTTTTTAGAAATTAATCATTTACTACTGGTGCTGTTACCCTACATTAAGAGTTTCAGGTAATTATCATGTTTAACAACAAAGGGTGAAACATTGATGATCGTTTTCAGTTCATTTGTAGGCCGAGTATAAAATATAAGCCAAATTATGATAATTGATTTCGATATTTTTGTCGGCCATCTTGTCTTCGGGGCCTCAAACTTCCCGGTGGCTCACTTTGGCCACCTGTCAAAATTGCCTTCAAAGGCCCCAAAAAACAATTGCACCTTACATTAGGTGCAGTAAGTGCAGTCGAGAAAAACCGTTACAAAATATTGGGAAAAATGTAGTTCCCTCATTTACTGGTGCTGTTACCCTACATTATTTTTTTTATCTATCTATGTTCTTCAACCAAAGGGTAAACATAGATATAACCGTTGAAATTTCATTCGTAGGTCAACTAAAGGCCGAGTTAGTTTTTTTTCCGGTATTTTTGAGCCGCCATCTTGTTTCCGGTGTCCTGCAGAAAACTTCCCGGAGACTCACTTTGGCCACCCTTCTTAAATGTCTTTAAGGGTCCCAAAGATCAAATTTGGAAGGGTGGCCAAACTTTTACAGGCATGGTAACTCCCAACTATGCATTCATACGTACTACGGTGTTGGAATCCATGGAAAAAATTTCTTGTTAAGCGGGAGCATGTCAAACTTTTGGAAGAAATGTTGCACTAGTCTACTGGACACCCTGAAGAAAGTTTATGTGAAGTATGTTGTTTTGCAAAGATACGAGCTAATAGCTGAAGGATTAGGCTAGCAAATAATGTGAAATTCCAAGAAATCCCTTGTAGGAATCCAAAGTTGTCTATTTCAAAGTCAGGTCAAATTTTGCAGGGTGTCACTTATTTTGTTGACCACTTTACTTTCACAGGCTCTTTTGACCTTTCGATCCTCGAATTCTTTGATCTTTCGATCTTTCGATCTTTAAATCTCTTGATTTATTGTTGATTCGATACTTTGATTTTTAGACCCTTCGCTTCGATCCTTCAATCATTCGTTCTGGCAACGTTTTGTTGAATGATTGATTTTTGTTATTTTATCTTGGGGTCAGTCGCTTTTCCCATATTTCGATATTTCGATCTATTGATCTTTCGATCTTTCAATCCTTTGTTCGTCCGAATATTTGATATTCCAGTCCATCGATCCATTGATCTAGAGTTCCATCTTTCCAGTGATCCAACGATCCATTGATAGTGAATCCCTTGATTTTTTAAATTTCTAATTCTTTGATCCTTTGGTTTTTTGGCCCGTCGACCCCTTTCACTATTTCGATCCTATTAAGATCCACGAAACCATCGATCCTTGAATCTTCGGCTCTTTCAACCTTTCACTCTTTCGATCACTATTTTCATCTTCAGGTCAGTCGATCGATCGATATTTTCATCTTTTGCTTTCCTCATATTTCGCTCCTTCGATCTTCCATTTCGATAGGTCCCAATAATTATCCCTAGTTACTATTTCTTTTTCGATTCATGAATCCATCTCTCTTTCGCTCCTCTGTTTCTTCCATCCCTCGATACTTCTTTCATCCTTCGGACTCTCCATCCTTCGATCCATCGATTCTACGGAAGAATCGATAAATGGCTCCTTGAGCCTTCCTTTTTTTGACCTTCCGGTTTTGCTCTTTCACTCTCCCAATCCTTCGACCTCTTAATACTTTGTTCATGCAATCTTCATTCCGCCGATTCATCCATCGATTGAATCAACGGCTTATCGATCCGATGGCTCATCGATTTTTCCTTTTATCGATCCTTTGAGTTATCGACCTCTGAATGTTTTATCTTCTTTTATCTATCAAAGAGTTTTTCTTTCTTTTTTGTTCTTTTAATCTTCCATTTAGACCGATTCTAGCAATTTATTTCGATATTAATGTAGAATTGGTCCATCTGTGGCTTTGTCAGTATAAATTTAAAGTTGTTCCAGTCACACCACGTATTTGTTGTTTTTTAAAAAAGGTTTAATTGACAATTGTTTCGAGGAAGACCCTCATCATCGGAAAACTATTTAAAAAAGTGTATAAATTGCTTGTTTGTAGAAGATTTTTACAATTCTTACTGCCAATTTTTACTAAAAATCTTCTACAAACAAGCAATTTATACACTTTTTTAAATAGTTTTCTGATGATGAGGGTCTTCCTCGAAACAATTGTCAATTAAACCTTTTTTAAAAAACAACAAATACGTGGTGTGACTGGAACAACTTTAAATTTAATTTATTTCGAGTGACGTTCTGATAGATTTTTCAGTGGTTAACAATAATAGTCGAGGAGCTAGCGACGGATTTTTCATATGATTTCAACAAAACTACAGTGCTAATGCTCAAATTAACAATGTAGCTTTGTTGAAATGATATGAAAAATCCGTCGCTAGCTCCCCGTCTATTATATTCATTAGTAAATTTTCTTTGCATCTTCTCCAAAATCGGAGCCCGAACAAATACTCCGTTTTTATACATATTGTCCATTGGCTCCTTCGATCTGTCCATCCTTCGAGCATTCGAGTTTTCAATTCATCGGTTCATCGATCCAAACAAACATCCATGATCAGTCCTTTGCTCTTCTATCTGATTGAATTTTTCAATCTTCCGATTTAGATTTTTCAACGTGAATCGAAAATACCGATCATTTGAACTTTCGATCTTTCACGCTTCTGCTTCTCCAATTCGCCGATTCTTCGGTATTCTCCTCCATCGATTTTTTAGTTTTGATCTTTCCAGTTTTCGATCATTTGAACCTCTGATCTTTTGGTCCTTCGGTCTGAAGATCCATGAATCTAACACTCTTTTCAACTTTCATTTCATTTCAGTGATCTTTTGACTGATTCTAGTGAATTGAAGTGGCATCATGATCGATTTTAGTGGTCTCTGATCTCTGATTTCATCATCCATTGATCTTCCGCTTCTTTGCTGTTTCGATCTTTTGATCCTTCGATTTTTCTATTCTTTGATGGTCTAGTGGCAGCCACTGATTCTAGTGATTTAGATAAGCAGATCAGACATTTTGAAGAGCATCTGTGGTTTTGCAATGTATCCATCGATCGATTTATTGACCCGACAATCTCTCCTTTGTTCCTTTGATGCTGCGTTCTTCTTTCATTCATCACGGTTTCGCTTTTTTGATTCTTCGATCATTTAATCCAGCAATCTATAGATTCTTGGCTTTTTCAATCCTTCGCCCTTTCGATCCATCGTTCTTCAGATCTTTGTAATCTTACAATATGCAAATAATGTTCTTTGTTCTTTGACCTTTCGGTTCATCTACCCAACGATCCATGGATCTACCGATTTTTTTTCATCTTCCATTTTGAGGATAGATTTCAGTCTTCTGTAGTGGGGTCATTACTAAGTAATTCTAGTAATTTCAAGTGACTTCTAGATAGATTTGATGGCTTCTAAAAGGCTATTTTGACACCCTTTAGTATTTTCAGTATGTTTTGATAGATTTCAGTGTTGTTATTTGATTTTCTGTCAGATTTAAGTAATTTTTAGTTGTATTTGGCACATAATGGCTAAATAGGGTTTTATGGTCAGATTTCAGTTTTTCTGTTTGTCATATTTTGACACTTTTTCGTGGATTCAAAATTCAAATTCTTTTGTCCGATTTTGGTCGTTGTAAATGCCATTGTAACACATTTTAGTTTATTCATGGATGTTTATTCTTACCGATGATACTTTGATGGATTTTCACTGATTTTATTGGTGCAATTCTCTGAAAAATAACATTCCATGAAGGCCCTGTTATGCTGTTATTTGCTAGGCGACAGCCAATGGCCGACAGGATTTTTTACATAACAGAGGGTTTATGGAATCTTATTTTTTTACAGAATCGCACTATAGGCACTCTGCGGACTTGCTTCAGCGCCAAAAGTTGCGATTTTTTTGTACACTTGCTGCAGGAAGTTATCTGTTTCCATAACAACAATGCCATTTGAATAATCATACCACCTGCAAATGTCAATTTCAACAATGCATAAACTTCAGTATTGACAATTTTCCTCACACATATGCTCGCGACTGCCGCATGAGGGTGCTGAAACGGGCGGGATATTCAAAATGTGCAGAGCGCCTATAAGTTGTATTTTGGCAGATTTCGGGTAGGTTGAAATATTCCACTTTTATGAGTTTTTGGTGATATTGTGGCTGGATTTACTGATGATGATTTGAAATGCAACTTTTAGACGATTTGGTGTTTTCGGTAGCGTCATACTTGAAACTACATTCATATCGCTATTTCGCTTCCACGACACGCCAACAAAGATACATCAGTATTCTCATGTTTACCTACACTTCGGTAATTTATTAAAACATTTCTACGAAACTCATTATTCTCGGCAATTTCCTAAGCAAGATTATCACTTGCCTACGTTTTTACCTTATCCGTTTTAACAAAGACAACGCACGCCAAGCCTGGACACAAGTCACACAAATCCTTATAGGGAAAACTAATTATTATTATTATCATATCTACAGAGACGTGTGTATGTTGTAAGGATCATTAGAATCTAGAAGTAGCCAGTAATAAGTAATAATATCTCGATCTGATGGCTGAACCAGCAGTAGGCGTAAGCCAGTCTTGATTCCGTGACTTGGCCAATTAAAAGAGAAGACCTACTGACACAAAAACACCTCTTCGTGTACCTTTTGGGCCATTTAAATGTGCACACTACATCAAGTGCGTAAACAATTGCTGTTAACCTCGAACAATGGGAAAATTAGAACTTGAGGAGCGCAGAATTTTCATCATCATTATGACCATCAGTATAAAATACAAACAATGTTTCTTGAGTGTTCGAGATAGCAATTACCGCTCCACTTCGTGAGCGGTAATGAAAAACTGGTCCGTTTTACCGAAAAATATTTATATTCCAATTTTTAGCTGGAGGTGGGTACCAGGCAGATATCTGAGATCGTGCGAAACTTGTCAGCCGTGAAGGATCAAGGAAAACGTGCAATAACGAAAAAAAAAGTCTGCAGAGGCAGCAGAGCAGAATGGTAATTGATCATATGGAAAAATCAATCAACGTCTGATGGAGCTGTCGGGCTCGAATTTTCATTTTTGCTCTTTTTGCGAATGCGGGAATCGATTGCAGCGTTAGCGTTAGCGTACAGGGTGATCGCGAGGACCGTGGATTACAGTTTACGGTTTTATTTTCAAGAGTGGGCTTCGGTAGGCGAGGAATGAATCGTTAAGCGGTTTTTTGGAAGGGTTGCCGGCGAGGTTGCCGGCAAACGATTTTTTGAAACACAAGTCTTTCAAAATTATTTCAATCGTACTTGCAGCTGTTTTTCTAGGTTTACAAAGGCCCTGCCATCCAGATGAGACGTAACATTTATATTGCATGAACTACTAAGATGCAATTGCTACGTCTTAGTCTTTCACGGGCTCGTTGCATTTTCAGCCTTGGGATAACAACCAATTATACTTAGTCCTGAAAAATTATCGACAATCTCGTCCAGTACAATCGCACCACTTGTATATTATTCAATAAGCCGTGTAATGAGTGCTGTTACTCAGGAGGATGCAGTTTGATGACACGAGCCTTGGCGAGTATCGTAAATTCGAATGAATAATAGCCATTATAGGAAAGTAGAATACTATGCTTTATCTACGACAGACTCGTAGTCTCAACAAAAAACAACAACAAACAAATAGCTGCTTTCCCAGGACTTGGCTCTTGCATTTCTATAATCGGTCCCAGTGATTTTCCAGTTATTACTCACGGGACGTGGCTTAGGTGCATAGCTCAATGCTCGCGACTAGATAATAGTATATTATTGCACGAGTTTCATAAGACATAGTATTCTCACACGACTGGTTTTGGGGCACGACTAGCTTGCGAGGAGTGCTCCAAAGGAAGGAGTGCGACAATACGTCTTATTAAACGAGTATAATAATATAAAATGATTTATTCAACAAGCGGGTAATGATTGCTTTTTACATATGAGGATGCAGTTTGCCGACACAAGCCTTGGCGAGTGACGGAAAACATCCGAATGAGTAATAGCCATTACCCGCGAGTGGAATACTATGCTTTATCCAGTCTTATTGAAAAAAAAACAGGCATGTATGCGCGTGATAATGTGTGCATTATCCAATGGGATTGGATATACTATTTCATCTAATTTTTCTTAATAGTCACCAAGAAATTGGGAATTCTGGCTGCTAAAAACAGAAACGATTGACAGGTGACGCCTCCGTACTTACGTTCGCCTACCTTCTATTGACTTCTATTGGTTGAATAGAACAATTCTATCTTATTGACCTTCTATTGTTGCTATTGGTTGAAAAACAGTTTAATAATAAGCTCCATTACAGCACTGTTTCCGTTGTAATAATGAATCCATTAGTAACTCAAAGTAGATAAAATATATCACCACTGACTATATCAAGCTTATGTGGACGGGCCAGGGAAAGGTGTTGCAGCAATCTTGTGCTAATCGAGGTGCTAATTTATGCAATACAAATGCAATGCCCCATCTAAATGGACCTTGAGTCGAATTATGAAAAGTTTCTATAATTTCGCAGCAGAGGGTGTCTGGAAATTCAAACTGGACAGATGCTTGTTGAATGGCTGCGTCAGGCTTCTGGTCCCAAGGGGGTGCATTTTTCTGGCCCCGACGGGGTGTATCTGAGGCGCAAACAACATCAAAGTCCTTTAGCAGCCAAACGCATACTAACCAGATTTGAGCTCGGTGAGCGGTCAGACATAATACTCCTGGTCATAACTCATGACGTTACGAAACCACACATTGGCGCAATTATTGAACTTTCAATTTATGTATACGGTTGCGGTCAATCCCCGTGCCGATAAATCACTTGCGATTTCGCAGGAAACCATCAACAAGTGTAGGTACATACCTCTCTGGCTTGATGGCGGAAACAAATAGCGAAATTGCATCGTTTCTCGATGTTCCCATGTCTGAAGTCTATGGCGCAACATTCCGATTGAAGATGGAAACGGAATCAATCGGATCGGTTGAATAATCGCCGTCGAGCTCGACGGATGGAAAGTTATTTGCTGCTGGTATTCCGAACGCTTGCTGTAATGAAACCGGGCTTTGTACGTATAGGGGATCTCGATGGTATTAGCCGCGGTGTTGGCTTAACATTTCCAGTTTTATCATTTTAAACAATAATTCTTTTTCCGCATGTTTTCTTTCGGTATGTTATTTCAACCCCGTGGAATTGAACGAATCGTGGAAACGTGGATTTCGCTCGGCACTGTTGTCTTGCAGCAGAAATAGTTATTTTTGTCTCAAGTGCGCGAGTCTGGGTTTTTTTAGCGTGTGACAATGTTGATACTGATGATGGCGAGACAGCAGGTCGTTTCTTATTTGTTGATGGGGGCGACCTAGGGACAAACCATTGTGAAAATCTGGTGTACGCCTCAGAAGAGTTCTCGGAGAAATCCCGAAGCAACCTGGGGAAACTGGAGGAAAACGGGAAAAAATTTGTGCGAACATTTTGGCTAGCGGTGTGTCTTGGTATACAGGTGTCGCGAAACTAGACGGCTTTAACCAGTTTATTCTACGTCAAAAAAATAGAGAAAAAAGTTCAAATAAACATGGGTCGAATGCTCCCGTCGAATGCTGGGTCGGGAGCTAGAGCACATGTCTGTGCCTAATTTGATTTTTCATGTCAATGCCAATGGTCCTCCGTCTTTTTTTGTGACACTGGTATATTTTTTTTAGTGTCAATTTTTATGTTCGCTGATATTTTTGTCGGATATGTATTTGGTGTTCGTATCTATTTTTTCAGGATCCTACTAACATCGTTTTAGGCTTTTGTATTGATGTGTTTTATTGTGCACTGCTGGTTTTTTTTTATGCCTTGTTGATTTTATTATGCGCAATCTCCTGATGTTTTTAAATTTGTCTACTAATGTTTCTTCGATTTTGTTTCACTCATAATTACTTAAATTGAATACTGGAAACTATCAGTGAGGCGCTTGTCATTTTGTCACATATTTGAGAGTCCTCTTCTTTGGGCCTCGCAAACGCAGGGGTTTGTTTGACGAGTTCTTCTACTGAGTGCCTTTTTCCAAATCCGCCACTCTCTTTTTTATTTGACTGCTAGTTTGACATATTTTGTTGTTTTGAATTTTTTTTGTTAATTTTGTCCATTGTGTCATTTTGGCAATTTTGTCAGTCCTGTGCTAGGTGTTTTGTGGAAAAAACCATAAGAGTTATTTTGCACTTATTGTGCTTTGAGTAAATAAATGTAACTTTCTGTGCAATGAGCGTATTTCAATAAACTCCATCTTTTTCTCCCTCGTGTCGTTTCACTCATGAATAGAGGTGGACCGAAGAGTTAAGACGATCACAGACAGGAGACAGGTCAAAAAAATGTGATGTCAGGGGGAGGGGGATGCGTAATATCACCACTTTTTCTGAATTTGATAAGAAAATCTGGAAAACCAGAGTTTTTCATGCAAAAAGTCCTGTTGCACTAATTTCGATTCGACGCACCATTTTCGAGATAAATCACTTGAAAGAAAATTTTACCTGAAATTCTTTTGAAATTTCCAAATCCCGAGCACAGAAATCAAAGCAATAACACCAACTGTGTTTTCTTGAACCAAGAACAGGAAGAAATGTTCCAATAAAAATGGGTTGAAGATGGTCCCTAGAAGACCTAGAGCCCCTAGAGCGATTAATGTCGGCGAATCACCCTTCCAAGGAGCCTTCGTCTTTGAGCCAAGAAGAGTTCTGTCCCTAAAACAAAGAGCCGCAACTAGTGCTTGCAGAAGGCGACATAGGAGTGCCTGGATTTTCAACTTCACGAAGCCTACGTCCCTTAAGTGAGGACAGTTTCATCCTTGAACCTCAACCTTGAACCAAAAGTTCCGTCTTAAGCCCAGAAGCTTCGTCGTGAACCAACGAGTTTCGTCTTTGAACGAAAAAGTTCCGCACGTGAACCTAGACAAATTTCGTCCTTAAACCAAAGCCAGTTTCGTCTTTGAACCAAGGAGTCTCATATTTGAACCAAAGACCAGTGCACTTGTCGACTCGTCCTTAAACAGAATGTTCTTGAATTTAGGACGTTTCATTCTTGAACAAGGAGAGTTTCGTGCTCGAACCAAAAACAGTTACTGAACCAAGGAGGGTTTCGTTCTTTAGCCCAAAAAGTTCCATCAGTAAGCCACAGATAATCCATGGACCAGGGACATTTGCGTCCTAGAACCAAAGAGACTTTCGTCCTTGAACCGAGAGTTTCGTTCTTCAACCAAAGAGAGTTTCATCCTTGAACCAAAGACAGTTTCATTATTAAACCAAAGACAGTTTTGTCCTTATACGAGAAAGATTTTCGTTATTGAGCAAGGGACACTTTCGTCCTCAAACCAAAGCGAATTTCGGTAGAAGTTTCGTATTCAAGCCAAATGGAGTTTTATTCATGAACCAATGCCAGCTACTAGTACTCACCGTAGGTGACATACGAGTACCTCTACACGAGACATTCGTCCTTTGAACGAGGACAGTTTCATTTCTCAAGTCTCGTCTTTGAGCCAAGGATAGTTCCGTGCTTGGACCAAAGATATACCAGTACTCGCCGAAGGCGAGCCTCTAATTCAAGGAAACTTCGTCCTTGAACCGAGGGAACTTTCCGTCCTTGAACCCAGGAGAGTTTCGGCCCTTGATCAAAAGGTTTCGTCTTTCAACTAAGGACAGTGTCATTCTTGAACATAGAGAATTTGATACTTGAACCAGAGAAAATTTGATTCTTGAGCCAAAAAGAGTTTCGCCCTTACACCAAGGAGATTTCCGTCAATGAACAAAGGACACTTTCGTCCTCAAAACAAGGGCAGTTTTGGTCATTGCACCAAGAAGTTTCGTCCCCAAGCCAAAAAGAGTCTCATCCTCGACGTCTTAGAGTAGGATGTAAGGCACAAATGAAAAATTTAAAGAAATTGTAATTAATTAATAACGTCTCTACACGTACCGGGTGGGCCATAAAAAACCGTGCTCTGAGTTTTTCCTTCTAAAACTTTTATTCCTCCACCGATTTCATCGAACTTTTCAGCATTTGATAGCCAATTGAATAGGTTATCATTTCTGTATTTCAAAATTGCCAACATACCAAAATTGAAGATGGCATCATGGAAAAGCTCTTCAGTATCTACGTTGAGTTTTAAAGCACACCTCAGGGAATTCTGAAAAAAATGATTAAAAAATCTTCCGACTTTTATTTTTGGGGTTATCAAAGGCCAAAAACTGCAACTGGTCCTTCGAATGGGTACGTTCAGCAGGCTACTGACACACTACCGGTAGATATGTGAGCTGCTGAACGGCTTGTAGAATCGCTCTTTATTTCCCCACTCATTTCCACCATCTTATGGCGACTTTACTGAACTTCGTATGTCGCCGGCGACAGCGTCGCTGGCCAATAGGATTCGATCTGCCTGTATTCCTCTACCTCCCTCCATAATTCCCGCGATACGAGTTTCTGTCGTCGTCTCGTTCAAATTATTTAACCACAGTGGAGTGGGGGATTGTCGCCGGCGACATACGAAGTTCTGTAAAGCCGCCATTAGATTCCACCGCTACCACAGCTACCACAGCTACACAGCTACCGCAAATAAATTGTGGTGGAAAAAATGGCGACTTGTAGCTGCTACCACTCGGTAACGCGCATGCGTTATTCACCGGTAGCACTCACCAGAGAGCCTGCTGAACGCGCCCATTAATAATTTTCTTAGTTTCTGACTCACCCCGAAAATGAAAAAAAAATCAATACACATCCAGCGCTAGATATTTCTTTCTCATAATTATGCTGTCAACAATGAACTGGAATCTTTTGAATATGACAAAACTATTGACAATGAATTGAATTGAATTGAATTGACAAAACTAGAAGGGTTCCTTGACCCTTAATAACCCCAAAAATGAAAGTCGCAGAATTTTTTCAACATTTTTTCGGAATTCCCTGAAGGGCCCCTCACTCACGACGTACTGGAGAGCTTTTCCGCCATTTTCTGGACACCTGTACATATTTACTTAGAATTCAGATTTTGTAAACCGTTTTCTTTTTCGCCGATTCAGCTTCACCTCTACAATGTGAAAAAGCCCCAAAGAAGGAACGCCCGCGGAGTTTCATTATTTTCTGGAATTTCAATATTTTCTGAGCCCAGGATTTCGATAATCCAAACACGGTTCCGCTCGTAGTTTTTATGTGCTGCGTCAAAGGCTTGAAGGGAGTAAAATTCAATATCGACAGTCATCCAGCCCACTGTCGTCTTTTTGTATTTACCTAAATAACGTGTGCGGAACAGACGAACAGTATGCACCAGTCGGTCGTGTCGTCCTCGTCCAAAGCTATTGTTCTTTTATAACAACACATACAGAAAAGCAAGCAAACAAACAAGCCGTCGAGGGGGTGGCTACAGGATGATGCTCAAAGAAAGGAGGGCTTCAAAACAGAGAGCCGAGAACAGAGATATCACGAGAGATGTCTGTCTGCACGATGAGTCTGCATCGAACTTTGCATCCGTATGACTCACACATACACAACATTTTGAATTTCCACTTGGTCATTTTCCAATATTATTCTTAGAACGAGGATTTTCATCCCGGTTAGTCACACCAAGGCAACGTTATCGTTAGACTACATTTTTCGATACGTGCATCTGGCAAATATTTGCTTTGAAATCTTTCCCGATTCTTTATCGCCGCACAAAAGTTCGAGGTCGTTGGAAAACCAACAGTGATTACCGTTTCGTAACTCAGAGGAAACTAATGCGTTTAGTACCTATTATTGCTGGTGATGGTGAATAATCGGTGAGTGTTCCATTTTACTCTCAGTGAAAAGCTAGGTGTTTATTTTCGATCAAAGCGAGCTCTCGCTATCTGGCCAATGAAAATATGACCTGATTATTTCAATGCAGCCGGCAGCCTCTCTGTGATTTGACCTCGGATTTGGCGCTATAGCAAAATTGGCATTTTGATGAAAATTAACATGTATGTAACGTAGCCGCAAGTAATAATTGTGGATGATGTCACTGGTAAATCGCCTTTGGCGAATTCTTGTACCTTCCCTTGCCGTTTTGCCAATAGCTATCCCAATAATTGCTCTTGGCTTAAAGACGTATGCTCCAAGCCACTCGTACGTCATCTTCGGTAAGGTACAAAGAACCAAAAGGGTTAAAGAACCAAAATTCTCTTTGGTTTAAAGACGAAATTGCCGTTCCTGGTGTAAGGTCAAAACTCCCTTTGTTTTAAGGATGACACTCTTTAATTCAAGGATGACACTCTTCCATTCAAGGACGGAAGTCTCCTTGATTCAAGGAGGAAAGTGTCCTTGGTTCTGGAAACTACTCTCCTTGGTATATAGAAGTTCGAAGCTTGCTCTGGTTTACGGATGAAACTCTCCTTGATTGAAGCATGAAACTCTCCTTGCTTCAGAGACGAAACTTTCTTGGTTCAAGAACAAAACTGTCATTGTTTAAAAAACAAATGCCTGGTGTAGATGAATACACAGGTACTGGTATGTCGCCTACGGTGAGTGTAAGTAGCTGTCATTGGTTTGAGGATGTAACCTCTTGCTTTCAGGGCCGAAACTCTCTTGTTATCAAGGATCAAAACTTTTCTTGGTCCGAGGACGCAAGCATCTTTCCTCATAGACGAAAATCTCCTTGGTAAGGACGAAACTCTCTTTGGTTCAAGGATCAAACTGCTCGTCAAACTGTCTATGGCTCAAGGATGAAATCCTGTTTGGTTCAAGCAAGAGCGCCATCCTTGAAAATGTTCGATTTTTTTCTGAATAACTTGTAAGCTATTACTTTCAGGACACAAAAACCATAGCAGCAAATGTAGCCCGTTAAATTCCCAAGAGATCAGTACTGAACTCATTACTTTGTGGTCAACAGTCTCTGAGATGAGATACAGCGTCTGCAAAACGCAGTAAAAATTACAAAAATTTTTTTTCCGGATTTCAAGTAACAATTTGCATAGTGTCAGTTGAGGGGCTGTAACGAGGAAAGAAAATCTGCGGATTTCAATGTGTTTCACATGTTTGGAAAGCCAATTTAACATTAGGTATCACACTTTTGTCTAGAAGTCGCCAACTTTGAAATGGTACTTTTCCTCAATTTTTGAAATCGATACTTGATGTCCCAAAGAATCCCAAAATCGATTTTCTTTATACCATGCCATTTGCTCAATTTTTCACTTAAGGTGCGTTCAGTCAGCTTATTTAGCCGCAATTTTAATTTTAGCCGTAAGCGCTGCATCGCTTATTGGCTGTTCCGAGGAGGCTGGTTCATAAGAGCCAATGGGCGTCGCTGCGCTTGCGACTGAAATTAAAACTTGCGGCTAAATAAGCTGACTAAACTCACCTTTAGGGCAAAACCATCCAGGGAATATATGAAGAATTGAATACCAGAAAACAACATGTTTTGGAATCTTTTTCCTAGTGATGGTTCCCGAGTTATATGGGTTGAAAGACTAAAAGAACCTATTTGGAAAAAAAGATAGGTGGTCCGGACACTAACTGCTGAATACTGTACGGACCTGACAAGTGGCATCTTTTACCTCAAATGCAAGGTCCTTACAGTAATCAGCCGTTAGTGTCTGGACTACCTATTTTTTTTTCTAAAAAGGTCGATTTAGTCTTTCAACCCATATAACTCAGAAACCATCACTAGGAACGAGATTTCGAAACATCTTGTTGAAAAAAATTGATTTTTTGGGGATTCTTTGGGACATCAAGCATCGATTTCAAAGGTCGAGGGAAAGTACCATTTTGAAGTTAGCGACTTCTAGACAGAAATGTGGTACCGAATGTTGAATTGGCTTTCCAGATATGTAAAACACATTGAAATCCGCCAATTGCTGTTCACGTTACAGTCCCTGAACTGACACTATGCAAATTGCTACGTAAAATCCGGAAATAAATGTTGAGTAATTTTCACTGCGTTTTTGCAGCCGCTGTATCTCAGAGACTATTGACCACAAAGTTATGAATTTAATACTGATCTCTTGGGAATTTAACAGGCTACATTCGCTTCGCTGGTAGTTGTGTTCTAAAGGTAATAGTTTACAAGTTATTCAGAAAGAAAAAACGAAAATTCTCAAGGATGGCGCTCTTTTATTGGCCCAAAAAAAAAGGGAATCTCCAGTTAATGTTATTCTACGTTAAATTCTGCATCGAGTTCTGCATCGATCCACCAAATTTCGTCAACTTCCAAATTTATGTCCGGTTTGACTCGATTCTTGCTTAATTTGACTGGACTAAAATTCGAAAACCCTTTACACCCTCTATACATTAACAGGTCTCCGTCTACAATAATCTATAGGGCCGTCTCTCAATGGGCGATGATCACCCGTGTCTCCACGATGATAAAGTCAACCTGCCCATGTCGTATTTTGAATTTTTGCAAAAGTCTCGGCAAAAGTCTGGGAGTCTGGGAGTCTTAGGAAGGCCAAATTTTGGAGTGTGAGACTTGTTTCGAGAGACACTTTCGTATTGTTGAAGGGTTTTATACTTGGAATAATTGTTACCCCGGAATGCCAGTTGTACTATGTATGTATATGATTCTGACGATTTAAAGCGAAAGCCTTTTGCATTTTCAAGGTAATTTACTAATTTCCTCTGTTGTATCCGGTATTTTGCCTGGATGAATCAATTGTCAACTCTAAATTCTACTATACCATGTGCCAGCGTGGTTTATGCATAAAACACGTGCTGCCACTTAGCTGATCGATATGCGATTTTACTCTTGTTTTTCATTTTTGCACGTTCAGTTTAAGGTATACCCGTACTGGAACAATTTTCAAACAGTATCGAGTACTGCGTGAATAACAACAAAAAATTTATTGTTTGCAGGTACACGTAGTGAAATCAGATCGAATACCACCTGGGCCTCGACCTAGGCCATTGATTATCCGTCACTGCAGTAGCTCACATTATAATAATAATACTAGCTAGTAGTTTCACCAGATAAAGCAATTTTTCTGGTGATGCATCAAAATTTGAGCAGGTTTTTCACTAATTGGAGCACTAATCTCTCATTCAATCGATAATTCCTTTTCATTCACTGTTTTTTCAAAGCTTCAACTCGGCTTTTGTCTGCTTCCGTTCCAATGCTTGTTTGTATGTGCCACCTGCTGTATGACCAATTGTACGTACCTATTAATCCAATACATATTTTCCAGCTCTTTCATGATAAGTTCGATAGTGAGCTACCTACGCCGAAGATTTTCCGTTTTTCAGGCATTTTCTTCGGCGCCGATTTGCACGAAATTCATAACAAACAAAAATTCAACGTACAAGACTCATATCTACTTGAATCAGTTGTATCGTTTAGGTTCGAATTTTGATTAGTGTAGAGCAAGGCGACGTTGAATTATTTTGAGGGCGAAACCAAGGTCAGGAAGGCCGATTTGGTTCCGCAAAATAACCTAATTATTAGTACCTATCTCTTACCTACTTCAACCAGATAGAATTATACTGTTCCCTCATATTCCCCCAACATACCAAAATTGAAGATGGCAGAAACAATTGAAAATAGGCCTTCTTTTGTTCTCGTTGCTTTTTATTGAAAGTTACCAGGAAGTCAAAACCAATAATGTATTATGGAGGATTAGACCTTCCTTGTCAATTCAAGACCACAACCAATAAAATCGCTTTATCTGCTGAGGAGCTATGGCGAGTTGAAGCGAAGCCTACTTTCCGTTTTTTTCATTTCCGCATAATTGACCCAAAAAGTATCCTGCCCGGCAATCCGCCATATGCTCATTTCTAAACCGATTTTCTCAAATTTGGTATCAACGGCTAGCCAATTGGACAGGCTACCTTGAAAATATGACAAAATGACAGACCTGTCAAAATCCAAGATGGCGGAAGCAATTGAAAATAGATTTTTTTTGTCCTCATTGCTTTTTAATAAAAATGAGCGGAAAGTCAAAACCAATAATTGTTATGAAGGAATAGACCTTCCTTGACAATAGAGTATTATACTTTTGAAAAAAAAAATTTTTTTCGATGGAATCAGAAACTATATTGGAAAATAACTGACCCGTATTTTTTTATTCAGCCAAAAATCGTATCGTTTGGCCGCAATAAATAAACTAAATTCTTATATTCTGCCTATTTCTGACGTCATTTACACAGGCGGTATAGGCGGTGACTCGCTGTGACGTCAGAAATAGTTAATGTTATTTATTTATTGCGCCCAAACGATACGGTTTTTGACTGAATAAAAAAACACGGGTCAATTATTTTTCAATGTAGTTTTCATTTCAATCAAAAAAATTTTTTAGTATAATACTCCATTCAGGACAGCAACTAATCAAATCGGTTAAGCTCACCTATTTGCAGGCTTTGTGCATCGGCAGATGAAACCACCGTGCACTTACTCTGCGAGTGCGAAGCAGTGGCACAGAAAAGACTTACGCTGCTGGGAGGTGTGAAACTGACACCCGCAGACATCAGAGGTAAGTCTCCCAAAGAAATCATCCGATTCGGTGAGAAGGTGGATTTCCTGGGACATTAAATAGAAGCATGGTCACGCACAAAAGATCTTATAGGTCGCAGTGCAGAAAGGATCCTCCGAGACCAAACGGCCACCTCTAATCTACGATCTACAATCTACAATCAAATCGGTTCATCTGATGAGGAGCTACAGCCAGTTAAAGAGAAGCTGACTTTAAGTTTTTCTATTTCAACAAGGACGAATAAGGCCCATTTTCAATAGTTTCCGCCATCTTAAATTTTTACATGTTGACTATTTTCTTCTATAAAAAATGGCAGCCTGTCTAATTGGCTAGCCACTGATACCAAATTTGAAAAAATCGGTTGGAGAATAAGGATATGGCGGGCAGGATTCCTAAATTTGGGTATTTATGCGGGAATGAAGGAACCGGTAGGTAGGCTTCAACTCGCCGTAGCTCCTTGGCAAATGACCCGATTTGATTGATTGCGGTCTTGGATTGTCAAGGAATGTCTATTCCTTCATAATAATTATTGGTTTCGACTTTCTGCTAATTTTTATCAAAAAGCAATAAGGACAAAGGAAATTCTATTTTCAATTGCTTCCGCCATCTTGGATTTTGACATGTACGTCATTCTCTCATATGAAAAAGATAGCTTGTCCAATTGGCTAGCCATTGATACAAAATTTGAGAAAATCGGTTGAGAAATGAGCAAATGGCGGATTGGCGGACAGGATACCTAAATTTGGATCAATTATGCGGGAATGAAAAAAACGGAAAGTAGGCTTCGCTTCACCTCGCAATAGCTCCTCAGCCGATGACCCGATTTTACTGGTTGTGGTCTTGAATTGACAAGAAAGGTCTATTCCTTCATAATACACTATTGGTTTTGACTTTCTGGTAACTTTCAATAAAAAGCAACGACCGAGAACAAATGAAAGCCTATTTTCAATTGTTTCTGCCATCTTGAATTTCAATATGTCGGCCATTTTGAAATACGGAAATGATAGCCTATTCAATTGGCTAGCCAATGCTAAAAAGTTCGATAAAATCGGTGGCGAAATAAAAATTGTAGAAGGAAAAATTCCGAGCACGGTTTTTTATGGCCCACCCTGTATATCCAAAATTCATGAGAAACCCTCACCGTGAGTGCAGAAAGTGATCGTTTTAGAATGGAATAAATATATTATTCTCGATTCGAAATTTGCGTAACATTAACGTTACGTTGGTCATCTAATTGAAGCATGTTCGAGGGCATAGTATTTTCGAAAAGAACACGTCCGAAAACCGTATTGTTTTTTGTTTTCTGTTTAAGAAATTCTATCGAAATCCCTGTCCTGTGGGGCTACCAAAACGTAGAGATGAGTTGAAAGCGAGGTTGAAAGCTTGCTTTAAAGTCATGTTTGCCTGGTTTGGATGTCCGTCGCATCTTTGGCTTCCGTTTGCACCCGTTTTGCCCCTGAACCGTTCACCTAATCTCGATCAATTTTAAGGTGGATTTATACTCGCAGAAAATAAGAATAAAAATAAAAATAGCGATAAGAATATAAATAAGAAAAATAAGAACGGCAACTGCTCATTTATAGTTCAGAAATAAAAATAAGAATAAGAAATAGTTTGAAACATTGCGCCTAGGTGTCGCTCGAAGCATTAGAATGACAGTCGTCAAAATTTTTAGTTACAGTTTTAAGCTTTATGCTGTTGCTATTGCGATTGTTTTTCTACATGTTTTGTTTGGTGTCATACAATATCACTAATCTGTAATAATACTTGAATAGGTAAGTATCCAAAAGAATTTTTTACATTGCATTATTTCAAATTAATATCATGTGTAGTGTAGGTATCTACTTCTCAATCTAAATTATTGCAGTAATAGACAATAGGGTGATTGCATGTAGAGGGAGTTTATGGCAAAATGTCAGTAGTGTCATTGTCATCTGTCAAGTTTCATCCATGCGGAGTCAACGTCAACCGGACTAACCTCATAAAATACTGTAATTTTTACGTGTTTTGTTCACATACTGGTTTGTTCGGCGTTTACAAGATCGAGATTGTGATTCCTAATCATGCTAACAATGCCTTACACCTGTTATGTGCCCCAGTCCTTGTCTATGGCCCCAATGCAATTCCCTGACAAACGTCAAAACATAACTAGACCCGTGCGCTGCCTGCCGGTGATCAAGTGAACGAATTTCATGCAATCACCCTATCATCACTGATTTGAACTTGTGAAGATGACTGGTAGATTGCGCCACGTTTGGACCGCCGTTACAAAACAACCCGTGGGAGTTTCTCGCCTACCCAAACACAGGCGGTTTCAGGCAACTCTTGCTACATCGATGTACGTACTGCGGATCGCATGAAAGCAGCCCCCATCGTCACTGGCAAAGCTCGACTGCGTTCGTCACTCGTTCGGCTTATCTTCGAGCAGAAGTTGAAAGTATTCAACTTGTTATTTTTATTCTCAAATTTCTTGAGCAGTAGCGGCCTCGGTAGCGGCGGTAAGTATTTTTTTTTGGGAGGGGCTAGGATCTCGTCATTAACGGAAGGAAACACAAGCCACGAAAGGTTTCAAAACACATTGTGAATAATCAATAACATTGAGGATGATTTGTGCAGAATTTAGGAAACATTTCGCCCTCAAAGACTCTTTTACGCCGCCACTGTTGCCATATCTGCGCATCTTCAATACGCAACAGTGAATGGAAAGTTGGAATTCCTTATTCTTATTGTTATTTCTTATTTTGGTGTATGAATGCTTCCATCTTAAAGATCATTTTTAACATTTTCTTATTTTTATTTTTATTCTTATTTTCTGCGAGTATAAATCCACCTTTAGTATGCACGTCGGGCCTGACCACTAGCCGGGAGCATCAGATGACAAGGTAGCTCATAACTGCAGAATTTCAGGAACTCCCGAGGACACTTTTGATACCCAGTTCAAAATAAATCCAGTCCCATACTACCGATACCGTTACATGACGCACGAAAAAAAATTGTAGCTTTGCCTTAACATCAATAGTTACAAGGCGGGACTATTATTATCTCGATTATTGTCCAATTACTTTTATTGAACTTTTTACTTGATCAGAAAGTTTCAGTTAGATAAGTTTTGTGTATTTTGATTCAAAGATTAAATTTGGATCAAACCTTTTTTTTAAGTAATGTTCGTAATGTTCGTAATGTTCGTAATGTAGTATTTAATAACCGAGCTTGTAACTAGGCGAGTAGATAAGTTACAGTGAATTAATGTAAATCTCGGTGCAGATAC
Organism: Anaspis maculata; assembly: GCA_949128115.1. Lineage (NCBI taxonomy): Eukaryota > Metazoa > Arthropoda > Insecta > Coleoptera > Scraptiidae > Anaspis > Anaspis maculata. The sequence continues at coordinate 7,611,076 of OX421965.1, forward strand.
TTGAATATTTGCTTGCTTTGCTAGTGTTTGGATTCGAAATCCACGCCTCTGTCTGCATGTTCACTTAACCGCAGCGTCGTCGTGGGCGTCTTTTTCTATGCTTTTCGCGTTTCGTGATTGATCCTCGCCATAGTCGTGTGTTTATTTTAGCAAACTTGCAGAACGACCGCACGTCATTGTTGTGTGTGCGATGGCAATCAGAGAGAAGATGGCAATCAGTGACATCACCTATAGACGTCGCGTTTTAGGCTAAAGGTTACGCGCGAGTTTTTCTACTCGAAAGAATTAACCTACTTCGGAGCTTTTCGAGACACGCTATCGATTCCAAGTTTATTAGTGTTAGGGTATTCGTTACTTCGTTAGCCTCCAAAGCCGGGCTCCGTCGGGCCGGTGTGTTCCGGCAAACACCTCCTGACATTTAATTAGTGAAACTTGACGAAAGGTGGCGATATTTTTGGCTTCTTGATGACGTGTTAAGGTTTCCCTCTTGCAACTCTTCCTGATGCGAAAGCTCATCGACTCGTGATGTCGTAAACACTGAATAGGCGATGATTTTTGGAGTGTATGAAAAGCTCGATGGAAAAAGCTCACTGGAGAAGCCCTAGTCCGGTAAAAGATATCGTGGGTAAAAGCAAAGCGCGTGAAAAGCTGAATTATTGTTCCGAGGATTTTTTAAAGTCAAAACTATCCAACTAATTTATTTGAAGGACGACGCATCACACAGTTTTATATTAGAGGCGTGCACTATCCGAGGTTGGGTCTGACATTGAACGAGATCTAAAAATAATACCTATGCCGACACGCGTCAAGCGAGGATCGAGGAAAAAGCCGAGGAAAAAGCGGAGCCATTCCAGGCATTTTTCAGAGCGGCATGGGGGATCTTACGGATCGACTACTTGCTGATTCGAACGGATATCGTAAATTCCTCGAGATAGTGGCCACATTTCGTCGGCCATTATGCCAGGTCGAGTGCCAGGTATATTAGTCCACCACAGCCGGGTTTGTTGACTTATCAATAATGCTTTTAGCTGTAAGTACTGAATGCTTTTAAGACTGTTCAGCAATACATATTTCAGGGTGTGTTTTTTTATCAATAGTTCTCTCCAAGGTATCCTCTGGGCTAAACAAGGCCGTAAGGGTTAAACACAAGAAAAAAGAGTTTCAGTGCGAGTCATATGTGTGTGTGAAGTGATGTGACGTCACTTTGTAAGAACTATAATCGCTTAGGACGGAGTTAAATTGGTAAAATGAGGCGTTGCGGAATCAATCCGTCTGAGTTTAATCCTTGACAAAAATTTACCATTCAGGTCTTTTTGGAAAGCTACAATTATTTTTTCGAAACTTGATTTTTTGGAATTTGAAATTTATATAGGCTCAAAGTACATCCTTGTAGCTTTCCAAAAAATCCTGATTGATAGATTTCTGTTAAGGAATAAACTCAGACGGATTGATTCCGCAACGCCTCATTTTACCAATTTAACTCCGTCCTTACGGGGTGGTTTCTGATGCGACTAAAAAAGTTGTTGACGGGAATCGGTTTATATATTTTTTTGCGTCAAGTAGAAACTCCTCCAAAAAAAAAGTACTAGGAAGGCTATCAAATTTTGAAAATTTCTAAAAATTATTGAAAATGTTTTATTTTGATTTTTGAAAATTCGAAAACTAGATAGCATCGACAATACATCTCTCCTCAAGAAAGTCACATGCCAAATTTGAACTTTTTATTTTCGAAAAAAAGGTACCAAAAATGATTTCTACTAATTCACTTTTTCATGTCTACGAGAAATGATTTGTGGTATCTTTTTTTTTGAAAATAGAAAGTTCAAATTTGGCATGTGACTTTTTTGAAGAAAGATGTATTGTCGATATAGTGGACGTGGTAGGAAAAAACAAGTTGCAAATGATGATAAAGGCAAACCACTTTGCAGGATCGTAACTAAGACTTGAATAAACGATTTGACCCGCAGTGCTTTCTATTTCGTCCCTTAGGATTGGAATGGCGCCCCTTTTTCAAAATGGCGGATTTCATCTAGGGGCAGAAGGTATCGAATAGCCTGGTGATGTCCAGCTTCGTTAAAATATATGGAGCTATGTCTCGATCGGTTTCTGGGACATCAAACACTTTTTGAAAAAATGGTGGAACATTGACATCTGTCGCAGGCAAATTTGGTGGAGGCGCCAAAATGAATTTAGTACGGTCATAAGAAAATTGCCATAACATTTTTATTTTTCAACCGATTTCAACACAAGGTATCTCATTTTGTAGAGAAGTGAATTCTTCTTGTTATCTTTTACCTTCCATAAAAAAAGGACATTGAAGAATGTTGAAGGAAAAAATTAAAAATAATTTGAAAAAAAAAAGATTTTTAAAATTTTTTTCATTTCCATGAAAATTGCCTTATTTGTAGATTCAATTGTGCCCTTTCTAAATTTGCACTTTTCTGATTTGTATCTTTGCAGTGCGCACCACCATGTTGAAAAAATGATGTCTGAAAAGAAATTTTTTAACAATATCTAAATTCAAGTCCATGCGAGATGGGAATGTTTATGAACGTATTGAAGAACATTCAATTCTCCACGTTTTGACACCTGAACCATTTCTGTGCGACTCGGGGTTCTTGAGCTAGAGCTTCCGGAAATATCTATTTTCGGTGTTAAAAATAGTGACCGCGCCTACCGGATTTCACCACTGGATTACCACCATGTCTTAATCAAGTTACCCATCAATAACGCGTCGTCATTTATCTCAATTGATGAACATTGGTGGACCTGGCACAGCCCCAAGAGGTGATTTTTAATTCTTTTGGAACCAAAAATTGATCCTTCCAGAAGGTCTAGCTCAAGAACCGCGGGTCGCACAGAGCTGGTTCAGATGTCAAACTGTGGAGGATTGAATGTGCTTTCATATGTTTGAAAACATTTCAATGTCACAAGGGCCAAAATTTAGATATTGTTAAAAACTTCTTTTCAGACATCATTTTTTCAATCTAGCGGCGCGTACCTACTGCAAAGATATAATTCGAAAAAATGCAAATTTAGAAAGGGCACATCAAAGTCTACAAATAGGGCAAATTGCATGAAAATAAAAAATGTTGAAAGTCTTCTTTTTTCAATTTTTTTTTTCAACATTCATCAACGTCATTTTTTAATGGAAGGTATGAGGTAACAAGAGGAACTCACTTTTTCACAAAATGAAATGTTTTGTGTTGAAATCCGTTGAAAAATAAAAATGTTACAGCAATTTTCTTGCTACAGTACTAAATTCTTTTTGGCGCCTCCACCAAATTTGCCTGCGGTAGATGGCAATGTTCCATCATTTTTTAATTAGTGTTCGATGTCCCAGAATTCGATTGAGACATAGCCCAATATATTTCTTCTAAGCTGGAGATCACCAGATTATTCGATACCTTCTGCCCCTAGATAATATCCACCATTTTGAAAAAGGGGCGCTATTCAAATCCTAAGGGACGAAAAGAAAAGCACTGCGGGTCAAATCGTTTATTTAGGTCTCAGTTGTAGGTTTGCCTTTATCATCATTTGCAACTTACATTCCCTATTTCGGTTGTTGTTCACTAATAATATCTAGTTTTTGAATTTAAAAAATCAAAATCAAGAATTTTCAAAAAAATTTAGAAATTTTCAAAATTTTATAGCATTGCTCGTACATTTTCTTTTTGGAGGAGTTTCTACTTGGCGAAAAAAATTAAATAAAACCGATTCCCGTCAACAACTTTTTCTCGACTTTTTTAGTCGCATCAGAAAGTAAGGCGAAAGTGGATACATAATACAATAGTGTGCTTCTGGACCGCTACATGGCGTAGAAAATAACTCCCTATTCTAAAATCAACCGATTGTTATTTGAAAAAAATAACGCTGTTGTATTCTAAAAATAAAGTTACTTTTCTGCTGAGGCTAGCTGATACATTTTTGAAAAAAAAAATCAAAATCGATTTCGGTCAATACTGTTCATATCTGAATTCTGAAAAATGATTTGTGTTTGGTATTTTCAAAAGAACCAACTAATAGCCTGATTTTTTGAAAAAAAATATAAAAATTGATTATAAAATCGAAATTTTTTCGAAAAAAAAATCATTTTCAAAAATGTTTCAGCCATCAGAAAAGTGGCTTCATTTTTAGAGTACAAAAGCGTTATTATTTTTCCAATTGTGCAATCGGTTTAATTTATAATAGGGAGCTATTTTCCGGCATGTTTTCTCTCTGTCACATACTTGGTAATCGATTTCATCAGTCCACTTTCGCCTTGAAAGGGCTTCTAAAGACGCGCCTTCAACGCTTGTTTGTTGGTTAACGCTCCGCTAACAATGACTGACAAATCTGATTGAATAGTAAACTTTATCTACTCCTGTTGAGTTATACTAACATTGTTCTTGTGCTTCTGATTGGTTAATGACCTTCATAATTCAAGATAAGGCAGTGAGTTTGAGTTATGACCCAGGCCATGCCACCCAGTGAGTTATTAATTGAAACTTCAGTGGTCCGAAACAGTCACAAAATTGCAAGCTACAAAGTCATGGAAACGCAAAGCCATTTGTCACATAATTTGTTGTGAGTTGTCACAATTTTATAACTTGCAAATTCTGTTCCTGGAGGGTTTCTGTGATGAATAACTTCGTAGATGAAGCATACAGGGTGATTCAAAAATGGCGCATTTCCTCTCGTATACGTTATGGGAGACGTTGGCGGAGCACGGAAAAAATAGTAAAAAAAAATTGGCTCGTTTCTCTTTCGAGATATGAAGAGGTGAAGTTGAGAATTCAACTTCTTCAGTTTGCATGATTTTGAAGCAAGGCATTGTTAGTCGCGAAGAATCACATGCCTTTAGTAGTTCCCGAATAAAAATTTCTCTTGCAATTGAGATTTGAGTCGTATTTTTGAATTTTAAAATCCGTCTTCCACCTCAAAAGTGCCGTGAAAATACATTCGGCAAGTATGCTTGGTATGGTATGGCAGGTTCTACGGAGTTTCCAGGGTAACAATACATTTATGCTATTGTAATGCAATGTACCTCTTTGATCTGAAGGTGCCAGATAGGTACTAATGCGATGCTGCCAGATTGAACAGATTTGTTTTTGTTGATAACTCGCAAATCAAAGTCGATTTTTTTTTCATGCTCCGTTAACGTCCACTATAACGTGCCCGAAAGGAAATGCGCCATTTTTGAATCACCCTGTATAGGATTCTACTCGCGGAGACTTCTTTATATTACCATTAATTCTACTTCCATTGCCCGCTCATTGAATAATACACTTTTATCCAATTCTATGAATAATGCAGGCATTATCACGCGCATGCATGCCTGCATTTTTCAATAAGACTGGATAAAGCATAGTATTCTACTCGCGGGTAATGGCTATTACTCATTCGGATGCTTTACGACATTCGCCAAGGCTCGTGTCGGCAAACTGCATCCTCATGAGTAAGAAGTAATCATTACCCGCTTGTTGAATAATATACTATTATCACCTCCTCGATGTGCGAATTGAGAAATAGCTGTAACTGGACGCATCCCCAGACGTTTCTAATGCCTACTTCGATATCTACTTCTTTACTTTTCTGCTCGAATTCTTTAGTACCGTTTTCACGGATACGCTTCCACCCACCAGTCCATTTTAATGATTATTTGGAAAGCAAAGTGAGAGAGTTACTTCAATTCACTTGCCAAAGACTTCTTGAAGACCCAATCATGCAATCGATTCAACTTGTGTTACTGTAACAACCGGCGTAATACAAACACACTAACCGGCGTTTTACACTTTTACCCTTCCGCACCAAGAGCCAATAAGGTATACAGGTGGGTCCAGTTTCCTATTTTCTCGAGAGCCGTTCGACGAGTTTTTTTCTGTATGATCCTCGGACATATGGCGCTCTGTTAAGGCTGTATACGCAGGGTATCAATATTTCTCCCTCAGAAATGAAGTTAAAGAGATATACAGGGCTATTCAAAAGTCCGGAGCAAAATTCATGATTTTTGACCATATTTAAAAACAAGCGAATATGCCTCATGGGCATGAGGCTCAGTAGCGCACTTTCTTTTTGGAGGATTAGTGAACGCAAGATGTTAAGTGATTAGGGTTCTACCGTCTTGGGCAAAAAATTGCAATATGGCGGCCAAAATATCGACAGAATCATGAAATTCGGCTTGAAAATCAAAATGATCGTACTAGACAAGGGTAAGTTCCAAGTTTCATGAAAATCGTTCCACTAACAAGAGATTTCAATATGGCGGCCAAGATGGCGGCAGAATTATGAAACTCAGCTTGAAAATAGGAATGATCGTACGAGACAAGCGTAACTCTCAAGTTTCATGGAAATCTTTCCACTTATAAGAGATTTCAATATGGCGGCCAAGATATTGGGGCAATCATAAAATTTGGCTTGAAAATAAGAATGATCATACTAGACAAGGGTGAGTTTTAAGTTTCATGACAATCGTTCCACTAATAAGAAATTTCAATATGGCAGCCAAGATGGCGGCCGAATTATGAAAGCCAACCTGCCTATTTGGTCCTTGAGGACCTAAGCTATCCACCGGATAAAGTTCAATCTTCAACGGCTGTAGCTTTATTTCCCGAGGAGAAGTTCAACTTCATCGAAGTGCACAGGAGATCTCTGTTTTTTGAGAATAATGATAACGATGTATGGATAACAAAAATAGTGCCCATTGGCCACCCTTGGAGACATCAGCTATTAATCGGAAAAAAGTTCCAAGACTCTTGTTTCAATTCTCGAGAAGGAGTACAGCGTCTTAATTTCTGCACGGACTCGGACAGACAGACAGACAGACAGACAGACAGACAGACAGACAGACAGACAGACAAACCGGCCACATAAGCGTCATTCTGTTACTTATATAAAAAAATGTGCTCCAACTGATTTCGACCTCCTGAACACGAATATCGGGTTCACTTTTGAATTGGAACATTTCTTTTTTATCGAAAAACCGAAAAAATGGTAGCCTTGTCACATGATTTTTAGTGATACCTACCTACTTTTTTTTTGTTATTGAGCGAACATGTTTCGTAATTTGAGTGCCATTATCCTTCAGGTACCTAGTATTGGCTATTTCAAAATGTTCAATTACTATTTCGGCACGTCTGATTTTAAATTTGTAGGGTCGTGTAATATGCGCCGAGCCGTGGCTTTGCGGCCGTTTTCAAAAATCGATAACAATTGACCTAATGGTCGGATCGAAGTGGGGTTTTTGTCAAAAGAAAGTTCAAATTGTTCTCTAAATATAATGCCGTACATGCAGTGATGTATTTCATTAAGAAATTGTAGTTGCCTGCATATCGCAACTTTCTACATCTTACCGCGAATGCCAGCACTTGATCGGCGAAGCCGCCCTACACCAAAATGTTATTTTTGTAATTGTTCATGATTATTTCGGCAAAATTTTTCTTGATTCGCGTACCAAGGCCATGAGCTACCCATTCGAGTTGAAATATTTTCTGTATTGAATTTCGTTTTGTTCGGAGGAAAGGATATCAAGCACCAGCAAGCAACGAATAAATCATTTGCGGCCGAGCCGTAGTTTCGGAGTCATGTTCAAAAATTAATAACTACTAATCGGCACCTCGCACCGATGTGAAATTTTCATTAAAATAAAGTTCAAATCATCCTCTAAATATAACTCCGCATATGTATTATGGTAAAATGATAAGATCGAGTACTTCCTCGCATGTGATAACTTTCGAGATCAGGCCGGCTTCTGAAATGCAGCATTCAACGGCGATGCCGCGTCACACTAAATTGTTATTATTGTCATTGTTTATTATTATTTCGTCAAGATTTTTCTTGGTTCGGGATACAAGGTCATGAGCTACCCAATGGAGTAAAAATTTTTCGCAAAAACCTTTTCGTCTAGGACTAGATGCGGGGACGGACGGACGGACGGACGGACGGAAGGACGGACGGACGGACGGACGGACGGACAAAGCGAGGACAAAAGCGCCTTCCCGTTTGGAGAAGTGCGCTAAAAAAACGCTCAAATAGGTTGATTTTTAAAAACGGTAAGTCGTTTTTCCATGATTCGTGTCATGATCTATCATCAACCCCTTAACCCCCAGCCACCCTTGGTATTTTTTTAATCGCATCCTATGGCTTATGGGGGCTCGTTGGAAAGCTTGTCAAAAACTGTATTCAGATCTAACATTGAAAATGGTTGGACGCTTTCCAACGAGCCCCCACAAGCCATAGGGTGCGATTAAAAAAAATACTTGAACTAAAAAATACTAGATACTAGGTGGCTGGGGGTTAAGGAGTTAACGGTAGATTATGACACGTATCATGGAAAAATGACTTAATTAAATGACCTCGTAAATGACTGTTTTTAAAAATTGACCTGTTCGAGCGTTTTTCCAGAAAAGATATGGTAAGAGATTATGAGTTTTTTTCTAGACTTTTGAGTAACCCTGGGGTTTTGCAAAACTTCATGGTGAAGCGTTCGATACTGTTGGACTGAAAACTCGAAAAACTGTTAGAGTGGCATCACAATATTTGAAAAATACAGACATAAAAACTCTTGATTAAAAGTATTTTCAGTCAAATCTGTTTCATTGGCAAGTACCCCATTGTTTGTGTTTCGCCCCCGGTCCGCATGGGACATAACGCTTGAGTTTTGATCCCGCAAAATATCCCAACAAGTATGGTGGGGTGGTTTTTGGGAGCGACTTGTCAAAACTGTGAAGAATTGCCTGAAATTCGCTCTGGGAAAGTCTTTAGTCAGCATCGACGAACTTCGCACGATCCTGACTGAAATCGAAGCAACGGCCCTTGACCTACATCGATGATGATAACGACAACTTGTCAATTTTGCCTCCATCAAGATTCCTCTTGGGATATCAACGCCATTGTCTTCTACCCCAGGTGGAACTGATCAACGCAAAACGAGAAGATATTCTTCATAAATGGAAAAATTCGTGTCTGTTAAATCGATTCCGCTGTCGGAGCAAAGTATTTTGCACAGGAAGTTCATTTTTACTTGTTCATAATCTTTAAATTTTGGCGTTTTACGACTTACGTATAGCCCGCACGCCGCTACTGGATTTCAAAATGGCAACGTCAAGAACTTATTGACAGTTCAAACACCAAACCTGGAAAATTCAAGGAAAATCCTGATATGCGAGGCCCATCTTGTATCTTCAAGTGTCGTTTGGAGCCCCACTGAGCCCTATTAAACCCCATCATGTCGTCTTGTGTTATTCGAGGCCCTATCCTTCTTTGTATCTACAATGTAGAATTTTGAGCCCTGCTGAGCCCCGTTGTGTCTTCAACTGTCATTTGGAGCCCGATTGAGCCCCGCATTGCCTTCTGGTGTCATTGGAAGCAGTATCCATCCTTAATTGTATCCACATTGTAGCGTTTCAAGCCCTGCTGAGCCTCTTGTTCTAGTAAGCCTTGTGTCTCTTTGTGTCTCCATGTGTTGAGCGGAGTCCTATACAGAGCCCCCTTGTGTTTGCAAGTATTTTTGGAGCCCTAGTGAGCTCCGGCAGATCTTTTTGTTATATTCAAACCCCTATCTTCCCTTTTCGTCTACATTATAGCGTCCCAAACCCTGCTGGGTCGCCTTATGCCCTAAATGTCGTTCGAAGCCCCATCAAGTCCTGTTAAGCCTTCTTGAGTTATTCTAAGCCGTATCCCTCCTTGTGTCAACATTGCAGTCTTGTAAGCCCTGCTGAGCTCTGTTGTGTCTTAAAATGTCGTCTGGAGCCCCACAGAACCCCATTAAGCCCTGTTATGTCCTCTTATATGTTATTCGAAGCCCTATTCCTTCTTGTGTGTAATTATATACATTTTAGCGTTCAAAGTCCTGCTGATTCTCTTTGTCTTCTCAAGTGTCTTTGGAGCCCTGATGAACCTCTTTGTGGCAAAAAAAAGAGTTTTGAGCTCTAGTGAGCCACGTCAGGCCTTCTTGTGTCACCCAAAGTTCGATTCTCCCTTGTGTCTACACTGTAGCGTTTTAAGCTCTGCTGAGCTGCATTGTGCCTTCAACCGTCGTTTGGAGCCTCTATAAAGCTCCATTAGGCCTCGCTTTGCTCTTTTGTATTATGCGAAGCCCTATCCCTTGTTGTGTCTACACTTGAACGTTTTGATTCCTGCTGAGCCCCTTTGTGTTTTCAAGCGTCGTTTGGAGCCCTAATCAGCCTTATTGTGTCTCCAAGTTTCGGCGGGAGGCCTAGTGAGCCCTGTCAGGCCTTCTTATGATATTCAAAGCCGTATCCTCCACCGTGTCTACATTGTAGCGTCTTGAGGCCTGCTGAGCTTCACAGTGTCTTCAAGTGCCTTTTGGAACCCCGATAAGCCCCCTTGTATCTTCAAGTATCATTTGAAGCCCTGACGAGCCTCCATGTTTTCTCACTGTTCCTGAACCTGAGGAATCTTTCTTGTGCCTACCCAGAGGTTTCTCAGCGCCCCATCAAGCCCACCTATGTCTTCAAGCATATTTTGAAAACCTACTGAACCTCCTTGTGTTTTCCAAGTATTGTTTGGAACCACAGCGGGCCCCATCAGGTATTTTTATAATATTCAGAGCCCTATACTCACATGTGTCCACATTGTAGCGGTTCAAGCCCTGCTGAGCACCCTTGTGTCTTTGTCGTTTGGACCCCCCTTATAACTTCATCAAGCCCCGTCTTGTCCCCTTATGTTATTCAAAGCCGTATCGCTCCTTGTGTCTACATTGTAGTCTTCAAAGCCCTGCTGAGCTCTGTTGTGTCTTCAAATGTCGTTTGGAGCCTTATTGAGTCCCATTAAGCCCTGTCATGTTCTCTTATGTTATTCGAAGTGTCTACACTATAGCGTTTGAAGACCTGATCAGCCCTTTTCTCTCTTCAAGTGACTTTGAGCCCTGGTAAGTCCCTTTGTGGCTCCAACTCGGACCCCAAAAAATGCTGAGAGCCCTAGTGAGCCCCGCCAGGACTTCTTGAGTTATCCAGAGCTTGATTCTCCCTTATGTCTACGCTGTAGCGTTTCAAGCTCTGCTGAACCACTTCATGTCTTCAAGTGACGTTTGGAGCGCTGGTAAGCCCCCTTTTGTCCCGAAGGGTCATTTAGAGCCCGATTGAGCCCCATCAGGCTTTCTTGTGATGTACAGAACCCTATCCCCCTTGTGTCTACAATCTACATTGTAGCGTTTTAAGCCCTGCTGAGCTCCATTGTGTCTTCAGGTGTCATTTGGAGCCCCATTGATCCCCGTCATGCCTCTCTGTGTTATTCGAAGCAGAATCCACCCTTATTATATGTAGCATGTCCGGCAAAGAATTGTCCAAGGAATGAATTGTCCAGCGCAGAATTTTCCAGCGAAGAATTGTCCAGAGTTAAAGCCTCGCTTGAAGCAAATCTTCAAACGTTTGCTGTGTGTTGAAAACAGGGATCGTTAAGGGCCTGCCACACGCACATATTATACTTCGCGCTTACTTGTGCAAACTGGCATGTATCGGGAAGCCCGTGCGTGTGGACGACAAAACGGTAGCACGTGCAAGCCACTTAAGTGTTCCGTATTACTTGCGCAAATTATACCGTACAAGTAAGCGCGAGGTAAAGCTTGTGCGTGTGGCAGGCCCTTTAGCTGAAGCATAACAGGTCCCGCCGCGCACCTGACAACCGACTATGACTACCATGACGGTAATGTTGTTTACAGTTGTTCCCTGGTTATTGTTGTACGATGTCAAGAAGAAATTCGGAAGTCTCTCGGCTGAGAAAAGTCTCTGATGAGGACTCAGCTAGGATAGTAGAGACTATAGTCAGCTTGTCTGACGTGGAGAGAACAGAACCTTTGGAACTAAAAGAAAAATACGAAGGGAATGTCAACAAAGGCGTGCCGGACCATGACTGCGGCCTACCCCTTTACGAACACGGCATTGTCCGTTACATCAACAGCGGCCTCTTTGTGGAGTTGCGGAGGAAGCTGAAGAAACTGACCATGGTCAGCTCCAAGGATCAACACAGCAGGGCCTTGTTCAAGTCAACCTATCAGATCAAACAAGAAGAAAAGAAACACCTTCAAAAATTTTACTACATGATCCATCCGTTCAGCAAAGCAAGGTAATTGGTTCAATCAGTAATTCATTCATAATAGGCACAGGTACACCTGTTCGGGTTTTTCACAGATTTGGTTGGGAGACGGCCATGATTTTTGTGTATTTTGCACAGCTCATACTGATTCCGTTCGAAATTAGCACCGTACACTCGCACAGTATAGTTTATCCTAATTTGGTCCTCGACGCGGTATCTTTCGTAGATATCGTACTCTTCTTCCGCACCGGCTACCTCGACAAGAAACAGCAAAAGGTGATCATGCGGCCGAAAACAGTTGCAGTGTAAGCCTACCGAAAAAAATTGACTTCATCGCCGCCAACATTCACATTTTTCAGTCGTTATCTGAAGACTTACTTTTTCGTTGACCTGATGTCATCGATACCGTTCAGTTTTGTGCTGCACATACGGCATTCATGGTCTCACCTCTGGCCGCTCAAATTACTGATGATCTTCAAACTGGGACGCATTACGAAAATGATCGGTTACTTGGAGAAGTTTTGCGAGGTATGCGGCAGTTGGCAGTTCGTTTCAAATAGGCGCAAATGGGAGAGAATCCCAGAAATCTGGAGAGAAATTTACCTATTCTGCTTGCTGTTTTGTTTGGTTCGGTGTCAGAGGGCATACCCACTGATTTTGCACCTCCGTGCAGGATCGGTGTTGGCCAGTTCGCCACAATCTTGGAATAATGGTTGAAAAAATCGACTAATCCCAACTAAGTCCTACCACCCCTGGCAGCCTGGCACCCAGTCATAAGTCAGAATATGGCAGAACTTTTCCTTTAGATTTCTGGCCCACCTCCAATGTAGGTATCTGTCGAGTAGTCCAGAATGAGTCTTTATAGAAACATGTTTACATTACTTCTGATTTTCCAGCACAATAACATTTGGAGTTACAACTTGAAAGTGATGAATTTTGGAATTTGCTCCGTATTGGTATTGATGTGGGTAACTGCAATCGAGAACCTCTTGCTAGAGACCACTCATTATTATCCGCCAGAATCGACTCGAGCAGAATTAAACTATTTGGAGCAATTGTTGGAAAGTTGTTTCTTGGTTACCGTAAGATTTATGCTGGTCGGTTTAATCAAATCCGCAGATACCAACGGCGAAAGAGTGAAGCAAGCAGTCGGTCTATATTTGGGTGGCGTAATCAACCTGATCATTCTCGGTTTGGAGTTTAACGTTATCCACAATCAAATCAACAGTTTCCCTTTCAGCTCAAATAATACAAATTTACAACAGACATTCGAGTGCCAGAAACAAGTACGACAATTTGATGCAGCAAATATGCGAATACATGAAGTACAAGGAGCTGCCGCAGCGACTGAGGGACAAAGTCTTCAGATACGTCGATTTCAAATTTCAAAAGAACGTCTTCAAAGAAACCGACGTATTCAACACGCTGTCTTCGAGACTGAGAGACGTAAAATGTGATTTGAAGTTGTATAGAAGGTGAAATATCAGAACTTTGTTCTGCTGCAGGAAATTTCGCTGCACAACTGTAAAAAGCTCGTGGAAAAAGTCAACTTCTTCCAAGACGCACCTATAACGCTCATTCTGCGTCTTGTCACAAAAATGAAATCCGAAATTGTTTTGCCCAATGACGTAATAGTCCAGGCTGGGATTGCAGGAAATGCAATGTACTTCATTCATTTGGGAACCGTTGCTGTGTACGCCAGCAATGGAAAAGAGGTGAGTTTTCGAGTTGAAAAATGATGATGCACTGGCGGAACAATCAGGGTGAAAAGAACGCATGAAGAAACGAAAAGCTGAATTGAACCTGAGATTTTTTATGGAAAACTGTTGACTGATCAGAGCTGTTGATCCTTATGGGGCGTGAATGTTCAGCTTAGCACTCACTGGAATAGATTAGGGGCTAGGAACACGATGGGTTTTTGTCCCGTCTCTGTAATTCACAGGCGTATTTTGTAACTCATCATGCACGAAGTCCGTAGGCTATCTATGATCCTTAGCCCAGTATATTCACCTCCGGTTAAGCTTGCCCTACAGATAAATTCCTATAAGCCGTTCACTTTTCATTGTCAGTAGAATGACTTTTTGAATCAAAAATACAGTGACAAGCTGGGGGGGCTACGGCTGCGGCTGATGGCACCTGCAAATTTTTGGAGCGAAACTATCAGCGACCGTCAGCCGTATCCTCCCAGAGCTCCAGCTTGTCACTTTATTTTTGCTCCAAAAAGTCATTCTACTGAAAACAGAAGGTGAACGGGATATAGGTTACAATTGCTGCAACAATCGAAATCAACAAATTCAACTGCCAGGCAGAGTTAACCAAGAGATGAGAATACTGGCCCTTAGTGTTTGATAATCTCAAAATGCATATACATATGTCACCCTGATGACAATTCAAACAACACTCTTGTCAAATCTCCAAATCTGACAGTAGAATCGATACCGGCCTGGGAGGATATAAGAATAGGGAGGGAAGGTGTGCGAATGACCTTGTAGCCACTCAACTGTCATATCTGCTCATGAACTACGCCCAATTACCGGATCTAGTTGCATGATTTTTCGACAAATTATCCTGTGACTTGAATTTATTAACGCATGTCAATAAAAATTTCTGAGGTTTTGCTTGTGGAGCTCAAGCTTTTGGCTGCGGGCTTTCTTTCTGGATTTCAAATGTTGCTTTGGATATTCGACTTGAAAAAGACTACCAGATCCACAAAGGTTTCACAAACATAACCTACAAAACGGTGCGATTTACCTATCAGTGTGTCTTATTCAGGAACACGGCCCGCCAGCTGATCGGTGGAGAAGGCCGGGGTTCTTAAGATGGTCAGGGGCGCCACAGTATTGTGAGCCGAATTCCCAAAAACAATTAGAGTACCAAACAATGACTAATACAATACTGGAGATAAAACAAAGTTTGGATTATGAATACAAAATTTACAAAAGGCAAAGAAAATGAACAGGAGCCGGTGGGCTAATTTTACAATAATGAAATATACGGAATTGCCAGTCGCTGTTATTACCACAATGAGCGAAATATTACGTTCTGGAAGTGAGGATTGGCTTCAACACAAGTCGGAATTAATTATTCGAACGAGGCAGGTACCTACAGTCGGAATAAGAAAGCCACATAACAAACCCAAACCGATTTGATACTAACGCGACTCGATAGGTCCTACTTCGCCAGCTGCGATAACCAGGACTGGACAACAAAGAACATTATCGGGTTTTTATACCAGTAACAATAATTTTAGGTACAAAACTCATGAATTCAAAGAACCCCGCACGATTCCTATGGAAAATGGGTCTCGGTCAAATTCCCTAAGTTTTTTATATGTTGTAGCCCAATTCAACACAAACCAAAATTCATCGTCCGTTACTTAAAAAAATGGACAGTTTTTTTTCTATAAGGGGTTGAAGATGAGTTATTTCAAGATAAAGAAATATGTTCCAACGTAAGTGAGAACATTTCAACGTCCTTTCTAACATATATGGCTCATGACAACTCCCTTTTTCTTTTATGAAAAAATCAACCCCCTCCCTCACCCCCAACCCCTACTTGTGAGTGTCAAATTCGAAATTACGTTTGAAAGTCATGCAGATGGTTCTATTTTGTCGAATTATGAATTTTGGCTCAAATTGTTTTTCCAACCCCCAAATAGGGGGTGGGGTTGAAAAAAAAAACCATCGGTCAATTCGGCTGAATTTCTGATATTGTGCTTCATCAGTTACGCTCAACAAGATGACCAACGGAAAACTCGTTCGTATGACCAGTTTCCATCCCATAGAGGGTTGAAGTCGACTATAATGAAGCATAAAACATGTTTTTCATGTCATAAACCAAATTAATGAAAATAGTGGACTTTCATATCGTCTTGTTTTGTAAAAATGTCTATTATTCAAAAATAATTTCAACCCCGTCCCTCATCCCCTACCCTTGTTTCTGAACATCATATTCGAAATAAATCTTGAAAATGTAGGAGAAGGTCTATGGTCAGATTCTCTGCATCTGATTGCGAATCCCCTCTCAAAATTCACTTTCACTATTATGTTTATGTTAGAGTGCTACCATGAGCAGGGTGGGATTTACATTTTTTTAATGATTTTTGACTGGATTACTATTAAAAATATTGGTGTTCCTATCAAGTTTCAACTTCACAGCAGGTTGAATATGTTCACCTGTACATAATTTCTAACTTTTTTTTGTACGGATGCACCTCTATTTATGGTTTAGATTGAGGAATTGATGTCATTTGAAGCGAAAGCTGCTCAATCAAGGCAAAATATTATGTCACACTCTTATTCCAGCTACTGCGACCGTGTGAAGGATGAAATAAAAATTAATATAATTTTCAAGATTTATTTCGAAAATTATGTTCAGATACAGGGATTGGGGATGAAGGACGGGGTTGAGAGTATTTTTAAAGAATATACATTTTTACTGAACAAGATAATATGAAAGTTCACAATTTCCATTCCTTTGGTTTATGACATGAAAGAATGTTTTATGCTTCATTATAGTCAACTTCAACCCTCTGTGGGGTGGAAACTGGTCATACAAATGAGTTTTCCCTTGGTGATCTTGTTTAGCGTAACTGGTAAAGCACAATATCAGAAATTCAGCCGAATTGACCGATGGTTTTTTTTTCAACCCCACCCCCTATTTGGGGGTTGTAAAAATAATTTGAAAATTGGAATTGTCATGAGCCATATGTGTTAGAAAGGACGTTGAAATGTTCTCACTTACGTTGGAACATATTTTTTTACCTTGAAATAACCCATCTTCATCCCCTTATAGGCAAAAAACTGTCCATTTTTTTGGGTAACGGACGATGGTTTTTGGCTTGTGTAAAATTGGGCTACAACATATAAAAAAATTAGAGAATTTGACCGAGACCCATTTTCCATAAGAATCGTGCGGGGTCCTTTGGCATTTTCCTGTTCGCAAAATTGAATACAGTTATCAAAGTCAAATGGGGACCTTTCGTCCTGCAAAAATTACGTTAGCTACAGAGTCGCCAGCAAGAAGGTACAAGAATGTCGACTGGCAGAACCATAAGGTTAGCGTACAAATGTGATGTTAATTTGAATAAAGCGAATATACCTCGGAATATATCCTTTGGCGGACGGCTGGAGTCGCACGATTTTTTGCGAAACCACTGAATTCTAACCTGCACTTCATCAACCATTGGAACTTTGGTCTGTTTTTCTTCCGTCTTTTTTTACTAGAACGGTACTCGAGTGGTGTTCAAACAAATTGACTTGGCTCTCCCCGCCCACAAGCTGGCTCAGCTTCCCTCCCTATTCGCATCTACTCTTACGTACCTATGATGAATTTATGACACTTTCAGATATGCCATTTGCACGATGGAAGCCACTTCGGTGAGATATCGCTGGTGATAAATGAACCGAGAGTGGCCACCGTGGTCGCGGTCAAAGATTGTGAGCTGTTCCGTTTGAGTCGTAGAGACTACCAAGAGGCCATTTCGCCCTTTCCTGAATTCGCAAACAAAATTCGCCGTATCGCGTTGGGTAGGTTGGAGAGCACGAAAAAACTTGTAAATTCATAAATGCAGAAGCTGTTCCCATAGACGATGATTCCAGCGAATTAACTTCATGTTATCTAACCTACCCCGTAATCATTCCACTGTGTTTGTACCTATACGGTTTGTCAATTTCTATAGTGAATTTTCTATTTTGTTGATGGGTACCTACTTAATTACGTATATTTAGTTATTGGTATTATATGTATAAATAATGGTTATATTACGCAAGTACCTATGTATTTTGTAAATACACACTTGTTTTGCTTTTACTGAGGCTTTATAGATTTTCTTCGCATTTGCCTACAAGTTACGCATATACGGAGTGATCCACAGCTTGTGACTTTCCTGTCAAGGGTAGATCCCCTTGACCTATAATACAAGGTGTCTCAAAAGTATCGCATTATTCCGAGTCCAAAACGGTATATGGAATTCAGCCAAGAGCACGATAAAAATAATTACGTTCATTTTTAAAGATATGGGGGGGGTTAAATGTTGGGAATTCGCCCCTGACTATTTTTGTAATTCAAAATGATTTTGGGGAACTGTTTGTGATAGACCCCATGATAGACTGATCAGTAAAAATTGTCAACCAGCGGGTGTGCCTGAATTTCTGTTACAGGGTGAGTCATAAATCGCAAAAGTCCAGTATACGTATGACCATTTTCGTTTCCATCTAAGAATTTTATCTGCATGGTGTTTTTGAAGGAAAGCGAATTTTCGAGGTTATGAATCACCCTGTTCATCCAATAGAACTTCACTGCAGACCTAGTGGTTGAAAATCTTCACTGGTTAGTCCATCACAAACAGTTCCCAAAAACCTGGAAACCCTGGAAGGGTAAAGGGAGACTGGAGCCCTACCCAGGAGCGTTGCAAAAGTGTTACCACGAGGGGTCGATTTCCCCGGAATTCAGTGTACATTACATTTCGGAATTCCCGGAATTATTTCTGAAATCACCGGAAATCCCAGAAGTCTTTCGGAAATCACTGGAATTCCCGGAAATCTTTCGGAAGTAATCGGAATTCCCGAAAGTCTTTCGGAAATCACCGGAATTCTTTGGGAAGTCACTGGAATTCCCAGAATTCTTTCGGAAATACATCACCAGAGTTTACAAAAAACATCTGTTTCGGAAATCACCGGAAATCCCGGAACTCTTTCAGAAATCACTGGAATTTCCGGAAGCCGTTCGGAAATCACCGGAATTCTCTCGGAAATCACAGCACCGGAATTGTCGGAAGTCTTTCGGAAATCACTGGAACTCCCGGAAATCTTTCGGAAGTCATCGGAATTCCCGGAATTCTTTCGGAAATCACCGGAATTCCCGGAGGTCACGGGAAATCCTCGGAGTTCCAGAAGAAGTCAGAGTTCTTGTGTACACTTTTTTCTCGGGAAACCAACCCCTCTGAGAGGTTCTTTGGCTATACTGAGATATTGCCATTTGGCATCATCATAAAATTCACAGTTGGAGCTTGGAGTTACCAGTTATAACCATAAAATACGAGTATGTAGTAGGTATATGACTTTTTATAATAACAGGTGCATAAACACATACAAAGTGCAAAATCTATTGTACACACATACCAGCCCCCGTGCAGTGTGAGACCAAAGCCGCCGGTTTTTAGAAAAGAATAGCAGGCGTTCAAAGCCGGGAACAACAAAAGCCAGAACTCGAGTGATGGAATAACAAGAACCGCGCTTGGTCACAAAGGTGCTAAAACGGCAATAAAATTAAAGCGAATCTTGAAAGCTTGTGTTTTTACTTCTTGGACATTTTTTGAACTATTGAAGAATTCATGAAGAATAGCATAATATCGGATCACGACACGGGCTTTTGACAAAAGTACTGGAATGCTGTTATTTCCGGTTTTGCCACGGAAGCAAGATAGAATGGCTTCAGCCGAAGGCCCGAAGCTCCAACTCTCTTGCAGTGCGATTCACAAAAACAAGCCATTTATAGGGTCGGCTTTGCAAGCAAAATATTCATCGATTGTATTGGCTGAAAGACTGCATTTTTCGAGGCATTTTTCGACACCAAAGCCAATTTGTTGATCGCATGGTGGGGAAGAGGGTGGCACTGTGACACAGTTACGAATTTTTCGCCCAAAAGTTGAATGATGAAGTTGCTGACAATTGTCAGCATGTTGTCAGCGCAAGGCGCAAGAGTCCTCGCCCCAGTGACATCTTTTGACAACATGTTGATCTTCAAATTATTCATTTTTCGCCGTATTCAAATTGTGGCGAAAAATTTGAAACTGTGTCAAAGTGTTCCCTGTATCAATACTATCAATGGGCCTCTCTCCCCTACATCAAGTCGAGTATCAAAATAAATCACCCTGTACATGAAGGAGTTGATCCGGGTTGATCATCACCCAGAGAAACCTTCGATATAATCGCTATAAATGAGCTAACAAGTATCGCCTCAAAAATCCTCCCTCAAAACCGTCAAACATAGCCCAAGAATAAATACAGGGGTGGTCCATCCTAGCGTAATTATCCCATAGCGGTCTTACCGTTCAAGATAGAGAAAAAGATGTAAGAGAGAAGTTATATGGTTTGATAAAACCTATAACGTAAAATTAATTTCAGCTATATGTATACAGGTTGTCCTATTTTGACGGGATCAACTAAACGTCGTTTTTTCTTTAAATGTAACCCTATATTTTTTGCATTTCCATGTTCAACTTTTTCATCGGTCTTATGCCTGTATTTTTGTTTTTCAATTGCAAGGATTCAATTGTGTGGCAGTGCTACCATCTGAAAATTAAAAACTGAAAATATCGCATTTTCACAGTTTTCTTGAAAAAATCGTAGCGACCTTGCTTTTGAAAACAAAGAGATGAAACTTGACATGGTGGTAGTCAAGTCAAAGACCAATATCCCAATGTCAGAAAACTACGATTTCTTGATACAGGGCGTTCACAAAAAAAATCAAACTTTATAATTTTCAAAGTATCATAACTCATTTTTTTCAAACGGCATGCCTCTAACTTTATAACCACATCTGATAGCTTTTTTTATACTTTTTGATTATCCTCTTAGATATCCTCTTTTATCTGAAAAAAAAACCTATCAGATAACGTTATAAAATTAGGGGCATGCCATTTGAAAAAAAAATGAGTTATAATACTTTGAAAATTATAAAGTCTGATGTTTTTTTTGTGAACGCCCTGTATCAAGAAATTGCAATTTTTTAACATTGGGATATTGATCTTTGACTTGACTATCACCATGTCAAGTTTCATCTCTTATTTTTGAAAAGCAAGGCCGCTACGTGCCGCTACGATATTTTTAAGAACACTGTGAAAATGCGAGTTTTTTTTAGTTTTTAATTTTTAGTTGGTAGCACTGCTACACAATTGAAAAACAAAAATTCAGGCATAAGACAGTTGAATAATGGCGAATTCACTTGGCTGCTCGAGTGCTGCTCGGCCGCACTCGTTGTCAAAGAAGAGCCTATCCTATTGGAGTGCGGCCGAGCAGCACTGGAGCAGCCAAGTGAATTTGCCATAAGTTAAACATGAAAATGCAAAAAAATATATAGGGTGTTTCACTTTAAAAAAGTTGACGTTTCGTTGTACGATTTGCTTTTGTACGAATTTCTCGACGAATCTCACATAATTTACATCTTTTGCAGAGATTTTTTATACAGGGTGATTCATAATTAGACTAACAGAATTGAGCCCCTTATCAGCAAAGATTGCGTGAGTACTGAGTCTGATAAAGTACTTACGAAACTGGAGTGACAAATTGCAGCTGTCAATGTCACAAATTTAAAAAGCCGCCAGTGTTGACAGCACAAAACTTTGAGAAACAAAAGTTGGAAAGTTTTGTACAAAACCAGATGAAGCATCCCGGCACACGGAAATTGGTGCGAAACAGGTGCTTAGTCTGCAGCACACAGCGATGAATATTTCGTGATATGGGCAGCTGGTTCCCGACGTAATCAGAATAGAGTGCTTAGCAGAGCAAAGAACTCACCGGAGCACATTAATAGAAATCCTAATTAATAAAAATATAATACAAAAATATTCACGGCTGCGTCATAAAGCACACACACACAACGTTGCATATTCAAAAGAGGAAATAAAAGAAAAAATCCAGACGGCCGCGTGTGTAGGCGGCGCCGCAAGAATCAAAACAAAAGAAACTTTTCTTGTTGTTGACAGTTTGCTCCGCAACTAGATTCTCACCTTTTCGTTGCGGCTATGCGTTAATCCAACGTGTCCCTCTGCTTTTCGTAGGAGTTTTCGGCAATGTGGTTTTACAACACCAGGAAGACACTGAAAACAACAACACACAACAACCAACAAGTTTCAACAACAACCATCTACGTGTGGCACTTTTTTTTTCCAAAGCACGACAAGATGTGTCACACTCCCGTCATTTTCAGTCACAGACGCCGGTAAAATCCGTCTCTGAATCGTCGCTCCGATTTTTCTTTATTTTTTGAAAAAGCCGACACGCGGTTCGCTTTCTACGACCTCACGCACCAACGGAAAAGTGTAAACTGTTGCTTCGCGGTGTGCGCCAAAGTGTGCTCTGCAAATGCCCGGCGCGCCATCTCTGCACAAGCATAGGAAGCTCGTGCGTGTTTTTATGTGTGCAGAGCACGTGTAGAGCCGCTATGGAAAATCGTGCCTTGAAACCTGCACAAGCACAACCATCTTCATTCTTCAACATTCAGAAAAGCAAATAAAAGAAAATAATAGCCTGGAAAAATAGAGTGACGAGTCTGCTTGAGGTTGGCGACAGTGCTTGTGGTTGGCAACAATGCTTGTCAATGTCAAGGCAGACTGACTGTCAATTTGTTGTCAGTGTTGTGTTGTCACTGGACACTACAAGTTGACGTCCATCTGTCAGTGGTTGTAGTTTTTCAACCTTTTCGCGTGATTTGTTACATTTTCCGTTATTCAGAAACGTTATTCCAATTTGTAAATAATGGCTACATCGAAAACAACAAACACGTACAACAGGCAGAACTGGGAGGACGCCGTAAGTATCCGGATCGGACAATTAATAAGCAAACGCCGCTTTAACCTCACCTTTTTCCAGGACTTTCCGATTTTATGCCAAACATGCCTAGGAGACAATCCCTACATTAGAATGGTGAGTTTTTGCGCTTGCCCGCTCCACCGTCATAATTCTGTGCCTAATATCAATACAATAACGCTTTTCATTTGCCAAAAAAATCCAAGCTGTTCTCACAAGATACTCGGACTTGAAACTGTTGTCATTGCCTAGACGGCTGAGTTCAAGTGAGAATGACTGCGAATTCTTGTAAATAAAAAGCGGCCTTGTGCCCACTAAAGTACTGAAAAACAACCACTTTGCAGACAAAAGAGAAGTATGGAAAGGAATGCAAAATCTGCGCCCGGCCGTTCACGGTGTTCAGGTGGTGCCCCGGCGCCAGGATGCGTTTCAAAAAGACGGAAGTGTGCCAGACGTGCAGCAAGCTGAAGAACGTGTGCCAAACGTGCCTTCTGGACCTCGAATACGGCCTGCCGATTCAAGTCCGTGACGCCGCCCTCAAGCTCAAAGACGACCTTCCCAAGAGCGACGTCAACAAAGAATACTACATACAAAACATGGAACGAGAGGTTTGTGTGAACCGGTCATTTTCAACTGGTACTGGCAACTGAACCGGTTTTGAAAGCCCAGCTCCAAAAACCTCGGTTTTAATGATTGCTGAAAACCGGCTTTCAAAGCCGGCCTCCAAGACCGGTTTTTCGTCCCGACTTTCGGAGTCGGTATTCGCAGCCGGCTTTCAATACCGGTGTTTGAAGCCAGCTTTCAGTACCAGTTTTTGGAGCTGGTAATGAATACAGGTTCTACCAGAACTGGTAGTTGACAACACGGGTACACCAGTTTTCATTTTTCCTGGTTTTTGCCAGCACCAGTACAAAGTCAAATTTTCGTGTTGAAGTCGATATATCATGCCATTAGTCAGCATGCCGAGATAAAACTCGGAAGCTTTTTTTTGTTTTAAAATCGCACTTGACGTGTTTGAAGTCTGAATTTCCTATTCAAAGTCGAAGTTTTCCATGTTTAAACTAGAAATTTTGTTGTTGAAGTCAGAATGTCGAGATAAAAATCAACACTTTTCTTGTTTAAAGCCGAAATTTCAAGATGAAAGTATTTCAAGTCCGATCTTTTTGCGTTTGAAGTCGAAATTTTCATGTTGAAGTCAAAATGTCATGGTTCAAGTTAGAATGGCGAGATAAAAGTCGAAGTTTTTCTTGTTCAAAGTCGCAGTTTTCGTGCTTGAGGTCTGAATTTTGTGTTTGAAGCTGAAGTTTTCCGTGTTAGAATTCGAAAATTCGAGATAAAAGTCGAAGTTTTGTGCGTTTGCAGTCGACATTTTGAAAAAAAAATGGAAGGTTTCGTAATGGTTTCGTGTTTAGTCGAAAAATTGGAAGATTGAAAAAAATGGCAGTTTTTAATGTTTGAAGTCGACATTCGGTAGTTCAAGTGGAATGTCGAAGTTTTTCTTGAGTAAAGTTGCAGTTTTCCGTGTTTAAACTCTATTTTTCACATTTCAAGTCGAAATATGGAAGTCGTAGTTTTTGTCAGTCAGTTTTTCTTGTTCAAATCGAAGTTCATTGTCACAGTTTTCGTGTTTGAAGTCGTCACGTCGATATAAAAATTGAAGTTTCCCTTTTTACAAGTCGAAATTTGGAGACAAAAGTCAAAGCTTCTTGTTTCTGCTGAAGTCGAAATTTTGAAATGAAGTCAAAGTTTCCATGTTGAAGTCGGAACGAGAGTCGGAATTAAGTGGATGAGAAGTCAGAATGTCGAGATGAGAATCCAAGATTTTCCTAATTGAAGTCGCAGTCTTTCATGTTTGAAGTCTGAATTTCGTTTTTTGGAAGTCGAAGTTTTTCGTGTTAAAAGTCGCAGTTTTCCTTGTTTAAAGTCGACATATTGATATGAAAGTCGAAGTTTTCCGTGTTTAAAGTCGAAATTTCTTGGTTGAAGTCAAAATGTCTAGATAAAAATCAAAGCTTTTAGTAGTTTAAAGTCGTACCGTTTCGTGTTTGAAGTCTGAATGTGAGTCTTTGAAGCCGAAGTTTTTCGTGCTGACAGTCAAATTTTCGAGATGAAAATCGAAGCTTTTTGCGTTTGAAGTCGAAATTTTGTGGTACATCTAAGCCGGAAGTCGAGATGAAACTTGTCGGAATTTCGAGATGAAAGTCGAAGTTTTTTGTCTATAATCGTAGTTTTTTTGTGTTTGAAGTCGACATTTTGATATAAAGACAGAGGTTTTGTTTTGAAGTCCAAGTTTCTTGTGTTCAAAGTAGTACTGGCAACCGAATCGGTTTTGGAACCCTGCTCAAAAAACCGGCTCCAAAAATCGCGATTTATATGTTAGCTGAAAACCGGCTTTCAGGGCCGGCTTTCGGAGTCGGAGCCGGCTTCCAATACCGGTTCTACCGGAACTGTCGACAACACCGGTACACCAGTTTTCATTTTCCCGGTTTTGGCCAGCACCAGTTCAAAGTCAAATTTTCGGGTTGAAGTCGACATTTCATGGTATAAGCATAGAGGTATAAGTCAGAATACCATAAAACTTGAAGCTTTTTTGTTTAAAGTCGCACTTATCGTGTTTAAAGTCTGAATTTCGTATTTGAAGTCGAAGTTTTACCTGTTTAAACTCGAAATTCCGTTGTTGAAGTCAGAATGTCATGGTTTAGGTTGGAATGTCGAGATGAAAGTCGAAGCTTTTCTTGTTCAAAGTCGCAGTTTTCGTGCTTGAGGTCTGAAGTTTTTTGTATAAGAAGTCGACATTTCTAGATAAAAATCGAAGCTGTGTTCGTTTGAAGTCGACATTTTGAAGAAAATTGAAAGTTCCTTGTTCAGTTGAAATTTGTGGTTGGAGTCGAAATTGAGAGATAGGAAAAATTGCAGTTTTTCGTGTTTGAAGTGAAATGTCGAAATGAAAGTCGAAGTTTTTCTTGTGTAAAGTTGTAGTTTTCTGTGTTTAATTAAATTTTAAAGTCTAAATTTTACATTTCAAGTCGAAATCTCGAAGTCGAAGTTTTTTGTGTTGATGTCGAAATACTATGGTTCAAGTCAGAACGTCGAGTTAAAAGTCAAAGCTTTTTTTGATTAATTATGTCATTTTTAATTTTAATAATTATTATATTTAATTATTAATTTTTGATGATTAAAAAAAAGTAAATTGTTTAAAGTCAACGGTTTTCGTGTTTGAAGTCGACACGTCGATATGAAAATTGAAGTTTTCTTCGTTACAAGTCGAAATTTCGAGACAAAAGTCAAAGCTTCTTGTGTGTGAAGTCGATCGTTTGAAATAAAGTCAAACTTTCTATGTTGAAGTCGGAATTTTGTGGTTGAGGTCAGAATGTCGGGGTGAGGATCCAAGATTTTCTTATTTAAAGTCGCAGCCTTCCATATTTGAAGTCTGAATTTCGTTTTCACGAAGTCGAAATTTTTTGTGTTGGAAGTTGCAGTTTTCCGTGTTTGAAGTTGAAATTTTGTTGTTGATGTCGAAAGGTCGAGATAAAAATCGAAGCCTTTCTTGTTCAGAGTCGCTGTTTTCGTGTTGAAGTCTGAATTTAGTGTTTGAAGCTGAAGTCTTTCATGTTTAAAGTCGATTTATGAAAGTCGGAAGTTTTCCGTGTTAGCAGTCGAAGTTTCGAGGTAACACTCGTAGCTTCGTGCGTTTGGAGTCGACATTTTGAAATGAAGTCGAAGTTTCCGTGTTTAGTTTGAATTTTTAGTTGAAGTCGAATGTGAAAATAAAAGTTTTTCTTGTTTCAAGTCGCAGTTTTTCGTGTTTGAAGTCGAAATTTTGTGGTTGAAGTGGGATGTCGAGATAAAAGTCTCGTTTGAATTTGGAGTTTTTTGTGTTTCAAGTCTGAATTTTACATTTTAAGTCACAATTTTGATATAAAAGTCTTGACGTAAGTCGAAATCTCGAGATAAAAGTCAATTTTTTTTATTCAAAGTCAAAATCTCGAGATGAAAGTCATTTTTTTTGCAATTGGGATCGAAATTTTGAAATAAAAGTCGAAATTTCGTGGTTGAAGTAAAAATGTCGAGATGAAAATCGAAGCTTTTCTATTTTAAATCCGTAGCGTTTCGTGTTTGAAGTGTGAATTTCGTTTTTTGAAGGCGAAGTTTTTAGTGCTAAAAGTCAAAACTTCGAGATGGAAGTCGAAGCTTTTTGCGTTTGAAGTCGCAATTGTGAGATAAAATGAAAATTTCCGTGTTCAAGTCGAAATTTTGTGGTATAAGTCGGAAGTCGAGATGAAACTCGAAGCTTTCCATGATTAAAGTCACCGTTTCTCATATTTTAAATCTGAATCTCGTATTTGAAATTTGAAGTCGAAATTTCGACATAAAAGTCGTAGTTTTTTTGTCTATAATCGCAGTTTTTTGTGTTTGAAGTCGACATTTCAATATAAAGGTTGAAGTTTTCTTCTTGAGGTCGAAGTTTCTTGTGTTCAAAGTAATACTGACAACCGAGCGAATCGGTTTTGAAAGCCCGGCTCCGAAAATCGCGATTCCAATATTAGCTGAAAACCGGCTTTCAGGGCCGCCTTTCGAAGTCTCAAGTTTTCCTTGTTTGAACTCGAAATTCCGTTATTGAAGAGCTTCGATTTTCATCTCTACATTCTGACTTCAACTGTCGAAATTTCATTGGTGAAGTCAAAAGGTCGAGATAAAAATCGAATTCTTTCTTGTTCAAAGTCGCAATTTTCGTGTTGAAGTCTGAATTTCGTGTTTGAAGCCGACTTATGAAAGTCAAGTTTTCCGTGTTAACAGTCGAATCTCGAGATAAAAGTCGAGCTTTGTGCGTTTGGACTCGACATTTTGAAATAAAGTTGAAGATTCCGTGTTTAGTCTAAACTATTTAGTTGGAGTCGGATTGTTGAAATGAAAGCTGTTCTTGTTTCAAGTCGCAGTTTTTCGTGTTTGAAGACGAAATTTCGTGGTTGAAGTGGGATGTCGATATGAAAGTCGAAGTTTTCCGTGTTTAAAGTCGAAGTTCCGTGGTTGAAGTCAAAATGTCTAGATAAAGATCGAAGCTTTTTGTAGTTTAAATTCGTACCGTTTCGTGTTTGAAGTCCGAATTTGATTTTTTGAAGGCGAAGTTTTTCGTGTTGAAAGTCAAAATGTTGAGATGAAACCCGAAGCTTTTCATGATTGAAGTCACCGTTTCTTATATTTGAAGTCTGAATCTCGTATTCAAAGTCGAAATTTCGAGATAGAAGTCGAAGTTTTTTTTCGTCTATAATCAGTTTTTTGTTATTGAATTCGACATTTTGATATAAAGGTACAAGTTCTCGTTTTGAAGTCGAAGTTTCTTGTGTTCAAAGTAGTACTGGCAACCGAATCGGTTTTAAAAGCTCGGCTCCAAAAACCGGCTCCGAAAATCGCGATTTCAATGTTAGCGGAAAACCGGCTTCTGGAGCCGGCTTTCAATACCGGTTTTCGAAGTGGTTTTCAATGCTGACTTTACCAGAACCGGTATTCGACAAAACCGGTACACCGACTTTCATTTTTCCTGGTTTTTGCCAGCAATATTTTCAACTAATATTAAACAATGATATAATCAAAATAATAATAACATTGAGCTATTTTCAGTTGCAAAGATCAGACGCCGGATCTCTGGGCGGGAAGCTGAACGAACCCAACGACTTGCTGATGAGGCTGGCGCGCACGGCGCCCTATTACAAGCGCAATCGCCCCCACGTCTGCTCGTTCTGGGTGAAGGGCGAGTGCAGGAGGGGCGAAGAGTGCCCGTACAGGCACGAGAAGCCGACGGATCCCGAAGATCCGCTCGCCGATCAGAATATCAAGGACCGGTACTACGGCATCAACGATCCGGTGGCCGATAAGCTGCTCAAGAGGGCTGCCGCCATGCCGGCCCTGCCTCCACCCGACGACAAAGCAATAACCACGTTGTACATAGGAAATCTCGGAAATCTCACGGAGCAAGACATTAGGTAAGCTTTGTGGCGCTGAGGAAATTCCAAGAAAATTCTTCTGGAATGCTATTGCTACTAAACGGCTTAATCATCGATTAATCGCACTTGCCAACTTTTGAATTTGATCCAAGTGTTTTGTGTGAGACCTATCCCATTTGGACCTTTACAAGTGCCAGTAGTGTTGTCCAAATATAATCGTGAAAAATAGCAGCTACGATGCAAATTTCTTTTGTAACGCAAGGAAAAACAGGTGCACTAGGCCTCCATGTTGAACAATAAGTCACAAATAAACTGCTGCTGAGAGGTCCAGTACGCTTGGGCATTTTTTTTGTTCCCCTTGCTTTTTGCAAGGGGCGGAGGGGAAATCGCTTGACACCCGGCGATGGATCTATTTGCCTCGGGTAGTGCCGGGCGCAAACCGGCTAAAACCCTTCAGAAGACCTAGTGGTCAACTCGACGGCAATCGGTCAGTGTTTTGTGGAAGATTCAGTGTGTCAAGCGTCGAAACGCGATTCGAGTGCTGCGGGAAGCGGCGCCCCCTCAAAAGAAAGCTAAAAGGTCAGGCTCCCCCCCCCAATTGAAAAAATTGTTCCGTTTCCTTGATATTTTCTGAGAAAATTGCGCTGGATTATTTTAGCTGGGACACCCTGTAGGTACGGTTCATTTTTTTTTCAAAGTCCATTACATGCAAATGGCCACACATTTTACAGTAACGATTCTATCACCATGCATTCTCTTCCTTACTTACTCAAACTTACGTTGACTATTCCATTTTCGCACTTGAACATGGGCCCACTTCCTTTATTCGTCACGATGGTGTAAGCACTCCTCCATTCTCGCTATGTTTTTTTATAATTGACGTTTCATCCACAACTATCAACGTTTAACAGCTAGAGCCGACAGCTGCGTGCGACCTTAAACGAAACTCTTGATGGGCTTCCACGGGTTCTACGTAGGCAACAGTGAAAAAAGCTGTGTTCTTGGTTGTTTGGTATCACTTCCTCGAATGTGAAAATGTATGTGCTCCACAAAACGCAGTACCTACGTTATTATTGCCATTAAAAAAAAATACCAATATGAATAATTGAGTAGCAAACAGAAATTACACGCATCAACACGTATGTTTCGTGACTTTTCTCCTGTGATCTATTCCTTCTTTGAAATAGTACATTACGTAACAAGTACGAAAAGTGATACATTACGCATGAGTGTGTAAGTTAATGCACGAGGCGCAGCCGAGTGCAGAAATCACACGAATGAAAGTAAGACACTTTACGGCGAGTTACGTACACTATTTTTCCTACGACCGAGAGAAAATTACATCCAAATTATGACGTCATTTTCGTGTTCTTCTGTAAACATAGATTTTATTAAAATCAGTGGACAAATGATAATTACATAAATAAGGGTAATTTTGAATGGGTTTATAAAGAAAATGTGTATGTATTTCAAATTTTCAAAAATTGAAATTTTTAAAAATTTATCAATTTTTTCCACAATTTTCAATTTTTTCTCAAAAAACACCGTTTCTCTGACTACCCAGATTTATCAATAGTGATATTTTTTCATATACATATTTCAATTTTTTTCTCGAAAAATACCGCTTTTTTTTTGACCAAGCCGGGCTGTGGCTGTTGTTATGCTTGAGCATCTCACAAGCGAGCGGTACACCGAATTATCGCAAAAAAATCAAGAATCCCATCAAAAACCAGTCTTTCAAATTTTGGTTGCTTTCAAAATACACTGGCGATGGCGTGCAAAATTACCGCAGCACTAAAATTTGGTCATAACTTTGAGGTCGTTTTTTTTTTTAAACCATCCGTCTGAGTTGAGAAATTCTCCTTTTGGGTGAAAGGTTGATTCCTCAAGAATAACACTGTGTAAGAAATAATCGAAAAAAGTCAATAATGGCTTTATACCGGGTGTGACATTGGTGTTGTGTTTTTCCCATATTTCCTAAGCGCCTTTGGCAGCAGGTAAGGTCGGAGGTGGCGTCTCTCACCATCAAGCTATCAGGGTATTTTCGTCGGCCGGCCAAAACCGTCATTAATAAAGGACACGAACAATTTCTTTTATCCTTTGAAGAGCAATAGCGGCCAGCCGGGAAGGGTACGTTTTGGTCATCAGCAGGTGTATGGGACTTCATTTATTAACAACGTCTCCTTGTGAGAAAATTGAAAATCCAATAATGAAATTAGTGACATTTCAACCGTCATTTTGACATTTTAGTATGTTAACTTGATTCAAAGTATTTAGGTGTATTGGATGGGGCTGGTGCAGCTCAAGATTTGCGAATAGACCCCCATTTAATCTTTTGTGGTCACATTTGCATTGCTACCAAAGAATTATTCTGCTTTATAAGTGTAGGTGAGAATGTCATTCATAACTTCACAATGGGGAACTATAGTGGCAAACGCCTGAAGTAATGGCGCTCGTGTTCCATGCACCCCAGCTATGATCAGTGTCATTTTAAGCGTACATAACCTCAACTTTGTAGTTGTCATTTCATTTTCATTTGTCAGCACTCAGATAGGAACCAGCGGTTTGCGTTACTTCGTGAGTTAAAAAGTAGAAACGCCGACAAGCCAAAAATCGCGGTGAAAAAATTGGTAGTGATCGACGCGTTGTGTATCAGGCTGCAACAGTTCCAAAGGACCATACCTTTGCAGTTTGCACTATCTCTTTTTTATTCCCTCTCAGTGGGGCTCCCTCCCCGCCTCAACTCTTCATTGAGCACTTCCCACTCTCCGTACATTTGTTTGCATTTCTTTGAGGTTATGTACGTTAACTGTCAATATGGGTGCATGGAACACGTCGCCCTCTACAATCCGTTTTGCCTATAGTTCCCCATTACTGTTGTTGAAAGGAAATTATGTAGGATTTTAATTTTTATACATCTCACCGCTAGGGTTAGGCGTTCGATAAGGTTATATAATAAGCATGTCAAACCCATACTTTCGGTTGAGACCTTGTCTCTGGTTGAGAGGACATGACTGAGGCCAGCCCTGTAGGTGCGAATTATTGTTGGTCTGCTTATGAATCAGAGTTAGAGTGGTATTAAGCCGGTTTTTCGAAATTGTAATTGAATCGTCGTTTAGATTCGTATTGTTTCGTGATCCGAATGAACTGTGCGTTATAATAACGCACGGCTATAACGCACAGGTTGGGTAGGTTGACGTAATTGACAACTTTCGGGCCTACTATAGCGTGTGAAAGGGGTCACTTTCGTAGGTGGTCGTAGGAAAACGTACTTTACCTCCTTTTACTCCCCCGACCCCACCTCCCAACGAGGAGGGGAAGTGTTGTGAACGCGCTAAAAAAATTTTTCGAGATTTTGACGGATACATTTATGCTTTTGCGCGATACTTTCCATGGGTTGTTATTTTTTCTTTGCGCTTCTCTGCTATTTTTCCCTGCAATTCATTTTCCTCTTCATAACAATAATCGACTGCCTTTTTCTCAACTTTCTTCCCGTTTCGTGTGATTTATTCCTTCTTTCAATGGTTTTCTTATCACGATTGTTAGCGATTTTTAGCCGTGCTTCCTGTTTTACGACGCGTTTTTTGTAAACAGGTCAACACATGAAGTGGTCCACCCCAAAATTTTGCCTCATTTTGAGGGGGCATATCTCGGAAAATACGTTACTGATTATTAAAAGCCTGCTGATGCCCCCTCAAAATGAGGCGAAATTTTGGGGTGGACCACTTCATGTGTCAACCTGTTTAGTTTCATAATGTGGGTTTATCGTCGTATTTATCCTTTGTAACGAGATAGTAAACTGTTCGTTCCACTTCCATCCCTGTCTGCAGTCCCGTTTTCTTGACAATGCTGGCGGTTCCTCCTTGTGTGACGTTTTGCCCTTTCAGTTCATTCAAACTTTGGAACCTGGCCTTGAAACGAACAGCAATTCCTTTACTCATCTTCATATCCGCGGAAACGCAATGTGCCAAAGCACATCCATCTGGAGCCTCGAAGACGTCTCTAATTTTATCGATAACTTTTTGATAGGCGTGTTCAGGCCACCCCATATTGATAACCCCAATTGCGGTAGCCCAGTCTTCACATCGTGATATGGCTTTCTAGATGTTTACTTCTGTAGTGCTTATTCCGGATCCACCGCATTGCTTGCACAAACTTGCTCCCTGTGTAGCCGTGCTAGAATTGCCCGTCGTTTGCATTGCTGCTGAGTAGCTTTTGTTGATAAGTTTTGTGTCTTTATTGGCATCCTGTTGCTGAGACAGTTGAGCCTTCAGCAATTCGATTTATTTCTCCATGTATTGACTTTTGACTGTCCAGTCTTTTTTGCTTTCTTCGTAATTTGTCATTTCCATACTCAATCTTTCCACTTTCTTCCGAAAGATACTGGTCTCTTCATTTTTGGGCAACGCCTTCCGGGTTGCTACCGACCCGAGGACCCATGGTGGAACAGCGAAGCTTACAAGCCAAGCTGAATGCCTCCGTAATCTACTCAACGCTATAACACAAGTATTTTTGCGAACTGCTACTTGCATTGGCCTTATGAATTATCTGAAATAAGCAAATAAGTCGAATGTGAGTTAAATAATACAATTTTTTTTTCAGGGATCACTTTTATCAGTACGGCGAGATCCGTTCCGTGAGCCTGGTGCCGAAGCAGCAGTGCGCCTTCGTCCAGTACACGACGCGGATGGCCGCCGAAACCGCCGCCGAAAAGACGTTCAACAAGCTGATCTTGGGCGGTCGCCGTCTGACCATCAAGTGGGGTCGGTCGCAGGGGCGTTCCGGCACCGCCCTGCTGCCGTCCCTGGAGGCCTACGAGCCGGTGCCCGGGCTTCCCGGGGCGCTGCCCGAACTGAGCAACAACTTTTTCAATCTGGAACCGGGCCACATACCGCTGCCCAACATGCCACCGCCGCCTTCTCTGCTGGTGCCGCCCATGTTCGGCCCGCCTCCCATGCCGCCGTTCTTCTTCAACGCGCCGCAGATTCCGGCGGCGTACGTGCCTGCCGCCGCGGCGGTCACGGCGGCCAACTCCGGAAACAGCACCGTCACCAGCGAAGCGGCGGTGGCGGCGGCCGCCGCAGCCGCCGCCGCGGCCGCTGCAGCTGCTGCCGTCGCGGCGCCCAAGACCACCGTGCACTATCCAAGTCAGGATCCCGCGAGGTTAGGTGCGACGCAGCTGCACGCCGATCGTCAGGAATAATTTTATCCAAATCCTTGATAATTATCTTATCTCCCTGTGGATAGGGAGCTGGTGCCTCGAAACTTACGTCATAAGATACATGATTTTAACCCTGTAGGTCAAATGTGCGTTGATAAGGTTTTTGAAAATTTCTTTGTCTTACATGTCAGACCGGGGGCTTTAGGCTTGTATAGGCTTGTCAATTTTCGAAAAATGTCAGAAATTTACGTCATAAGGTACATGAATGAAACCAACGGGCTTTTGTGTGGGAACCTTTGTGTTTCCCCTTAGTAAAAAACCGGGTCATAAGACAACATTTTTGGGGGCTCTCGGTCCATAAGACAAGTTGAAATTTTCAAAAAAGGCCAAAATTCACCTCCTCCTGGAGACTTCTCTGCTGACATAATTTCAGGAATGAAAAACGATTCTTACTTGATTTTTTACGCAGGTTTCTGTCCACAAAAATTTTTAATGGTACATCGCTTACAGGGTGCAACATCGGAAAATTTTTCTCAAATCTTACACCCTGTATTTTAACATGGAAATCGATTCCGTCTTTCACCCTGATTACAAATATATATCTCACTCAGTAGGTTAGTCAACAGAACGCCTGTGAAAATTGATAAATTTTGGTCCTTTTTTGAAAATTTCAAACTTGTCTTATGGACCAAAAGCCCCCTAAAATTTTGTCTTACGACCAGATTTACGATCAGCCTAAAGATGATGTTCCCACACAAAATCCAGTTGGTTTCATTCATGTACCTTATGACGTGAATCTTTGGCCATTTTTTCGAAAATTGACAAGCTCATATCAGCCTAAAGCCGCCGGTCTGACATGTAAGACAAAGCAATTTTTAACAACCTTATCAACGCACATAAGACCTACAGGGTTAAAATAATGTACCTTATGACGTAAGTTTTGATTCACCAGCTCCCTGTCCACTGTAATCTGCCTCAAAAGTATCGTATTTTGACGTAACCATGTCATGGACATTTTTTTATGAAGCCCACAGAAAATGATTTTTTTTTCTAATTTCTATAAGTTATTGAGGGTTCAAAGACTCGAACCCCTTTAGTTCAAATGCTACCAAGTGTTC
Organism: Anaspis maculata; assembly: GCA_949128115.1. Lineage (NCBI taxonomy): Eukaryota > Metazoa > Arthropoda > Insecta > Coleoptera > Scraptiidae > Anaspis > Anaspis maculata. The sequence goes on from OX421965.1 coordinate 7,645,859, forward strand.
AAATGGAAAATATCATCTACTGGATGTGTACTAAAGCTTTGTTTACTACACAGGGTGAGTCTTAGTCTTGAACTAAAAAGTTCAATTCCGTTGATAAAAAAAATCGTAAAAAAAATAGTTTGCGGAAAAAATTGTTGCAACAAAACCCCGTTTTCTTCTGCTCTTCATTGGTCAAAGGTACCAAAAGTTTCATGTGCAGGCATTGCACCACACATTGTATCAAGAACATTCAATACACATCCAGCTGTTGACATTTTTCACTGGTTATTCTGCTGTGAACAGTTGACTTCGTCATTTGAAATAACTAAACTGGAAGGGTCCAAGTCCCTCTTCAACTTCAAAAGTAAAGGTCGAAGAATTTTTTTATTTCTAATTTTTTTGATCTATCAATTTTCTTGTTGAAACTTCATTATGAATTCTATGGAAGATGCCATGTACCATGTAATACCGTCAGAATGCGTTGCTTTAGAGGCACCCTCTTTTTTACTATAGATTGATTTCTAAACTTTTTTAATTGTAAGAAGCTACATAATAATAAAGTTAGTATTTAGACGAATCTTTTTATTCATTGAACTTCAAGTGCATGTGTTGAGTATGCAACTGGCTCAGTCTAGATTCCATTATATTTGGTCTCCAAGCTATTCATACTTGTTGGAATTGAGACTAAGAAGGGAAGGGCGGTACCTGTACGTCAAATAGATGTTGGGTGAAAAATGCTAGTCTGGCGCGCAACATTTCAATTGATCAGTTAATTAGGTACCCATTGCCCAGGATTTTTTTCGTAATGACTAGCGTCAGGGTAAATGTAATAAGAAATTTCAATATGTTGGCCAAAATAGCGGCAGAAGCATTTTGGCTTGAAAATCAGAATGATCGTACCAGACAAGGGTAAGTTCCAAGTTTCATAAAAATCGTTCCACTAATAAGAAATTTCAATATGGCGGCAAAGCATCATTTGTCCAAAATCGGATGTATTTTGATGAAGATCACATCGCCTGCAAATTTCACTCAAATCGGACCACTTCCAGAGAAATTCAAAATGACGGATCAAAGATGGCGGCCAAGTGACAAAAAACCATTGGTCAACTTTGTATGGTGGTTCACGCATTTGATTGGCGTTCGCACCACATCGATATCTCTTTTTGTTGAGACGATATCTCTCTTTGTTCTATCGCTTTAAAACATGTTGAATATGGAGAATACAAGATGGCGGCGGGGCATCAATTGTCGGAAATTGGATGTATCTTGATGAAGTTCACATCGCCTGCAAATTTCACTCAAATCGGACCACTTATTCAGAGGAATTCAAAGTGGCGGATCAAAGATGGCGGCCATATGACAAAAATCATTGGTCAACTTTATATAGTGGACACGTACGCATTCGATTGGCGTTTGAATCTCACCGATATATCTTTTTTTGTTGAGGCATGGTTCTCCTAGTTCTATCACTTTGAAACATGTCCAATATGGAGAATACAAGAGGGCGTCGGGGCATCAGTTGTCGGAAATTGGATGGATCTTGATGTGGTTTACATTGCCAGCAAATTTCATTCCAATCGGATCACTTTTATAGAAATTCAAAATGGCGGATCAAAGATGGCGGCAAAGTACCAAAAAAAAAACGAAAGTCAACTTGACATTCTGGACATTGATCTACTGATCAGCGTTTACACCATATCGATATCTTCTTTCCCTGAGGAGTTATCCCTGGTACAGACAGACGGACGGACAAGGTGAAGCTAAAAGCGCCCTTTTCCCATTTTTTTGGAAAGTGCGCTGGAAATAGCTCAACCAATTACGAGATACTCGACGGCAATCGGTCAGTGTTCCGTGGAAGATTCAGTGTGTCAAGCGTCGAAACGCGATTCGAGTGCTGCGGAAAGCGGCGCCCCCTCAAAAGAAAGCTAAAAGGTCAGCCTCCCCCAATTGAAAAATTTGTTTCGTTTTCTTGATATTTCCTGAAAAAATTGCGCTGGATTATTTTAGCTGGGACAGTGAAAACAGTAGAGGTGCGGTTCATTTTTTTTTTTCAAAGTCCATTGTGATGCAAATGGCCACACATTTTACAGTAACGATTCTATCACCATGCATTCTCTTCCTTATGCAATTTTGTTTTAAGTCGATCTAGGTATGGAGGAATGCGATTAAGCTTACGTTGACTATTCCATTTTTGCACTTGAACATGGGCCCACTTCCTTTATTCGTCGCGATGGTGTAAGCACTCCATTCTCGCTGTGTTTTTTTTTGATAATTGACGTTTCATCCACAACTATCAACGTTTAACAGCTATAGAGCCGATAGCCGCGTGCGACATTGCTCCTTGTAGGTTGTTGTACCTCTCAAAGTGTATGCTGCAAAGAAGGGAACGTGATACGTGCCAGATATTTCAGCTTTTGTGTCAGGCACGGGACACGGCCAATACGAAACTCTTGATGCGCTTCCACGGGTTCGACGTATAGGCAACAGTGAAAAAAGCTGATGAATTCTCGGTTGTCTGTATCACTTGTGCGAATGTGAAAATATATATGTGCTCCACAAAGCACCGTATGTTATTAAATTCAGCTTGGGTAATACCTGTTACTTTTTTTTCAATTTATATTTCAAATTTTCACCTGAAACTATATCTAGGTACTTCTTCCTACGACTTCACTTACTTTATAAATTAAAAAAAATCAAAAGCGGCTTTTCTACCACCTTTTTATGACATGATTTGAAATAGCCATAAAACGGATAGAATTGACGAGAACGGCGCTGCAGAAAGTAGCATGCTGAGGATGAGGCAGCGCTCGCGCTCGGCGCTCGGCGCCCTCCGCCAGCGCCGGTCGATCTAGGTGCTTTCCGAGTTCCAGCCTGACTATTACCGCATGTATTTACTTACACTTTGCACAAAATAAATACAAGAGCGCCGAATCAGCCTCTCTATATTCTGCAAAAAAATTATCTCCTGTTCAGTAAACTAAAACTTGTCAATTCGTATTTGCGCTCTTCTGTCGGCCACGAAGGATTAACAAAGATAGGTATACTAAGGTATATAGGTATATTTTATTTTGTTGTTCAATTTTTATCTTTGTCGTCCTATAGGTACTAGGTACTAGTATACCTATTTTGTTACTTCTTGTGGAGACTTTTTTGTGTAAAAAGATTATCAATTTGTCTCAATGTTTTGCTCGACTGCAAAAGACTGGACGGCCAGGAGTTTCAACAAATTTTCTAGGAGCCGAATGAGTTTATTATTGATTTCATTTATTTTTGATAAAAGATCGAGTGAAAGATTTTAAAAATATGATAATCATCTTATTGGCCATTTTTGAAAAAAATTATAGATAATTGTGTTCCCATTGTGACCAAAAATCCGGAGGAAGAGGAAATGGAAGCTTCCAGCTCAAATTTGAGATCATTATGATTATTATTATTATTAACTGGGAAAATTTTCACCTGTGGCGCTCTAGCGGGGCCTGCGTGCTAGCGCCCGTTTGTGATGTTCACTTTCTTGGGGCGCACAATTGCTACATTGCCACAGGCGCCAACAAGCCTATAGTTACGGCACTGTTTTCAGCTTACCCCTATTTTGCTCCCCGGTCCCGTTGGTGTGTTTAATCTTTCGTTTAGTACCGTTTCCACTTCATTCGGGGTTGCATATCCGCCCGGCGCTAAAAATACACCGCGTAGTTTCCTAACTTTCATATTTTTTTCCTCGTTTTTTTCTCTCGCAAGTTTGTGGATATTCCACAAAATTTCTTTCGATAAACCTTCTCAGTCACTGTTTGTAGTCCATTCCTACTTTTGGAATGATCGAAATCGAGGTCCCCTTTATGACACGGTTGACGAAAAACTCTTTATCCAGAAAATTGGGGGGGGGGCATGGCTCCCCTTGCCCCCCCCCCTTGGTTCCGCCGCCCCTGCAAGATGGTGCTAATTTTATAGTTTTTCAAGGGTTGCAGCCATCGGTTACGCGTTGCAGCCCCTTTCAGGAGACTATAGCTTGAAATTGGCGAACCCATGGCGTCCCTCATAATATGTCCCTCTCGTAAATTGTTTACGTATAGGTACTAAATAGGTACCTACTAAATACTAAACTAATACGTAAACACATTACAGTTTACAAACAAAAATAAGGTCAAGTGTCCGAAAATCTCTGTTACGTTTCCGTAGGGCCACCCTGTAGAACGCGGACCCCGTGAGCTGTCTGACTCTTATCTCGTTGTGGTTTTTCAATTCGAATTCGAACAAATAGCTGAATGAATGGACGGGCTATGTTGTTATTCCTAGAAGTCGCGCAGAGAAAGCCCCTCCACCTCCACTATTAAAAGTTCGACACAACGGAAGACATATATGCTTGGCACTCGGCAGGGGGTTCGGGTTGTACTTATACAAAACACCCTGAGCCTGAGAGGGACAAGTCACCCCCACCATCCTTCCGTATCTCACCCGAACTCGAACCATTTGACCATGTCTTCTCTTCTGTGCGGTCTTCGGAAAGTTCCGAATTCCGTCCAAATTTAACAAGTAAATGCAGAGTTACGCTGACGTTATTTTCCAAGTTTATTCGGATGTCGGATGATTGATTCGGTTCTATTTGTGCATAGTGTTTACTGTTTAGTGTATCATAATATGTGAGAGGTGTGAGGATAAGGGAAGAATCGCGAAAAATGGAGACGCAGCTTGAGACATACCAGTAAGTAGTGAAGTACCTTACCTAGTACAGTCAGTAACCCTATACGATTACCTGATTATTCTGGGTATTCTGCTGATTCACTTGAGGGGGGAAGTTGATGGCAAAGTCAATTCTGATTGCAAAAATTGCTGGCCGACTTACAAAATACATTTCATGAAATCACAGAAGGAGAATTATTGCCCATCAAAGTCGTCATCAACTGGTTCAGGACGGAGTTGAATTGGTAAAATAAAGCATTATTGCGAAATCAATTTCTGTTTACTTTTGGATTTTGGAAATGCCAATGGGCTCAAACCAAAGTACATCCTTGTAGCTTTCGAAAGAGACCAAAATGGTAAGAATCCGTCAAGGAAATGAACCCACAGGGATTGATTTGCAACGCTTTATTTTGCCTATTTAACTCTGTCCGTAATTGTGACTGGAAAATGATGGGAAAATGGCCTTGCTCCTGCATTAAAGAGAAAAGCGGCACTTTTCGCACTACTTCATAAGATTATAGTCATCAACAAAAAAAAATGGCACCAAAAAATTGCTAGACAAATTCAAATAATTTACGGTAAAATAAAATGGTCCACTATTATTTATTATCGTATTAGTTTTAGTTGAGAAACGGCCCTGTTTACTGGGCCCTGTTTCACTTACTGAAAAAAAGCTGTAATTTTCGCAGCAGCACATAAAACTAGTCATTTCACTCAGCCTGCATGATTTCTCCTAAAAGATGACCCAAAAAGAAGCAGCTAGACAAATTCTAACAAATTGCGTTAAAATAAAATGGTCCACTATTCTGTTATCCTAATAGTTTTGCTTGCGAAATGACCTTGTTACTGCACTAACGAAAATAGCAGTGATTTTCGCACGAGTTCATAAAACTAGTCATTTCGCTCGGCCTGTTATTCCCTCGTAAAAAATTGCAGTGAATAAAATTCTCGATAAAATTATTCAAAATTCATTATCCTCACTATGGAGGAGGGCATAGCGTATAATACACCGCTCCAGTTGAGGCTCCAGTTAGCCCAGGCGTCAGGGAGAACAATAAGGAAATAATTATTTCCTTGCTGGAAACTAGCTTTAAACGATCTGTGTAGCTTAGGTTATGACATACTTGTTTCCCCCCTTCCGGAAATGTCGGCGTCATGTCGCCATCATCAACAAGAAGTGCACCAGCGTGGTTTTTGCCGAATATCTTAATTTTGGGTCATCTGACAGCAAAAGATGTAGGGAGTCATTTTGAAGCCTATAAAATTCCCTACAGTTTGGGTTTTCAATCAATTTTCCGCGACCTATGGTCTTTGAGATAGAGCTTCTGGAAGCGAGAGTCATTGTCGTGAAAGCTCCATGGCCACTTGACTCGAAAAACTAAAATGTCGATGTGACAAAAAATTTCAAAATGGGATTACTCAAGAATTCTTTACACTATAGTTGCGGTGATAGCCTCAAACTCTTCCTCTTGAACCGTAGATTACGAATATTAAACAGTCAAAAACGTCACATTGTACATATACAGGGTGTACTACGGGAATCAAATCAGAACAAAGAAATTTGACATATTTCTTCGATTTAGCCTATGCGAAACTCTAAGCACTTATCACGAGTCCAATATCAATATGCATTGCTATGTAAGCTTTACTTGATACACTTAAGAAGTGGTCAGCACACAGCCTTCCTGTAAAATGTTTTGAAGGCCCTCTGAAATCATCAAAATTTACAGTAGCAAGAAATGTATTTAACAGTATATTATATACCAAAAGGAACCAAAGTGAATTTTTGATCCCTTGGGTGAAGTTTGTTGCTCGAGGGCCCTTTGGGTCCAAATCCCCAAATTAAAAATTCACTTTGGTCCCTTGGTATATAATATACTGTTATATACATTCCTTGGTACTGTAAATTTTTAATATTTTGATGATTTCAGAGGGCCTTCAAAACATTTTACATTTAAGCTGTGAGCTGACCACTTCTTAAGTGTATCAAGTGAAGCTTATAGAGCAAATCCATATTGATATTGGACCCGTGTTAGGTGCTTAGAGTGTCGCATATAGGCTAAATCGAAGAAATATGTAAAATTTCTCTGATCTGATTTGATTCTCTCAGTACACCCTGTATATGTACAATGTGACGTTTTTGACTTTCCTATATTCGTAATTAACGGTTCAAGAGAAAGAGTTAAGGACCATCACCGCAAGTATAGCATGAAGGATTCTCGAGAAATCTCATTTTGAAATTTTTTTGTCACATCGACTTTTAAGTTTTTCGAGTCAAATCGCCATGGAGCTTTTACGACAATGCCTCTCGCTTCCAGAAGCTCTATCTCAGAAACCATAGGTCGCAGGAAGGTCATTTTAAAACCATTCCGTAGGGAATTTCATTGGTTCCAAAATGACTTCTTACATCTTTTGCTCTCAGATGGCCCAAAATCAAGATATTCGGCAAAAATCACGCTGGTGCACTTCTTGTTGATGATGGCGACATGACGCCGACATTTCCGAAAGGGGGGAAATTAGTATGTCAAAACCTAAGCCACACAGATCGTTTCAAGCTAGTTTCCAGCCAGGAAACAATTATTTCCTTATTGAGCTGATTTTTGCTCTCTGGCGCCTGGGCTACAGTGGGGTGATAACTCGACTGCAGCAAAGTTCAGCCGAAAATTCACGTCTGCAACCGGCAGTACGGCAATGTGCAGAGAAAAACCGACGGCGTACTCAGGCATGCAGACGAAGTCGGAAACGTACCGTGGAGTTTGAAGACAGAGTCCAGGTCAACCGTGCGCTTGTCGGTCCCAGTGCTTGTATGGACCTACCATCAAACATCCACGCACCACATTGTGGCTCGATGAGTCCGGCTGGTCTGGGAATGGGCCCATAAGCTAGGCCTACGTGCCAGGTGTACAATGTTCCATCAACTTCCCCCAATAAATCCAGAATCCTCAATATTCAATTTCCGTTTACCAATGTCCATAGCTTTGATTGGATCTCATCATTTGGAAACTGTTACTGAAATTGAATTGAACCAGACAGTTGTAGAGTCTTTGAATAGGTTTTCAACGATCTCGGACTTGATACATTTGCACCAACTTTTCAGGGCGAATTGGCGCTAAATCACCATTTGAACCGCAATTGTAGCACGTGTAGCCAAAACGTGAGGATTTGTTGATTTTTTTTATATTTTGCTGTCGGTCAGTCTGTCCGCACGAAAACGCATTTAATCTCGCATTTAATGGAGACCTCAGTGTGGCTAAACCGTTGGGCGGATTTCAACCAAAAGTTATATACACATGTCATAAAGCGTAGACATGAAAGCAACAGCGGTGACGAGATCTGTCGATTGAAAATGTCACTACAGTGAAATGACAGACAGCTTACCTATGTCAACAAATGTCAATTGTTTCACATCGTTGGATTTTATAGAAAAATAATCGATTTGGTTCGGTCACTCTAGTTGGGAGTTTCACTCCACCTATTCACTTGCGTGGCTAAAGATTGATTAACTTCAGGATTAACTCAATCCTGTATTCCCGTATTCATTTGAACAAAACGGTTTTTGGAAAATTTCGAGCAAAATTCTTGGCTTGAAGACGTGCTGATGCAATTTTGAGTGAAATTCGGGCTCTTCAACGATACGAAACTTGATATAATCACGTCACGTGTCTGCTTTTCGGGACAAACTGAAGTTAAATGTCCATTTCAGTCGCAATGTTAGCACTAAAAAATAGCAACTCTCTCAATCCACCTTTTCCATGAAAACATCACGCATACCTGTGAGGGTACAACTGGTGGTCTGTAGTAGCTGTCTGTACGAGCGGAAATCTGCGCTCACAGGTATGCGCGCAAGTGATTTCCCTGGTGGAAAAGGTGGATTGTTATATCGAAAAATATATCGGCTTGGTCTTCGCAACAGTAAAATGCCTATTCCAACAAATACGCTAAAGATTTCTACTGTGATTTCTGTGTGGTAACGGCACAATTTTGATTCGTAACTTGAAAACATGCAGTCAAAATTCAACATAACTACCTTGGTTGTATAGGAATTTTAAAAAGCTTTCCAACGATATCAAGCTTGATAGAGTTGCACTGAGCTACTGCGTTTCGGGACAGATTGGAGCCAAGTGTCCATTTCAACCACAGTTGTGGCATTTGAAGTAACTTTCGTTATTATTATATTAAAAAAAAAACAGCGATTCGGTTATTTGAGTTGAGGGTTTCGCTTCAGTCACTGGTCCGTCACTGGCACTGCGCAAGATTTTTCTATCACTTCTGGTTTTTGACATCATATTGTTCAGAAATTCATAACTTGAGTACATGCTAATGAAATTGGATTGAGCAAGCTTAGTTATAAAGAGATTTTAAAGAACTTTCCAATTACATCAAATTCGATACAGTTACTCCAAGATACTGGTTTTTTGATGCAGATTGTGACTAAATGCCCATTTTACGCACAATTGTAGCATTACAAAAACATCAAGCTCTATCACTTTATTTTATTGAAAAAGATCGACTTGATTCTTTCGCTCTAGTTCAAGCGAGAGTTGGACTTCCTCGAAGACTTCGCTCCGGCTACTCACCCACGTTTCAAGACTAATTTCAGCGTTTAAAGGTGCATTCAGTCTGCTTATTTAGCCGCAAGTTTTAATTTTAGCCGTAAGCGCTGTATCGCTTATTGGCTGTTCTGAGGAGGCTGATTTGCAAGAGCCAATGGGCGTCGCTGCGCTTGCGACTAAAATTAAAACTTGCGGCTAAATAAAGGTGCGTTCAGTCAGCTCTTTCAGGCACTTTTTCGTGATATAACCCAAAAAAAATTCCAAAGGGATTGACAACTCATGCATCGTGTGCAGAACATGATGAACAATTTCGTTCCCAACGGTTTTTTTTTGTCAGATCAGCCATTTATCAGATAATCTACCATGAAACACAGCGTTACATAAATTTCTCGTGGCGCGCTTGAAACTACCCCCCACTTCAACCGCTGTTTACGCGAATTGGGTAGGACCTAGGCATGTGATTGATGCAGACTTAAGTGGGGAACATTTTGAGTCTTCTAGTTATTTTACGTGCAGGTGCCCGTTTGGCAGAAAAATGAGAAAAACCAGCACAGTGTCAATTTTAGGGGCGGTTTTCACCCCATAACTCGGCTAGCGCCAACGGGACACTTGGGGACTTTTTTTTTGGTGAATAAGAACATGCTTCCGAATGTCTCTGCAAAAACTCAGCTTTATATCAAAGATGTCTACCTCTACCATATAAAATTATCGAACTCCTGGACTACAATAGGGGTTTGCCCTGAGCAATCATTTCAGGGACATGCGCTAAATTTTAGGCGGGCTTTTTAGAACAACCGGACAAAAACCTTTGAATCCTAGTCTAATGCATCTGTAATGTAATAGAACGCGGTAGATTTCCAACGCTAGTCTATTTTAGAGATAAAATATGCTATAATATTTGATCTGTGCAGAAATTTTGTTCATGACAAATATGCGTAAATGCATTGGTTTGTCCGGTTGTTTTCAATATCCCGCCATTGCTTGCACCTCGCACATGTGCAGTATGGCCAGGAAAATGCCCTATTGGCCCATGGTTCAAGATTGATTCTATAGTTTTCAATAAATAAACAATCTGAATCTTCGTAGCTTGAAAACGTTCCCTCGAAATTCGGTTAAACCAGTTGTTGAGACATTTCAAAGAACGAAAGACCGCCTCCGGTATTCAACATTCATTGTGTATTCCAACAGAATAAAAGAGAGGCTGAGAAACGTCAGGGTCACGCACCTGAGGAGAATGCGAACCCTCGGCCAAGGCCATTTCGGTCACGTGGACCTGGTCAAAATCGAAAACGACGGCTCCGGTCTGACCTTCGCCCTGAAAAAGATCCGCAAATCGTCGGGACCGGACTGCATCGCCGGAACCTACACGAAATCCGAGAAGGAGCTGCTGGCCCAAGTCGACTGCAACTTCATAGCCGAGCTGTACAAGACCTTCGCCACCCGTCGCTACCACTACCTCCTCCTCGAGAGCTGTCCCGGCGGGACGCTCAAGCGAATGCTCGACAAGAAAGGCCGCTTCGACAGCGACACCGCCCGCTTTTACGTCGCCTGCGTCATCGAGGCCACCGGCTACCTGCATCGCAACTGCATCGTCTTCAGGGACCTGAAGCCGGAAAACTTGGTCCTCGACGTGCGTGGTTACCCCAAGCTGATCGACTTCGGGCTGGCCAGAAAGCTGTCCGAGGGCGAAAAGCTCAACCAGAAGGCCGGCACTCCAGACTACATGGCTCCGGAGATCTTGGCCCGCGAATACTACGACATGAGCGTGGATTACTGGTCGCTGGGCGTGATGGTGTTCCAGTTTTTGTGCGGGAAGTATCCGTTCAAAGGCTACCCGAACCTGCCCGTCCTCTACGGGAACATAGCCAGAGGTATCGACGAGGTGGCGTTTCCGAAGTGTATTCCGGAGGTCGCCGTCGAGCTGATCAGGGAACTGTGCAGGATGGACCCCGCCGAAAGGCTCACCGACCAGAATGGAACCCTCAGAGGACACGGGTATGATCCACTTTTTCTTTGTATCTTCCTTCTCCATCGACTTCCAGTGCATTCCAGCTCGACACGAATTTCAAATTTGGCGCACTACGATGAAGGGCGTCCTCATTGACGTTTTCATCGGCAAGTGACAGTTGAATTGGCGAACATAGTTGAATCGCTTCAACCTTCAACCAGTAGCAAGGCGAGGCAGGAGCTAGGAGCTAGGATAACGTGAGAATGAATGAGGTGATACCCTGCTGCAAATGCCCATCAGAGCCCAACAAAAAAAAAAACATTGGATTCTGATGGGCTGATGTGGGTTTTTGTCCTGGGAGTTCCCATCAGAACCCAACTAAAACTTAAGGTGTTATTTTGACTGGGAAATCCCAGCAAATCCCAACAGAAACATCCACTTGTTCAGAAATGGTTGGGTTTTCCCAACAAAAAACGGAACGGTCCTATTGGTCGTTTCTTCACCCCTCCGTCTTGGTGCAGCCGACCGTTTGAAAGCTAGCGGCCGTTATTCTTGTGAAACACGTCAACATGGAACCATCCACGACGCCTGAAAGAAAAAAAAGAAAATATAAACAATATTTAGAGCCCACAGGGTCAGTGGCAATAGACATTTCGTACAGGACCCAAAAAAGATGGGAAAAGAAGTTTGCCGATACACAAACTTTTTGGGAGGTTGACTTTTTCATTTTTGAACCCATTTTTGGATTCCTTAATTATTCTACAAAAAAGGTTCTCTTACTAAATTTCGATAAGTGTTTCCGAGAAAAATCCATCAAAAATGAAAAACAATGACGAAAAAAGTCAACCACCCAAAAAATTAGGTTAAAAATGGTAGGGGTAGTATTGGCCCTGGTGACCCCAAAAATGCAATCAAAACCAAACTCACACCAAAACATGTCTTCAATCTGCTTATTATTGTTCCAAAAACCAATAAAGTTTCGTTCAGAAGTTATTAAAAAATGACTAATTTGGGAGATCAACTTTAAGGGTGAATATTTTACTAAGGTGATTTTTGGTAAGTCAGCTTATTTCTGTCAGAGTAATAATCTCCTAAGAGGTTGCCCACCCTTACAGGAACACCCTGTATAAATACTTTATAATAAAAAGGAAAGCACCTTTGGATAAACATTTTCTATTCCGCTGGTGTCCGATTCTGGCATGCAGTATTTTATGTTTGGCAGGCGAATCCTCCCCATAGCCTCTTGTTTTCTATATGCATCATCGGGAGAATCTAGAATAGAATTGAAAAATTGTTTAGCTTTTGGAGCCAAAATTAGCAATTATCACCGATGAACTTTTTCATGAAAATAAAATCTCAATACATTTAGTAAACATTGATGAGAATAATACTCGTCTCCAGCACTGTAGCCACAATTATTGAATTATCAATATCAAAAAGTGTTGCTCAGTGCTGTAAACGAATATACCTACTGACAAACGGTTCTAATACTCAGCACTGGGGGTACATTATTGTGACACCCTGTACAAATTAGGATTGATTATTATTATTATTAACACTCACCCCCTAAACACACAACTAAGGCTTTATAGTATCTTCCGTCTGCCCATTTTGTTTTGAAAAGCCTGCTCTTGTCAAGTTTCCAGGACTCAACGGTAAATTTTTTAATGTCAACGATAGCGACAACAAGAGTGTCTCCATCTTCCAAGAATTTTACGAATGCATATGATTCAGATTCAGTTGATGCAGATGCAGATATCATCTCTGTGGAGGGTGGAGGAAATGTAATGTTAGTATTAATGCGTATTAGGGCCACTTGTAGTTATAATCACAGTTTAACTTTAAACTTTGTTTCGTTGCCGTGGAAATAATTGTGGCAACAATATAAATTAAGTTAATAAAACTAAGTTTCAAGTTTAACTGTGGTTATACAAGTGGCCCTTAATGGCACAATTTAATTAATAGCACCTGATGTAACGCGAAAAACCTCAGCTCTACACAGTACACCAATACGACACCACACACAACAAGCCTTCAGGTTCAGGCTAGAAGGGCTGCCGGCTGACTATGTTGACTACGGCACTACGCACTCTCTGCTAGTCTTGCTTTGCTACTGGCTGAACTGTTGTGTGGAAGACATCATCACTCCTAAAACAGAGAAAAACTTAGTGGATCAATTTACCGCATTGACTGTTGTCATGAGTCTTGGTTTATGTCGTACGCTGCCTTATTTTGGCCTCCTTTTTTGATAGTAATTACCTTTATTTCCTTGAACTTGATATTGCAATGGGAGGCATGGACGATTTTGCTCCCGCCAGGAGGCGCTGCAGTTGGTTGGGACCTCTAGGGATTTTATCTAGCCTAGATTGCATATAAGCAAGCGCGTGGTGTCAAATTGTCAAATCAATAAACGTCAAATATTTAGAAATGTCACCGTGAACATAAATTGGAATTTTTGAATCGTATCGTTGAATCGTTCATGAGGATGCCGTAGGCTCTTGCAGCGAGGGTCAGGACGCGGCCTCAAACTCCGGGTAAGCTCAGTTTGACTGCCGAAGAAAAAAAATACATTTTTATTCACTTTTATCGTAGACCCGGGCCCGGTATGGTACTCTGGAGAGGTAAATAGATGCTTGAACAAGCCCTTCCTGCTCCATTCTACCAGACAGATGGAGACAAGAATCATCGAAAAACATTGACATTGCTGAGGTGCATGAAGGGATCTAGGTTATGTTGGTTCTATGTTGAAGTTTTGAACTTGTTCAGTTAGGTTATTATGTTCACAGCGTTGTGCGTAGTATACGAAAATTAAACACATGAAATACAGTTCTTTAATCAGCCAGGGCATTTCACTTTATTACAATAATTCAAACCATCACTTTACAGAGAGTTTTCCACACTGCTACAAAATTGTGAAGCCTTCAGGTTTATGGCCTCTTTTGTGTTGTGTCTGATGCCTTGCCATGAGTAGTATATTTTGCTTGCCTACTATCATGCAGCTTACGTCCGGCTTGTAGATGGAAACTGCAAAATGATTTCAAACTCATTGGAATGTATTGATGATAGAATGATGGACTTATACCTCGGCTTCATTGAGTGGAAGGGCGACTCTTGTATTGGTGATACCAAAATGTTCTTCTGTTCTCGTATAGTATAGTCTAATTTCTCTCTCCGTTATCCATGTGCTTAGGATGAAGCAGGAGTGGATCATTCAGAGCATCCATTTGCCTCTTCAGTAGATACCATATGGAGCCCCTCGGGTCTATAGTAGTAAACAAAAATGAATTTTTGCCTTGGGCAATCAAACTGAACTTACCCCAAGTTGAACGGAGCCCTGCTTAAACATGATAGCTTGGGACCACTGTGGGTTGCATTTATCGTCTCACCGGCCGGGATTTTGTCTCGCACGAACCGCCAGACGGCCCCGCGCTGCTTCGCTCGCATTTGCCCTGCCTTTCAAACGACAAGCACCCGGTACCGGTGACACTAACACCATGCGAGTCATGCGATGACAATAAACAATAAAGATAGGTTAGGTTACGCTCTGACAAGCAATGACAACTGCAAGCTTGACCTTGGACTTGACGTTGACATGACGTTGACATGACGTTGACATTTGGTCCCAAGCCTATGTCGCGCCCTCTGGAATGCGTTTGCGAGAATGCCTCCCATTGCAAACACAGTAGTTGAGAACAGCACACACACACACAGAACTAGCCAGAGGGGGGCACAGGCCGCCCGTACCGTACGCGTGAGTGGCACTTGGGGCACCGAAGAACAGGCTGGGGCACTTGGAGACAGAGAGCAGAGACGCGGAATGCGAAAAGCGAAAACGCCGGAAACGGAAACTCTCTGCTGCCGAATGGACTGTCACATTAATGACAAATGACAGGCGAAAAACGCGGGAAGTTCGACACACGTCCTGCTTGGCCGATTGGCGATCACGGTGGCGCTCGCATCACCGTAGCGCGTAATTCAAATATTTCAATTGACACTGCACCGAGTTACATTTTCCATCAGAAACCATCATAGCCCATCACAAAAACTTGACGTTGGGAATCCCCAACAAAAATGCGGACTAGATTCCAGATGAGCCCAATGCACCCAACACAGCCCAACACAAAAACAAGAAACTTTGTGTTGGGCTCTGTGTTGATTCTGATGGTCATTTGCACCAGGGTAGCGAAGGATTTCGTGAAATTGCGTCAAATCGCGCAGGATTGTTTGAGACGGGAGAGGATTACTCGAGATTGCTTTCAGTTTCTTGAGACAGGATAGGATAGCGCAAGAGACCGGGTGTGACGATCGCTTATGATTGCTTAAGACGGGATATAATAGTGAGATTGCGTGGGAAGAAGTGAGTGAGTGGTGTGGCGTGGGATTGCTTGAGATGGGATAGGATAGTGTGAGATTATCGATGTGAGATCACTTGGGATGATGGCGTGGGCTTACTTGAGAAAGGACCGTGACCTCGACCGTGACCGAGCGATATTAGAAATGTTGTTTCAATTTTGCGGTTTGCCTGAACTCTGTTGTGTTTCTATGTTACTTTAGAAACTGTGGTGAGTCCCCTTATGCCTTGTTGTGTTGTAAGGAGCTGCTGAGCTTCCTCATACTCGTAGGTAGAGGGTCGCTTGGGGCCGACAGGAAGTGACGTTACCAGACCCGGTTTATAGCGGTTCATAACGGTTCCAGACCGGTTTTGTGGAACCGTTAAACCGTTCTGGAACCGTCTGGTGACGTCACTTCTGTCGGTCCCAGGCGACTCTCCACCTACTTATGCCTTCTTGTGTTATTTAGAGCCCTATTGGGTGTCTTCACGTGTCATTCATTAGGACCCTGGTGAGCCCTCTTGTTTTTTCGTGGTCTTCAGAACTCCAGTAATCTCTCTTGTGCTGTTAGAAACCTCACTGGATCCTTTTTTGTCCATGACTTTCGGAACTCAATAAGCCTTCTTTTGCCTTCTTTTGTTATTCGTAGCCTCATTGGGTCCCCTTATGTCTTCAATGTGGTTTGAAGTCCTGCTGAGCCTGCATCTTTCCGTAGTTTTCGGAGCTTTAAGCACCCTTGTGCCTTTCTGTGGTATTTGGAGCCCTTTTGTGCTGCCTTATGTCCTCATAGTCCTCGTTCGGAGACCTGATGAACCCTCTTGTGTCTTCAAATTTTTTGTTCACTCTGGTGTGCCTTCTTGTGTCCAACTATTTTATTCAGAGGGCCGCCGCCTAGACCTTTTTTCACCTTCGTGCAAAATTCAAACTGGCGATGACGCCCCTCTGTTGGGTGAAATCAGACGGGGTCCAATTGCACCGCAGTCGGTAATCAGAATTTTGGCGGGCCGGTCCCAAAATTGACCCTCCCTTTTAAAAAATGCAATGAAAATAGTTAGATTAGAGTGTTCACCGCTTCAAGTACTTCCAGACAAAACAATTGTCTGAAACACAAAAGGCGCTAGAAAAACATCAAGTGAAACGCATACGTAAAGTATGAAATTATATCTACTGTAATATTTGAATGTAATAACAAAAGAACAACAATGGACATAATGGAATATTTGTATGAATAACCATCGAAAAAATGGAATTGCATATTAAAATAGATTATACAGGGTGTCCCAGCTAAAACAATCTAGCGCGATTTTCTCAGAAAATATCAAGGCAACAAATTTTTTTTTTCATTTACACAATTATTCATTTCTATGGAGAATCCAGGTGTGTTGAGTGAAAAAGTCCTAGTAACGGCTGGTGTTGAAATCAACAAGTGTGTGATCGGTGACGTCACGGATTCCGATTATTGTGTTCGCTGGACTTTGAGGCAGAATTTCTGGGTTATTGGGCCAGGTTAAGACATCGCTGACACATCAATGAAAAGCCCAGAGAAAGAGGATTTTTTTCATATTAAGTATTTTGTTTTGTCGGTCATGAATTTTCGAATTCTTGTGACTCGCCCGATTCAAATTGCATTTTCTTGGAAACTAGAGCATCTACAAGCATCGGCGCCCCCTCAAAAGAAAGCTAAAAGATCAAGCTTCCCCCCAATTGAAAACTTTTTTTGTTGCCTTGATATTTTCTGAGAAAATCGCGCTGGATTGTTTTAGCTGGGACAGTCTGCATTTGAAGACAGAAAACGCGCCCGCGGCGCATGCTCCTCTCTAGGTACAGACATTTTACTTCCAGCGGTTTCAGTTAGATGGCGCCTCTGATCAGTTCAGAACTGATGAACTGAAGAATTCAAAGGCACCCGTTGAACTTTGGCTTGGTGTCAACTATTTCATCAGATGGCTAAGCTTTTTTTTGCGAACAACAAGAAAAATCCTAATGGATTCTTTTACCTTTATGTGTCGCTCAAAGCCCTGCTGAGTCCCCGTGTATCTTTTCGTGGCTTTCGCTATTCTAGTAAGCCTCTTCCGGTCTCCATGTCTTGGTCGGAGCCCTGATATGGACCCTCTTGTGTTTTGTCGTGGCTTTCAGAACTCTAATGAGCCCCCTTGTGTTTTCTCATGTTTTTCGGGAACAAATTATCGACTTTTCCATAGTTTATCCGAACGTGTTCAAGATTTCTGCTGTCATTTCTATTCAGTGACGTCATAGTTTTGCTTCCTTATTTGAAAACGTGCCGTCAAAATTCACTATAACTAGTTTTGTTGTACAGGAATTTTGAAAAGCTCTTCAACGATACGAAACTTGATGCAGTTGCGCTGAGTTACGTTGCGCAGGTTGGAGCCAAGTGTCCATTTTAACCGCAGTTGTGGCATTTGAACACAGCAACTTCATTACTTTTGTATGTATTTGAAAAAATTGCGATATATACCGTTTTAATGTTGGACTCATCCACCGTTTATTCATTTTAAAATGACGTAGTTAACTACCCCTTGACCATATAGAATGTCCATGGTAGACGAGTTAAATAGCCCCTTCGAATATCGAACTGAATGTCATCACGACGAAGATGTCATTAGCCTTCGTAAGAGACATATAAAATAAGAGAACGCTACTACCCTTAAAAATCTAAAACTCCAAGTACGCTCTGAACATCCCCTATTGGCGAGTTTCAAGATCGAATACGCCATCTGACGGCCAACGTGTAAACGACGTTTGTGCACGGATCAACCGCAGATTTGTGTGGGCTCTTATGAGCGTTGCGGTGTTTGGTGACTTTAATTGATTCCATCTGACTTAACGCGGCGTTGATTTTTTCCAACAAAGTACGTGAGCCACGCACGTTTCATTATCTTGAATATACTAGGTGTCGTCGGTTGCAAAAGCATTGCATTTTTAAATAAGAGTGGCATGTGTACGACGACTGGCAAGCAAAAGTGGCATCAGAATGGGAGGTGGTAAGATTTGTGATTTTGTCAAAGTGACAAAAAGTGGCGGAAAATTTGTTGCGTTTCCGAGTGCGAGTCGCGCTGTGGAAACCGGAAGAGTTACATTTTCACCGTTTCCCGTCGAAAGCGAAAGACGCAAGTTGGGTAGTCAAGATGACAAACAAACTTAGCACTGTGGAAAATATGACTACGAGAAAAGCCTGGAAAGTGTCGCTGAAAATAGGAACTTTAAATGGCTGCATCGAAGAAGCACAGCTGCGATATGTTTGCATGTCCCGGACTGGCCTGCTTTGCAAATGCATTTAACCGTTCCAATCTCACAGGAACTCTCGCAGGAACTGCTACTACTATTTCTTTTAATTACAATCTCAGTTGCCTCGTGAGGAGATTCATACAATGCGCTTATTTGTAAACACAATCCAAATATGTCTATGTTTGAACTGAAGCTTGATTCGGTTCGCTTTCGACCACACAACACAAGAAATTGTGACTTCATAATTTCCTCTCCCATCAGTATCCCATCACGATAGATCGAGAATCCGTTGAGGCTTGAGGCCATCCAGTGATTGAAAACCTTCGTAACACTCAATTCGCTTCTGCCATTTTCGAGTTTCACCGCAATAGGTACTAATTAACCACGTTTCACGTCTGGAGGACATTAAAAACCGCTTGTTACTCGCCAATTCCCTCTGCCCTCCTGGTTCGAACCTAGGAAGGAAAAGCGAAGTATTTCCGGTTTGTGGTGACAGCATAAACACGTTACCCTTAGCTGTAAGCATCCTCTATCCATCCCAGAGCGCACCTCTTTCGTCGTAAGATAATAACCTTGAAAATCGTCAAATATACTGACTAGATTAAGCTTAATACACCATAATTCTTCTTCTTTAAAAACATCCCAGCTATTCTGTGGTTTGGTGGTAATAATCAACCCTTAACAGCTGTTAGAATTTCCAGTCTAAATTTAAAAAGTGTAAACGAACCTTTCAGCACGAAGTGGCCACCTTAGTAAACGGTAGACAAGCAGCGAAAATTCCCTTTCCTCACTCAAATAGTCGTAAAACCATTCGTTTAATTATCTTCATCCCCAGAGTATTAGTAGAATACTTGAATGACGTAAAGAAGGAATATTTGTAGACCATAATAAATATATAATACTCCAATAAACCAGTGCCTAAATCCAGCCTAATTATTATATACATATTTTGGAGATATTTTGATAAAAAGCCCTTTTGAAAACTCCCAGGTGACATTGGTGACTGGGGTAGGATCTTCCAAGACACGCGTCAGTGTATCTTGAGACTCGAGTTATTCAGTCGCGAGACGGTTTACGGCAAGCCGTTCCCCTAAATACTGTTACGATATTTCGCATACGGGTTCGAATATAATTGAGACGATCGTAAAACACACACTGTTTATTTCTGCGTACTGTAACAATAAACGCCAACAATTATTTACTTGGAATTATTTCGCAGGTACTTCGCTTGTTTCGCTCGCGTTACTACTTCGCATTCCAATTCAATACTGCCGCGAGCTCCCGGCTGATGCCTTATACGGGGTGTTTATAAGAGACTGTGATCGCGGCAGGCTTGGGTCAGGCCGAAAAACGTAGTAACAGGCGCAATTGTGGTGATCGAGAGGGGATTCCAAAGGCGATGCGATCACAGACGTTTATAAACACCCGGTATAAGGCCTCCGAACAGCGTTCTCGAGCTTTCTGTCTACTTCCAGCAAATTCCATAGTGCCTGGCATATGCGGTTTCTAGACCATTCCTGAATAATCACACACGTTACCCGTGGAATTCTGGAGCGGCGCCTCCACCAAATGGACAGATCTTTCTCGATCGAGCATTGAAGTCTCCCTCCAGTTTCACATACACGAACGCTCTAGAATGCACCAGATCGCTCCAGACTTCCACACTGCGATCTAATGGATGGAAGGATCCAGAAAGATCGAGTGTTTACCAATATAAACGAGATCGCCGCTCGTAACAATACCATAAATCTTCCTTATCCTGAAAGAGGAATCTTTCAAAGTGCAACACAGGCTAGGATGTTTTCTTTCCTTGAAGCACGTCCCTACAGAATCCAGTACGACTTCAGAGCCATCTGTGATCATTTGAAGTCGTGCTAAGCTGTTGAAAACGTTTTTGGAATAATTATTGGATTTAATAATGGAATAAATAGGTATATGGAATGGAATGGTAACTTTTAACAGCAATATTATTCTGCAGATGGTTCGATAATTTGGATTGGGAAGCTGTCAGGCAAAAATCCTTGCCGGCACCGATCAGACCGAGGATCACAGTCCCCAATCCTCGCCCAAATCAGAATCAGCGCCGACATGGACATGGACATTCTTAGATTTTACTACGAACCTACCTATATCGAGGTATTAATTATTCCGAAAAAGCCTTTTAGGGTGTCTACGTAGGTACCTATCTCAATATGGTGTTGAGAATAGGTAGGTACATACCTGTACAATTAAATAGTGACTAGCGTGAAATACCACGCCTTTTATTTTTATTATTTTTACATGAATAAGTACGATATTTATAAGACGCTGTGATATATTTTTTCAATGATCAATTGATCAGGTTTTGATACTATTACAAGATCATCATTACAAGTAGTGACGTCGTACGATTTTAAGTGTGATAAATAATTGTTTATAGCGATAGTGATAAATGCCAATGTTTACAAGTGACTTATTGATAGACTTTGTCATACTTATACCTATATTTACAAACCAAGTGAACTGAAAACTTTGTATTGCACTGTTTTTTTAGTCAATAAGCATTCATTTGTAGTACTGTGTGTTTTTTTTTTTTTAAATTGACTCGTCCAACTGTGCTCACGCCCACCACATACATACAAGAGTATGTACCCACCTACTCACCTAGCTTTGAAGGAAAAATAAAATTGATCGAAAAGAACGAGAACATGAGGTGGTGAAGGTGAATACAACAGAAGAATATTCAACTACGTCCGCTGCCCGAATGTTGAAATTACGGCCATTTGGATCTTTCCTGTAGACGGCTTGTTCAAGTGGCTTTTCATTGTTACCACTTCCATTAAAACCCGTTGAGAACTAAAGATTTCACACGAGACCAATTTTTGTGTTGTTAATTTTTTGTCCACTTGTCAGAAATTCTGTTTTAATCACCCTATTATACCGGATTGGCCTAAAAAAACCGTACTGTTTTATTTTCCTCGCCAAAGATTGAACTCTCTCCTGCATTTCGAGACTACAGCGAACTGAGACTACATAGGCTACAAAGTGCAATATCGAAATAGCCAACTTTCGTCAAAATTCAAGATGTCGGACGGGGACGGCGCGGCGGGAAGCGACCTTTTGCGTTTTATTGATTTAAACATTACAAATTGACAACAAGAAAAACCCCAACTGCACGGACAACAGGAGAATGGTTGGGAGATCGCGAGGTAAATTTTATCGAGTCAAGCAGCTGGCCTCCTTGTAGCCCTGAGCTGAAGTCGTTGGATTATTTCGGGTGACTTTATTTCCTGCAAAAGTTAGATAACAACGGCCGGAGCCAATACACAAACATTGAGGAGCCAAGACAAGGCCCAACCCACTATTGGGAGCAAACTGTCCCAGTACCGGTAAGCGGTAAGAAGGGGTGTTGATCGAGGTGTTGATATAGGTAGAGGAGAAGATTTGTGGCTGTTGTGGCTCAGAGAGGAGGTCAAATTCAAGGGGTATTTCGAAGAAATGAAGAAGTTTGTGATCGATCGCTAGCTATAATAATTTTTGTTGTAATTTTGTAATGTTTAAATCAATAAAACGCAAAAAGGTTTTCTCCGTCCTCGACCGACTCCGACAACTTGAATTTTGACCAAAGTCAGCCATTTCGATGTTGCATTTTATAGTTTATATAGTCTCAGTGTAACCTCAAAATGCGGGAAAGAGTTCAATCTTCTGCAATGACATCGTTTTCATGTAATTTTTGTCATTTTTTATCAAACCAACTGAACGAGTGCGAAAGAGTTTTATTTTTAATTAGATCCGCGCGCCGCACTGTTTTGGATGTCGGTCATTTTTATATTGGTCTTTGGAGCCAAATAGATGAATAAATAATGAATGTTTTTCTCCTTATTGGCTTTTATTTGCATTGGGGTTTGACGGTTCATTTATTCAATTATTCTATACATAGAAAAATACAACACCCAAACTTGTCATCTGAGAATTGAACTCGGGACTTCCGCACAGCAGGCCGCGATAGAACCGCCTGCGCCGCTGCGGCACGGAGTGCAAATGTGGCAGGTGAAAAACCAAAATTTTATTTTTATTTTACGGGGGCGTCCCCGTATTGAAATGTCACAAGTGATTTTTTTTTTAATCGTCATAACTCAGTGAGGTGTGAACCGATTTAGTTCATTGTGGCCTTGAAATGTTGGAAAAAGATCATTCTTTCAAACTCCGCCATTTATTGCTTTGTCAAAATAAAAACCCTTATTCAAAAAGAAACGAGGCCAAGAGTACCATATGTTCAACTTTGTCCGACATCTTAGATTTCAATAATTTTACCATTTGGATATTTGATATTTCACGTTTGTCGCCGGTTCTTCCAGCTAGCTACTCATATTAAGTTTGTTGAAATCGGATAAGTAACGAAAATTTGGCGAGGAAAATAAAACAGTACGGTTTTTTAGGCCCACCCGGTACATACCTACGTGTTCTAAAGTTTTTGTTCTCATCAACATGCCATATCAAATACAGGGTGATTTGTCGAAAAGGACCCACCCTAGATTTCTCGCTGCCAAACTTTTGTCCAGGAAAACGCTGAAACAAGTCGATTTCTATTTTGAGGGGGACATCTGGAACACAAATTGTCAAATTTTCATATTCAACCCCTTTGCCCCCACCCTACCCTACTTTGGAATTTCAAATAACACTATCTATGTTGTGACACATCAAATTAAAGGCAATAAAATTCTCTTTCTGTCAAACATACTTTGTATTCTTTTAAACCACCTCAAAACCATCCTCAAAATTTTTCCATTATCAAATAAAGGGAAGTTTTCCCCCTACAACTGCATATCCTTGAGAAATAGATTTTCCAGCAAAAATAGGTCGACTTTTATTTGGAAGGAGACATCTAAGACACGTATTCCAAATTTTTATCTTGAGCCATTTCGCCTCCCAAGTAATAGAATTTTTTAAAAGGGTTAGGGGGAGGTTTCAAAAACTTGGAATTATTTTTTACAGAAAGAGAATTTTATGACTTTCAGTCTGATGTATCACAAGGTAGATGTTGCTATTTGAAATTTTAAAGTAGGGTAGGGTGGGGGCGATGAAGATAAAAATTTGGCGATTCGTCTTAGATGCCGAACTGAAAAACCGACCTGTTTTCGCTGGAAAATCTATTTTCAATGAATCGGGGGTTGATAGGGAAAAAGCTTTCTTTTAAATTATAATGAGCAGAGAATTTTGAGAAGGGTTGAGGGGTGATATGAAAAAAATTAAAATGTTTGACAGAGCGAGAATTTTGTTACCTTCAATTTGATGTATCGCAACATAGGTATTGCTACCTTTTGAAATTATCAAGTAGGGTAAGGTGGGGGCGAAGGAGTCGAAGATGAAAATTTGACAATGTGTGTCCTAGATGTCCCCCTTGAAATAAAAATCGACCTGATTCGGCGTTTTCCTGGAAAAAAAATTGGCTAAATGCTTTCGGGACTGACCACCTGTAGGTATAGGTCAAGGTCGGCAACCTTGAACTTTGTATAATTAGCTAAAAATTAATCTTGTTTGTCTGTAGCCTGTGAATACACTGTCGCAAATTTGCAATTCTTGTTTTAAGTACCCAGGGTAACTTGACTTCCAAGGACAAAAAAAAAACGTACTGGCATTTTACCATCAACAAAATATTTTTATTTTGCACCTACACTGCTAGAGGCTACAACAGCGCCCTTTGAAAATTCGAAATAAAGCTTTGAAACGGTGAAACAGATAATGATGATTAACTTAGCAACCCCAGAACACGTTGCTTGTACCCTTGATCCTCAGGCTTTGGTGATGCCGATGACGCCGCAGGCGAGACGGGCCCCCGCATTGCCGGTGGTTTTGCTCAGCTCGTGGCCGCCCTGGCCCAGATCGTCGGGATCGGCGTGCACCACCAGCGTGCGCCCGATGATGCTGTGCTCTCCCTCGAGCGAAATCTGCTTGTCGCTTATCTTCACCTTGGCCACGCCGCCGTCGCCGGCCTCGACGTTGCCCAGGTCGCCGACGTGACGCACGTCGCTCGTGGGGCCGCCGTGGTCCTTGCCGTGCGGATTGAAGTGCGCCCCGGCCGAGATGCAGCCGTTGGTGTTGTCGCCGAACTCGTGAATGTGGAACCCGTGCAGGCCCTTCTTCAGGCCTGTGACTTCACCGGTCACCTCCACGGGGCTCTTGCCGTTCTGCTGGGCGAAGAACAGCGTTCCCTCCACTTCTCCCTTGAGTACGACTACGGCTTTGGTCGGCATCTTGTTCTCTCGGATTTTTCTGGAAACGTTCAGAGTGTGACTGGACAAATATTGGTTCGGTTATCGCGCATATAGCGTAGCGGAGCATCAAGGACAAGTGGCTATTGAAGAAGGGAGAATCAGAGGGCAAAGGTCCCCTCTGCTTGTTGCTGTTGCTAGCATCTAGTAGGCGGCGATTGTGGTATCAATTTGTGCAGCTTTATTCCAATGTTCAATTATTACCTGAATGACACTGAAGAATAATTAGTAACAATACAACACAATCGGCTTTTTTTCGGAATTGATTTGGATGAGTTTGACACTAGTTGTCAGGAAACGTCAGCTGTGACACTTGTGACAGCCAGTGTAGCCAGCAGAGACTAATATCACTAACCACGTCCAAGTGTCGGAAATCAATCAAGAAATCATCCATATGAGTGAATCCATGGAATTCTGGTTCATCTATAAAAAAAATACTTGGATTCAATACAAGATCAATGATTGCGTAATTACAAGATTACGCAACAAAGTCCCATTAAATTAGTGACATCTCCAACGAAATATCACTAAAATTTTGACGTTTATGTCACCAACTCACCAATCAGTTTGACGTTTGCTGGGGTGACATAAAGAACAATTTCTAGTTTTTCATCGATTTCACGCTAAATTCCAGTAAATCATCTCGAAAAAAATGTCCAAACTCATAGCCCAGGCCCCGGTTTTGGCTGCCAGTGAGTACCAATGCCGCAAAGACTTGCGACGATCACTGCAGATTACGTAACATAACCTCAACTTGTGATGTAATTTTTAAGGGCTCGCAGCGGACGCCCGGCCGAAACTGAACACGTTCCTGAAGTACGCCAAGGTGGAACTGGCGCCGCCGACTCTGGCCGACATTCCGCAGATCAGGAGCGGAATCGCCAATTTGTTAAGGGGCGCCCGAACCGGGGCGTGGAAGAACCTCACCGTCAAGGAGGCCTGGCTCAACTCCCTGGTCACAGTCGAAGTCCTGTGCTGGTTTTACGTGGGCGAGTGCATCGGCAAACGCCACCTGGTCGGTTACGATGTCTAAATTAAATTTGTTGCAAACTGTAGTGGTAAATGAGAGCTTAAAATAAAGTCCATAAAATGATCATTGTTGGTCTCGATGGTATCTTCGATGGTAATGAAATAGACAAATATTGCAAAAACAGGTTATATTATGTAACAATACAAGTTATTGTACAAGCTGTAACTTTTCAATCAAATGGAAACATTGAGTTCTATATTAGTGCTAGCGGTTCACAAAATGATACTGCAAATTGTGATAAAAGCAACAAATTTGGCACAGTTATTCCTTGGACGAAAATTAACGATCTGGCCCGCTGCGCTAATCGATCAACCGCCGCACAGTGAGGCAAATCACTAAAAAACTGGAATAAATTCAGAACAGTAGATTTTTGGTTCGAGAATGTAGAATGTGTGTTAAAAACATCAAAAATAGAAATCTTTTCCCCTTGAGTTGTGTTTATCAAGTTTTGTGATTTTTACTTTGAAAATTGAATTGAAAAACCAAAATAAAAATTTTCATAAAAAATCAAAATTTGCCAATCAGCCTGATTATAATCCATGATGACGATGGTGATAATAAAGAAACGTCATCGTCATTTTCAAAGATCACTCAATCCTGATATAGGGCAACTGATGCAATGTTTAGGTTTTTTTTCAAAAAAATAAGTTTGCTAAAAAACTAAATATAGATCCGCCAGCTTTTTAAGTCTTGACTCTCTATTAAATCATACAAATCTATTCGAGATGAAACCAGATCATTCGAAGCCGATTCTATTGGAATAAAAATAGAAACACTGGAAAAATTGTTTGAGAAGGATGATTAGAAAAAAT
Organism: Anaspis maculata; assembly: GCA_949128115.1. Taxonomy (NCBI): domain Eukaryota; kingdom Metazoa; phylum Arthropoda; class Insecta; order Coleoptera; family Scraptiidae; genus Anaspis; species Anaspis maculata. Next base: position 7,672,683 of record OX421965.1, read on the forward strand.
TTTTTTTTCAAAAAATGAGCAAACTTGAGCAAATTTTTTGTCTTCGACTCAATCAACAAAGAGTCCTTCTGTGACGATATATAAAAATCTCAGCGCGGAGAGATGTGGAAAGATACTTTATCCCCAGTATTCGTCAATAAATAATAAGTCTTGGTGTCATTTTTGCATTGAATATTTTGACGAATTATAGCTGAAGCACCGTGCCTGAATTTCAATAGAAACTATCAAAAGTATATAGTGCTTACTTTGAGGTACAAGATTCATGATGAAACCAAACTATATCTTCACGTCTTGACGGAATACAGGGGACGAAAGTACCTTAATTTTCTGACGCGCAAAAAATCAATATCCAGATTCAGTGGAATACAACTTTTTTTAAAAATTTGCCAACAGAAACGGATATAGGATTCGGAATTGATTTATATGGGACATTGTGCTCTAGTATTTGATCTTGAGAAATAACCAATAATAATACGTGAATCTGAAATTTCATTTTTTATTTTGATTCCACATTTCACCCTCCGTTGCCTCACTGTGCGCCGGGGGGCCGAGATTTTAAGGGCGCCAACTGAAAAACAACTCTTTTTTTTTTTTAAGCATTAAATGCCGCTATAGAACTATGCTACATTTCCTAATCAAACGAACGGCTAGATCATGATTTTGTCACTATAAGACGCTACTGTCGCTGGGAGCCCCAATATCACCCCCATATTGAATTTGGAGTCTTTCTTGAACTGGATGGCAAAAGTGGATGTGTTAATATGTCATTTCCAATCTTTTCAAGGTCTGCGAATCTAATCCACGTTTCCCATGAGAACATCACGCATACCTGTGAGGATACAACTGGCGGTCTGTAGTAGCCGAATGAACTAGCGGGAATCTGCGCTCACAGGTATGCGTGCAAGTAATTTCTCGCATGGGAAAGGTGGATTCTGCAGACGAAATTGGTTTTAATCAAATTTGGAGGGAGGGGGAAGAAACGAAATATGAACTTTTTTTTAAGGAACTCCAAATTGCCACTGAATCGGCCCTGGTAACACTATAACATGAATTTGATATGTAGATCACGATTCCGCCACTAACGGAGCGGTGCGACAACCAGAAGTCAAGTAACAGCCACCTATCTAAATTTAAATACTATCTTGTTTTTTAGTATTGATCGGCGGAGGGGGTGTGGGGTATCATTTCTGAGGTTTTTGGGCTCTCGGAATTCATTTTTGAAGGTGAAAATGTGGTTGGAACAGAACTAAAGAACAGCCTCAAAACGCGGTATTTTTAAAAATCACTGATGAATTATGAGGCTATTCTTCAATTATGTCTAACCACGTTTTCACTTTCAGAAATGAATTCCGAAACCCTAAAAACCTTAGAAATGATACCCCACACCCCCTCCGCCGATCAGTGCTAAAGAAACAAGATAGGATTTAATTCAGGTATAGGTGGCTTTTACTTGACTTCCGGTTGTCGCGCCGCTCCGTTAGTGGCGGAATCGTGATCTACGTATCAAATTCATGTTATAATGTTACCAGGGCCGATTCTGTGGCAATTCGGAGTGCATAAAAAAACCTGTTAATATTTATCGTTTCGAATGAAAACCAATTTCGTCTGCAGAATTACATTCGCAGACCCTGAAAACATCGGAAATGACACATCACTCGTCCACTTCGAATACCATTGCCATCCAGTTCAAGAAATATTCCAAATTCAATATGGGGGTGATACTGGGGCTCTCAGCGGCCCAAGTGTCACTTGCAGTGACAAAATCATGATCTAGACATTCGTTTGATGAGGAAACGTCGCCTAGCATGATTCTGTAGCGGCATTTGATGCTCCAAAAAATAATAGTTGTGTTTTAGTTGGGTCCTTTGAAATCTCGGCCCCCCCGGCGGGGTTAATCGATTAGTGCGGCGGGCCAAATCGTTCATTTTGTCTCAAGGAATAATTGTACCAAATCTGTTGCTTTTATCACAATTTGCAGTATAATCCTGAATGTTGTCGCGAACCGCTAGCATTATTATACAGGCCGACCCAACGAATTCGAAACAGACAGATTTTCGGACATTTGCCCTCATTTTTTCGAAATCACCCCGGATAGGTCAACTTCATTTTCAAGGGGGACGTACAACTGCTGTTGATTGAACCGTGATGTTTCACCCCCGTAGTCAGTGGGGCAACCTCTTCGAAAATTTCAAATGACAATTGGGTTTGAGTGGTTCATCATTTTGAAGCTGGTGCAATTGTCTTTACAGCGGTGTTATTATTTTTCTTCGATTCGATGCAAATTTCTCAAGATAATGCTAATTTCAGTGTTTTTGGAGGGTTACAGCCCCTTCCAGGAGGCCGTCTCGAAGTTGCCGAACCCATGACGGGGCTTATGTTATGCTTAAACATATTACAGTATAAAAACAAATGAGATCAAGTGCCCGAGGATCTGTCTGTTTCCTTTTCGTTGGGCCACCCTGTATGTATTGTATTGTCAAAACATTGAATTTTTACTAAAATTGCACACAGTAGATTCAATGGCCCTTGATGTAGTGGTTCTATGATGTGGTGTGTGATATATTCAAACAAGCGTGTTTTCCAATGCCGTTTCTTGAACGTAAGAATTGGTGTAGCCTTTGTCATTGTAAGAGATTTCTATGGCGCCAGCTTTCACCGTGTTGTATTCCAAAACTTCTTCATAGAAGCTGTAAATGCAGTACTGGCAGTACCATAGAACGACTGAAAATGGAACAATTTTAATTATGGGTGGGAACTGGGAAGCCAGAATCAAAATGAGAAGGGCCCAGAATCATCAGAAATGTCCCGGGCCCTTGATTGGCTGTGACATCATCTAGGCGCCCTTCACCCTCTCGACGTTGTTTTTAAACTGCTGCAGCATCACCTAAGCCCCATGAATTTTCACAGAATTGTCCCTGATCTGCCATGAGTTTTCCTGAACTGCCCCTAGACCAACTAAACGGTGTCAGAATTACCTACCCTGGATTAGCTGTAAGTCATCTAGATTTCCTCAACTTCGTCACTTTTACCCCCAACTGCTCCAACATTACGTAAGCCCTCTTAGTTCAATCAAAAATCGCCCCTGATTTGCCGTAGTATGCTCCTGAATTCGGAGCTCAGACTCCAGGAGCGGTGATTCTGTACTTGCCTACCGACAACTATCGGATCGGTAGCTAGGGTGAGAACCAATCAAATTCGTTCCTGCCTAGCTACCGACACCGACAAGTGTCGGTAGGAGAGTACAGAATCGCGGCCCTGAATTCGAAGCTCAGACTAGCTCCAGCGGTCTCAAAGTTGCCCATGAATATTCCCCTAATCTTCCTCAATTCCGTCTAAATTGCCCCTGATTTGCAGTAAAAACCCCCTAAACGGCCATAGTGTTCCGATCTCTACTCAGAGTAGGTGCATCCTCAGACTACCTCAACGTTTTCAAAATTACATGTGATTAACTATAGAAGCTAGACTCCCTCGACTTTTCCGACTCTACCTACTGGATTGGATAGCTGCAGCATCACCTAATTTGATCAAAATCGCCCTTAATTTGCCGTTATCGCCTTGAACTGTCCTTAGTCCTGTCCCTAGCAGTACTTCTGTAGGAAAAACGATGTAATCAAATTTTTTTTTTTGGAATCGTTATAGTCCGGATGTTAAGAGCAAAAAACAGGGGGTACCCTGCATTTCGAGGTAGAGCGAAGCCCCTTTGCATGTGTGATGCTTGGACCCTCCCGGATCCATAATCATCGGTAGCCACCGGCAAAAATCGTGCAGGCACTGTATACAGGGTGAAGCAGAAAAAAATTAAGAAAATTTGTATTTCGTGAACCAAAACGGATGGAGTCGCGTGAAACACCATATCTGTTCCAAATTTTGCGCTTATCAAGATAAAGAAATCCGTTTTCGATTATCTTGTGCCATTTTTGAAATATCGGGGAAAGAAAAAAAAAAGAAAGCTGAAAATTGCCTTTCCATAAATGGCTGTAAATTCTAGATAAAGAGTTGCGAATTGGGTTGTATGCTCTGAGTGATGTTTCAAGTGAAATTCGAGGAGTAGCCACCTGGGAAATCACTGCGGGCGCTGTTTCAGGGCGAGGCAGAGAAAATTGAAGATAAATCGTATTTCGTGAACCAAAACAAATGGACTCACGCAAACCACCAAGTTATGTTCTAAATTTTGCTTTTGACAAGGTGTGAGTGATAGTTTTTGAAAATCTCATTCATTTTTTGAAAAATCATCATAAGAACTTTTTCTTTTTTGAACTTTATTTTTTTTTGTATGGCTGAAAACCCAAGATATAGATGTGCAATTAGGTGAGTATGTCAATAGTGATGTTTTACGTGAAACGCGATTGAAAGTCACCGGCGCCAGTACTGCAGGCGCTGTATACAGGGTGAAGCAGAGAAAAATCTAAAAAAATCATATTCCGTGAACCGAAATTAATAAAGTCGCGTGAACCGCCATATGTGTTCCAAATTCTGCTCTTGAAAAGATGTGTGCAGTAGTTTTTCAAAATCTCGTCGACATTTGTGAAAAAATTGACATAAAAACTTTTTCGTTCCTAAATTTCTTTTTTATGAACGGCTGAAAATCAAGGATAAAGGGATGCAATTTTGTAAGTATGTCGATAGTGATGTTCTACGTGAAACGCGATTGATAGCCACCGGCGCCAGTACTGCAGGCGCTGTATACAGGGTGAAGCAGAGGAAATTCTTAAAAAATCATATTTCGTGAACCGAAATGAATAAAGTCGCGTGAACCACCATATGTGTTCTGAATTCCGCTCTTGAAACAATGTGTGCAGTAGTTTTTGAAAATCTTGTCGACATTTTTGAAAAAATTGACATAAAAACTTTTTGGTTCTTGAATTTCTTTTTCTTATGAACGGCTAAAAATTAAGGATAAAGGGATGCAATTTTGTGAGTATGTCGACAGTGATGTTTTACGTGAAACGTGATTGGTGATCACCGGCGCAAACACTGCAGGCGCTGTATACAAGGTTAAGTAGAAAAAAAAATTAAAAAATCGTACCTAGTAGTTCGACAGGGATGATGTCGTGTGAACCACCATATATATTGCAAGATGATAGATATTGATACGACAATACATTGACACATATTGATAGATGCAATAAACCACTTAGATAGCTTGATTCGTTTTGAAAGAATCGCGATTAAAATTTCATTATTGATATAAATTTTTAATAATAAAAATTGTAATATTATAATGTGTATAATGAGTATTGTCAAATTAAAAATATTTTATCCATGGGAAGGGAATGGTCGACGGCAACATGCCCATGATGCTCACAGCATTTCCCCGTTGAATGGCAAGACTGATTCTTTGAATTAGGGAAATTTTTTAACGTGTTTTTCCAGTCACAGCTTTCAATCTTTTTCCTAATTGGTCCACAAATTGTACGCTCTCTTTGGACCAAGGGCCGAGCGTTTACACAGAAAAAGCTAAAAACCGATAGCCTGCGTCAATAATTTATCAATATTTTCTCCGTTTGTTGTTGGCAGCGATATCGGCTACGTCCCCAGTACATTTTTATGAGTTTTCTAAATGTGAAGCCGAAAGCGTATCACAGGTCGCGTCCCAGACCAAATGTATTCCGTGAGACCAAGGTATTAGCGTCATACCGTCTGGTCTCTTCCCGTCAAGTCTTGACAATCCGATAGGCTCTAAAGTTTACGGAATTTGAGCCAGTAGAAAGAGCTTTCTGGATGATGTTGTTGATTTCACGATGACGCGATTGTCTACCAGCGCTTTTCGAGCAAGAAAGACCATGTGTACTTTCAAGATCAACCATCCTCCCACAGACACAACGATGGGTTTACATGTTTCACATCCTAAGCGCAAAGCAACTGATATGCGGAACACGTTGTCGTTTAAAGGAGTCTCAAGATTTTCACACGGTAGTAGATAGAGAAGAGGGCGACTGAATCAAGTCTCATTACTTGTAATTACAGAGGATGTAATTACGACGTCGGTAATTAGACCGGTCCTACCGCTCTACAGTACACTCTTTAGGGTACGACGCCGGGTGCTATAGAGACGTGATATGGGTGAGGATCCTGAAACCGAGCTCATTAATTATTGAGGTAATTACTAGAGAGGTAATAACACCGCGAGAGTATGTGCATACCAGCTTTACCGGTGCGGGCTTGGACCCGCGGTTTACCTCGACCGTCGCTTTAGTCCTCCTCCTCTTCATGCCTACCGCTGCAGGTGCAAAGCAGAACAGTGGCAGGTGCATGTGCCATCGTGTCTTCTCAGTCGAACCTCCTCCGACACCGTTTGCGCTATATTGGTAAGAGCGAGATGAAGCGCTGCCATCCTCTTAACACAGCTCGACCAAGCGCACAGCGGTAGGTCTTCTCCTCTCGCGCTCGGTTCTACCTGCTCCGCATGGCACAAAACCGCCGGATCATGTTTTATGGCTGCTTCCAATCGAACATGCGAAGGAGTCGCAAAGGTAGGTCCTTCGCAAGGTCCTGATGGTCGGAGGTCCTTGCACATATTGGGGGGCATGAGCGCTGCATCTGAGAGAGAGAGAGAGAGAGAGAGAGAGAGAGAGAGAGAGAGAGAGAGAGAGAGAGCTATTTCGCTCCCACATCTCTGTCTATCATCCTATGCAGTGGTGGCCCGGCCAAACGCAGAGGTTTGAGAGAGAACCGTGTGCTGTGCTCTTACTTACCTACAGAGAGGCGCACAACGTTTTAAAAAAATTAGATGAGGTACCTAATTTTTCTGAGATGAGGTACCTAATTTTTCTATTTGCTCGCGCTTCGGTGTACGGTTTCATTTATCGACGCTCACAACATGGGAACGAAGGGATGCACGACGCTTTAAAAAAACACTGAGAGGAGATACCTAATTTTTCTATATGACCGCTACGTCGCAATGTTTTAATCATAGCAAGGAGGGAGAATATGAAATAGATAGCTCTTACTTACCTACAGAGAGGCGCACAACGTTTTAAAAAAATTAGATGAGGTACCTAATTTTTCTGAGATGAGGTACCTAATTTTTCTATTTGCTCGCTACGTCGGAATACATTATCCATAACAAATCGAGATGCTCTGGACAGATGAGCCGATACAAAACTAGCTGTTGTACTAAACATCATGATGTTTTTGATGGTAGGGGGTAATAGATACCTCGGTACATCATCTAGATATGTTTTAACCCAGTGATTTCGAGATAGCTAAATTAGTTTCGCATGACTAGGTACGGCCATTTCTACCTTCTTCACAATTCAAAAATTCAAATATTCAAATCCACTATTGGTATGATATCCCCTGCCAGAGGGTGGAGGGTAGGGAGCGGCGGGTGGCAACCGGGATTGTTCGATAAGGTGAACGAAACTGCTGGTTATATAGATATTGCTCGTTTATGGTTTTGTAAATTGCCGAATTAAGGGCTTTTTCTCGCGAGAAGACCTAAGCGCCGCATATGACAAAGCGCGCTATATCGGCTCCATCCCTGTCTATCATCCCACATCGAGATGGATATATTTGAGGCCTGTTAGATACATAAGGTTAGGTTTCCGAGCGAGGGTCTGCAGGTATAAAGTGCTATTATCATACAAAACCGGTAGGTAGCTGCTCTTTAAAAAATTCATGCTCTCAAAGCTCGGGGTATATTATAGAATTATGTGCCATCATAGTTTCGAGGAAAATGGTGATATGATGGTGGTGTATGGAGATAATTCTACGAGCACTTTGGAAAAACCATATAGCAACACAACGAGACGGCTTCTATACCACTTTCTAAAGCATGGGGAAGCAGTGCCACTTGAATGAAAACTACGAGTGCACTCGCTTTTTTTTATAAACCCAGCTGTGAATGAGCATAATGAGCACCGTTTACCTGGAATCGCATGGTTTAGCTGTAAAGATGTTGTGGGGTATGAGACAGTTCGGCATGCGTTAATTAGCAGTAGCCGTTGAAAAAAACCAGGCAATCATTTTTTCAAGAGTTTTATTCAAAAATTAATACATGTCTTCAGTCGTTCATAATCCGATAATACATCGTCGTAGTGTAGTTCGAGGAACTCTAGCATGCATGAAACTTTTTCATTAGATTTGAAACCATCCAAAATCTGTTTGAGAACTTTATACATAGAAACGTTCGAGTTCGATACATCGCTCGTTATTTTAAAGGAGCTTGATAATAAATCAGTATAAAATTTTTTAAAATTCATTGATTCTAGAGCCTCTAATCTATAGCTAATGATATCTCTCATTCGTGCAATTTGTTGTAGAAAATTTTCATGCAGATAGACGGTCTGGGCCCTGCTATGTAGATGTCCGATGCCTGCAGATGAACCCAATTTTAGAGTATAGTTCTCGAAAATTTTCATATCACCATTCGGAACGTTCGAAGTTGATGCAGTCGAAGAGGGCAAGAGCTCTATTAATTCACTCCATTCCCGCATGGTGAAAGATATTCGGCTCGAATTTGCATGCGATATGATGATGATTGCTGGTGAGAGTCCTCTGGCGATGCTAAGCCCAACTCGTATCCTTGCAGCTGATCCGTTCAGAGTTGTTTGATATAGTAATTCGGTCTCTTGAACGATGGCTTCGTCATAATACCGTAACATTTTTTCGATAGACTGCCAGGGGCTGAACAAGGTGGGCATCTCTCTTTGTTTGACGTTGGTGCTGGCGATGCTATGAAGATGTTTACGATGCTTATAATGCTAGCTGCTTATCTCGATATGCCGGTGATGATCCTTACGTTGATATGACGATAGAGGTGATGATGCTTGCGATGATATGACGATAGCGAGGGTGATGAATATGATAATATGACGTTGTTTTATGATGAAATGACGTTAGCGGTGATGATGCTTGTGATGATATGGCGATAGCGGTGATGATCCTTACGTTGATATGACGATAGAGATGATGATGCTTGCGATGATATGACGATAACAGTGATGATGCTTTATGATGATATGGAGTTGCTGGTGATGATATCACGTTGTTGGTGATGATGGCTACGTTGCTTATGGCGATAGCGCCGATGGAGTTTATGACGGCTGTGATCGGGACGTTTTTGCTCCAGACACCTTATTTCACCGGCTCTCTGACGTTAAGTGTGATCGACGAGGTTGCTGGTTCAAACAACGTCTGCTCTCGCAATCCACCCTCGATCGGGCATGCCCAAATATTTAACGTAAAGCCTCGAACCGGTTTTTTTCAAAACTTTTTCCACCAGATAGATCTCGGGATGTTTAGTTTTCTGTAGTTCTCGTTCGTAAAAACATCCCATGATCGGCGAACCCTTTAGATCTTCAATAAGATATGTAGGTGGATTGCTGTTCGGTTTCACTTGTCTGATGCGAAACAGCTCCGTCGTCCAGTTGGGGGTATAACCTTTTTCAAAAAGTACTTTGTATTTACCCAGACGCGCTAGCAGCCCATGCCGACTCGGCGCTTAAATGATTCTATTAATCTATCCATCTATAATATGCCTCATTAGATCAGCCGGCTGAACCATGCCTAATTCCACATGGTCGTCGGTTAAAACATCACGAGCTGATTATGGCATGACGAGCTGCCAGTTAAATCATGACGTCACTGTTGACAGCTCATGCCGACTTATGGCATGACGCGCTGGTGGTTAAAGCATGACGTCACTGTTGACAGCTCATGCCGACTTATGGCATGACGCGGTGGTGGTTAAAGCATGACGTCACTGTTGACAGCTCATGCCGACTTATGGCATGACGCGGTGGTGGTTAAAGCATGACGTCACTGTTGACAGCTCATGCCGACTTATGGCATGACGCGGTGGTGGTTAAAGCATGACGTCACTGTTGACAGCTCATGCCGACTTATGGCATGACGCGGTGGTGGTTAAAGCATGACGTCACTGTTGACAGCTCATGCCGACTTATGGCATGACGCGCTGGTGGTTAAAGCATGACGTCACTGTTGACAGCTCATGCCGACCCGATGCTTAAATGATTCTATTAATCTATCCATCTATAATATACCTCAATAGATCATCCAGCTGAACCTTGCCTAATTCCGCATGGTCGTCGGTTAAAACATCACGAGCTGATTATGGCATGACGAGCTGTTGGGTAAGGCATGACGTCATTGCTAGCAGCCCATGCCGACCCGACGCTTAAAACGTGATGATCTAGGTGATATGGCATGACGACTGATGGTTAATGCACAGCGCTTTGACTCTCAGACCATGCCGTCTCTACGGATAAAACATGTCGACTAGTGCTGCTGGCACATGTCAAATTATCTAGCAGAGCATGCCGACTTGTTATGGTTGAAACATTGCACCATAGCGGTTATAGCTATAAAACCTCGAACACCTCCGATTAATAGCCAGTCGCGAGCGATCTTTGTTCAGTGAATGAAGCTGCTGATCCTGAAAGAAACATGAGAAATCAAATTAGTTCTGAAACAATTCAAAAGGCTGTAGCCGAAGTCCGACGTGGTGGCTCGCGCAGAGCGATCGCTAGGTCATTATGTATTCCCGCATCTACACTGGGGCGGCTGTTGCGACGGGTTAAGAAAGTGAACGGCGTGTATGTCTATAATCCAAATATCGGGAATAGGAGAATCTTCTCAAAAGATGAGGAGTTGATGCTCGCTGATTATATCAAAGCAGCATCGAAAATGCCACATGGCGTGACACGCAAGCACGTGTGTAAATTCGCTCTAGAACAGGCTAGGCTGCTAAACAAGAGCTATCCACAACGCTGGGATAAACAACAAGCAGCATCTTTTGATTGGTGCAGAGGATTCATGAAACGGCATCCAGACATTTCACTTAGAGGCTGCAGGGAACGCAATTTGCAGCAAGTGGTAGATCCTGACAAAGCGGCTGAGACCGTCTCTTGTAAAAATCTCGAGACTTTTGACGTCAGCTCGAATAATTCGACTATGGTTATGAAGTATCCAACCAAAGCTTCCTCGAATACGTCGCTACAGCTCCTAGCATCATCAGGGCCTCAACCGGGACCTTCGCCAGTGCTGTCATCATCAGCCAGCATGATATCGGAACCATCAGATGTGTATGATGACGAGGATGCAGATGGTTATGAAAGAGCAAATGAGGACTCCACTACCAAGTTCTCCGGTAATAAAGAAGATTTTCACAGCTCTCAGGTTGGGACGTCCAAAGCCTATAATTATGTTAGCGTGTTCAGACCACGTTTTTCATCGGGAGATCAAGTCAAATCACGTCTCGCTTCTAAATATGCGAACACTGCTAAATCCTCGGAGGACTCTGTCTTGAAAGCTGATAGTGACGATGTGTTATACGATAGCTCTGGTGATTTCAACGCTGCCAAAGAACTTTCTTCGAGTTCGCTTATCAATCCGCGTACGGGGTATAAAAATGCATATGAGCGCCGTTTTTCATCTGAGGACGAGGATCAAAACATGTGGTGTAAGAGCTTCAGTAATACAAAAGAAGTTTCTTCAAGGGCGCGACTTACACCGAGTGGCGGATATCAGAATGCGTACAAGCACTGTTTTTCATCTAAGGATGAAGATAAGAGGTGTTCGGGGAGCGACTTCGAGAACATTGATGATCGTGCGGGGAATGGCTCCTTTATGAATGATATGGGACGACGGCGATTTGCGAAGAGGTCCCTAGTAGGTGAATATTTCACTGACATAAATGGCGTTATAGATCGATTAGTAACATTGAGTGCACAGCGGAACACCGGGGACGTCGGAGTCGTCCGAGAAATAGTATCGCTGGAAAAAATTCTCCGAGATGCTGAAGTAATATACTAACTTTTTTTTTTGGATACCCTCAATAGCGTAAAAATGTCCATATTTTATTCACGATCGAATGGGACATTGATCGGAAATTTGTATCAACTAATACCTAATACCTACCTACCTACCTAGCCATTTAAAGATGTAGTGAATATTTCCATGGAAATAAAGATATTGAACACTTTTGAATAGAGCATATTTCTTTCACTGTCATAATCACCAATCCTATATGCCTGGTTGTGATGCCCATACTTGTCTCAATAGCGAATCATAAGGTGAGGGTTTGCGGAATGCCTGCCTCATGGACACATTCATTTCTATCAAAAAAAAAAAAAAGAAAAGAAAAGAAAAAAGAATTCAGAGATGTCAAATAAATAGAGTGAGCTCGTGCGAAAGAATAGTCTCGACTGTAGAAACCCTCCAAAGCTCTTGTACTTTTTATCCCACCCAAATCAGTCCGGGCAGAGTCCAATTCCGGCTCTGTTAGAAGTCTATAATCTCTCATTCAATATATAAAAATGGTGCATTCCTTGATGCTAGAACATGGTATGCAAGGTGAGACATCCTTTTTGGCTCCCTTTTACTTCTCCTGAGCCACATCAATTCGGATGATAGCCTTACTCACTTCGAAGGAACGCCTAGCGTATTCGGCAAGAGATATCAAAAATTTATATTTTTGCAATCACTGCGGCTACTAGCTACTCTAGCATCATGCATTTTGCCGATTTTGGTGGTGCAATGAGTTGCTAGGGGGCAATTTCCCTGGTAACTCCCTGCACAAAAGAGGTGAATCAGCATCTAATTCGAGTTGTATATCAAGTCAGGGAGATATTAGAAATATAAATTTTTACATGGTTTGCGGAAAACTCTGAGCTTTCGAGTAAACTAGATAATATCATCCTATCCAATTTTATTCAGAAAATCAAATAAAACAGATAAAACATGTTTCACCCTTTAGCTCATCGTCAAACCGGTAAATTATTCTCGGAAATGCCTGCAAATACCTTCAAACATGTGAATGAAAATTTCTATGCTCTTGCTAGTACGATGAAATCCATCGTGTTTAACACTTGGGGGGATATGGAAGATGCCGGTTCTCCGGTCATTTGGTTGGATTTTTTCCAACATTTCCATCTCAGATGGGGTTTTTTTCGAGTCGAACTTTGCGGTCGAGGATGGATTACGAGAGCAGATGTTGTTTGAACCGTCAACCTCATCGATCACGCTTATCATCATAATATTATTTAAAATTATCGTAGCGAGAATTAGGCAGCTTATTATACGCGATTTTCTCTTAAATTGATGCTTTCATATGTATATCATATTCTCTTCTCTCCGGATGTGGATATTTTAAAGCGAACTTGGGTATTAGGCAAATACTTATCACTCTATACTCTTCTATTTTCACGCAAGCATACTGGACTGAAAAAAATTATTCAGTGCTGACATTTTCCAACTCGTGGCACTATGGCATGCAAAAGAAAGAAGTAGCTTTCAATTAAGTTTCTACATAAATATTTACTGTATAATTAACTCCATTGATAAGTCTGAAAGAGCGGGCGCCCGAAGCTTCTCCTATAATACCTGCATATGGTCAGGACTAGGTAGCTACCTACATCAAAACAGGTGGTATGGCTGGGATTTTCTTCGCGAGCTCCGAGATTCTTCTACGGGCCTCATTGTGTCACGGCTCGAAATTGCTATGCCTTGTTCGACCCGGGGGTAATCGAACTACACTACGACGATGTATTATCGGATTATGAACGACTGAAGACATGTATTAATTTTTGAATAAAACTCTTGAAAAAATGATTGCCTGGTTTTTTTCAACGGCTACTGCTAATTAACGCATGCCGAACTGTCTCATACCCCACAACATCTTTACAGCTAAACCATGCGATCCCAGGTAAACGGTGCTCATTATGCTCATTCACAGCTGGGTTTATAAAAAAAAAAGCGAGTGCACTCGTAGTTTTCATTCAAGTGGCACTGCTTCCCCATGCTTTAGAAAGTGGTATAGAAGCCGTCTCGTTGTGTTGCTAAATGGTTTTTCCAAAGTGCTCGTAGAATTATCTCCATACACCACCATCATATCACCATTTTCCTCGAAACTATGATGGCACATAATTCTATAATATACCCCGAGCTTTGAGAGCATGAATTTTTTAAAGAACAGGTACCTATCGGTTTTGTATGATAATAGCACTTTATACCTGCAGACCCTCGGTCGGAAACCTCACCTTATGCATCTAACAGGCCTCAAATATATCCATGTCGCTGTGGGATGATAGACAGGGATGGAGCCGATATAGCGCGCTTTGTCACATGCGGCGCTTAGGTCTTCTCGCGAGAAAAAGCCCTTAATTCGCCGGTTTACAATCCATAGACGAGCTATATCTAACCTGCAGTTTCGCTCACCTCATCGAACAATCCCGGTTTACCACCCGCCGCTCCCTACCCTCCACCCTCTGGCAGGGGATATCATACCAATACCGGATTTGAATATTTGAATTTTTGAATTGTGACGAAGGTAAAAATGGCCGTTAAAACACTGCTAGATGATGTACCGAGGTATCTATTACCCCCTACCATCAAAAACATCATGATGATTAGTACAACAGTTAGCTATGTATCGGTTCATCTGTCCAGAGCATATCGACTTGTTTTGGTTAATACATTCCGACGTAGCGAGCATATAGAAAAATTAGATATCTCATCTCAGAAAAATTAGGTACCTCATCTAATTTTTTTAAAACGCTGTGCGCCTCACCTCTGCTTCCATATCTATTTCATATTCTCCCTCCTTGCTATGATTAAAACATTGCGACGTAGCGGTCATATGGAAAAATTAGGTACCTCCTCTCATTGATTTTTTTAAAGCGCCGTGCATCCCTTCGTTCCCATGTTGTGAGCGTCGATAAATGAAACCGTACACCGATTTCACCGATGCATAAACACCTGCGTTTGGCTGGACCGCCAGCGCATAGGATGATAGACAGAGATGGGGAGCGAAATAGCTCTCTCTCTCTCTCTCTCTCTCTCTCTCTCTCTCTCTCTCTCTCTCTCTCACATGCAGCGCTCATGCCCCCCGATATGTGCAAGGACCTCCGAGCATCAGGACCTGCATGCGAAGGAGCTACCTTTGCGAGTCCTTCACATGTTCGATTGGAAGCAGACATAAAACACGATCCGGCAGTTTTGTGCTGTGGCAAGAGCTGGTGCAGGTGGCACCTCGAGCCGTACGCTCCATCTCGCTCCTTCAACCGCAGAACAAATGGAAACGACGAAGGTTCGAGTGAGAAGAGCATGTAAAAACCGAGCGCCAGAGGAGAAGACCTCCCGCTGTGCGCTTGGTCGAGCTGTGTTAAGAGGATGGCAGCGCTTCATCTCGCTCTTACCAACATAGCGCAAACGGTGTCGGAGGAGGTTCGACTGAGAAGACACGTTGGCACAGGCACCTGCCATTGTCTCTAGAGGCTTGCATCGGTGGAGCTATGTACACGAGGAGGGAACGCGACCCGTACGCTCCATCTCGCTCCTTCAACCGCAGAACAAATGGAAACGACGAAGGTTCGACTGAGAAAGCGTGTTGGCACGCTCACCTACCACTGCCTCTGCTTGCACCTGCAGCGGTAGGCATGAAGAGGAGGAGGAGGAAAGCGATGGTCCAGGTAAACCGCGGGTTCAAGCTCGCAACGGTAAAGCTGGTGTGCACATACTCTCGCGGTGTTATTACCTCTACCATAATTACCTCAATAATTAATGAGCTCGGTTTCAGGATCCTAACCCATATCACGTCTCTATAGCACCCGGCGTCGTACCCTAAAGAGTGTACTGTAGAGCGGTAGGACCGGTCTAATTACCGACGTCGTAATTACATCCTCTGTAATTACAAGTAATGAGACTTGATTCAGTCGCCCTCTTCTCTATCTACTCACGGTAACACATTTAACCAAGCACCAGAGACGGCAGCTGTCGAAGCCAGGTATCTTGTTTTTTCTATCCTTGAATTAGTTGGATTCGACGTCATTTCTTAAGTTATTATCCTGGTGTTAATGGTATCCCAGGATATGTGACAACTCAGGAACCTCATGACTGACTAGAAGCCACTCTGCTAAAGATTCATTGCACTCACTGATCCAAGTCAAGTCTTCTTCTTCGGGAAGGAACATAAAAGAAAATATCAAACGAGAAACAGAAACTACAGATGAGAGGAAAGCGGCTCTATATGGATGTCATCAATTTTTTTTATCCCAAGTCCTTCATATTGGATATTGAACTGGTAAGGAAGCCATTCGTAATTGGTTTCGCTCCAATTTTATATTCATCACTTTCTCCAATGTTGCAAATATGTGGCTATCGAGCTTGTTGATTGAGTCATGGAATCCATTCAAGAGCGTAGTCCGAAGAAGGTAGCTCGATTTCGGGATGGCCAAGCAGTGGCGAAGCAGATACTATGCTGTGTGCGTATTTAAAAGCTTTAATCGATCGAGTAATAATTTGAGTTCTGTTATTTTTTCAATCATAATAATTTCTGTAGATTCAGCGCTCTACGGTCTACCTAGTAGTCTGAGATTTTTTGAAACTACTTTGATCACAGGTCGGTGGTTTTCGAAGGATTTGAAGGTTTCACAGTTGAAAGATGAGCAGAAGAAAATCTCACATTTTTGATTATTGATGTAAGGTCTAAGATTTTCACAATTTTCAGATGCAATTTTGAAATTTGCAAGAATTAAATCTGGAGCTCCTCCTAAGGTACCATCATTTAAGTACCATGCATTGAATTTACAATAGGCTAGTGGACATGGTTTTTTTTATTTCTTTTTATGAAAGATCCTCCCAAAATTGTTGCATTGGCAAGATGATTTTGTTTAATAAAGTTTTTGTTCATATAAAGAAAACATGAAAAAGATTTGTCTGTTTGAATGGCGCGGCAAGTGCGTGACGTCACATTTTGAAGAGCCAATAGAAACTCTAGTTGTCCATTCAATGACTGAAGAACACCTTCTTGTTTTGAACTGATTTATACCAAAAAATAAATGAAATGCTGGAGTGCTATAGTTTGATAACACATTTTGGTCGATTCTTCCTCAAAATTCACTTATTTTTGCTCGTGCAGGCATCGGATTAATGCCACAACAGTGTTATTAGTGCCATATGAGTGGCAGTACTGCAAGTGTCGCATACCATACTTATGTCAAGCCCACGTTAAATAATCTAGCTTTTTTGAATAAAATTTCGCTTCATAATACATGCAATGGCATCAAAAACAAGTTCCTTGTAATAGAGTTGTGCTCGCACGTGAAAATACACCACTACGTAATGGATTCAGAAGGAATGATTAGGTCGAATGTCAAATGCGTTTCCTGCTCCTTCCTCCCTCCCACCTCCTAGCCCACTTTCAAGCTGTGACGTACCATATTATTCCTGATTTGAATGAGTCCTCTTTCAAATTGATTTTTTACCGGAATGAAATCATATTTCGAAAAAAAATTCCAACTACATATTCGTCATTCAAATATTTATCAGATTTGTGGTACTTTTATACTGAAATGCGATTGATGTCCAGTAGCCTATTAAGTTGATTTAGAATTGGCTGAATGGCAAGGTAGAAAAGCACTGGTAGTCGGTGTGGTACGCGACATAAAATGGCAAAATACCGCAAATGAATTAGACGGGATGCCCTTTGGTATGATGACTACTTATACCAAGGTGATTAATTTTCGCCAAGGATGCGTCAACATTTCCCACTCAGAAAAAAAGATGGCGACGATTTTTGACAGGAGCTAATTTTTTATAAAACATATGCGTGTGGCACATGTTTTCTCACTAACTTTGACCTCCTGAATACGAATATGGAGTTTATTTTCACATTAGAGATCAACTTGACCTCATATTTCACATCTGAAAACCGCAAAAATAGCAGACTCTCGCTAATTTTTGAACTGAAAATTTTGTGTTTCATCAACGGTGATTTCCAGCCTTGAGCTGGCTGTATAGATCCCATAGAACAAGTTAACAGTATAAGTTCTGCAAAATAACTTTTCTAACATCGCCAGGGTGCGCCTCAAATCATACCAAAAATGGGCGCTAGGAGCACACTTTGCTGCGGCTGGTTGGGGAATGTTAGTGTGAAAGGAAGAATGTTGTGCAATATGTTTTACTGTTTAATATATAAGCTAACACATGCCAAGCATATATTGACATACCATGGCAATTTGAAACAAAATATCGTGAAAACAAATTTTCATGACTGGTTCATAACTTTTTTTATGACAGGTACAATTGATACCAAAAAACGTAACTTTGATTTTAATGATGTTTTTCATCAAAGTAAATACATCAAGAGACCTTTCTCACCTGGAACAATCACCCTAGCTCAAAGTTTCATATAATATAAAACATTTTTCTCAGATCCGCGATTGCCAAACATCAGAAAAGCGTCTTTTAATAATTCCTTCTTCCAGAAAGTTCTTCTTTGAACTTGTTCTGGAATGCAACATATACGGCTGATGGTTACGCTTTGGCTTGAAGTTTTCTGTCTCGCCCGTGAACTCATTTAGGTGTCTAGAAACTTCTGGACTGGATAGGTATGCACCAACGACAAATGTCAGTAGGATCTTCAGTGTTATTCGTATTCCTATGGCACCAACTTGAAATTTGTTGTCGTGTGTGTGTCAGAATTTTGCGAGAATGAAAGTAATGAGCTATAAATGAAAGCTCAAGAACGTCTAGGACGTGGACAAGCCAAAGAGCATGAAAACATACACCATGTATTATAGGTACTATAGTTGCCAAATAAGAGTTGTAATGTTGAAAAGGTCTTGGTGCCTACCTGATCACTTTTTCATATGTTTTCCACGTCCGTTTTCTATGCCTGTTCACCTCCTAGGTATTTTTGCGCTTTCCCTGATAACACTATACTTCCATTCTCGAAAATTCCAACACACCAAGACAACAAATTTTGAATTGGC